>OX424556.1:50840701-52040701 GCA_949152475.1 Terebella lapidaria | reverse complement strand
CAAAGCCCGACCAAACAGTTTATCCAAAGACACACTGGCGTCTTCAGGGGCAGACAATGTGTTAAATGTAGTTGTTTCTACTGTACACCAGATGGAATTAGTATACAACTGCCCAACAACCTATGAAAATAATCTAGAAATCCGAATCTAACCCCATGGAATAGATACATGACAAGTACAAAAGTATCCAATCACAAGCCCGAAGGCTACTGAGTTGATGGTATCCTCGGGGACAGATTTAACGTCCGCCAGCAGTGACACCGACTCAGTGGTATAAATGTAAGTATCAATCTATTACCACCAATACAATCAAATTTTGATGATGCCAATAAGAAACGTAAAATACAACATTTTGCAATAGAAACAAAGCACGACCAAATAGTTTATCCAAAGACACACTGGCGTCATCAGGGGCAGATGTAAAGATGATAATAAGCGAGATATTAGCCATTTTGTTCTCTGACCTTGAAAATGAGATCAAAGGTCAAATTCTAGATCACCAAAATATTCAGCATACATCATTTCCCATATGTTCACTATGGACCCCTAAGCTGTAAATTTGATAATAAGCGAGATATAAGCCATTTTGTATTCTGACCTTGAAAATAAAATGACTAACCTTGAAATTTAGGTCAAGGGTCAAATTCAAGGTCACTAGAATATTCAGCATATACCATTTCCTATATGTTCACAATTGATTTCTAAGCTGCAAAGTCGCTAATAAGCAAGATATTGGCCAATTTGTCCTGTGACCTTGAAAATGAGGTCAAAGGTCAAATTCAAGGTCACGAGAATATTCAGCATATATCATTTCCTATATGTTCACAATTGACTCCTAAGCCGTAAAGTCGATAATAAGCGAGATATTAGCAATTTTGTCCTGTGACCTTGGAAATGAGGTCAAAGGTCAAATTCAAGGTCACGAGAATATTCAGCATATATCATTTCCTATATGTTCACAATTGATTTCTAAGCTGTAAAGTCGATAATAAGCGAGATATTAGCAATTTTGTCCTGTGACCTTGAAAATGAGGTCAAAGGTCAAATTCAAGGTCACGAGAATAATCAGCACATATCATTTCCTATATGTTCACAATGGATTCCTAAGCTGTAAAGTCGATAATAAGCGAGATATTAGCCATTTTGTCCTGTGACCTTGAAAATGAGGTCAAAGGTCAAATTCAAGGTCACGAGAATATTCAGCACATATCATTTCCTATATGTTCACAATGGATTCCTAAGCTGTAAAGTCGATAATAAGCGAGATATTAGCCATTTTGTCCTGTGACCTTGAAAATGAGGTCAAAGGTCAAATTCAAAGTCACGAGAATATTCAGCATATATCATTTCCTATATGTTCACAATTGATTTCTAAGCTGTAAAGTCGATAATAAGCGAGATATTAGCCATTTTGTCCTGTGACCTTGAAAATGAGGTCAAAGGTCAAATTCAAGGTCACGAGAATATTCAGCACATATCATTACCTATATGTTCACAATGGATTCCTAGTCTCTAATCTCAATATTAAGTGAGATATTAGGCTTAATGTGTCCCATTATAAAGCATAGGAGAATTTAACATGGGAAAGTCCCATTTGGGCCGAGTTTGGGCCCAAAATGGCCCACTTCGAGCGATTCAAGGGCAACGAAATTTATACATGTCACAGGGGTACATATGAGGAGTGTTATGCATCGATAAGAAAAAAAGTTACTGAACAGATTTTGAGAAAACGACCGTCAAAGTCCAAAATTGGCCATTTTTCGACGAAAGCGGCCGCCATTTTGAAAAAAATTCGAAAATCAGAAAACTAAAAAAAACCTTTCCTGGAAATATTTTTAGGTATTTTTGTGCAAAATTTCAGAAATATTCCATCATAAACTTTAAAGATAAAAATGTGAACGGACGGACGGACGACGGACGACGGACGACGGACGCCGGACGCAACGCCATGGCAATAGGTTATCGGACCAAAGGTCCGGTAACCTAAAAATGTGAACGGACGGACGACGGACGACGGACGCCGGACGCAACGCCATGGCAATAGGTTATCGGACCAAAGGTCCGGTAACCTAAAAACATAGGGCCAAGGACCCTGTAGCTCAACGGAATTATAAGGCAACCAGAATATTTCATCAAATGGATTTTGATAGTTACTAGTATAATGTGGTCCTATATCATCATGACTTTGTAATACAACACTAAGCTCTAACTCTAACAGAGTTTTGTCGCTATGGAACAATTCCCACATTTGTTGTTGACTCAAACTTGACTTTCATCCAATGCCATCATCAAGTTCAGGGTCACCAAAAATAGTATAATATAATACAACATACAATGAATCCCCTTGTATATCCAAACTACATTTCCAGCTTTCATGAGTGCAGACCTATACATTAAATACATTTTGTGAAGGTTACCAAAAGAGGCACCATACCACCATGCAACATTCACAGTCTACATAATATGTTCTTTCCCCATCATAAATAAATGGTGATTCTTCAAAGGAAAAAATTAGCCCAAGGGCTAATATACGTTACCGGACAATATATAATAGTAATTTTCAATAAGGTCACTGGTCAAATTCGAAGTCACGAGAGTACTCCGCATACCAGTATATGATTACCTATAGGCTCACTATATCAGCCATTAGCCTTCAATATTAGCCATTTTGTGCTCTGACCTTGAAAATAAGTTCGAAGGTCAAATTCAAGGTCACAAGAATATTCGGCATATGTCATTTCCTATATGTGCACAATTGATTCCTAAGCTGTAAAGTCGAAAATAAACGAGATATTAGCCATTTTGTGCCTGATCTTGAAAATGAGGTCAAAGATCAATCAAGGTCATCAAAATATTCAGCATTCATCATTTCCTATACGTCCACAATTTAGTCCCAAGCTGTAAGATAAGCAAGATATTAGCCATTTTGTTCTTTGACCTTGAAAATGAAGTCAAAAGTCAAATTCAAGGTCATCAGAATATTCAGACTATATCATTTCCTATGTTGTTCACAATTGATTCCTGAGCTGTAAAGGCGATAATCAGCAAGCTATTAGCCATTTTGTGCTCTGACCTTGAAAATTAAGTCAAAGGTCAAATTCAAGGTCACGAGAATATTCAGCATATATCACTTCCTATATGTCCACAATTGATTCCTAAACTATAAAGTCGATATTAAGTGAGATATTACCCATTTTTATTCTTTGACCTTGAGAATTAGATCAAAGGTCAAATTCAAGGTCATTGAAATATTCGGACTATATCATTTCCTATATGTGCACAATTGATTCCTAAGCTGTAAAGTCGATAATAAGCGACATATTAGCCATTTTGTGTTTAGACATTGAAAATGAGGTCAAAGGTCAAATTCAAGGTCATCAGAATATTCGGACTAAATCATTCCCTATATGTGCACAATTGATTCCTAAGCTGTAAAGTCGATAATAAGCAAGATATTAGCCATTTTGTGCTCTGACCTTGAAAATGAGGTCAAAGGTCAATCAAGGTCATCAAAATATTCAGCATTCATCATTTCCTATACGTCCACAATTTAGTCCCAAGCTGTAAGATAAGCAAGATATTAGCCATTTTGTTCTTTGACCTTGAAAATGAAGTCAAAAGTCAAATTCATCAGATTATTCAGACCACCGTATTTATTCAATTAGTTCGAACAGCTAAAAATAATTAAATTTTGAAATGTTCGAATTATTAGAAACACGATAAAATCGTCCGTCAAAACGAAAAAAAATCCCAAACCCAGATCGATCAATGCCATGGCAGATAGGCCTACGCGAGTTGACAGATGCCGCTCATGCTGGCTGGTTAGGGGCTGTACGATTGATGACTACAGACAACTATCAGTTTCAAAAAATTGAATAACTGGCTGCTAAATCGCCGGGTAACTGCAATTTATAATCTCGCATTGATGCTAGATTCTACCGTATTCGCGCGCATACAGTCGCATGTGCGTTTATCCGAAATTTGCTTGTTTTAGGCCACTTATAATTTGGAAAATATTTCGTACATACGCACATGTGCGATCGTTTTCGATAAGAAGGGGTTGACTGCATATCCCTCTGATCAGGCTCAGATAGTTCTAGTTTGACAGTTATGCGAGTCCGACACGACTGGTCAAAACGGCCCCGACTCGACAATAAAATTGCAATTACATGGTTTGGTGCACAAATGAATTCAGGCATCGGTACTTGTATTGGTGTATGTGCATGATGTATAATCTATTGTTGTGTGAAGCTGTAGGGACTTCGGGAAACAAATAAAATTTGTTGTTTGGGTCGTTGCTATTTCAAAACAAATCCACATGTCACTTGAAAGAAGAAAGTGAAACAAGCAGCCTGATTGGTGGGGTTCTTTATGACGTCATATCTGGCCTTTCACCATTGGCTGATTCGTTTTGAAAGGTAACTTATGATTGGTTGGAATGTGAATCAGCTCATGAATATTGATGAGCACATGGAAGAAAAATGGCAACTTCCTGCTGGGCGGCAAACATCACAAACACGAACGAAACAAGGGCTTTTCAAGATGTTTTTTCCACACTCATGAACAGAAATGACACATCCTGATCATAGTAGACTCTATGTCAAACGAAATCTCAAGTGTCAATTACACTCATCGTAATTAGGCAATCAACATCACAACTTATTTGACAGTTTGCAATCCATTGACCGCAGACACAGCTGCAATTGACATGAACTGACGAAGTCACGATTGCATGAAATTAGTCAAGCACATGACATGGAACCAATGATCTTACGATCAAAATTTTTTTACTGTCATTCTTGATTTTGATTTTTTTTCAATCACAAGCACATGTGCGTATATTCGAAATATACGCACACCTTCGACTATACGCACATGCGACTGTATGCGCGCGAATACGGTAGTCATATTGCAAGTGCAATCGAGTCACTCGACTCGGAAAATCTTCAATGGCCCGCAAACCGCCTGGCACTATGAGGTCCGCGCTTTTTGTCATATACCCTAGCATTGGAAGGCCTAATCGCGATCCCTGCCACCTGGCGAATATATCGCTGATTACTCATTTCGTAGTGCTGCCACCTGGCGAGTTGTATGTTTTGGCAGCTGACAAGTTGATTTCGTTCGTTGTTTCAATCGAAATTTCGATCGTAAATTTTACTGTTCGAACTAAACGAGTCCATTTGAAAATTATTTTCTTGAATAATTTTTGGTGTTCGAATTATTAGAGTGTTCGAACTAATTGAATAAATACGGTATATCATTTCCTATGTTGTTCACAATTGATTCCTGAGCTGTAAAGTCGATAATCAGCAAGCTATTAGCCATTTTGTGCTCTGACCTTGAAAATTAAGTCAAAGGTCAAATTCAAGGTCACGAGAATATTCAGAATATATCACTTCCTATACGTCCACAATTGATTCCTAAACTACAAAGTCGATCTTAAGTGAGATATTACCCATTTTTATTCTTTGACCTTGAGAATTAGATCAAAGGTCAAATTAAAGGTCATCGAAATATTCGGACTATATCATTTCCTATATGTGCACAATTGATTCCTAAGCTGTAAAGTCGATAATAAGCGACATATTAGCCATTTTGTGCTTAGACCTTGAAAATGAGGTCAAAGGTCAAATTCAAGGTCATGACAATATTCAGCATATATCATTTCCTATATCTCCACAATTGATTCCTAAGCTGTAAAGTCGATAATAAGCGAGATATTACCCATTTTTATTCTTTGACCTTGAGAATTAGATCAAAGGTCAAATTAAAGGTCATCGAAATATTCGGACTATATCATTTCCTATATGTGCACAATTGATTCCTAAGCTGTAAAGTCGATAATAAGCGACAGTTAGCCATTTTGTGCTTAGACCTTGAAAATGAGGTCAAAGGTCAAATTCAAGGTCATCACAATAATCAGCATATATCAGTTCCTATGTGTCTGTTCACAATTAATTCCTAGTCTCTAATCTCAATATTAAGTGAGATATTAGGCATAATGTGTCCCATTCTAAAGCATGGGAGAATTTAACATGAGAAAGTCCTATTTGGTGCCCGTCAAGAAAATGAAAATGGCTGCTACACGCAGACCGGCGATTCAGGGGCAACGGAACTTATACACATCAGAGAGGTATGTGGGAGCAATCTTTTGAAATGAAAATCTCAAAACTGTCTGAATAGTTTTTGAGAAAATGGTCGCCAAAGTCAGAAATTGGCCGTTTTTCGGCGAAAAAGGCCGCCATTTTGAAAAAAATGCGAAAATAAAAAAAACAAAAAAAATAACCCCCTCTTGAAAATATTTTTAGGTATTTTTGTGCAAAAGTTCAGAAAGATCTGATCGTAAACTTTAAAGATAAACATAGAGCTAGGGGCCCTGTAGCTCATCGGCAGGCGACCAGAATATTTCATCAAACTGATATAGAT
This sequence comes from Terebella lapidaria, assembly GCA_949152475.1. Lineage (NCBI taxonomy): Eukaryota > Metazoa > Annelida > Polychaeta > Terebellida > Terebellidae > Terebella > Terebella lapidaria. Next base: position 52,034,275 of record OX424556.1, on the reverse strand, counting down.
AGGTGTATGTGGTGGATAGATCTCATTAACATGTACATGAGCATATGTTCATCATAAAATAGTAAGCTCTATCCTCAAGTTGTGTCGCTATGAATCAATTCCCACATTCAATGTGGACTTAACCTTGACCATCTTCCAAAAGATTTGCAATATAATGATTCCCCATATCTATCCAGCTTTTCTACAAAAAAAATTAGGCCAAGGGCCGAAGATTGGTCACCGGACAATGTTTAATATTTTAGATGTTAGCCAGGTCACTGGTTGAATTCAAGGTCAAGAGAATATTCAGCATATATAACATTAAGCATATATCATGTCCACAGTTGATTGCTAAGCTGTAAATTCAATAATCAGAGAAATATTAGCAATTTTGTGCTGTGGCCTTGAAAATGAAGGTGCAAAGGTCAAATTCAAGATCATCAAAATATTCAATGTACCGTATTTATTCAATTAGTTCGAACAGCTAAAAATAATTAAATTTTGAAATGTTCGAATTATTAGATTCACGATAAAATCGTCCATCAAAACGAAAAAAAATCCCAAACCCAGATCGATCATGCCATGGCAGATAGGCCTACGCGAGTTGACAGATGCCCCTCATGCTGGCTGGTTAGGGCCTGTCACTTGATAGGTTAACTGCAGACAACTAGCATTTAAAAAAAAAAAAACTTGAATAACTGGCTGCTAAATCGCCGGGTAACTGTAATTTATAATCTCGCACTGATGCTAGATTCTAGTCATATTGCAAGTGCATTCGAGTCACGCGACTCGGATATCTTCAATGGCCCGCAAACCGCCTGGCACTGTGAGGTCCGCGCTTTTTGTCATATACCCTAGCATTGGAAGGCCTACCGGTAATCGCGGTCACTGCCACCTGGCGAATATATCGCTGATTACTCATTTCGTAGTGCTGCGATGAGCCAGTTTGTCCTTGGACCTTGAAAATGAGGTCAGAGGTCAAATTCTAGGTCACGAGAATATTCAGCATTTATCATTTCCTATATGTCCACAATTGATTCCTAAGCTGTAAAATCGATAATAAGTGAGATATTAGCCATTTTGTCCTGTGACCTTGAAAATGAGGTCAAAGGTCAAATTCAAGGTCATGACAATAATCTGCATATATCATTTCCTATATGTTCATAATTGATTGCTAAGCTGTAAAGTCGATAACAAGCGAGATGTTAGCCATTTTGTCCTGTGACCTTGAAAATGAGTTCGAAGGTCAAATTCAAGGTCATCAGAATATTCAGCATATATCATTTCCTATATGTCCACAATTGATTCCTAAGCTGTAGAGTCGATAATAAGCGAGATATAAGCCATTTTGTGCTCTGACCTTGAAACCGAGGTCAGAGGTCAAATTCAAGGTCACGAGAATATTCAGCATATATTATTTCCTATATGTCCACAATTGATTTTTTTTTTTTTTTTTTTTTATAAACAATATTTATTTGGATTGATCAACAGGACATGCCTATACAAAGATCTTTCCGGGCAATTGATTCCTAAGCTGTAGAGTCGATAATAAGCGAGATATAAGCCATTTTGTGCTCTGACCTTGAAACTGAGGTCAGATGTCAAATTCAAGGTCACGAGAATATTCAGCATATATCATTTCCTATATGTCCACGATTGATTCCTAGTCTCTAATCTCAATATCAAGTGAGATATTAGGCATGATGTGTCCCATTATAAAGCATAAAGTCCCATTTGGGCCGAGTTTGGGCCAAAATGGCCCACTTCGAGCGATTCAAGCGCAACGAAATTTATAGACATCATAGAAGTACATATGAGGAGTCTTATGTATCAAAAAGAAAAAAAGTTACTGAACAGATTTTGAGAAAATGGCCGCCAAAGTCCAAAATCAGGCATTTTTCGTCGAAAACGGCCGCCATTTTGAAGAAAAAGCGAAAATCAAAAAACTAAAAAATACCTCCTTCTTGAATTATTTTTAAGTATTTTTCTGCAAAATTTCAGAATCGGACCATAGGTCCGGTAACCTAAAAATTGTACGATTGGATAAAATCGCGTTTCTTGGTCGATATGCGAAGATGAACAATCACCATTTGCGATCGCATTGTCCCGTCTGCGCAGGCGTTAAAGTGATATTGATTCCTGGCCGCGAGCCCGCAACCCGTATGTATGAACACAAGCACATGTATGTTGAATTTGGTGTTTAATCGCTAAATTTTATTAGAAAGCCTCCGAATTTGCTGCAAATCTTAAGTATCATTTGGAGTACACACAATAACCGAGCAGTATTCCAAGTTTGGGGACCATAGGAATAATACTTTAGACGGAGAAGATTCTGAAAGTGTTGAGTCGGGAAAACATGGGGCAACAGACACGGCAGACACCGTGTCAATACATCCCAATAGCTCCACGGCTGAAAAGTTACAGACCCGGACGGACGACGGACGGACGACGGATGGACGACGGATGCTGGATGAAAAACCATGATAATAGCTCATCGGCCCAAAGGGCCGGTAAGCTAAAAATGTGGACGGACGACGACGACACCAACGGACGGACAGGCGGACAACGGACGCAACGCCACGGCAATAGCTTATCGGACCATAGGTCTGGTAATCTAAAAATCCCCGTAAAACCGCACTTGGCTTAACCTATGGTTAGGGGGCATTTTCAGCTTTCCTCAACCTAAGCTTTCCCACGAAACCCTTCTGGTAAGCCCGGACGGACGGATGACGAACGCAACGCCATGGCAATAGGTTATCGGACCAATGGTCCGGTAACCTGAAAAGAAAAACATTCTGCTAAAACCATAAAGGCATTTCGGCAGAATGCCTTAATAATAGAAGTAAACATTAATGACATACTATGATGCCATGATCCCGATATGTACTAATCTATTATTGGATTGTTTAGTTTTATCATCACTGGTAATTTTCATGCAATGGTATTGGTTAATTTCAGAAAGTATCTGTCGGTTGTGAGGACTGTCTTGAATTTCCCTTGATTTCCATGAAATGAAAAAGTGTTGCATTTCACATTGTTTCATGCACAACTAAAAATGTTTGCAGACCATGAATACTGATTTATATGCATTATTCACCATCTTACTGGGTGGATCAAATGACCAAACAGAGAACGTTCGGGAGAGGCAGTCGGTCTTAATATTTGGTTCTACATGTAGTATGCATTACATGTAGTATAGGCATGCACATTGTATTAGTACCTGCTGCACAGTACATGAAGATGAACTCCCAAGTTGGTGATCATGAAAACCAACCTGTCGCGCTCCGAGTCACTGGGAGTAGGGGTTGTCTTGGACTGAACATTGCTGACATGGCAACCTGTACCAAAGCTACGGCGTTGCGGACTGAGCACGATACCAAGTCCGTCTTCTTCTTCTTCTCTCAGGCGAGCTTTTGGATCTGCAACAGAATATTGCTTCTTTTTTTGTATAAACTTTATTTAATGATCCCCAAACATGCCTCATTCAGCGGTCAGATTACCAACATTATCAAAAGACAAATGCAGCACCACAAGCAGAACATTGTTCAATGTTCATTTTGTGTCACCTGAAGACTTGCGCTTGAAGAGAACCTCTCGGTCCAAGTCGGAAGCCGATCGCTTTCGATCTTTGATGACTCCCGACATTTGAGGAGACTCTCCACGTGAGCCGTCGAATGTCTTGATCCAAATTTCTGGGTCCCACTTTCCCTCATCACTGCAAAAATAAACATAGCACCAAGGGTGCTGTAGCTTACTGGCAATCATGAGAAAGCAGAGTACTGATTTTCCAACATATAAATTGTTACACTGATCTTGAACTCTATTGTCAAAACAGGTTCGTAAATGTTGCTGAAACACATTCTCTGTATGGACAATAATACAAAATCAGATTACATATCGCAAAGGTACATAAGGAAAATCTTACACATGATTTGGAGAAAAACTGTCTGAATAGATTTTGAGAAAATGACCACCGAAAAACAAAATTCATAATTTTTTCGACACAAAAAGGCCGTTTTGACCTTCCAAGGTCATTGAAGGTCAAATTCAAGGTCATCACTCAATCCGCAATATATGATTTCCCATTTGAATGTGCCAATACTTAGGCTCTATCTTGAAGTCTTCTATGAGTTTACTCCGCTAAGCTCACATTATGAAGGAAAAATTAGGTGAAATTTTACAAGTCCAAAAAGTTTTTCAATGGCCAAAAAAAAGCATTTTTTTTTTTGTTGGAAATGGCTGAAAACAAATAGTGACTTGCTTTTGGACAAACAAATTTTTTTTTCGCCGAACCGTCAAAAAATCAAAGTGGCCGCCACACGCAGACAGGCGATTCAAGGGCAACGAAACTTACACACATCATAGAGGTACATGAGGGGAATGTTTTAAAACCAAAAACTCAAAACTGATCAGACAGTTTTTGAGAAAATGGCCATCAAAGTCCAAAATTGGCCATTTTTCGGCAGAACTGGCTGCCAAATCGGCAATACAATTGAATAAAAAAAAAGTTAGCCCAAGGGCTAAGAAAGGTTACCGGACAATATATATTTTAGTATTTTGTCCCGTGACATTGAAAATAAGATCATTCGTCAATTCAACGACACGATAATATTCGGCATATATGTCATTTCTAGTATGTCCACAATTGATTCCTAAGCTGTAAAGTCGATAATAAGCGAGATATTAGCCATCATGTCCTGTGACCTGGAAAATGAGATCAAAGGTTGAATTCAAGGTCATACCAATATTCAGCATATATCATTTCCTATATGTTCATAACTGAATCCTAAGCTGTAAAGTCGATAATAAGCGAGATATTAGCCAGTTCAAGGTCATGACAATGTTCAGAATATATCAATTTCTATATGTTCACAATCGATTGCTAAGCTGTAAAGTCGATAAAAAGCAGGATATTAGCCATTTCGTTCTCTGACCTTGAAAATGGGATCAAAGGTCAAATTCTCGAACACCAAAATATTCAGCATATACATCATTTCCTACATGTTCACTATAGACTCCTAAGCTGTAAATTCGTAATAAGCGAGATATAAGCCATTTTGTATTCTGACCTTGAAAATAAGGTTACTGACCTTGAAATTTAGGTCAAAGGTCGAATTCAAGGTCATGAGAATATTCCAAATATATCATTTTTTATCTGTCCACAATTGACTCTCAAGTTGTAAAGTCGATAATAAGCGAGATATTAGCCATTTTGAAAATGAGGTCAAAGGTCAAATTCAAGGTCATCAGAATATTCGGCATATGTCATTTCCTATATGTCCACAATTGGTTCCTAAGCTGTAAAGCCGATAATAAGCAAGATATTAGCCATTTTGTCCTGTGACCTTGAAAATGAGGTCAAAGGTCAAATTTAAGGTCACGAGAATATTCAGCAAATATCATTTCCTATATGTTCACAATTGATTCCTAGTCTCTTATCTCAATATTAAGTGAGATATTAGGCATAATGTGTCCCATTATAGAGCATAGGAGAATTTAACATGGGAAAGTCCCATTTGGGCCGAGTTTAGGCCAAAATGGCCCACTTCGAGCGATTCAAGCGCAACGAAATTTATAGACATCATAGGAGTAGGCCTACATATGAGGAGTGTTGAAAAAAGTAGTGCCATCCGAGCAATGAAGACGTGTTGAAATATCGGTCCGTGAAAATCCTGAGAGAAAGGAATAAAGAAAAGAAGAACACTGATAATACTTCTCAAAGACAACAATCAAATGCCATAGACTGTTGTGAAATCAATAAAATCTGGTGTTTTGATGCTGAAGTGAAGAAAACTGTGGAGAAAAAGAAAAAAAAAGCAACTTCGGATTCTGACAGCTCGATGACAGCTGAACTTGTTTACGTCGCCATATTTGCGTCGCCCAGAACAAACTGTATTCATACGCCACAGATGTCCTCGGATTGTTACCCGTCCAGTGAAACCACAAGTGGCATGAACAATGGTCTAGCTGAAGGATAAATTTCCTAAATCACATAACACAATAGGCCAGTTTAAGGCATTTAGTACATACCCGCCGCTGTTATCTCCGGTGTCAGCAAAACCGCTAGACTGCCGCATCACCGCCCAACCAACGGTGATTAGTGCGCCATCTGAAAATAATTAATCGCCGACCCAGATGTCGGCGAAAGAAATACAAACGATCCGATCGACCAGACTCGGTAGAAGAACTGCACATTTCAAAACGTTCCGGTGAGACTGATCCCAACATAAACATGAATGAAACGACCGGCCCAGAAAACCAGACGCCGGTGATGAATCCCCGCGGGTCTACATCAATGTCCGTAACCGAGTTTAGTGCACTCGACGAAAGCCCAAACATGATCCCGATCGGTCTACTTACAGACACTTTTAGTGAACTTTTCCATGCAGCTATGGCGGAACCAGCTACCACAGAGGTACTGCAGACAGCAATACAACCGTTAGTACAGCAACAACAAGAAGCTGACACGATCAGATTGATACAGTCTGCTATGAAGCCATTACTGGCTGAACAAACAGCCCAACTCAGAAAAGACATGGAGCAAGTGCAGTCCGATGTTGCAATGCAGAAGACCCAGATCACCACACTAGAAGACAAAGTGCAAAAGCTGGAGAAATCACAGAAGGCGCTGGAATTTGATAACCAGTATCTCTCTAAAGCTTTAGCAGATCATCAAAAATTCCTGGAGAGCTTAGATTTCAGCCAAAGAAAAAACAACCTAATCATAACTGGAATCAATGAGGCAGAACCGCTGAAAAAAGAAAACGGGGATGAAATAACTACTGACCTGGAGAAAGTAAAATACGTGATGTCTGCTATTGGCCACGAGGAAGTGGAGATTAACAGTGTCCACAGGCTAGGAGCTGCTATAACCGCCCGATCGGCGGATACAGCAAAACGGGCCATAAAGTGCGAACTGAAGAGAGCTGATGACCGATATCGTATCCTACATGACACTAAGAAACTCAAGGGAGCAGGAGAGTCGCTGTCAAGGATCTACATCAAACGAGATATGCATCCTGGTATCCGTCGTGAGTTGACCCGTCTCCGAGAATCTGAGAAGAAAGAGAAGAACAAGCCAGAAAACCAAGGCCGTGATGTCGAATATGACTGGAAACACCGTTGTGTCAGAATCGATGGCCTGATCGTGGACACGTACAATCCTTCTTTTTTTTAAGTGCGGGGATGAGAATGAACTTATCACTATTGTCTATAAATATCCATGGAGCATCGTCGAAAATTGAAAATAATGAAGTGTTGAGTCTATTTGTTCAATATGACATAATCTGCATTACTGAAGTCAAACATGGCTATCCAATGACAATACCAGGATATCAATGCCTCCGTAGTAGAATCACCCCAACGTCAGCAAACAGAGGAGGAGTTGCCGTGCTGATTAAATCAAAATTGTGGCCCGAAATCTTCAATGTGGACAGTGCAACTGACCAGGTGTGGTTCAGTTTTAAAAGTATGCCATCAGTGATTTATGGTGCTGTCTACATACCACCCAGAGACTCATTGTTCTTTGATATACAATCATTTGCTATGATCCAGAACAAATGCAATGCCTATGCAGATGTGCTCATAATTGGAGACCTAAATGCACGTGTTGGTGATCTGGACTTGATCCGAGCTAGTAGCAACCTTCACTACTCTGAAAATCCGGACAAAATGATTAACGCTAACGGCAGAGACTTAATATCTTTGTGTCAAAACAATGACCTCGTCCCCCTCAACCACCTCCAAACTGAGACAATGACATGTGATGGCGGTTTCACATTTCATCGACAACGCACGTGGATATCACAAGTTGACTGGGCAGTTTGTTCCAGAAATGTTCTCAAACATGAACGCGCCCTCAAAATAGACCGAGACATTTCACTACCTACCGACCATGCACCGCTTTATTTAGCATTAGACAACTGTGGTCTGAGACCCGCAGTCATCCACGCAGCTTCTATGGAACTAGGAGCTTACCAAATAAAGAAAGATAAAAATCAAAGCATCACGAAGCGTCCCATCGCCGCGCGGAACATCGACCATGCTGTGTTTACAGATAATTTACCAGATATAAATTGGTGGCTTGAGCAGTGTTACGACCCCTCCGGATTCGATCTTGACATCCTCTGCCAAGAACTAACCAATACAATCTATACCGTAGCCACATCTGCCAAAACCACGAGTTCGGCGGTGAAACACAAATCACCCAGCAATGCCTCAGATCGCTGGCAAACCTTCTGTCGTGCGGACAGGAGAAAGAAGTGTGGAAATCCATTGACTGGCAAGGCTGCATATCTAACAGCCCGGGTGTGGCGAATAACTAAACCGAGCGATGCTGCCTTTCGTGATTTCTTCCAGGACTTGTTAAACCCGGAAACGCCAACAGACCACCCTCCAGTGTTCATGCCTACTAACAATCTCTATGTCCCTGTAACTGACGACCCCATATCTGTAACTGAGGTAGTGATAATCACACACAGTGTGCTATTGCAAAAGGTTAACTGTTTGATTTTCATTCATTGACAATGTCATTTATCATATAATGACTATAGGCCTATTAGAACCAGTAAAAAGATGATTCCATATCTGGCTTACCCGCTATTTAAATATAAAGTAATGTGCAATGATGTATAGGCAAGAGAAATTTATTGATTGATGTTCCACCGGTTTTGATTGTCACCCACGTGTCTCATTTGACATTCATATCAATATTAACTATTATGACTACATACCATAATTTCCATTTCATGTATCATGTATGCCGTGGAAAATAGTGTTAATTCTACCATCATGACCATGGCTTTCAACAGAGAATAAAGCTTTCCACCCTCTCTGTCGTTGTTCGTGGATATTACTTACCCCTTGTGTAGATTTCTAATTGTATTTCGTAGGCTGTACACATATAAATTCATTAATATTATGCTACCACAACTACTAACACGATGTATTCTAAGGAAGAAATGCATATCAACAAAATCACCAAACCGATTGAAAATTGAATAGATCCAAATACCAATTCAACTGGTCTTATTTCCATCAAAAAAAGAGTGATTTTTTTTCAGTGAATACCGTTTAGCTTGATTTCTCAAACCTTTAAGCCAAAACATATGTATGAGTAGGCATCCCCAAGCCTATCCGGCACCGTAACAGTGCCCCACCCCAGGGTTAGTGAAAGGCCCTATCAGCAGGGGTCAGGATAGACTAACAAAGTTTCCATGCGGCCACTCTATCAGAGATCAAGGCCAGGTCAGCTAACCCTGCTCTATCAAAATCTTCCATGCGGGCAGTCATAGTGCAGGTTCTTTGCAAAAAAAATGTTCACATTTTGATAAAAGCATGAAACTTTGCAGAGTGGTAGAATATCACTCACTGGTCAATATAAGCTAGGGAGCCATTCTCAATATGGTCTGTGGCGGATATGGCAGCCATTTTTCTTTTTGCAGTAAATCGACCTCAAACGGCCGGTTTGCGAAATTCGTTATTTCTACCTATGCCTGTCAAATATTATTCAATATCCACAAAATTAGTATCAAACTGACCGGAATAACAAGACCAACTCACCTATAACGAAAAAAAGATAATTATATTGATTATTCTTCAGCAAAATGTCAAAAAAACAGTTTTTATGCTCGAATTTTGACAACTTTTCTACGGATCTCGTAGTCGGGAATGTACAAGGTGTGCCTGCACCCACTCCTCCCATGATCATCTGAAATCAACTTTTTTTATTAAGATTTCATCCTATTATCGATTATTAAAGATGATTCCAGAGACCCACCACTGCAAAAAAAAATTGGGCCTTTTTCAAAATGGCCGCTATCGAAAATGCGGAAATCATGTTTTGGGCCAAAACTCGGCTTCTATTCCAGGTAGAGACATGGTCTTGGTGTCTATACCCATGTTTTGAATACTGGAGAATCTAATTTTGTCGCTGCTGAGTACCTGTGACTGTTGGTTGCTTCAGAATTGAAAATGTCTGACAATGAAACCGGTGAAAATCACATTTTCAACCAAAGTGCGACTGCTGTGTGGAAATCCTGAAAGGGGGCCAGATTGATAGTAAAAGCCGTTCCAATCCCACATATTAGCTCAAAAGATAAGAATCAAGATAAGAATCAATTTACCGAAATAGTGCCCAGGTGGATTCTTTTGAATTCCTGGATACATGACTTGATGATGAACGCGATGTCTTTGAAGATATTGCATTTTTCTGCAAATGAACTAGTATTTAGGGTCTGCAGAAGCCATCATTATTAGTTGTGCATGGAATGCAACACTTATTTACTTCACAGAAATCAAATCCAAGATGGCTCTCACAGCCTATAGATAATTTCTGAATTTAAGCAAGGCCTCTGCATTAAAAATTAGGCCAAGGGCCGAAGATAGGTTACCGGACAGTGTTTAATATTTTAGATGTTAGCCAGGTCACTGGTTGAATTCAAGGTCAAGAGAATATTCAGCATATATAACATTAAGCATATATCATGTCCACAGTTGATTGCTAAGCTGTAAATTCAATAATCAAAGAGATATTAGCAATTTTGTGCTGTGGCCTTGAAACTGAAGGGGCAAAGGTCAAATTCAAGGTCATCAAAATATTCAGTGTACATTGTATATCATTTTCTATATCATGTCCACAATTGATTCCCAAGCCATACAGTCAATAGCGGAGCAAGATATGAGCCAGTTTGTCCTTGGACCTTGAAAATGAGGTCAGAGGTCAAATTCAAGGTCCGAGAATATTCAGCATATATCATTTCCTACATGTCCACAATTGATTCCTAAGCTGTAAAATCGATAATAAGTGAGATATTAGACATTTTGTCCTGTGACCTTGAAAATGAGGTCAAAGGTCAAATTCAAGGTCATGACAATAATCTGCATATATCATTTCCTATATGTTCATAACTGATTCCTAAGCTGTAAAGTCGATAACAAGCGAGATATTAGCCATTTTGTCCTATGACCTTGAAAATGCGGTCAAAGGTCAAATTCAAGGTCATCAGAATATTCAGCATATATCATTTCCTATATGTCCACAATTGATTCCTAAGCTGTAGAGTCGATAATAAGTGAGATATTAGCCATTTTGTCCTGTGACCTTGAAAATGAGGTCAAAGGTCAACTTCAAGGTCATGACAATAATCTGCATATATCATTTCCTATATGTTCATAACTGATTCCTAAGCTGTAAAGTCGATAACAAGCGAGATATTAGCCATTTGTCCTATGACCTTGAAAATGGGGTAAAAGGTCAAATTCAAGGTCATCAGAATATTCAGCATATATCATTTCCTATATGTCCACAATTGATTGCTAAGCTGTAGAGTCGATAATAAGTGAGATATCAGCCATTTTAAGCTCTGACCTTGAATTGAGGTCAGAGGTCAAATTCAAGGTCACGAGGATATTCAGCATATATCATTTCCTATATGTCCACAATTGATTCCTAGTCTCTAATCTCAATATTAAGTGAGATATTAGGCATAATGTGTCCCATTATAAAGCATAGGAGAATTTAACATGGGAAAGTCCCATTTGGGCCGAGTTTGGGCCAAAATGGCCCTTTTCGAGCGATTCAAGCGCAACGAAATTTATAGACATCATAGGGGTACATATGAGGAGTGTTATGTATCAAAAAGAAAAAAAGTTACTGAACAGATTTTGAGAAAATGGCCACCAAAGTCCAAAATCAGGCATTTTTCGTCGAAAACGGCCGCCATTTTGAAAAAAATGCGAAAATCAAAAAACTAAAAAATACCTCCTTCTTGAATTATTTTTAAGTATTCTTGTACAAAATTTCAGAAGAATTCGCCCGTAAACGAAAAAGATAAAAATGTGGACGACGACGACGACGACGACGACGGACGACGGACGACAGACGACGGACGCAACGCCATGCCAATAGGTTATCGGACCATAGGTCCGGTAACCTAAAATACCAGTAATGATAAAACTAAACAATCCAAAAATAGACCAGTACGGATCCTGTAATTTCCCTTCTATTGCATTGGAATCAAGGCACCAAGAATGTCAGTAAAGTTCACTTCTACCACATGTTGGTTGGTCTTATCAGCTGCCATGCACATGGGAAATATCTTTGCCTCACCACCTATGTACCACATGTTCATTGTTGAATGGTTTCCGGTTGACACAGGAGTTATCCCTTATGTATGATACATTAATGATGTGTGTGTACAGCACGGTATGGAAGTGCCCTGAAAACAATGCAGTAGCTCAAGACAAATGTTCTATGCCAATGATAGCTTTGACATCTAGTCTCAAGAACGATTTAACGGAAAATTTGGAATGGCATTTACATGTATATATACCAAGTTAGACCGTTTGCATTCGCAAAATTGACAAGGGTTTGTGCAATGACATTTGACATCAAAATCAAAGACATCCCTGACACAAGATATTGTGGTAAACATGGGAAATTTCTTGCTATCTTTCTCAGTTCATCCATGACCTGTGGGTTGTGAACAGCCCATAGTTGTTGATGGGCTCTAGTCCCTGTGCTTACGAGGAGGACGCGCTGTCAGATCCAAGGAATGTATGAAACAGGATCATGAATTTATCACTAATGACATCAACATTGACATTGTTGGGGTGAAGGTTCTCTGTCACAAGACCAGATATATGTAATGAATTCTTCAAACAAGTGATGTGCTAGAACATCTCAGACCTCCACTTAAGGACACGAAGTAGAGCCCATCAACCACTAGGGGCTGTTCAAATCACCACAGACCATGGTTGGACTGAGACAGACGACCATCTAGACCGTAATGCCTCTTGTCAGGGATGTCTTCGACCTTTGTGCCATAATTATGTCACTGCACAAAATATTGTTCATCTCGCGAATCCAGAAGATCTAAGTTGAAATTAACATGCATATACCAATTCTTATTTGTCATGTAATCGTTCTTGAGACTAGAGGTCAAGCTAACATTGCCATAGAATTTGCCAGGAGCTACTGCAGTTTTCAGCTTAGTCATACCGAGTTGCAAAAAAAATACACACATCATTTCTGTGTCAAACATAAGGGTGGCATGATTATGCTACTCTGTCAACAAGGAAGCTTTCCAACAATAACCATGCTTCATTTGCCACGCAGAACAAAACTGGTGGGTGTTGAGGCAGGGATCCTTCCCATGTTCATGACAGCTGATTAAACAATCCAAGAATGATTGTGAACTATTTTTCACTTTCTTACCAGGTCAAATGACAGAAAAATGCAATCTTTTTTTAATAACTACAAGCGAGCTACGCATTCATCATCGAATCATGTGTACAGGAATTAGGCACTATTCCTGCAAGACCTCATGCACATCAACATACCTCGAAGAAATACACGGTCATCGGCGGACGCACTAAAACTTAAGTGCCCTAAAACTGCACGGAAAACATTTGCAGATCGCTCCTTCTCAGTATCTGGTCCTACCATCTAGAATACTCTCCCATGTCACATTCGTAACGTCCAAACATATCCAGCCTTCAAAACAGCTCTCAAAACCTATTACTTCGCCAAAGCTTTTAATGTCTAAACAAAATATCACTTGTTCAATTAATTCATTATTATTTTTGTACAGCGCCGCTGATTATATTGTAAAATATATAAATGTGCGCTCTATAAATGTAAATGTAGTAGTAGTAGTAGTAAATTGATCTTATATTCCGAGCTTGTTCTGTGGGAATGGAACTGCTTTTACTATTGATCTGGCCCCCTCTCAGGGTTTCTACACATAACAGTCGCACCTTGGTTGAACATGTGATTTTCACCGGTTTCAATGTCAGACATTTTTTAATTCTGAAGCAACCAACAGTCACAGGTACTCAGTAATTACGAGATTGACGATTCTACAGTATCAAAAACATGGGTATAGACACCAAAATCATGTCTCTACCTGCAATAGAAGCCGAGTTATGGTCCAAAACATGATTTCCGCATTTACGATTGCGGCCAGTTTGAAAAAGGCCCAAAATTTTTTTTTGCCAGTGGTGGGTCTCTGGAAATATCTCTAATAATCAATATTAGGATGAAATCTAACTGATTTTTTTTTTTTATTTCAGATGATCATGGGAGGGGGGGGGGGGTGCAGGCACACCTTGTACATTACCGACTACGAGATTCGTAAATAAGTTGTCAAAATTCGAGCATAAAAACTGTTCTTTTGAACATTTTGCTGCAGAATAATCAATATAATTATCTTTGGTCATTACAAGTGAGTTGGCCTTGTTATTCCGGTCAGTTTGATACCAATTTTGTTGATATTGGATAATATTTGACATCCACAGGTAGAAATAACCATTTCCCCAAACCGGCCGTTTGAGGTCGATTTACTGCAAAAAGAAAAATGGCTGCCATATCCGCCACAGGCCATATTGAGAATGGCTCCCTAACTTATATTGACCAGTGAGTGATATTCAACCACTCTGCAAAATTTCATGCTTTTATCACAATGTGAACAATTCGTCCAAAATTATGAGCTAAGAACCTGCACTATCATGATTGTGGCCCTGTTAGAGCCCTGTTAGGGTCCTGTTAGCACTATCCCAGTTTTGATGCGGTGGCCCCAGGGTATTAGCTAGCCACCCGCGGGCCCGTCATTTATGACGGGCATTTTACAGATAATGACGGGTTAGACAGGACGGGCGATTGTAATAAACGTGTCTAAATGACGGGTGATTTCTTGGAGTAAATGACGTATCATGTTGTGGAATGACGGGCACCATAAAACATTGAATTGAAAACACGTTTTTACTTCGAAAGACACTTGGTTTTTCCGTTTTGGTTTCAATTTCATATTATTTCCCGCTAATCTCAGTCGCCAGATGTCACCGCTGACAGTTGGTAATGCTGTGTCGCCATCTAGCGATTGAATCCATCATGGTTTGTAGGCAACACCTGACCAATCAGCGCTTGCTATACAATGAAAGAACGCGTATCACACAGTAACATAGACGCTGATTGGCTGATTTTCGCTGGGTCACGACCTTGACGTCCCATTTCAAGATGTCTAACTCCAGGAAGCAAAAGTTACTTTTAACTTACTTTTCGAAGCGAAAGGACAACAAAAATGGTAAGATTGGTTGGAATCTAAAATGTACATTGTAGTAGTGTCATCGTAGATGCTAAATATCCACCAAAAACCTAGAAAACTTTTTTCGTGGGGCAAAAGGTGGTCATGCCTCGTGGTATCGTGGGTAAACAAATCCATCAATCATAATAAACAAACCCACGTGGGAATTTGGAAAGCTTTCGCTAAATTTTTATGGGCACGTAGCATTCTTCAAAACATATTCTAAGCCTATTCTTTTGCATGACTTAGATTTAGATCTAGTGTCATTAATAGCTAGTAATATATTTAGTGGAGTGTAAAGTGTATTTTGCAATAGATCTTGATTCTTGACCTTTGTCTGGCTTTGACATTTTATTGGTTATTCCATTACATGTATGTAGATTTGGTGGAACTTGAACGGGCTGGAGTGCCAGAGGTTCAAGTCGTTGAGCTGGGTGGAGGGTCTGGAGACTGCCCCCGAGAAGAGGTTCCTGTATCAAGTGCCACAGACACACCACCGTCTTTAATGGAGACTGACAGTCGATTGATCAGTGCAATAAAAAAAGTCCATGTGCATAAGTTCTCTTCCAAGTGGCTGACGAAGTTTACTTGGCTGTGCCATGACAAGCCGAATGATATTATCTTTTGTGGGCCGTGTCGGCGCCAGGACAAACTTGGTCCATGGACAACTACCGGTACCAGTAATTTTAGGTGAGTGACTATTTCACAAGTTCATTATAATACACAAAACAATACACACATAAAAATATGATATCCATGAACAAATTTACAGAAATCATAGTAGTCATCTGTGACCACACTACCTCAGTTGAAGTTGGTTCTGTCTCCTGTCTATGTACCGGTAGTTGGTACTCATTGTTGAAATTTGAAAATCAAAGAATTGTCTTTTTTTCCCATTAACAGGATCGAGGCCATTGTTGATCATGCAAAATCCGTCGATCATCAGCGTGCGATTGCAGCAGAAGACCCCGACCAACAAAAAATGGCGGTGGTCAAGGCATCCTGTAGGGACAAGGTGTCTCAGTACACACAGAAGCAGATTCAGGCGGCGATAGCTGGAATGAAGGCAGCATACTTTGTGGTGGTTGAGGAACTTCCGAACTGCAAGTTTTCTGCCGTACTAGATCTGGGGCGCTCCTTCGAAATCACTGCAATAAAAGACCTCCAGCGTAGTCGGAAGCACAACTCGCCACAGGTTTTCAATGAGGTACATAGATTTTATACTCACCCCTGCAATTCGTAATTATAATGTTGTTAGTATTTAGGGAAAAAAAATAACTATAATACAAGTGCTCTTTTAAAAGCATGAAGTGACATTTGTCAATAGTTGTATCAGTCCTCCCACAATACCACATTAGCTAACAATCGATTGTTGCTTTGTCAAAAGATGTTAGAATGCCTGAGCCGAGTCCTGACATCGGATCTGAAGGTGGCCCTGGAAAAGTCGCCATTCATCGGGATTGGACTTGATGAGAGTACCGACAGGTCATCCGAGAAGCACTGTGACTTCATAATCAGGTAAATCACATCCATAATTGTATTGTTTGTAATTTATGAAATTGTACAACACAATCGAATCCCCCTATATTTTGTGTTGTAGATATGTCTCAACATTCTCAAAAGTTGAGACAGCCTATCTGAAGATGACAGCAATCCGAGACGGTACGGCAGAAACCCTATATGCAACGTTGACAGAAGTATTGGCGGAATTTGGGGTGCCACTCAACAAAGTCGTAAGCATGGGATCTGATGGGGCATCCGTGATGACTGGGCGACGAAATGGAGTGGGTGCACGGCTACTCATGGATGTCCCACATGTCATCCCAGTGCATTGTATCTGCCATCGACTTGCCCTGGCAGTCAGTCAAGTTAGCAAGGAGATTGACGACATGAAGGTACTACTTGATACATGTCATGAAGATCCCTAAATGTTATTTTGAATATTAATTTTGAAAAATAGTTCAAGCATGTAGAAAATTTGTGACGAAATTGAACGACTCCCAATAAATAGACTATATCTTGAAAATAGACTAAACACGTAGAGATTTTGTGTATGTGTTTGTTCCTTTTTTAAGGTTTTGACAACTCTGGTGGCTACAACATATTCACATGTCAATCTGTCTCCGAACCGACTCCAGATGTTTAAAGACATTGCAGCTCTCCTCGAAACAGATGCAGTGAAATTTAAGCCACTGTTTGAAATCCGATGGTTGAGCTTGGGGGAAGCAGTCAAGGCGATCCTCAGGAACTATGAACCACTGATGACACTTCTATCCCAGGAAGCAGATGCAGGTAACTATTGATGGGAATCGGTTTGGATCTTAAAATATATTATCAGTTTAAAATTGGTTCCATAGTGCTAAACTGCTAATAATACATGCTATGATATTATGATAGTGAGTAGCCATGAAATATGCGATTCAATCACATGATGGCATGCCACATTTACAGCATCAAGTTGTGACTCGTTCTCCCATCTAATTTTGCCAATTTTGGTTCAATTATATGTGTACTTTCCTTGGCGATAATCAATATTTTTCTAATTGATTATCGAAATCGGTTGACTTTTTCCAACTGATTTTCGATTAAAATCGATAATTGGTCTATTAATACAGGTGACCCAACAGCAATAGGCCTGTTCCAGCAGCTCACCAGCTACAAATATGTGGCACTGCTTCACCTCGTTGGAGATATACTGGATATCACCAATCACCTCAGCCGCCTGTTTCAGCACAGAGATGTTTGCTTTAGCTCTGTCAGATCAGCAGTACGTACAATAATAATCAAAGTTATGGCTTAATAAACACTGTATCAGTGCAATGATTGAATGTGAAGTTTGTTTGTTAGTGTAGTCTCACATTTGTGATGTTATCACTTGCTGATTTTGTGAGTATGATGGAAAATATTTGTGAGTTTCCTTAATTTATTGTTTCCACATTGTTAGCTCGATGATTGCATGACTGATCTGCGACAATTGCTGACTGAGGATGGACCCAATCTTCACAAGCTGCACGAGGAATTGGAGCAAGAGCCCGAAGGGAGCTTCGAAGGGAATGAGATCACCTTCAATATTCGCAGAGGACGAGGAACAAATGTTAACCAGAAAGAACAGTTCAGCATTCTACGCGCAAAGATTCTGGAAGATCTCCTGGATAACCTGCGCTCTAGATTTCCCAGAGTGGATATCCTACATGCAATGCAGGTAAAGACACATTCTAGTAGTTCGATACTTACCTGTCAATCACTGGCAGTTCAATACTTACCTGTCAATCAATCACTGTCTGTCAGCAATGAAAATTATTTTGTACTGAGGCAACTTTGGGAAAAGTTTGTACAGACATATATTAAGGGGTGGATTTGACATGTATTGTGTGAATTGTTCACGTAATTTCAGATATTCGACCCCAAAGCTTACCCGACTGGTTCTGAGCAGTAGTTAGGACCGCACTTTAGGCAGGTTTTTCCAGGTTTCGGTTTCGGGGGTTTTCCCGTGGTTATATGACGTCACTTCCGGTTTCGGTTTCGGTGGTTATATGACGTCACTTTCGGTTTCGGTGGTTATATGACGTAATAGGTGGTTATATGACGTAATAGATGACGTAATAGGTGATAATATGGCGTAATAGGTGGTTATATGATGTAATAATGACGTAATAGGTGATAATACGATGTAATAGGTGGTTATATGGCGTAATAGGTGACGTAATAGGTGGTTATATGACGTCACTTTCGGTTTCGGTGGTTATATGACGTAATAGGTGGTTATATGACGTAATAGATGGTTATTCGACATCACTTTCGGTTTCGGTGGTTATATGACGTAATTCGCGGGTATACAGCGTAATAGATGGTTATATGACATCTCTTTTGGTTTAGATGGTTATATGATGTATTAGGTGACGTAATAGGTAATTACATAATAGGTGCTCATCTGATGCAATAAGTGCCCTTACTAGGTGGTTATACACCATAAAAGGTGGTTATACAGTACCTATATGACATAATAGGTGGTTATATGACGTCACTTTCGGTTTCAGTGGTTATACGTCACGTGGTGTCGATGGTTATACGTCACATGGTTTTGGTGGTTATGCGTCATGTGGTTTCATAATAGGTGATTAAGTAATAGGCGGTTGCAAAATAGGCTAGGTAAATTATGACGTCACCAGCGTCCCCCATTCGAACGGACCAATAGGATCCCGGCATCGCGTAGCGTACCCACGCCGAGTCATTCGAACGGACCAATAGGATCCCGGCATCGCGTAGCGTACCCACGCCGAGTCATTCGAACGGACCAATGGGATCCCGGCATCGCGTAGCGTACCCACGCCGAGTCATTCGAACGGACCAATGGGATCCCGGCATCGCGTAGCGTACCCACGCCGCATCATTCGAACGGACCAATAGGATCCCGGCACCGCGTAGCGTACCCACGCCGCATCATTCGAACGGACCAATAGGATCCCGCCAACGCGTAGCGTACCCACGCCGCATCATTCTAACGGACCAATAGGATCCCGCCATCGCGTGGCGTACCCACCCCGAGTCATTCGAATGGACCAATCAGAAGCGAGCATTTCGAAGGCGAAAACTATATAAGTCTTTGCACTGAGCTCTTTCCTCATTCGCATTTCGGATGCGAAAGGATCAACATACCGCTCAAGCCGTACCTTCCCGCAGTGGATGCCTCGAAGAAATTTCAACAGGAAAAGAAAGAAAAAAAGAGTCACGCCATCGAGGAGAAACAGACTGAGCCCATAGAAGTGAAACTGGTTTCACCAACACAACAGACGGTGGAACGGGCCAAGTTGCTGATCAAGCAAGGGAAGACATCATTTTGAAGTATACAACAAAAGTGGCCCTGAAGAGTATAAAAGTGGCGATATCAGCCAGAGACCATCATTCAAAGAAGAGACGTTGAAGAGTGAACATGGATACCTGCTCTATATGTCTGAAGAAATTTTCACGAGCCCATGATGTTAGGCGACATATGCTTACTGTACATGATACAACTAAGCTGCAGCAAGTGATGACACTAGCGCCACCGCCGCCGCCGCAGCTATTGCCGCTGCCACAGCCATTGCCGCCACCGCCACAGCCATTGCCGCAGGCGTTGCCACCGCCGCCACAGCCATTGCCGCCGCCGCAGGCGTTGCCGCCACCGCCACAGCCATTGCCGCAGGCGTTGCCACCGCCGCCACAGCAATTGCCGCCGCCGCAGGTGTTGCCGCCGCCGCCACAGCCATTGCCGCCGCCGCAGGCGTTGCCGCCGCCGCCACAGCCATTGCCGCCGCTGCAGGCGTTGCCGCCGCCGCCACAGCCACAGCCTCAGCCTCAGCCGCCACAGGCGTTGCCGCCACAGCCATTGCCGCCGCTGCAGGCCTGGCAGCCTCAGCCTCAGCTACCCCAACAATACTGGCCTGTCAACTATATGGACCCTCTGGTGTTCCAACACCCCTTCACCCTGAATGTGTCGGGACCTACTGGGTGTGGGAAGACGGCTTGGGTAAAATCCCTCTTGGAGTCCGGTCATATATTCCCCGCCCCTACCAGGATCATATGGCTGTACAAGAGATGGCAACCCCTCTACGACATCATAAGGTCTACTGTTCAGCCTCCCGTGCAGTTCATACAGGGGATACCTGTCAATCTGGATTCCGATGACTTCGTCTCACCTATGGAAAATAACGTCATCGTCCTGGACGACCTCATGTCTATTTCCGCCAAGGATTCGAGAATTACGGACTTGTTCACGGAAGGGAGCCACCACCGGAACCTGAGCATCATTTGCTTGAACCAGAACCTCTACTACAGCAAGGACCCGACTCAGAGGAGAAACTGTCACTATCTGACTCTGTTCAGAAACCCTATCGATCAGCAGCAAATCATGACCCTGGCCAGGCAAATGTATCCCGCCTGCCCCCAAAAGTTTCTTCAAGAGTTCGACAGAGCAACCGTCAAGCCCTACGGACATCTCGTCGTGGACCTGAAGCCGACAACGCAGGAAGATAAACGCCTGAGACCGAACCCCCTTTCGAGTCAGTCTAACGAGAGTCCAGCCCCGGACCAGCCCGCATCATCTCAAAGTATCACAAAATCCGTGGGCTGGCAGTCGGACAAGACAGCGAAATGTTTCAGCTGCGGAGCCCTGTTTTCGAGTAACTACGAGCTACAAATGCACTTGCCGAGATGTCCCGCACACGATGACAAGTCATCGGAAGACGAGTTCCCCAGAAAAATGGACGAATGCGCCTTCAAACGCATGCTGAAGTCTGTTCAGGGCGAAATTGAGGAAAAAGAAGTGCCGGAGGAGGTCGCGCAAAAAACGAAAGAAGAATTGATTAACGCCTACCAGAGAGTGGCGAATTGCATCAATCTGCTCCAGAGAAGTCGGATTCATGTTGAAATTGAAAAGGCGGTTGAAGAATACAGAGCGCGAGGTGCTACATTCAAAGATGCGCTTAACATGGCTATCATGATGAAACATGACTGGTTCGATCAAGTGGTAAGCTGGTTCCAAAATGGATGTAAGGGAGTCAAGGACCATGACATATGCGAAACGGCCTTCGAGTACCTGCTGCATCGCGTCATGGAATATACACCCGAGTTGCCCGAAGATGAGGTGAAACTGGAAATGAAGACGGGGTTGATGGAAATGTACAAAACCATGGTAAAGATGAGCCATTTGTTGCAAAGAAGCATGATCCACACGGAAATCACGAAAGCTGTGGGAAAATATATGGGACGGGGAGCCAACTTCGAGGAGGCGCTGAATTTGTCCATGGAGAAACTCAATCATCTCTTCGACGATATCGTTCAGCCGGAAGAAGAGGACTCCATGGATGAGGACATTGAATATTAAGAAGAAACCTTACCCCACTCTATCCACCATGATAACTGTATATTGTGCATGCATAGTTTAGCGAACAAAAATACAAAATTGCGAAAAAACAAAAAAATGTAGTGTAGAAATTGTAAATATTGTAGATGTGTGCTGTGAAATAAAAGCTGGAAAAATTACTCGTTTTCTTCATGTATGATATGTTTTACATGTTTTCTTCGCGTTAGATAAAGCATATATAAATGAAGCACGTTGGATAATAATGCACGCTCAATGTGATATAAACTGTAAAATAACTTACGACAAAAAACAAATAATGAAGACCGTCTCTGAATCATCGGACAAGGCATACAAAGAAAAGTCTTGCGCGATAGCACAACGTGTATCAGTTTTAAAACTTTCCCGAGGCGTAGAATCGCCTCTAACTAATCCCCCCACCACCTATACTATCACCGCCGTGTATTACTCTGCCCACACCCAATGCCGCGTGTATTCGCGCTGACACAGGTTCCACAAGTCCGCCCCTCCCCCCCGCACGCTTTTCTCCGATGAACATACATGCTCGCAAATTAATTTTTCAGACCATAATATATAACTGGTTCAAATTATCAGTCAAAATCCTTATATGCTATTTTCGATCAATATTTTACACCTCGAAGGATAAATGCGCGACCTGCGTTATTATTACCAATGATTAATAATGATATAGCGCAGAAGGAGAACAAACCATTAACTGCGTTGTCCCAAATTGAGATGGTAATGAAATGGTGTAACTCTATGGACATTCCGGGGTTGATACGATACATATATTTATTGTAGAAATACTATTTTACCCCGGCTGGGTGCAACTATATACAGTCCGGTAGCGGGGGGAACTTCATTCGAATTCGGCTCGAGTTATATGAATAAGCATTATGGAAGGATGTCTATTTTTAGAGCATGCTGGATCCAGAAAACTGGATTACACTCGTAAAATGTTACTAATGGTCGGAAGTACGCCTACCGTATTTGTCCACGTTACTTCCATCTCACTCCCCCACCCGGCGCTTTTGCGTGCTATAGTCTATGAACCCCGGGAGTGTATGCAACTGGTACCCGCGTCCCCCCACCCCACGCGACGCGATATTTTACGCCAGGATAGAGGCATTCTCCCCCACCCCACGCGACGCGATACTCTACGTCACGGCTTTGAGCGTGGGTATATAGAGTAGTGAGAAGCTGGATAAATTCATTCCAAAGTCTACGAGAACGCGACAGAATGAGGATATATTTTCAAAATATAATGTACCGTTTGGAGAGTTAATGTGCCGAGAGAGTTTGACTCGGTCTCGCCGAGAATACGCGGAACACGGGGATACAGATTTAAAACGCATACGGATCTACCTGAAGGCCTCAAGAGTTTCCAGCCCTAACAAAGAAAAATCGATATTCACAGCGCACACGTTCTACCAGCCAGCCAGAGGATCCGGCCCACGCCTGTCTGGAGGTTACACCCCACACACTTCAGTACAGGGCTGGTACGCGTACAGCGGTTCCAGACTGCTAAAATAACTCTACCGCGCTGGGCATCAAAAGTTTACAGGGCTGGCCAACGCTAAATACTCAGAATACACTCGCATCGAATGACCAATAGTAGAACATTATACGGGATTAAACCACGCACTACATTCGTTTGAAAGGAGGTATATTTGATAGTTTTCGGCAGTGTAAAATGTAATCGGGCTATTCGGCGCGCGGCTGTGATAACGTTCACACTACAACTTTCCCCGACATTAATAGCCGGTGACCCGCGAGGGGATATAAAAAGTGAAAATATTACATCGTGGTGGATGCAGACTAGAGCGTGTTACACATTGTCGGGTAAGCACGGAATGATAACTTTATTTAAAATGTTCCACCCAAGTCTGATAAAAAGAATATAGCTATGCATTTATCCCCTTTTCCGCTTTTCGTAGAGAATATATGACTGGTTCCAACACGATTTAACATAATCAAATTTCCGTAATATACACGAGTGCTGGTTCGTCTGAGAGATTGCCCTGTGCAATGGCGAGTTAAATCCTTCAATGTTCTGAGTATTTTTAATTTGCATTGAGCCGTCGGTACCTGCAGACAAGGGGCTAAACGCGGATGGTAAACGGTTATCAGTAACCAGATGACGATGACGTGTGTTTGAGCCGTGAGGGTACAAGGCCGCGATAACACGCTAAGTGTCTGGTGAAAGGGAATTATATATCCCGTACCACGATAATTCTCGAGCACTGGGACAAGGTCAGGTTAGGTTCGGGACCATTCGATCGTAGGTTCCTCGTCGCCAAGGCATACCGATTAGGCTGTGATTTAACTGCCGACTTAAACCGCGCGCCCAAAAGTACAAAAAAAAACGACGAAACTTCACGCGAAAAAAGGAGATATGATTTAAAACAAACTTAATTCTCTATCATACATACAAGAGTAACGGGGACAGAAACAAGATTTGTTTTAAATAGGATATTTATATGGAATTTCATTTGCGTCACCTACCCCGTGTTTACCCGTCCTCTCAGAGTAGCAAGATAAATTTATACATGGGGAGGTTCATTACAATATCAATAATATTACTTGTACGTCATTATTCGCCCACAATCTACTCAGTACACGTATCACTTATCGTTGAGGATAAACTCGATGTGACTGGTTCATTCTGACAAGTTTAGAAGGGTAACGAACATAATCGCATGATAATTTGAATGATTCGATGGTTCGGTTTTAAAAGTTGAAATAAAGTGTATAATACCGTATTTATTCAATTAGTTCGAACAGCTAAAAATAATTAAATTTTGAAATGTTCGAATTATTAGATTCACGATAAAATCGTCCGTCAAAACGAAAAAAAATCCCAAACCCAGATCGATCATGCCATGGCAGATATGCCTACGCGAGTTGACAGATGACGCTCATGCTGGCTGGTTAGGGCCTGTACGATTGATAGGTTAGGCCTAACTGCAGACAACTAGCATTTCAAAAAAAAACTTGAATAACTGGCTGCTAAATCGCCGGGTAACTGTAATTTATAATCTCGCATTGATGCTAGATTCTAGTCATATTGCAAGTGCATTCGACTCGGAAATCTTCAATGGCCCGCAAACTGCCTGGCACTATGAGGTCCGCGCTTATACCCTAGCATTGGAAGGCCTAATCGCGATCACTGCCACCTGGCGAATATATCGCTGATTACTCATTTCCTAGTGCTGCCATCTGGCGAGTTGTAAGTTTTGGCAGCTGACAAGTTGATTTCGTTCGTTGTTTCAATCGAAATTTCGATCGTAAATTTGACTGTTCGAACTAAACGAGTCAATTTGAAAATTATTTTCTTGAATAATTTTTGGTGTTCGAATTATTAGAGTGTTCGAACTAATTGAATAAATACGGTAGTGCGTAAAAGATTTATTTTGCGATATACAGTCATTTGTGAATATGAGTTTCCCGGTGTGCATATATAACTGATACAAAGTTAAAACATACATAAGTATGACCTATACAATATGGCCTATACAATAAGCTTGATTGGTCCGTTTGAATGGGGTGACGCTAGTGACGTCATTTAACGAGCGTGGGGGGGGGGGGGGGGGCTTGTCTGAACATTTACGAATTCCGGGGCTCCTATTGGTCCGTTCAAATAGGGGACGCTGGTGACGTCAATAAACGAGCGTGGGGGACTTGTCTGAATCTGTACGAATTCAGGGGCTCAGATTGGTCCTTTCGAATGGGGGACGCCGGTGACGTCATAATTTACCTAGCCTATTTTGCAACCGCCTATTACTTAATCACCTATTATGAAACCACATGACGCATAACCACCAAAACCGTGTGACGTATAACCATCGAAACCACGTGACGTATAACCACTGAAACCGAAAGTGACGTCATATAACCACCTATTATGTCATATAGGTACTGTATAACCACCTTTTATGGTGTATAACCACCTATTAAGGGCACTTATTGCATCAGATGAGCACCTATTATGTAATCACCTATTACGTCACCTAATACATCATATAACCATCTAAACCAAAAGAGATGTCATATAACCATCTATTACGCTGTATACCCGCGAATTACGTCATATAACCACCGAAACCGAAAGTGATGTCGAATAACCATCTATTACGTCGTATAACCACCTATTACGTCATATAACCACCGAAACCGAAAGTGACGTCATATAACCACCTATTACGTCACCTAATACGCCATATAACCACCTATTACATCATATTATCACCTATTACGTCATTATTACGTCATATAACCACCTATTACGCCATATTATCACCTATTACGTCATCTATTACGTCATATAACCACCTATTACGTCATATAACCACCGAAACCGAAAGTGACGTCATATAACCACCGAAACCGAAACCGGAAGTGACGTCATATAACCACGGGAAAACCCCCGAAACCGAAACCTGGAAAAACCTGCCTAAAGTGCGGTCCTAACTACTCTGAGCAGCTTGCACAGTGGGGCATGGACAACCTATCTACCCTTCTGCAACACTTCGGAGATGCCAAAGTGGTCCAAGGTGGAGTGGTACACCCCCCTCTAGTGAATGCTGAGGTATGACATGGATATGTTTGTGTAGCAGTGCAATACTATGGCATGGTTATATGACAACAATTTATCAAGCAATAAAGCTTATTTTTAACTTTTAAGTACAATAAAGTATTGTACTACCTTTAAAAGTAGAAATGAAACTTCATTGCATCAATACATATTTCAGGCATGCCAGCAAGAATTCTTGCCCTTCAAGAGATTGGTTCACCGTAACCGTGATGACGAGGAACACCAACTCAGCCTACTTAGGCCGACGGAACTGATCACCAGGATTTTCAGTGGTTCCCAGGCTGATAACAAGTACCTGTTCCCTGGTAAAGTGAATATTAATCATATTGTAATGATAATTGCATTCAATGGAATGTACTAGTTATGTATAAATAAATTTCAAATAAAAATATATCCGAACTTCCACATTCATTGGAAGTATTTCCAACAATAACCACCATATATAAACCAGTAGAAATTCTTGTGCAAGATGACTATGATGTTGACGTTTTTCTTTGACTTGGCAGAGATGTACAAGCTCTTCTGCGCCAGCGTCTGTGTTATGATGGGCAATGCAGAGGCTGAGCGGGCCTTCTCAATTCAGAACCGGATCAAAACTCAACTGCGGAATCGCCTCGCCATCCCTCAGTTGGACCGTTTGGTCCGGCTGAGTTATGCCAGGATCCCACTCACAGCATTCGACTTGAAACGGGCTGCCCTTTTCTGGCTGTCGGAGAAATGGCGTCGCTTGTGAAGTTGTGATCTTTGATTTTTAAGGCCGTATTATGTAGCCTTTTTATCGTTAAGTTTATTTTACTGTTTTTGTAACTTTATGGTGCTACATATAAACCATGATAACATGTATGTGAGATGATTTCTCAATCCTTTGAAATTTTGAGATAAATTCATCACTATGCACACTATTTTATTGTTATATATTTGATGTCTCAAACATTAAACACTACATAGATCATGTGGCCTATGTTTGAAGACTCCCCTGTAATTTAGAATTTTTGGCAAGTGATACTGATGGATAACAGGCACATACATCTATGTCATCCATATTTTCAACATCCCCTGGGTGATCTTCAAACACAAGATCCATGTGATTGGAATACATGTTTTTGCTCCAAGGAAACCCTTAGAATGCTCCTCAGAGCACGAAAATACCTCCAGCTTCTGGGGACCTTGAGCGGGCCCCAGACCCCCGGCCGCATTGGCGGCCTGAGGCCGCATCGTCTCTCGTCAAAGGTTGCTTCATGTTAGAAAAGACAGGCACTTTAATTTTCCTGGCTAAGACCCTGGTTACAATACATGGACTTTCTAGGATGTGGTGCTGCTTTCCTAAGAGCAATTCAACACTCAATGACTGCAACTGGAGTAATTGGAACGGAGGAATTTAAGACAAGTGCTGGAGTCAAACAGGGAGGTAGCTCCAGTTGCTCCCTGTTCACGTTGTACATAAACTCTACCATTACAACCTGGGTTAGCGCTAGCCCTGATTTTGCCATAGCCATTTTGGCTAAAGCTCCAATTTTTTTTTAGCCAAATAAATTTTGGCTAAAATTCGGTCTAATTCGGACCCGAGCACTGAACAAGGTAATGATATGCCCCCAAAATCCATGTACTTCATGATTTGGTTTATTTGTCAACTATTGAACAAAATATTGCTGTTTCACTATATACATGTCAGTTCCTTGATACTGTTGACCGAAATCATGGACCGTCGAACTGGTAATGTATTACCGGTACACTTCTATCATTGTAATAAATGTGTATTGTGCCCAATAGTGTATATGTACGCCTGCAAACATGCATTTATGTTGTTAATAATGTGCTTCCGTAGATAGGTCTAGTTTGGTGACACTGAATCATTATGTATCTACTTCTATATTCATTTGCGTTAGATCTACATGGACATGGTGATCTGACAATACTAAATAAAAAATATCTTAATTTTTAAAACTTTTAAAAAATGATCTTATGAACACGAATTGAAATTAATTTCTTTACATTGAACCATGTGTGAGAGAGAAGATAAATTGAAACACACGTAATTAATTTTTTTTTTTGAAATTCAATGAAATCGCCATGGATAGTATTATGTACCCCGCCCCCCCCATCCCCTCCCCCCCCCCAGCCTTCCATCGCTTCACTGTGATGAACGTCCAGCACTTTCCTCACCCCCCCCCACCCCCCCGGATTGTAATCCGAGCAATCCATTGCCCAATTCAATTTAAATTTTCCCGAAACAAATATACTGGCATGTAGAAATAACCTAACATTCGCCAGGACTCTTTATTTTATGCCAATAGCAATATATTTCAATAATTTAAATACTTTTTCCAGGTTAATCAATTCACATTATCGCGGTTAAAATTTACCTGCGCAAAAGGGAATGCGCAGTGATATAATCGTCCGCTGAAAATGTTTGTCGCGAGTTGGAAGTGTTTTTTTCATTGATACACCCGATTAGGCCTCTGGTTATGGACGGCTTATGTGCGATAAACACCTATATTATCTGTGGTTTCAATCGCGCCATATCATAATATCTTCTCTCTCATATTCCTTGATGACATGTGAAAATCATTTCGTCTACATACCATTTTGATTGAGTTGCGAACCGGCACCGCCATAAACAATCGATCGCGCATGCGCAACTACCATACCGTTCTTGAAACAAAGACTCGGATTGGCTGAATGAATGTCAACCAATCACATCACAGCTTACGAAGTTTGGTATGCCACAGGAAAAACCCAAACTTTGTTGATCAACTTTCGATATTAAAGAATCGTTGTTGTTTTTTTATGTATGAACGGTACTACCAGAGCTAACCCCGAGGCCATTCTTACGATCTCAAGATATAACTTCAATAAAGGAACACCATCGGATCGCAGCCACGAGACTCCGCTTGAGCTCGCATCAACTGAAGTCCGAAACTGGCAGATGGTCACGTATTCCTTTTGATCAAAGGACGTGCATTTGTGGCTCAGGTGTTCAAACTGAGGAACACGTCTTACTACACTGCCAACTGTCAAATCATTTGCGCCTCAGCATCCCTGACATTAGTGATGATATAGCAGAGTTGTTCGCCTATAAAGACAATGCATATGTTGCTAAGTATTGTTACGATGTCCTGAACCTGTTTAAGTCATAATCCTTGCCGGTTCTGTGCTATATGTTATCGTGGTGAACCACCAGTATGTGCTTGTTATATCCTACTCAAATGGTTGTGTATTATGAATTTGCAATTAATAATTTCATACATTGCATAAATGCTACTTACTACTATTCCTATGGTTGAACTTATTTTTGGATATTTACATGATTACTTGCATAATTTGTATTACAATAAGTCATTTCTCATCCCTTGTAATATGTATTATATCAATAAACCTACTACTACTATCAAAAAGAAAAAAAGTTACTGAACAGATTTTGAGAAAATGGCCACCAAAGTCCAAAATCAGGCATTTTTCGTCGAAAATGGCTGCCATTTTGAAAAAAATGCGAAAATCAAAAAACAAAAAAATACCTCCTTCTTGAATTATTTTTAAGTATTTTTGTACAAAATTTCAGAAAAATTCGCCTGTAAACAAAAAAGATAAAAATGTGGACGACGACGACGACGACGGACGACGGACGCAACGCCATGCCAATAGGTTATCGGAGTAATCGGACCATAGGTCCGGTAACCTAACAGTGGTGGAATGACGCCAACTTGGTGCAACTGATATGCTACATGAACAACTAGATGCTTCCGGTCGCCTACGACCGCTTGGGTGTATCCCCCGTAGCCCTATCATCTCTGTTGCCCCAAATATATCACTGTCAAGACTAGTGTGAAAAACTAGAGCAAGGGCTAAAAAAATATTACCAGAGAAATGTTAAATCTCAAGTCACAACTGTTTTCTTTTCCCCACCAAAATTGCTGCACTGATCTTCCGAGGTTATTGAAGGTCGAATTAAAAATCACCACTTAAATCTCTTTATATGAATTTCCATTTCGACATGTTTGATAAAATAACAAAAATACAGATATATCAATCTTTTCACCTATTTATATTTCAACTCAGAATATTGTACAAACTTGATTCCGAGTTGAAATTCAAAGTAAAAGTTGACCAAAACTGCATTTCAAGATGACGAAATTGGAGCCAGATCGAACTTCTCACCATAAGTTATATTTCGACTCATAATACATGTATGTGCCAAACATGGTTTCAAGTTGAAATTCAAAGTGAAAGTTAAGCAAAAAGGCATTTCAAGATGACAAAATTGGAGCCGGATCGAACTTTTCGTCATAAGTTTTATTTTAACTCATAATACCTTCCCAACTTGGTTTCAAGTTGAAATTCAAACTAAAAGTTGACCAAAACTGCATTTCAAGATGACGAAATTGGAGCCAGATCAAATTTTTCACCATGAGTAATATTTCAACTCATAATATATGCCAAACTTGGTATTAAGTTGAAATTCAATGTAAAAGTTGACCAAAACTGCATTTCAAGATGACGAAATTGGAGCCAGATCAAACTTTTCGTCATAAGTTATATTTTAACTCATAATATGTGCCAAACTTAATTTCGTGTTGAAATTCCAGCTAAAAGTTTACTAAAACTGCATTTCAAGATGAAGAAATTCGAGCCAGATCGAACTTTTCATCATAAGTTATATTTTAACTCATAATATGTGCCAAACTTGGTTTCAAGTTGAAATTCAAACTAAAAATTGACCAAAACTGCATTTCAAGATGACGAAATTGGAGCCAGATCGAACTTGTCACCATAAGTTATATTTCGACTTATCATATGTGCCAAACATGCTTTCAAGTTGAAATTCAAAGTAAAAGTTGATCAATGTTTTCATAAAAAGCTATTGTGATCAATAATAGACTTAACTAGCAAGAAATAATGTTAACTTATTTGGTCACAGCCATAAAATCTCTACTGGACGAAGCCTTCACCTTGTTGAGCCCAATAATAAATATTTCTTGTCTTAACTATTTTCATTATGGTCAATAATAGACTCAACATGTAAAAATAATGTTAACTTATTCGGTTACACCAAGAAATTTCTACCGGACAAAAACCTTAACCTTGTTGAGCTCAATAATAATTGTTTCTCATCTTAACTATTTTTATTGAGGTCAATAATAGACTTAACTAGCAAAAAAAAATGTTAACTTATTTGGTTACAGACATAAAATGTCTACTGGACAGAATCTTTACCTTGTTGAGCCCAATAATAAATATTTCTTGTCTTAACTATTTTTATTGTGGTCAATAATAGACTAAACTAGTAAAAATAATGTTAACTTATTCAGTACACCCATGAAATCTGTACTGCACATACTTTCACCTTGTTGAGCTTAATAATAAATATTTCTCCTCTTAACTATTTTTATTGTGGTCAATAATAGACTTAACTATTTTTATTGTGGTCAATAATAGACTTAACTAGTGAAAATAATGTTAACTTATTCGGTTACACCAATGAAATTTGTACTGGACAAAACATTTACCTTGTTGAGGTTAATAATAAATATTTCTTGTCTTAACTATTTTTATTGTGGTCAATAATAGACTTAACTATTAAAAAAATATTAACTTATTCAGTTACACCCATGAAATCTGTACTGGACAAAACCTCTACCTTGTTGAGCTTAATAACAAACGTTTCTTGTCTTAACTATTTTTATTGTGGACACTAATAGACTTATATTAACTAGTAAAACTAATGTTAACTTATTCAGTAATATTGTCCTGTTTTCACTGAAAACATCAGTTCTCCATTCTGAACAAGAAACCAGTGTCATTACCTTCCATTGTACAGGCTATTGGAATGATCGTACATGTCAAAATGGATATTTCAAAATTCTGTAATAAGTTAGGCTGTTAACATATTAATATTTATATGATCATTCTAAAAAACGATTGGTTTCGTGTGACAGCCCTTCCCAACAACACTTCCAAATATTATCGAGATTCGTCAAAAATTGCCATCAGTAAAGCGTTCACAAGCCATGTGTCTCAAACAGGCTGTTTTCAATGCAAAATGTGTCCCCAAACGACCAATTCAGTTGCCACGGCAACCAAAATCGATTGGTGTCGGGATCTTATCATAATATATGTGCCTGCAAAAAATAATGGCGATCGGGTGAGAATTGTGGCCTGTAGCGCGTTCACAAGCCATGTGTCTCAAACGGGCTGTTTTCAATGCAAAATGTGTCCCCAAACGACCAATTCAGTTGCCACGGCAACCAAAATCGATTGGTGTCGGGAACTTACCATTACATATGTGCTTGCAAAAAATAATGGTGATCGGGTGAGAATTGCAGCCTGTAGCACGTTCACAAGAAAATCTCTGCGGACGTGGACGCGGACGCGGACACGGAGGCGGACGCGGACGACGAAGCCAAATCCATAGTATCCGCCGAACTTTGTTCGGGGGATACAATAAAAGGGTTGGATGTAGGCCTACAATAACGTGGGCAATCTGAGACATCATATTGGTTCAAAACTGCAGAGCATGGCGCTGACTGGTCGCACCCACATTTGCCCAGAATGGCACTTTATCCTACATTTGCTCCCAATAATATGGTAACATACATGCGAACATACATGTATGTATGCAAGCTATGGTTACAGCCGTGGAAGATGAAGCCGTGAGTCCGGATCCGGGTTTCATACCTGGCTAATCCGGCTCCGCATCCGCCTCCGCCTCCGGGTTTCATACCCTGAATCCGGGTCCGCCTCCGGCTCCGGATCCGGGTTTCATACACCACCAGATATTAGGCATAATGTGTCCCATTATAAAGCATAGGAGAATTCAACATGGGAAAGTCCTTTTTGGGACCCTTCGAGAACATGAAAATGGCCGCCACACGCAGACCGGCGATTCAGGGGCAACGAAACTTATACATATCACAGAGATATGTGAGAGCAATCTTTTGAAATAAAAATCTCAAAACTGTCTGAACAGTTTTTGAGAAAATGGCCGCCAAAGTCAGAAATTGGCCGTTTTTCGGCGAAAATGGCCGCCATTTTGAAAAAAATGTGAAAATCAAAAAACAAAAAAAACTAGACGTGAAGGCCTAGAGGCCTTGGGGCATTTCGATACACAACACAATCACAGGTGAACTGTTAATTACTGACAACTCTGCAACCAAAATGATTATGTATGTAGATACATCCATTTCAATCCAAGACGACGGTTTCTGAGATATAAATGAAAATAAACGACCGAAAATGGAAAATGCCGATTCAGCAGAAAAAAAAATTTGGTCCAGGCACAATTTCACCCAACATACCCCTAAGACATGTTTGTCTAGTACCACGAGTCCAAAAATAACATCCACTTCATTCAACGATGCATCGTTTCCGAGATATGGCCAGAAATGAAAAATGTCAAAAAAGCGAAAAAAATTTGGCACAGGATCAAGTTGACCCAACATACCCCTAAGACATAATTGCCTAGTGTCACGAGTCCTAAAATAACGTCCGTTTCCCTCTACGATGCACCGTTTCCGAGATATGGCCGAAAATGAAAAATGCTGACTCATCCATAAAACTAGGTTTGTCTAGGTCGACGAGTCCAAAAATGACGTCCGTTTCGCTCTACGACGCACCATTTCCGAGATATCGCCGAAAAACGAAAAATGCTGACTTGGTGAAAAAATTTTGGGTCAAGGTCAAAGTTCATTCATAATACCCCTAAGACATGTTTGTCTAGTGTCACGAGTCCGAAAATAACGTTCGTTTCACTCTATGACTTACCGTTTCCGAGATATGGCCGAAAATGAGAAACGCCGAATCAGCAAAAAAAAATTTGGCCCAAGGCCAAGTTCATCCAACATACCCCTAAGACATGTTTGTCTAGTGTCACGAGTCCGAAAATAATGTCCGTTTCGCTCTACAACACACCATTCCCGAGATATCGAAAAAAACGAAGAATGCCGACTCAGCAAAAAAATTTCAAGTCAAGGTCAAAGTTCATCCATGCTACCCCTAAGACATGTTTGCCTAGTGTCACGAGTCCGAAAATAACGTCCGTTTCGCTCTTCGACGCACCGTTTCCCAGATATGGCCGAAAATGAAAAACGTCGACTCAGCAAAAAAAAAATTGGCCCATCGCCAAGTTCACCCAAGATACCCCTAAGACATGTTTGCCTAGTGTCACGAGTCCGAAAATAACGTCCGTTTCGCTCTACGACGCACCATTTTCGAGATATCGAAGGAAACGAAAAATGCCGACTCGGCAAAATAATTTCGGGTCAAGGTCAAAGTTCATCCATAATACCCCTTAGACATGTTTGTCTAGGGTGACGAGTCCGAAAATAACGTCCGTTTTGCTCTACGATGCACCGTTTCCGAGATATGCAATCAGTCTCAAGGATGACTCACCAAAATTGTTTTCGGCCCCTGGGTCAAAGGTCGTTTGAGGGATTGACTCCATAATCGATAGGGTTCCTCTGAGACACTATATCAACGTATATGTCAACTTTCAGAATGGTAGCACAAGTACTTTTTGAGTTATCATCCGGAAACCATTTGACACAAAATGCATCCTCACGGACTAACCGGACCTCGGAGCCGGCTCCAAAACAATAGGGTTCATCTATGTAATATATGTGATAACTGGTGAAAATTTCTCGAAGATTCGTCAAGGCGTTCTTGAGTTATCGTCCGGAAACCAAAAAGTGAAAAAAAAAAATAAAATAAAATAAAAAAAATAAGAAAAAAAAAAAGAAAAAAAAGAAGAAAAACAAAAATTCTGACAAAACCATAAGGACATTTCGTGCCGAAATGCCCTAATAACCCCAGCTTGAAATATTTTTAGGTATTTTTGTGCAAAATTTCAAAAAGATCCAATCGTAAACTTTAAAGATAAAAAATTAGCCCAAGGGCTAAGAAAGGTTACCGGACAATATACATTTTAGATATTTGTCTTTTGTCCAGTGACCTTGAAAATAATTTTTCAACAAATATATCACTTCTAGTATGTCCACAATAAATTCCTAAGCTGTAAAGTCGATAATAAGTGAGATATTAGCCATTCTGTGATCGGTGATGTGACCTAGAAAATGAGGTCAAAGTTCAAGTTCATGAAAAGATTCAGTATATATCATTCCTCTATATTCGCAATTGATTCCTAAGCTGTAAAGATGATAATAAGCGACATAATAGCCATTTTGTTCTCTCACCTTGAAAATTGGATCAAAGGTCAAATTCTAGATCACCAAAATATTCAGCATACATCATTTCCTATATGTTCACTATGGACCCCTAAGCTGTGAATTTGATAATAAGAGAGATATAAACCATTTTGTATTCTGACCTTGAAAATAAAATGACTGGCCTTGAAATTTAGGTCAAAGGTCAAATTGAAGGTCATGAGAATATTCAGAATATATCATTTCCTACATGTTCACAATTGATTCCTAAGCTGTAAAGTTGATAATAAGCAAGATATTAGCCATTTTGTCCTGTTGACCTTGAAAATGAGGTCAAAAGTCAAATTCAAGGTCACTAGAATATTCAGCATATATCATTTCCTAAATGTTCACAATTGATTCATAAGGCGTAAAGTCACTAATAAACAAGATATTGGCCATTTTGTCCTGTGACCTTGAAAATGAGGTCAAAGGTCAAATTCAAGGTCACAGAAATATTCAGCATATATCATTTCCTATATGTTCACAATTGATTCCTAAGCTGTAAAGTCGATAATAAGCGAGATATTAGCAATTTTGTCCTGTGACCTTGGAAATGAGGTCAAGGTCAAATTCGAGGTCACGAGAAAATTCAGCATATATCATTTCCTATATGTTCACAATGTATTCCTAAGCTGTAAAGTCGATAATAAGCGAGATATTAGCCATTTTGTCATGTGACCTTGAAAATGAGGTCAAAGGTCGAATTCAAGGTCATGAGAATATTCAACATATATCATTTCCTATATGTTCACAATTGAATCCTAAGCTGTAAAGTCGATAAGAAGCAAGATATTAACCATTTTCTCCTGTGACCTTGAAAATGAGTTCAAAGGTCAAATTCAAGGTCACGACAATATTCAGCATATATCATTTCCTATATGTCCACAATTGATTCCTAGTCTCTAATCTGAATATTAAGTGAGATATTAGGCATAATGTGTCCCATTATAAAGCATAGGAGAATTTAACATGGGAAAGTCCCATTTGGGCCGAGTTTGAGCCAAAATGGTCCACTTCGAGCGATTCAAGCCCAACGAAATTTATAGACATCATAGGAGTTCATATCAGGAGTGTTATGTATCAAAAAGAAAAAAAGTTACTGAACAGATTTTGAGAAAATGGCCACCAAAGTCCAAAATGAGGCATTTTTCGTCGAAAACGGCCGCCATTCTGAAAAAAATGCGAAAATCCAAAAACTAAAAAATATCTCCTTCTTGAATTACTTTTAAGTATTTTCGTGCAAAATTCCAGAAGAATTCGCCCGTAAACAAAAAAGATAAAAATTAGCCCAATGGGCTAGTAAGGTTACCGGAGAAATATACAGAGTTAAGCCGAGAAAGTTGAAAGTCAAATTCAAGGTGACCACTGAAATCGCCATATCTCTAACCGTGAAAATGGGATCAAAGGTTAAATTCTAGATCACCAAACTATTCAGCATACATCATTTCCTATATGTTCACTATGGACCCCTAAGCTGTAAATTTGATAATAAGCGAGATATAAGCCATTTTGTAATCTGACTTTGAAAATAAAATGACTGACCTTGAAATTTAGGTCAAAGGTCAAATTCAATATCATTAAAATATTCAGAATATATCATTTCCTACATGTTCACAATTGATTCCTAAGCTGTAAAGTTGATAATAAGCAAGATATTAGCCATTTTGTCCTGTTGACCTTGAAAATGAGGTCAAAGGTCAAATTCAAGGTCATGAGAATTTTCAGCATATATCATTTCCTATATGTTCACAATTGATTCCTAAGCTGTAAAGTCGCTAATAAGCAAGATATTGGCCATTTTGCCCTGTGACCTTGAAAATAGGTCAAAAGTCAAATTCAAGGTCACGAGCATTTTCAGCATATATCATTTCCTATATGTTCACAATTGATTCCTAAGCTGTAAAGTCGCTAATAAGCAAGATATTGGCCATTTTGTCCTGTGACCTTGAAAATAGGTCAAAGGTCAAATTCAAGGTCACGAGCATTTTCAGCATATATCATTTCCTATATGTTCACAATTCATTCCTAAGCTGTAAAGTCGCTAATAAGCAAGATATTGGCCATTTTGTCCTGTGACCTTGAAAATGAGGTCAAAGGTCAAATTCAAGATCACGAGAATATTCAGCATATATCATTTCCCATATGTTCACAATTGATTCCTAAGCTGTAAAGTCGATAATAAGCGAGATATCAGAAATTTTGTCCTGTGACCTTGGAAATGAGGTCAAAGGTCAAATTCAAGGTCATGAGAATATTCTGCATATATCATTTCCTTTATGTTCACAATTGATTCCTAAGCTGTAAAGTCGATAATAAGCGAGATCTTAGCCATTTTGTCCTGTGACCTTCAAAATGAGGTCAAAGGTCAAATTCAAGGTCATGAGAATTTTCAGCATATATCATTTCCTATATGTTCACAATTAATTTCTAAGCTGTTAAGTCGCTGATAAGCAAGATATTGGCCATTTTGTCCTGTGACCTTGAAAATGAGGTCAAAGGTCAAATTCAAGGTCACGAGAATTTTCAGCATATATCATTTCCTACATGTTCACAATTGATTCCTAAGCTGTAAAGTCGATAATAAGCGAGATATTAGCAATTTTGTCCTGTGACCTTGGAAATGAGGTCAGGGTCAAATTCAAAGTCATGAAAATATTCAGCATATATCATTTCCTATATGTTCACAATCGATTCCTAAGCTGTAAAGTCGCTAATAAGCAAGATATTAGCCATTTTGTCATGTGACCTTGAAAATGAGGTCAAAGGTCAAATTCAAGGTCACAAGAATATTCAGCATATATCATTTCCTATATGTTCACAACTGATTCCTAAGCTGTAAAGTCGATAATAAGCGAGATATTAGCCATTTTGTCCTGTGACCTTGAAAATGAGGTCAAAAGTCAAATTCAAGGTCACGAGAATATTCAGCATATATCATTTCCTATATGTCCACAATTCATTCCTAGTCTCTAATTTCAATATTAAGTGAGATATTAGGCTTAATGTGTCCCATTATAAAGCATAGGAGAATTTAACATGGGAAAGTCCCATTTGGGCTGAGTTTGGGCCCAAAATGGCCCACTTCGAGCGATTCAAGGGCAACGAAATTTATACATGTCACAGGGGTACATAGGAGGAGTGTCATGCATCAATAAGAAAAAAAGTTACTGAACAGATTTTGAGAAAACGACCGTCGAAGTCCAAAATTGGCCATTTTTCGACGAAAACGGCCGCTCTGACCTTGAAACCAAGGTCAGAGGTCAAATTCAAGGTCACGAGAATATTCAGCATATATCATTTCCTATATGTCCACAATTGATTCCTAGTCTCTAATCTCAATATTAAGTGAGATATTAGGCTTTAATGTGTCCCATTATAAAGCATAGGAGAATTTAACATGGGAAAGTCCCATTTGGGCCGAGTTTGGGCCAAAATGGCCCACTTCGAGCGATTCAAGCGCAACGAAATTTATAGACATCATAGAAGTACATATGAGGAGTCTTATGTATCAAAGAGAAAAAAAGTTACAAAAAAGGTCGTTTTGACCTTTCAAGGTCATTAAAGGGTCAAATTCAAGGTCACCACTAAAATCGGAATAAATGATTTCCCAATTGAATGTGCCACTACTCTATCTTGAAATGTTCTATGAGTTTACTCTGCACAGCTCCCATTATGAAGGAAAAATCGGGTGAAATTTTGAAGTCCAAAAGAAATTTTCAATGGCCAAAAAATAATAATTATTATTATTTTTGTTTGTTTGCTGGAAATGGCTCAAAATGGCCGCCACACAAAATCAAAATGGCCGCCACACGCAGACCGGCGATTCAAGGGCAACAAAACTCATACACGTCATAGAGGTACATGAGAGGAATGCTCTAAAACAAAATCTCAAAACTGATCAAACAGTTTTTGAGAAAATGGCCACCAAAGTCCAAAATTGGCAATCATTCGTGAAAAATGGCCACCAAATCGGCAAAAACGATTCAATCAAAAAAATGTTGAAAATTTTTTTAGATATTGGCCCAAGGTATGTTCTGACAAATTTATGGGGAAATTCATCATGCCAAAAAAAAATTCCAGACCCGGACGGACGACGGACGAAGAACCACGATAATAGCTTATCGGCCCAAAGGGCTTATCGGCCCTTATGGGCCAGGGCCGGTAAGCTAAAATTGGTAACGCTGGACGGACAATAGACGCAACACCAAGGCAATAGGTTATCGGACCAAAGGTCCGGTAACCCAAAAATGTTAACAGACGATGCGGACGACGATGCAGACGACGATGATGGACGATGGACGAAAAACCACGACAATAGCTTATCGGCTCTTATGGGCCGGTAAACTAAAAATTAGCCCAAAGGCTAAGATAGGTTACCAGACAATTTTGGTTTGGATAATGGAATGTAACAGACCTTGAGATTTATCAATCAAGGTTATCAGTGTGAACATTATGACCATGAGATTTACCAATCAAGGTCATCCATGTGAACTTCAATGTCACCATTACATGTACGGGTGCGGTATTTGATTTTCTATATGTTCATAATACAAAGATATGTCTGAGTGCGAGTGTATAGGCCGTTCAGGCCAATGTACCCATTCCGAGTCAGACATTCGGCACTCAAGGTCCTCTGAGGTCAAGTTCAAAAATTTTTCAAAGGGTGAAATTTTTTTCCCCGGAAATGGCCCAAAATGGACAGTAATGCGATTTGGGATGAAAAAAAATTTTTTCGCCGACTCGTCAAAAATTCAAAATGGGCGCCACACGCAGACCGGCCGTTCAATTGAGCACAATTGTTGACTTACTACTAAAAGTGCTCGATAATAGGTCCAGGACCTGTACATGTAGTTGTAACAAGCCAAATAATGTTAACTTATTCAGTAATATATATGTGGTACTACAGCCATGAAGTCACTACTGAACATAACCTTTTCCTCAATCAGCACAATAATATATGTTAATAACCTTAACCATTTTTCTTGTGCTCAATAATAGACTCAAAAATAGATGTTAACTTATTCAGTGCTATTGATGGTGCTA
The DNA here is from genome assembly GCA_949152475.1 of Terebella lapidaria. NCBI lineage: Eukaryota > Metazoa > Annelida > Polychaeta > Terebellida > Terebellidae > Terebella > Terebella lapidaria. Next base: position 51,993,520 of record OX424556.1, on the reverse strand, counting down.
AAGCCATGGAATCACTACTGGACACATTATTTTTCTCTTAACCAGCAAAAGTGATGTTAACTCATGCAGTAATATCAATAATATTATTAAATCTCTACTGGACAGAGCCTTTCACTCGTTGAGCTGAATAATAAATGTTCCTTGCCTTAACTTGTTTAATTGTCTTAATAATAGACTCAACTAGCCAAATTATTAATGGTACCACAGCCATATAATCACTACTGGACAGAATATCTTCCGTGTTGAGCCCAATAATAAATATTCCTCACCTAACTAATTTTATTGCCCTCAGTAATAAACTTTACCGGCAAAATTATGGTGAACTTATTCTGTTAACTCAATATAAATGTTACTACAGCTACAGAATCTCAATTGATCAAAACTTTTACCTGTTGAGCCCAAAAATAAATGTCACTCGCCAACTATTTTTATTGTGCCCAGTAATAGACTTAACTAGCTAAACTAACTTTAACTTATTCAGTGATACCACAGCCATGAAATCTGCTCAAACGACCCTTCACTTTGCTGATCCCAAAAATAATTTTTTGTTGTCTTAACTAGTTTTATTGTGCTCACTGAACATATTTTGAATGTGCGTGAATGATAGGGAGGAAGAGAGAAATATCAGAATGCAACCAATTTTTGCATCGTAGGGCACCCTGAAGCTGGGCAGTATTGGCAGTAGTGTGCTTCGAAGTAAATTTACAGTATTTCGCATTGGCGAATTTGCATGAATCAGATATATTTGTGTTCAGAGATGATGGCCTGTGGGTGGTTGTAATTTTATAAACATTGAGCCAGGGGTTCATTCTCTATGCAGAAATACGTTAGGATGGTTGCTTTTACATGAAGAAAATAATTGTGGCGTGATGTCTGATAGCAGTTGAAAACCCACCATTTTGCCACATTCAAACATGCTCTGTGAAACAAAAGGTTTTTTCTTGGTTATATGACCATTTGACTATTTATTATTATGATTATTTTTCAATTAGCAATGGACATAATTTACTGCCAAAAGTGTCCGGGATATGGTTGCCACCCCGTATGCCTTAATAACGACAGAAATCCATTCCCACTGTCTAGAAGTAGAGTTCAATGGTCTGAAAATACAGAACTAACCTGTTGTGATCTGGTGAAAGACACTTGGGGCGTGTGCGTGACAACGGTCGATCTTTCAGCTCCATCAGCTCGTCCTGCACAGAATGTTCACTCCAGTGTGAAAATACAAAACTCATACAAAAACATTGCAATAAAAAACTCGAAACTGACAACACGAACAAGTACACTGATACCTTGTTGTACTGGAATCGAAGGCCAAGAGACGGTCGTCGTGATGATGCTTGGCTGTTTGGACCTGACGACCCGGAAGAAAGCCTGATATCTTCATCTTCTGCGCAAGTAGGCTCCATCTTTATCAGCTCAGTCGACCTGTCACATCAACAATCTGTTCATCTCCATGACCTCAGTCGGCCTGTCACATATATTACAATTTGGTCATCTGCATGACCTCAGTCGACATGTCAAATCAACAATCTGTTCATCTTTATGACCTCATTCGACCTGTCACACCAACAATCTGTTCATCTCTATGACCTCAGTCGACCTGTCACATCAACAATCTGTTCATCTCTATGACCTCAGGCTACCTGTCACATCAACAGTCTGTTCATCTTTATGACCTCAGTCGATCTGTCAAATCAACAATCTGTACGACCTCAGTCGACCTGTCACATCAACAATCTGTTCATCTTGATGACGTCAGTCGACCTGTCACATCAACAATCTGTTCAATCTGTATGACCTCAGTCGACATGTCACATCAACAATCTGTTCAACTCTATGACCTCAGTCGACCTGTCACATCAACAATCTGTATGATCTCAGTCGACCTGTCACACCAACAATCTGTTCATCTCTATGACCTCAGTCGACCTGCGACATCAACAATCTGTTTATCTTTATGACCTCAGTCGATCTGTCAAATCAACAATCTGTTCATCTGTGTGACCTCAGTCGACCTGTCAAATCAACAATCTGTTCATCTCTATGACCTCAGTCGACCTGTCAAATCAACAATCTGTTCATCTCTATGACCTCAGTCGACCTGTCACATCAACAATCTGTTCGTCTTTATGACATCAGTCGTCCTGTCACATCAACAATCTGTTCATCTCTATGACCTCAGTCGGCCTGTCAAATCAACAATCTGTTCATCTCTATGCCCTCAGTCGGCCTGTCACATCAACAATCTGTTCATCTTTATGACCTCGGTCGACCTGTCACATCAACAATCTGTTCATCTCTATGACCTCAGTCGGCCTGTCAAATCAACAATCTGTTTATCTCTATGCCCTCAGTCGACCTGTCAAATCAACAATCTGTTCATCTTTATGACATCAGTCGTCCTGTCACATCAACAATCTGTTCATCTTTATGACATCAGTCATCTTGTCACATCAACAATCTGTTCATCTCCATGACCTCAGTCGGCCTGTCAAATCAACAATCTGTTCATCTCTATGACCTCAGTCGGCCTGTCAAATCAACAATCTGTTCATCTCTATGCACTCAGTCGACCTGTCACATCAACAATCTGTTCATCTTTATGACATCAGTCGTCCTGTCACATCAACAATCTGTTCATCTCTATGACCTCAATCGGCCTGTCAAATCAACAATCTGTTCATCTCTATGCCCTCAGTCGGCCTGTCACATCAACAATCTGTTCATCTTTATGACCTCAGTCGGCCTGTCAAATCAACAATCTGTTCATCTCTATGCCCTCAGTCGGCCTGTCACATCAACAATCTGTTCACATGTATTACAATTTGTTCATCTGTATGACCTCAGTCGACATGTCAAATCAACAATCTGTTCATCTTGATGACCTCAGTCGACCTGTCACATCAACAATCTGTTCATCTCTATGACCTCAGTCGACCTGTCAAATCAACAATCTGTTCATCTTCATGACCTCAGTCGACCTGTCACATCAACAATCTGTTCATCTTCATGACCTCAGTCGACCTGTCACATCAACAATCTGTTCATCTTGATGACGTCAGTTGGCCTGTCACATATATTACAATCTGTTCAATCTGTATGACCTCAGTCGACATGTCACATCAACAATCTGTTCATCTGTATGATCTCAGTCGACCTGTCACATATATTACAATCTGTTCATCTCTATGACCTCAGTCGACCTGTCACACCAACAATCTGTTCATCTCTATGACCTCGGTCGACCTGTCACATCAACAATCTGTTCATCTGTATGACCTCAGTCGACCTGTCAAATCAACAATCTGTTCATCTTTATGACCTCAGTCGTCCTGTCACATCAACAATCTGTTCATCTGTATGACATCAGTCGGCCTGTCACATCAACAATCAGTTCATCTCTATGACCTCAGTCGTCCTGTCACATCAACAATCTGTTCATCTGTATGACCTCAGTCGAACTGTCAAATCAACAATCTGTTCATCTGTATGACCTCAGTCGACCTGTCAAATCAACAATCTGTTCATCTTTATGACCTCAGTCGTCCTGTCACATCAACAATCTGTTCATCTGTATGACATCAGTCGGCCTGTCACATCAACAATCAGTTCATCTCTATGCCCTCAGTCGACCTGTCACATCAACAATCTGTATGATCTCAGTCGACCTGTCACATATATTACAATCTGTTCAATCTGTATGACCTCAGTCGACATGTCACATCAACAATCTGTTCATCTGTATGGTAGAGCTGTCATCGTTTGGAATTCTCGTGTCGCGACGTCGGCAAAAAAAAGTCGCGACATGTCGCCAAAATGTCGGCAAAATTTTGGGTACCAGTGAGGCAAGAAAACATAACGCACTGCTATTCCAATATGGCATTTGTCAGAGGTGTTTGTTGTTATACACTTTCTAATCAATTCTGCAGCCATACATGTTGACACTTAGTCGTATTTAACTATTTATCTATCTAATTTCAGAACCTGAATATCGAATACCTGAATATCGCGCTGATACTGTACGGACTGCATTGTCTGGTTGAGGCCAGTCACCTTTGAAGTTGGAGTTTGAATGCAGCTGTGCAGAAAAATGCTTATAAACAAAATCGATCATTCATTCCCATTTCCCGAAACTATTATTGTACGGAAATCATGAATAAATCTATGTGAAACTTGTTGTTTATGTAGAAACATGCGACACAGCCGTGGGTTGTGTAAACTTGTGTATCGACAGTGGATCAACGGTGGTGTTGCATTATGGGTATTGTCTCCTCATTCGCAAAAGCGTACACAAGTCAGAAACTAATACATTGCTCCGTAATGTCACTGAGTTGCCATTCTACTGGTCATTTCCATGATGAATGGAGCCTTCGTGAATATGTTTTCAAATCTAATTATCAACCATGTCGGCAAAATTTGAGTCGACATGTCGTTTGAACTTAAGTGTGGTGACTTAACGACGTCGCGACAAACGATGACAGCTCTACTGTATGGCCTCAGTCGACCTGTCACATCAACAATCTGTTCATCTGTATGGCCTCAGTCGACCTGTCACATCAACAATCTGTTCATCTGTATGACCCCAGTCGACCTGTCACATCAACAATCTGTTCAATCTGTATGATCTCAGTCGACCTGTCACATCAACAATCTGTTCCTCTCTATGACCAGACAGTTTTCTTATCAAACAGTTTTTTGAGAAAATGGCCACCAAAATCCAAAATAGGCCACTTTTCGCCAAAAATGGCTGCCATTTTGAGAAAATCGATTCAATCGACGAAAAAAAAAATTGTCTGGGAATATTGGCCCACAGAACATATTTTATGAAATACAGGAATTTATGAAATACAGTTCTGACTAAAACTGTGGCGGCTCCAGCATCTACAAAACACTTGACAACACATACCTCGATTTTTTGCCAGAATGTCCATTCATTTCCGAGCAAAACGACACCAGTGATTAGGAAGACGTGCGGGATTGCGCGAATCGCGCATAACTTCGAATGTCCCGCATACAACAGTTTATCAGTGCGCCCAATGCACGCACTGTAAATATTTGCGAATGTTATGTTTTTATCGGAATTATTGCGAAAGTTTGGAATTCAATCGTATGACGATCTTCCATTATGTTGGGGCGACCCTTGGTGTCAGTGTCAGACGGTCTCTAGACTTAGTCTAGAAACCGCTGAACAGATTGGCTGGCTGAGCATAATTTGGGGTATCCCATGACGTCATAGTTGACGGTTTCTAGATTTACAAACATCCACTGACAGTTTTTGACAACGCTCTCGGGAGTTGTCAGTGCCTCCAAATAAGTTGATTATCCTAACTTCTGCATCCATGACAATTTATTTTAAAAAAACACAATGACAAAGAAACTTTGTTTCATGCGATGAAAGATTGAACTGAGCTGCAGCGGCAGGAAGCAGCCCACACAGTCACCGGCAACAACCACGTGTTACTGTTGACATATAAACACACTGACAGCAGGCATTCACGGTGGTGATTCAGATCGTGATGATGACAATGACAGGTTTCTCACGCAGACAATTATAGCTACCACTACCGCAGTTGATGATTGAACATGTTGAATAAAATCGTTTTTAAAAGCAGGGATGGGGTCAAATACGTATTTGTATTTGTACTTGTATTTGAAATACACTAAATCTCGTATTTGTATTTGTATTTGTATTTGACAATTTCAATACTGGCGTATTTGTATTTGAATTTGTATTTGAGGTCTGTATTTGATGTATTTGGAATCAAATACAGTCAAATACACAGAAGGGATTTATTTGTCTCTCTTATATTTTCTTGTGTACATGTATATTAGATAACCAATGAGAGTGATATGAATGGGAAATTTAGGACAGCAACGAAAACTTCCACTGAATGCGTCGGAAATATGACAAAAAAATGACGAATGACTAAGAAATAAATATTTGCATTTGTATTTGTATTTGAAGAAATGTATTTGTATTTGTATTCGTATTTGGTCGGCTCTGGGAGTGTGTATTTGTATTTGTATTTGAATTTGGCTTTGAGTATTTGTATTTGAATTTGACAATCTGTATTTGACCCCATCCCTGTTTAAAAGTACAAACCCAAAATGTCCCACAACTTTTAGAAAATCCCCCATAACTCTTTGAAAATCCCCCATAACTTTTGAAAATCCCCCATACATTTCAAACTGAAGGGGGGATTCTCTCATACTTCGATTTCCTCTTCCCAATCACTGCGACACTATCACTGTGTCGACCACTCGAACGGATTGGCAACAATAAATTTATATCCACAGCGCTACCAAATTCGAGTTTCCTGGCCGCCTTCTAGAGGCCGGGAATTTCCATTCACCGTTACGTACAGCATCGATTTTACGATGACCAAACTCCATTTTGCTGTCTGCGCATGTCCGGGAGCCATTTTTGTCATCGAAAACAGTGGAAAAATCTATGATGTACGTAACGGTGAATGATCACCACGCTTGCCAGAAAACTCGAATTTTATGACGCTGTGGAAATAAATTTATTGTCGGCAATCCGTTCGAGTGATCGACACAGTAATAGTGTCGTTTTGCTCGGAAATGAATGGACATTCTGGCAAAAAATCGAAGTATGTGTTGTCAAGTGTTTTGTAGATGCTGGAGCCGCCGCAATTTTAGTCAGAACTGTCAGGGTCGAAAGCCTTTATGACTATATTTGGTCCGCCCGAAGGGATGACGGTACCAAATGAATAGTCATATGTATGGCTACGGTCAGTATAGTATAAACTACATCTAGATCTAAAGTCGACGTCATTCAACTCTGAACCACTGTTTTTTCGCGATAATTTCTTCAATTTTTTAGTTACCTTTCTGAAATTTCAACAGCGTTCATAATGCTGAGCGACCTAACTTGTTATGAAATTTGTAAGATTTTGGACAGTAAACAAAAAAGTTGGCCTATTTGGCCTATAGTAAATTTCTGGTGGAATTTGGCGTTGGACCGCTGCCAACCCCGTAGCATTCATATAGATAACGTTTTGACGTTTTCTTATTACGTTATGTATAGGCCAAATGGGCTAACTTTTTTGTTTATTGTCCAATCTTTCTGAAATTTTGTAGTAAATTAGGCCGCTCCGAATTATGGAAGCTGTGAAAAATTCATGCAGCTATCTTACAAACTAATAAAATTATCGCGAAAAAACAGTGGGTCAGAGTTGAATGACGCCGACTTTAGCACCATAAATCCCAATCCACAAAAAGTGAAAAGATCTCCATACTCATGATAGACTGTGCTTTACTGTTGCGGAAACTAGATAGGCTACAGTACCAGATTGAACAGCAAACCAGGCCGGTCAAGCATGTATTCTATTTTATGTCATACAAATGACTAAAAAATACTTTCAGAAGAGTCTTGTATCTCGGACAAAACAACAACAGAAAGTCAGCAATGTTTCCAAAATGAATGAGATTTACGCATGCGCATTTCAGTAAGACAGAGTTGTTTTCGATCAATTCAGGATGAATCAATGCATGTAGATCAAATAATGTAAACATCCTATAAGGAAAATAATGAATTATTTACATACAAATGGCCCAATTGACAGAAATCCAGTTACCAAAGGCGATACGATTCAAACATTCGAAATCGAAGTTGATAGTACTCACTGAAAGACAGCACTGACTGCGCATGATGTGCGCAAATTGCCGTACCATCGTGAATTTACGCGACTCAAAGATCGAGTCTATCTTTCTTGAGGGCATAAAACACCATTGTTGTTGTTGTTGTTGTTGTTGTTGCGTAGTTTCCTCCCAGGTGGGAGCACCCGATTAAAATCGGTGGCGTGTATCCTTGATACAGTTCCAGTAAAAATTATCAGTGCACTGTAAGATCCGATCCATAAAATAGTTCCGTTAAAATCCACGTCCTTTCTAAAATAATTGTAGTAAGAACAACCGGTCGTGTAGTGGTGTCTATTCAAAGCAGCTAAGTTTTAATGGGGGTTGGGGAAGCTGAGCAATTTGGCTCGGAGCACATGCAGGCTGTACACCCAGTCCAAGGAGATCTTCTCTGCTCTGGATACCACAACAGTGTCTCTGCAGAGGCGTGGGCAGGCCAGAGCTTCAGGGATGTGGTTCGGGTCCAGCAGGGCTCGCATCTTGTCCTCCTTGTTCAGCTGGTCCCAGGAAACGCCGACTTCACTGAGGCATGCAGAGAGCAATCCTTCGTGGATTTGCCGTTGTTGGTGAAGTGCTTGGCAACTCAGCAGGAAGTGAGCCCTGTCCTCTATACCCTGGCTGCACAGATAGCAGGCTGAAGGCATGTTGGCATACCCCTTGTTGTATGTTGCCTCGTGCGCTTGTAGTCGATAGGTGCCGGTGAGGACTTTGACCTTGATGTATGCCTTGACTGTGTCTCTGTGAGAGGGCTGGCTGTTCGACCACAGAAGTGCAGGGAATCCCAACTTGAGACTGACTGGGGAGACATAACGCATCGAGGATTGGGAGGAGGCAGTTTCTATGATGTTCTTCTCGCAGATCTCGTCGATTTTTCTTGTGATGAAGATCTTCCATGCTGTTTTCGTTGGAGGACTAGCCAGGATGTTGTGGGCCGATGGGAGGTCGTACTTCTGGAGGGTGCTTGCCACTCTGGCGAACCAACTTCCGGATGCTAGAGGCTTGACTGCCAGCTGTCTCAGTCCGACCCGATGTTCTATGGAGTGTGGAGCATCTGCGATGTTTCTGAATGCAGTCAGTAAACGCCGATCAATTTCAGCCTGGATCGGACGGACACCAATGAGTCCTAGTACCGCAGCACTGGACGTCCGGGCGGCTAGGCCCTGTAGCTGCTTGAGTTTTTGTCTCTGGAACTCTTCCAACTTGGAGACATGCTTGGTTTCCAGAAGCCATAACTCCGAGCCGTGCAGAAGGCGGGGCAGGATGTAGGTGATCCAGATCTTCCTGGTGGAGGCAGGATCATTTTTCTAGTGGCATTCACTCCCCATGTTAAAACCTACTTTACGATTAACACTGTACAGCGTTCCCTGTGATACTTGGGGCTTAGCGATAAAATCCCACAAATACCCCCACCAATGTGCCTGACAAAAATGTACCGGGGTTTCCCGTAATATCGCCCTGGGCGATCTTTCGGAAAATGGCATCTCACCGAAAAAAAAAATCGAATCCGAATTATGGACCAGTGTGAAGTTAGCTACTTGTTACGAGTTCCTTATTCAAATCGAATGAGTAACCAGGAGCTGGCTACTTATTCGGCCTGGTAGGTAGTTCATAGTAAGCTGACGCGAAATTAGCTCCCACGAAATCTTATCCAGTGCAATTTTATGCGACGGCCATGCGGCGGTCCGTCAAAGCCACCCTGTAGCGTCGCTTCACACTGTTTCTGTTTATGTGACGGGCAAGTGGCGGTCCGTCGGATAGCCGTTGTAGCGCCACATAAGAACATTTCTCTTTCTCCAAGTGACGGCCAAGTGACGGTCTGTCACATGGACGTTATAGCGCCACATAAGAATTTTTCCCTTTCTCCAAGTGACGACCAAGCGACGGTCCGTCAGATAGCCCTTGTAGCGCCACATAAGAACATTTCTCTTTCTCCAAGTGACGGCCAAGTGACGGTCCGTCACATGGACGTTATAGCGCCACATAAGAATGTAAAGTTCGGTGCCCGCTACAGGGCGCCGCTCTCTACGGTAACAACTACAACCAGGTAACAGCACCTCCGGATCGGATCCAGAACATGCGGAGCGGGTTCCGCACATCCGGAACGGGTCCGGCCGTCATACATCACAACATAACACATATCATCATCATCACCTTATCTACAACATGCACATTATACATTCGTTATGGTAATGTAGCCGTGTGTAGAGTCCGAGGAGCCATGGAGCGGCTCCACGGAGCACGTACACGTGGGCATGTTGCTGGCCGGTCTCGCCGAAGGCACTGTCACAGAGATAGAACTCTGAGCCAGCCCGACGGTCTGCCAGAGCCTCTGTCACACGTCCCGGGAAGGGAGAGAACTGGCGATCCACAGGGCGTACGCCCCCGAGTCAGCAACTTGTCTCTCCCAGCCCGGGCCTCCCCATGGAAATCGTCCCCAGGGCTCTAAGAGCCCACTACTCCTGACCAGGGAACGCAAAGCTCATGGCGAGCCTTGCGTGCGTCCTGTTCACTCTCTCTCGGACAATCTCCTCGATCGAGTCGCTTCCAGTGTATATATAATACACCACAAGCTGTAGGACGCACGCGAGGTTTAATCGATCCATTGTTATAGTTTACTGGAGCGTAAATTACAATACGTCGCCGTGGCAACGCACGCTCGAACGGAGCATGTCAAAACAAGGCCAAGTACGAAAAGGCCACATAAATGGCATTTATGTTTACAATCACCTGCCGCGTGCTTAGGGCAAAATCGCCACATTACCCCCTTCTTACAATGTTGGTCCCCAACATGTTCCGCCCGCGCCCAAAACAGCCAAAACCCGACGAAGGCTTCGCATGGCGGGGTCCGGAAGAAGGCAAGATGGCAACGCCCGGAAGTCACGGCGCAAGACACTAGGACTTTAAGAGTCCCTTTTGGAAGAATGGGGAACTACCCCCGGACTTACGGAGTAAACTATAACGCGCTTTGCAATTTTGAATAAACCCTCATAAACAAGCTAAAATTTCGACCGAGGTGGTCCAAAACCGTGTGATGACCTTGGAAGGTCATCCGTTATGAAAGGACGGTGTGCCGAGTCTTTGGAATATTTTTAAGGTTAGACTTTAAATTTAGAAATTTTGTAAAACGACACACCGAGTGATCAAAAGTGATAGTACCTCTAAAAATGTTGCCGACCGCCCTGCCGGCCGGCTCCTCAGATCCGCAGAACGGGTCTGAGGCAGGGCGGAGCCGCGGGAGCGACTCCGGCACGCCCGCATGACATATGTACATCTAGCAGACACACATACACCTGCGGACAGCTGTCGCAGACAGCTATCAAAGCCAACGCGGCAAGCCGCATCGACTGCCAGTACCTGTATACTGCAACCCGCACAGGCCTGTGTAAAGACACGCAGATGGACGGACGTCTGCACTAACATGCAGCCGCCCGCCCGCCCGCACATCTCCAGCACGGCCCGCCTGGGGAATTTACAACTGGCAAAATCACCCGCATCTCGAACACCGGACACGCGGATCCCGCGGGATCCAGCGCGGCATCAGCGGACGAAATGCGAGTGGCACAAAACACATGTGCTACACATCTGGAGATTAATAAAAATCCGAGAACGACATTTTTACATATATATATATATATGTAACAAATGACAGCTATACTACACGTGCAGCAATGCACGCGGTGTCGCTGCAAAACTCTGTCCCCGGTCACACTGACACACGCCCGAACCAAAATACATGCACTATTAGCTCATGCGGGTGCAATCATTTCCCTCCGGTGACTCCAAATCAAACCATGTATACGGGTAGAAAATAAATTTCTATCCCGGGGGACCTTGCAAATATCATACAGTAATTAAGATTAGTCATTCGCTTTTGCGTCCGCACCGGCGGTAAATGACGTAAAATTAACCACCCCAGCAAGGTAGAAATTGGACATAAAATTGACAGTAACCACTAACTTGTGGCTTGTACGAATATGTCAGACGAAAACAACAATAAATTGCCGTTCTCCAGTCTTTTCAAATATCACAGCAATCCGTCACTGTCAAAATTAGCGCAATCCCTTACACCCCTCTAGCGAAAGCAGAAATCTCCCGATTTCTTACTCTCTTTTGCACCGGAAAGGAAATTTCACATACTTGTCTTTAGTTTGTATCAGTAAATGAGCAAGAACAGAATTCTCCAGAGACATGCCGCACACTTGTGGCTTATAATCCTCCCAATAAATAATAACTGAGATGGAAAATAAACAAAATCACTCCCCATAGCCGCTGGAACGCTTACAAGGCGATCGGACAAGCCCATGACAGGCGGACAGACAATTGGGCGCCCTGTGGGCGTTCATGACGCGCCCACTAGCAACCCCAACGTACAGCCCGGCCGCGGAGCAAGCCCGGTCCAACCTAGAGCCCAAACAAACGACTACCAGAGCGCGGAGCCAATAGATTAGACGCGGAGCCGGCATGGTCCATAACCTCAATGGTTAGGGGGCGAACCCTTCATACCGGCGCCCAATCTAGAGGCGCCCAAAGATGGTGAAAGTAATAGCCGGCGGACGTCCGGAGCTGCCCGCGGACGGAGTCCAGGCCGGACGCCTACCATTGTACGGCGTATTGCCCTTATCCAATGAAGATGAAATTGGAATTAAAAGCCACCACAAGTGTTGCGCATGTTATATACGACCCCCTTCTTAGAAGGAGGCCGGGGTTCCGGTCATTCCGGCCGGACCGCGTATTGTAAGGTACGATCCGCGTCCAGAGCCAGTTCCCCAAATCCGTGGGAAGGCGCTTCTCCCGTAGCGGACGTAAATCCCACTCTCAGTCTGGCCATATAAGAGGTTGTCCCGGGACCAGGGGCGTCCGGCCAGATCAGTAAATTCGTCCGGCCAGCATAACCGTTGTGCGGATTACGCCGGACAGCCGTCCACAATGTGCGGACAGGCCATCTGCACGTCCCTGGCGCTGGAAACTACAGGAGGGCGGATGCGGAGCGGCGGCGTTACAACATGAAAGTCTCCGCGGACCTCAACTCCGAAGATAGCCACAAAGTAGCCACCCGCGGAGGTAAGTCGTGCGGACTCTCACGGAACGACCTAAAACCCATCCGTAGTATGATAGACGGGTACCGCAGACGCATCCGCATGGGCGGAAGGTTATTCCCACCCATACCGGGCTGGCGCACGTGGTTTCCGGCGTGGCCGCCCGTCATCCGCAGGTACTGGAGGTAGTGGGGGTACCTGCGGATCGCCGTCATCTGGCTGATAGCCGCCCAGTCCATCATCTGACGGGTCAGAGAGGTCCGGGAGGCCCACCATACGGCGCACACGCTCGTCCGGAGTCCGCGGATGCTGACCAGACGGATCCCATACAGGAGCATCATCCGGTTCCGCATCTTGAACGAGCGGATCCATGACAAGCGGGCCCTCGTACTTCTTCAGATTATCGATATGGACAACCAGAACCCTGTCCGGATCGGAATCCCTCCGGATCCGGTAGTCCACATCTGTCACCTGTTTCAGTACCGTAAACGGGCCTATCCACGGCTTAGCAAATTTATTGCCTTGCTTAAGTGGCGGATAATAGTAGCGCACCTTGTCGCCTTCCGCAAAAGCTGGCCTACCCTTAGCATGGGCGTCATAGCCTCGCTTCTGCCGGATGGCAGACTTGTCCAGGCGCGCGCGCGCGAAATCATGGGCGTTCGCCAGGGCGCGGCGAATCCACTCCACGTATTCCGGACCGCACTGGGGTACCGCGCCGGTCTCTGCCGCAGTTGGATACATAATATCCACGGGCAAATTTAGCTCCCGGCCGTACAACATCGCGTGCGGAGTAACTCCGGTCGAAGAGTGGACCGACGACCTGTACGCCATTAAGACATACGGGAGGTGGTCATCCCAATCATTCGCACGATCGTTCACAAAGGCCGCCAGCATATTGAGGACCGATCGATTAAAGCGTTCGACCTGGCCATCAGACTGGGGCCTGTAGGGGGTGGTCCGCACCTTGGTACTGCCTAGCATCTGTGCTAGGTTTCGGAACAGGTTGCTCTCAAATTGCGTGCCCTGATCCGAATGTACCTGTTTAGGTACCCCATGGTACACCACCCATCTATTCACCAATAACCGAGCTACCTCGTCCGCAGTCTGGCGGCGCAGTGGGTAGGCGTCGGTATAGTTGGTAAAATAGTCGGAAATCACCAGGATGTACCGGAAACCGCGCGGGGTAACCCGGTGGGTATCCAGTATATCCAAAGCTATCCGATCAAACGGCGCGCCCGCCTTAACCGTGGTTAAGGGGTGGCGGCCAGGAGTCGGAACTCCTTTGCGAGCTTGACACCGAGGGCAGGCTGCGCACCACCGTTGCACGTCCAAGCTGCTACCAGGCCAATGAAAGCGCTGTTGTAGCCTATGGACGGTCCTCCGGATTCCCAAGTGACCGGTCACCCGGAGGTCATGCAACTGGTGGAGTACTTCTTTCCGCAGCTCCGCCGGAAGCACCAACTGCCATATTGGAGGCAGTGGGGTCGGTGGCTCATAGCGCCGGTATAAGAGGCCATCCCTCAAGGAGAGTCGTTCCCACTGAGATACTAGAGACAAGGTCTCCTCCCTGTAGGTCTTTCGCTCATCCTTCGAGGGCTTCTGGCCGGCCTCAAGGGCTGTGATTACCGGTGCCAGAGCTCTGTCAGCTCTTTGCGTCGCAGCTATCTGCGCCGGAGAGTAGCCACCCAAGTAATTAGGCTCCTCATCCGTCGCGTCTGGCTGCGCCGCAGCGGCCATCACCACAGGGGGCAAGGACTGCTCATACTCAGACTCTCCAGAGGACGAGGGTACCCACGAGGAGTACACCGCCGGACTCGAGGAAGACTCGCTGGAGCTGAGCCGCACCTCCGCTTCATATGCGGGACGCCCTCGCCGATATCGGCGGGTCCGCGCGCGGAGATGAGCCCTAGGCGCTCCGGCCGCCGTGTTGTTAGAGGGGGCGGCAGCCTGCGGTCTCCCCGGAACGTCCAATTCCGAGTCTGAGGACGAATCCGCGGCTTGCTGGAATGGCGCCATTCCTGCACAACCCGGATTCTTGCACTTATGACAACGGGACAGGCCGTCCGCGTTGCCGTGCAACTTACCAGCGTGATGCTCTATCTGCATGTCATACTCCTGGAGTTTGACGAGCCACCGCGCCACCAAGCCATCGGCCTCACTATAGTTGAGGAGCCATCTCAGCGAACTATGATCAGTCCGCAAGCGGAAATGGCGTCCCAACAAATAGTGCCGGAAGCGCTTGGTCATCGTAACCACCGCGAGCAACTCGCGATGAGTGGTACAGTAGTTCATTTGAGAGCGGCTCAAGGCCACACTCGCATAAGCTACTACCCGCTCTTGCCCGTCCACGATCTGCGAGAGGACACCGCCGAGTGCAAAGTTACTCGCGTCAGTGTCCAGGATGAACTCGCAGTCCGGACGAGGGTGCCGCAGCACCGGGGCCACTACCAAGGCCTGCCGGAGTCCCGAGAAGGCGTCAGCCTGCTCGGCGGACCAAACAAAATCGGCGCCCTTTTCCGTGAGGATAGTAAGGGGACGCGCGATCTCCGCAAAGCCGCGAATAAACCTGCGGTGGTAGCTCGCGAAGCCCAAGAAGGACCTCACGTCCGCCACGTTACATGGCGGAGGCCATTTCTGTACGGCCGCCACCTTTGCGGGGTCTGGTCTCACTCCGGTGCCCGTTACCATGAAGCCCAAGTACAGGATTTCCTGCGCGAATAGTTCGCACTTACTTGGCTTCAATTTAAGCCCTGCTCCGCGGATGCGATGGAGCACCATCTGGAGGTTGGTGAGGGTTTCCTCGAACGACCGGCCATACACGACGACATCGTCGATGTAGACCATACATCGCTTCCAGAGGAACCCTTTGAGTACCATCTCCATGAGGCGCTCGAACGTCGCTGGTGCGTTACAGAGCCCGAACGGCATTACCTTGAATTGGTAGAGCCCGTTCTTGGTAACGAAGGCATTCTTCGCCCGATCCCTCTCCTCCATCTCCACCTGCCAATACCCGGAGGCCAGATCCAAAGCACAGAAATAGTGCGACCCGGCCAGGGCATCGAAGGTATCTTCAATGTGCGGGAGAGGGTATGAGTCCTTCCGCGTGGCATCGTTGAGTTTCCGATAGTCCACGCAGAACCTCCACGAGCCGTCCTTCTTCTTCACCATAACCACAGGACTGGCCCAAGGGCTGTCACTGGGTTCGATGATGTCCAAGTCGAGCATCTTTTGCACCTCCTGGTCTATGACCTCTTGGTGCACTATCGCTGCCCGACGAAGACGCTGCTTGAGAGGACGCTCGTCCACGAGGTCGATGCGGTGTTTGGCGACGTCAGTCTTGCCAACCGCACCATCAGGACCCATGAACACATCCGCATACTGCCGCAGTAGTCTGCGGAGCGCTTGGCGCTGCTCTTCATCCAACCGGTCCTTCGGAACCCGAGATTCCAAATGGTCCGGCAGGGTGAACGGGTCATCTCCGGCGGCCGCCGCCGCGCACGCAGCGCGGCAGACAGGATCGTCGGGGAGGACACGACTCGACGACGCGGGCGTAGCAGTAGCTGCCACGCAGCCGCGCCGCAGTACAACGGGAGCATCCGTAGGATTCACCACAAGGATGGGCATCGAGCGGGCGTCGGACTTGACCAGAGCCCCACCCAACACGAGTCCAGTTCCCTTGGCGAAACTGCTCACCGGTTGCACTATGCACGGACGACCATCGAGGGGCATGCGGGGACGACGCGGCCTCGCCTCAATGATCATCTCGCTCATCGGCGGCACAACCGTAGTGCGCGCCGCCCGCAATTGAAATGAATGCGCCGGACCCGTGCGGAAGAGGAAATGTGTGTCCTCTCCCATCCGGAATTCGCCAGCATTGAAATTGGCGATCACCCGGTGGGTCCGGAGAAAATTCATCCCAATAATCCCGGCCGCTCCGACATCCGCAACGATTGCCTTTGTTAGGTACACCTTGTCCCCAAGGGTAATAGGCAGATCGATGATGCCATGGATGCGGATGCGGTCATTACCTGCTCCATAGAGCTTGTAAGGTCCGGGATCCCGCAACTCTAGGTTGTGGAGCGCGGGCTCTTTCTTAAACGTTCCTGCGGCAACGAAGGTCACCTCCGAGCCAGAGTCCACGAGGAACCGGACCGGCTCCCGTCCGAAGGACAGGGGCAGGTACCAGCGGGGGTCCCTCACCAGTGCGCAGGTAAGGCGATACCGTTCGCACGCGCTGGGCTCATCCACGGAGTCCTCACCATCCGCCTCAGCCGCGGAGGAGCTAGACTGATCTCCAAGGACTACTTCCGGAGAAGTCATATCAACTTGGGGTTCGTCCTGCTCATTAGCGGGTGGGGCGGCATCTTTTGCCACGGAACAACTATCTCCGGACGTAGTGTTGGTCGCCACCACGTCCGGATCTAGTTTCCCTGTCGCGGGTTCCGATTCTGCTGTCCCGGAGGACCAGGCCGGAAGGAATTCCTCCGTTGCGGGCCAGGGAGAGCTCCCTGGTATCCGCGCGACCGCAGGCGTTCCAACAACTCCGGACACTTCAGCCAAAAGTGTCCCTGCTTTCCGCAGAAGTAGCAGGGACGGTTCTGAGCTGGTCCAGAAGTGAACGCGCAACATTCTGCGGGTCCCGGAGCCTCGAGCCCGGCGCAGTGCGCAATCATCTGCGCGGCGCCGAGGTCGTATTCCTCCATGTCGCACTCGTCCGAAGGCGAGCGCGGCGCGGCGACCGGTGCCGCATGTGCGGGCGCCCCTGTAGAGGGTGCCGGCGCACTAACCCACTGCGGGGTAGGTTCCCTGGTGGGTCCCCGGACGACTGGGTCCTGCCACGGGGTTACCTGTGATGCTTTGGCCGGAGGAGGGGTCGCCGCCTGCGCGGGTACAGCCGAGGCCGGAGCCGGGGCTGGAGGCAACTGTCTAGGACGGACAGCCATCTCAAGCGCAAGCGCGGAGTCTATTGCCTCCTCCATCGATCGCTTTTCATGGGTGGCCAGCCCGTATGCTAAATGGTAAGGCTGGCCATCGATGAACTGATCGATCAGCATCGTTTCGAACCGTCTGGAGTCCAGGTCCGGATAAGCTCTCCGGCCGAGTATGCGCAGGTTAAACGCATACTCTGTCACGGACTCAGTCGGTAGGCGGGTACGCGCCTTGAACTCTCGATCAGACTGCCGCCGATTGGTCGTCGGCGTGAACAGCAGGCGAAGTTGACGAGCAACCTCGCCGAACGTCACTGTTCCCACCGGCAGACACGGCATCACGCGGAGAGCTTTTCCTTCCAAGCTCCCCGCGAGGACGTGTCCAGCTTCATGCTGGGACCATCCTTCGTACACGGCGGTACGCCACACCTGGAGTAAGTAGTCCTCCAAGTCGGCGTTATCCCCGTTAAACCGTTTCCGCCACGAAGAGTGGTCGGGCCCGTCATCGCGTTTGTTACGCGCCCGACGTGCGGTCCCGGCTCCGGGGTCGTCCGTGTACAGCGGCAAGTTCCGCGAGCTACCCGCACCTGCGGCGGAGTCTGCCGGAGCAGACATCGTCGCCGCGGACATAGGAGCAGGAAAGCTCACGCTCGCCGCCGGGTACATTCCCGCTTGTAGCCCACCCTGGCTAGGTGCGGGCATGGCTCTCATCGAACCTACGGGGTAGGCTCCAGATGGGGCGGCAAAGCTAGCATAGCTCGGGGCCGGAGCCCCCGGTTGCCACTGCCCGCCCAACACACTTGGCGCACCAGGGTAAGTTGACCACGCGGCGTTAACTCCGGCCGCAGGAACGGTCAGAGCGGTAGCCAGCGTGGTGCCTCCAAGCCGCGGAGCAGGCGCGGATCCCATTGCTGAGACCACTGGCGCCTGCGGACTTGGCAGGACTTGGGGAGGAGCCATAGGCCCAGTCATCCCCGGACTGTAAGGGATCGTCGGATCCACGCTCGGAACTGGCTGACTGCACTTGTACTGGTCAAGCGCCACGTTTATCAGCCGCTGCTCCCTCTCCGACATGGGTCCCGAAGGGCTCCGTGGCCGCGGAGAGGGTGAGCGGATCCGCCGATCTGATCGTCCCTGTTGGGGCGACCGGGCGCGGCCGTAGCGCCCTAGAGGAGCCAGCGCACTCAGTGTGTTGGTGAGCTGGTCCATCTCGCCCAGTGCGGACCGTCCGGTATCCGGGCCGGAGACCCTCGAACGTCGTCCGGACAAGGGCAGGCGCGGTGAAGAGCCGTTGCCAGCTCCGTCAACCGCACCTAACACATCAAGACTAGGCCTCGATGGCAACACATGTTGCAGCCCCGCAGGGCTCGGCTCCACGTCCGGAGACGGAGCCGCGGACGCCGGAGTCGACTCCGCAGACTGGGTACTGTCTGCGGAGGGCTCCGCACGCTCCGCACCATCGCCGGAGCCACCCTGGAGCGGCTCCCGGCCGTCGCGGGACCGGGTCCGGTCCGCAACGTTTCCTCCCTTTTCCCTCCCATTGTCTTTCTCACTCATTTTGTTTGAGTTGTCCGTGAGGAGCGAGCGATCCCCAGGGACGAAGGAGGCTACAACACTGTGACGGTAGGCTGCGATGGAACACCGTCGGACTGATCCTGGTCACGGCACCAATGTAAAGTTCGGTGCCCGCTACAGGGCGCCGCTCTCTACGGTAACAACTACAACCAGGTAACAGCACCTCCGGATCGGATCCAGAACATGCGGAGCGGGTTCCGCACATCCGGAACAGGTCCGGCCGTCATACATCACAACATAACACATATCATCATCATCACCTTATCTACAACATGCACATTATACATTCGTTATGGTAATGTAGCCATGTGTAGAGTCCGAGGAGCCATGGAGCGGCTCCACGGAGCACGTACACGTGGGCATGTTGCTGGCCGGTCTCGCCGAAGGCACTGTCACAGAGATAGAACTCTGAGCCAGCCCGACGGTCTGCCAGAGCCTCTGTCACACGTCCCGGGAAGGGAGAGAACTGGCGATCCACAGGGCGTACGCCCCCGAGTCAGCAACTTGTCTCTCCCAGCCCGGGCCTCCCCATGGAAATCGTCCCCAGGGCTCTAAGAGCCCACTACTCCTGACCAGGGAACGCAAAGCTCATGGCGAGCCTTGCGTGCGTCCTGTTCACTCTCTCTCGGACAATCTCCTCGATCGAGTCGCTTCCAGTGGATATATAATACACCACAAGCTGTAGGACGCACGCGAGGTTTAATCGATCCATTGTTATAGTTTACTGGAGCGTAAATTACAATACGTCGCCGTGGCAACGCACGCTCGAACGGAGCATGTCAAAACAAGGCCAAGTACGAAAAGGCCACATAAATGGCATTTATGTTTACAATCACCTGCCGCGTGCTTAGGGCAAAATCGCCACAAGAATTTTTCCCTTTCTCCAAGTGACGACCAAGCGACGGTCCGTCAGATAGCCCTTGTAGCGCCACATAAGAACATTTCTCTTTCTCCAAGTGACGGCCAAGTGACGGTCCGTCACATGGACGTTATAGTGTAAAGTTCCCACATTTTGACTGGTAAAATTATTGATAATCGGAGTAATTAATATGAATATTATTACCACAGGAAGTTTTAAATTTAAAGCAAATATGTTGATTGTGTTCCGTGGTTAGTGTTTCATAATTATTTTTAAGTACATTGATAAGTTTTGACCACCAGGTATTGTTGTCACATGCGTTATCGGGGTGCATGTGTTATTGCATAATTTAGATGTTGTTGTTAGAACAAAGATGTGGTGTTTTGACCAATTGGTTCATGTTTGGAAGAAGTTCAAGATAGTTCAGTCACCGGGATTTGACCCCAATAGCTATGGCAACGAAATTGCCTTCACTCACGTGTCCTGAGGTTTCGCGCAGATTTGTTTAGTCGTCATCTTGTTTTGGTATTGCTGACTCATTTTATTGTCACGTAAACATCATCGGGTTAGACAAAGTTCTCCAGGTCTGTAGCTGGCCAGACATTGTAGGCTACTGTATTAACATCGGAAGGATTCTGCTCACTGTGCAGTTTCCGAATGATGTCATGTTTTTATTGTCTTTTGTCTGTGGGATATAAAAACCCCATGCATTGTGACCAGGGAAGGAATTCGGATCACACTAGAGAAACGAAATATTGGAAGTTTTTTAAAGAACACGTAGGGCTTGTGCCCTCCGTGCCGGCACGTGTTGTGTCGGTACGGGAATATGACAATGCCTGATCTCGATATGACGCACATGTACCTAATTGGAATATAGATTAGTTTTGATTGATTTGTGTAACCGAATGATTCGGAATATCATTGATTAATTTGGGATTAATAAAACTGTTGATTGCACCAGGACTTCACCAGTTTGCCATCCACCAGATTTAATGAGCCAAAGAACTTGGAATGCGTTTGAAAGTGAACTGGACTAATTTGTGAAGCTAGCCCAGCGCACACGGCCCAACCTGAAAGGGCTAGACATTTACAATAGCGCCACATAAGAATTTTTCCCTTTCTCCAACTGACGGGCAAGTGACGGTTCGTCAGATAGCCGTTGTAGCGCCACATAAGAATTTTTTTCTTTCTCCAAGTGAAGGCCAAGTGACGGTCCGTCACATGGACGTTATAGCGACACATAAGAATATTTCCCTTTCTCCAAGTGACGGACAAGCGACGGTTCGTCAGATAGATGTTATAGAGCCACATAGGAACATTTCTCTGTGTACAAGTGATGGGCAAGCGACGGTCCGTCAGATAGATGTTACAATGCACATATCAATATTCCCCTTTTCCCAAGTGACGGGCAAGTGACAGTCAGATAGGCTTCGTAGCGTCACTTAGCAATATTCCTCTTTCAGCAAGTGACAAACAAGTGACGGTCCGTCACATAGCCCTTGTAGCGCCACATAAGAACATTTCTGCTTGTCTGTGTGACGGACAAGTGACGGTGCGTCAGATAGATGTCATAGCGCCACGTATGAACATTTCTCTTTCTACAAGTGAACCCCACATGAAAAACACTATTAACTTTGAAAACTGGACAATTTCTGATGCATTGGGACATATTTTCGGAAATCAAATGAATATTTTGAGAAAAAATCTCTGCATACATCGGGTGAGAAGCAAGTATTGTTTTCCTTGTGGACCTTTGATATCAGTAACATCAACCAATGACAAGCATTTCAAAGCAATATCCGACCAAATGATAATGATCCCAACATTGGCACTGATTGTGCTTTAGATATAAACATCATAGAAGATGCCTATATTGTCAGTTATATGCAATTAGTGGATACTGCTGTCACAGATGATTGGCTGATAAGCCTGAGACAAAAGACAATGGGGTTTATACAGTGACATCAGACATGGGCCCAGAGGGTGAAGGGGGGGGGGGGGGGTGTTAATCAGCAATGTTCTTTCATTGTGGTGAAAAAGTAGCACCCCAATATTTCTACACATATTAAGGGGCATTTGACTGCCATATTTTAACTCGTTGGAATAAAACTTTGACCAGTTAAAGACATGTTCATTTATTCCTCAATATTATTCATTTTGGGCAATGGTTAATGATATCATGCTATACTTTCCTGGCAATCACATCACTGAATGTTGTTACTTTTCTGCAAAATCTATCAGTTCTAGGTAATTAATTACTGTCGTTGCTGTAGGGGTTGAAATGTTTGCAATATTTATTTG
The DNA here is from genome assembly GCA_949152475.1 of Terebella lapidaria. Classification (NCBI taxonomy): domain Eukaryota; kingdom Metazoa; phylum Annelida; class Polychaeta; order Terebellida; family Terebellidae; genus Terebella; species Terebella lapidaria. Next base: position 51,971,159 of record OX424556.1, on the reverse strand, counting down.
TATATGTAAATCAAATGACACATTGGAGTAGTGAAAGTAATGACTCCATCACAAATATTCTTAGTTAGAGCAGAAAAATGCTTTCACGCATATCCATTGCCATTTGTTTTCAACTTACTGACACAAGTTTTAATGCAATGAACTAGTAAAACCAATGTTGTCTTAATCATCAATAATTTTCCAACAGCAGACCTATATTTCTAGACATATCCAGTGTCATTCGTTTTCAAATAACTGGCACATATTCTAACTTGTTGGAATAAAGACGTTTACCAGTAAAGGTAATGTTTAGCTATATCATTTCATTTTAACCAATGATAATTGGTATCATGTCATACTTTCCTTTCAGTGGCATCACTGATTGTTGTTATTCTTTTGACAAATTTAGCAGTAGCAATTATTGAACACTTTCGGGTTACAATTGTTGCAATTTATCATGTTTATTTGTATATGTAAATAAAATAACACACTGAAGTAGTAAAGGTAATGTTAACTAAATCAGCAATATTCTTTCAGTTCGAGCGACCTATTTAGGATAAGATTTCTTTGTACATAAAATAACACACTGAACTTGCAAAAGTGATGTTAACTTAATCAGCAATATTCCTCCAGTTAGAGCACACCTATATAATATGTACCATATAAATGGTGACTGTTTTGGAGGGGGAAAATGGCAAAATGTTCCCTCGAGGAGACAATGTTACCGGAGGCGAAGCCGAGGTTAACATTGCCTTTGAGGGGGAACATTTCCTGACAAACGAGTGACCATTTATTTTATTATACCGAATGTCACTGATTTTATTATGATGTTATACATATATCTGCAAATGTACCTACAAAGTCATTGTTGAAGTCGACAATTTTCTGAAGTCTTCGACGGCAGTGGTAAACTGAATCAGCAATATTCTTCTAGTTAGAGCAAACCAATATGATACACAATTTCTTTGTACAAGTAAATAAAACAATGCACTGATTTGGTAAAAGTAATGTTAAACTAAATAGCACTATTCTTCCAGTTAGAGCAAACCTACATAGTATGTAGAATTTGTTTGTACAAGTAAATGAAGGAATGCACTGAACCAATAAAACTAATGTTAACTTAATTAGCAATATTCTTCCAGTTAGAGCAAACCTATACATAGCATATTGAATTAATTTGTACAATAAATAAGCCAGCACACTGAACTAACAAAACTAATGTTAACATGATCAGCAATATTCTTCCAGTTAGAGCAAACCTATATAATATGTACAATTTTGTGTTCAAGTAAATAAATTAACACACTGAACCAATCACTGAATGAAGCTAATTTCAACCTAATCAGCACAATTCTTCCAGTTAGAGCAAACCTACATAGTATATAAAATTTATTGAACAAGTAAATAAACCAACGCACTGAACTAATAACACTAATGTTAACATAATCAGCAATATTCTTCCAGTTAGAGCAAACCTATATAATATGTACAATTTTGTGTTCAAGTGAATAAATTAACACACTGAACCAATCACTGAATAAAGCTAATTTTAACTTAATCAGCACAATTCTTCCAGTTAGTGCAAACCTACATAGTATATAGAATTCATTGTACAAGTAAATAAACTAACGCACTGAACTAATAACACTAATGTTAACTTAATTAGCAATATTCTTCCAGTTAGAGCAAACCTACATATCATATAGATTTTATTTGAACAAGTAAATAAAGTAATGCACTAAACTAATAAAACTACTGTTAACTTATCCAGCAATATTCTTCCAGTTGGAGCAAACCTATACATAGTATATAGAATTAATTTGTACAATAAATAAGCCAGCACACTGAACTAATAAAAACAATGTTAATATGATCAGCAATATTCTTCCAGTTAGAGTAAACCTATATAATATGTACAATTTTGTGTTCAAGTAAATAAATTAACACACTGAACCAATAACTGGATAAAGCTAATGTTAACTTAATCAGCACAATTCTTCCAGTTAGAGCAAACCTACATAGTATATAGAATTTATTTGTACAAGTAAATAAACTAACGCACTGAACTAATAACACTACTGTTAACTTAATCAGCAATATTCTTCCAGTTACAGCAAATCTACATATTATATAGAACTTATCTGTACCAGTAAATAAACTAACGCACTGAACTCGTAAAACTAAGGTTAACTTAATCAACAATATTCTTCCAGTTACAGCAAAGCTACGTAATATGTAGAATTCATTTGCACAAGTAAATAAAATAACGCACTGAAGTAATAACATTAAATGTTAACTTAATGAGCAATATTCTTCCAGGTAGGGCAGACCTACATGGTATTTAGAATTTATTTGTACAAGTAAATAAACTAACGCACTGAACTAATATAACTAATGTTAACTTAATCAGTAATATTCTTCCAGTTATAGCAAACCTACATGGTATATAGAATTTATTTGTACAAGTAAATAAACCAGCACACTGAACTAACAAAACTAATGTTAACTTAATCAGCAAAATTCTTCCAGTTAGAGCAAACCTACATAGCATATAGAATTTATTTGAAGAAGTAAATAAAGTAATGCACTAAACTAATAAAACTACTGTTAACTTATTCAGCAATATTCTTCCAGTTGGAGGAAACCTATACATAGTATATAGAATTAATTTGTACAATAAATAAGCCAGCACACTGAACTAATAAAACTAATGTTAACATGATCAGCAATATTCTTCCAGTTAGAGCAAACCTATATAATATGTACAATTTTGTGTTCAAGTAAATAAATTAACACACTGAAACAATAACTGAATAAAGCTAATGTTAACTTAAAGATAAACCCGGGTGTTCAATGAAAAAATTAAAACACTGAGATTTGGCTGAAATTTCAAATATACATGTAGAATAATGTTCTTCAATGAAAGACGTGCAAAAAATGATATGTCACCAGTGAAATAATTGAGATATCGATCTAGAACTAAGGTGTGCCAATGAGTCCCGAAGGTTGAAAAAAGACGTGATTTATGCAGCTGAGCACGCTCAAATATATGAACACATCGCACATATGATGTACCGTACACCAGTCATAGGGATCCTAAATTATCTGTCATATTAATTGGTATAGTCTAATTAGTTAATTGGTTAATTGGCGTATATTTCTTCATGACAATTGACAAAAATAATACATGTTTAAGGACCTTCGAAGAAATAGTTCCATTCAACTTTTAGACATGGTTCTTGTAGGCTTGTTATTGTAACGTTAATTATCGCAGATATGTAACCAAGTATAATGATTCATGTCTGTTCTTGCTTATAAAAAAACACTGAGATTTTTTTGATAATTTGCACATGGACACTATGTTAACGTGTCTTCCAGAATATGTCACCACGCTTATTTTTGAGGTAGCCTTATATTTACTGTATATAGGCTGAAAAATTTGCAGTGTTTTCGTTCAGAAAAAAGTTATTAGAGACAAATACCACCGTAAGACCGAATTCAGTATTTAATAGTTTTGAAAAATTTGTAATATTGATGTAGAGTACGTGTTGTCAAATGTTTGTATTGTCATCAGTGAAAAAAGTATGGATTACTGCGCTCAGTGTTAGTTGCAAAGATAAATACATGTACTCTGTATGTCTTGCCGGAATTCAACTCGCCGTATGGTTTTATGTCGATTATGTGTTATCAGAATTCAAATAGGAATGAAATAATCGAAGAATATTTATTACTTTTTTGCAAATTTCGTGTAGAATTAATAGATGATGAAAAATGAGCATGTCACTGCGCTTGTTTTCTGTGCATGGACAGATTTGTACAAGCATGTCGTGTCTTGTAATGATAGGCCTACATGCGATAGGCCTGTAGACGTGTTTTAAAGGAAATCAAGTTTCTGCGCTGTGTATTGTCCATTAATCCATACCGTATTGAAAAGTCACATATCAAAAAAGGTGAAATAGTAGTTATCGCAATTTTCGTGTAGAATCAGAAAATGTTATAACTGCATGTCGGTTCGATTTTGTATGGCCCCAGCCATAGGCCTATTTATATCGACACGCCGTGTCTTGTATCGGTAAATACCCGAATGTAGTACAGTAATTCCTTGTTTTTTGGAAGGATATCAGAAGCTCAATTGTAATGGAAAATACGAAAAATTATACTGTCTAATGCAAAATATTAGTATGTCACCACGCTTGTTTTCTGCTCGCAACCATAGCCTACTCATATCGACATACCGCGCATACTATAACCGTAACACTTGCAACGACTAACTGTGTAGGCCTACATTTCACTGAGAGGCTGCTTGCTGATAGGCCTAGATTAAATCTGTGTAAATGGTGTACAAAAGTAGGCACCATGGTTTGTTGCTCGGAATACTAAAATGAAACCCGTGATATCCGAATGGATAAGCCTGATTCAAGGGGAATATTACGATGGCAAATGCCTATATCGTATACTAGGTGTCACAGTAGTAAATAATTTCTGTTTAGACGAAATTTCAAGATCATCGTCCAAATATCAGCGTTTTAGTGCATGTTAAAATTTCCTGACCCATTAGTGTAATATATCATCGGAAAGCCGTACTCTCTGGGATATTTTCTATCAAGTTTAAGATATATGTTGTGTGATTCGTTTTCGAACTATGGACTGAAAGTTGAACCGCACTAGAATTTGCCGGCGAGAAAAAAATGTGTAGAAACAGACACCATATGCGATTTTCGGTCAAACTCACATTTTTTCTAGCATTATTCACATCAAAACGCCCATGAATCGCGTAGTTGTCTTGTGTGCTTTCCAAAGAAATACAAAAACGTGGATTTTTTTCTGTTTTCTTGACACAAATAACCACAGTTCGAAAATACGCATGTTTCGAAATTTTGTTTATTTACCATTCAACCCGGATGTGACGCAATTACTACTGTGATACCTTAATGAGTAATTAACTTGTAGATAATGAACTTATTTTTTTCATTATTTTGCCCAGCTGTTAATGCAAATGAATAAGACATGACACATTTCACTTGGTATACAACAAAATTTGGTGCAGAGGGGAAAGATTAGCTACAAAATCACATTCCGACGCTACATTTTGACGAAAATCACGCAAAAACTGACACATGTATTGAAATGGTCAATATAAAAAAATCCAAACACATAACCTATATTCAAATGAGCATTTTTATCTGAGCAATTAAACATATTTTACAAAAATAAATCCGATATATCATCCAGGAGGTTTGTAAGGCTGGTATTTTCCCGATTATTAGACAATAACTGAGCTAATTAATGAGTAATTAACTTGTAGATAATGAACTTATTTTTTTCATTATTTTGCCCAGCTGTTAATGCAAATGAATAAGACATGACACATTTCACTTGGTATACAACAAAATTTGGTGCAGAGGGGAAAGATTAGCTACAAAATCACATTCCGACGCTACATTTTGACGAAAATCACGCAAAAACTGACACATGTATTGAAATGGTCAATATAAAAAAATCCAAACACATAACCTATATTCAAATGAGCATTTTTATCTGAGCAATTAAACATATTTTACAAAAATAAATCCGATATATCATCCAGGAGGTTTGTAAGGCTGGTATTTTCCCGATTATTAGACAATAACTGAGCTAATTAAGGTGTCACAGTAGTAAATAATTTCTGTTTAGACGAAATTTCAAGATCATCGTCCAAATATCAGCGTTTTAGTGCATGTTAAAATTTCCTGACCCATTAGTGTAATATATCATCGGAAAGCCGTACTCTCTGGGATATTTTCTATCAAGTTTAAGATATATGTTGTGTGATTCGTTTTCGAACTATGGACTGAAAGTTGAACCGCACTAGAATTTGCCGGCGAGAAAAAAATGTGTAGAAACAGACACCATATGCGATTTTCGGTCAAACTCACATTTTTTCTAGCATTATTCACATCAAAACGCCCATGAATCGCGTAGTTGTCTTGTGTGCTTTCCAAAGAAATACAAAAACGTGGATTTTTTTCTGTTTTCTTGACACAAATAACCACAGTTCGAAAATACGCATGTTTCGAAATTTTGTTTATTTACCATTCAACCCGGATGTGACGCAATTACTACTGTGATACCTTAATGAGTAATTAACTTGTAGATAATGAACTTATTTTTTTCATTATTTTGCCCAGCTGTTAATGCAAATGAATAAGACATGACACATTTCACTTGGTATACAACAAAATTTGGTGCAGAGGGGAAAGATTAGCTACAAAATCACATTCCGACGCTACATTTTGACGAAAATCACGCAAAAACTGACACATGTATTGAAATGGTCAATATAAAAAAATCCAAACACATAACCTATATTCAAATGAGCATTTTTATCTGAGCAATTAAACATATTTTACAAAAATAAATCCGATATATCATCCAGGAGGTTTGTAAGGCTGGTATTTTCCCGATTATTAGACAATAACTGAGCTAATTAATGAGTAATTAACTTGTAGATAATGAACTTATTTTTTTCATTATTTTGCCCAGCTGTTAATGCAAATGAATAAGACATGACACATTTCACTTGGTATACAACAAAATTTGGTGCAGAGGGGAAAGATTAGCTACAAAATCACATTCCGACGCTACATTTTGACGAAAATCACGCAAAAACTGACACATGTATTGAAATGGTCAATATAAAAAAATCCAAACACATAACCTATATTCAAATGAGCATTTTTATCTGAGCAATTAAACATATTTTACAAAAATAAATCCGATATATCATCCAGGAGGTTTGTAAGGCTGGTATTTTCCCGATTATTAGACAATAACTGAGCTAATTAAGGTGTCACAGTAGTAAATAATTTCTGTTTAGACGAAATTTCAAGATCATCGTCCAAATATCAGCGTTTTAGTGCATGTTAAAATTTCCTGACCCATTAGTGTAATATATCATCGGAAAGCCGTACTCTCTGGGATATTTTCTATCAAGTTTAAGATATATGTTGTGTGATTCGTTTTCGAACTATGGACTGAAAGTTGAACCGCACTAGAATTTGCCGGCGAGAAAAAAATGTGTAGAAACAGACACCATATGCGATTTTCGGTCAAACTCACATTTTTTCTAGCATTATTCACATCAAAACGCCCATGAATCGCGTAGTTGTCTTGTGTGCTTTCCAAAGAAATACAAAAACGTGGATTTTTTTCTGTTTTCTTGACACAAATAACCACAGTTCGAAAATACGCATGTTTCGAAATTTTGTTTATTTACCATTCAACCCGGATGTGACGCAATTACTACTGTGATACCACTAGGCAACGCCAATATTCCCGCGTAAAACGTCATAATGACGTTTTCGTCCGCCAGATGGAGCATGAACACCCGGGTTTACCTTTAAAGGGCCATGGACATGATATTTGATGTGATTATTACCGGGGATCCCCGTATTTAAGCCCCTCTTTGGATAAGCCCATGGGCTAATACAAGGGGAGTACTACTCTTGTATAAGCCCATGGGCTTATAAACGGAATAAAATTTTGTCTCGCATCAGGACTGGGCCTATATTTGGGGAAAACGTTGTTGACGTTTTGCTTTTTGTAGAAGACGTTGGTAAGTGTTGGTACCTAGAATAAGCTACTGAAAGGAAATTAATAAAAGAGGTACGTAGGCCCTATATGCCTTGCCTAGGTCTACTATAGTACGTATACACGTAGCCAGCTGGATTTCATCCGGTACATGCATGCATAGGCATGTATAGGTGTACATTTTTATTCGTCATGTGTACGTTTAATATGACAGTGAATATCTGTGATATTCTATCTTTGTGGAACTACAGAATAAAATGTTTGTATAAATATAGTTATTACGCATATAAGAAGTGCTTTCTTGTCTAATCCACTGTAAATTCAAGCGTGCAAAATAAAAATCGTGAAATAGTCATTCCCCGAATATAAGCCCATGGGCCTATATATGGAGTGAAATTTCATTCGACACAACCCCTTTTCCCCAATTATAAGCCCAGGGCTTAAATACGGAGATCCCCGGTAAATTGTTCTACATGCAATAGTATTCATGTATATATGCATACATACGGAAATAGAGCCTTTCGGAACACACAGATGAGATCTACAGCGGTCCGAAGACCGATATTCCACGTGGAGAGCGGTCAGCATCTTTTTACGTAAAATGACGTTTCTGACGTCACGGGGGAAAAGATTATCTGTACAGAAAATTTTTTACGCTGGGAAGTGGTTGCAATTTTGTATGGGACAAAGCACTGATGAACGGGGTTAGGGCTGGGGTGAGGGGGGGGGGGGTTATATGACGAAGATGTGTTTCAGGCTGTCACGTTTTCTAGAGTGGGCTGTACCTCAAAACAAACACTGATAAATAGTTTGCAAGATTTTATTCACTCACACTACATTCACACCATATACAACATTCACACAAATAATATCCAGCAGTAATATTCAAAGCCTTATGGATGACACAGGTAAGTTGGTAACTTTCCAAGCGGTTATAGTCTTTTGAAATGATTCCCAGTTAAATCCACACAGTAGTAATATATAGCTCAGTGACGTCCAACGAAGCTCAGGTAAGTATAGCGAGTTCACAAAGGGTTGATTCACCAGTCACGTGAGCAGTGTGCGTTGTCACACCAGTAACGTAGAGTGCGTGTCGTCACATCAGTAACGTGGAGCTGTCACTATACACCAGTAACACGTGGAGTCAACCCGAAAGACAACCAAGGACATGTCAAGGACATTTAGAGGTCACCTGAAATTACAGCGTTTTTCTTTTGTGAAAATTTAGGTTAAACTATTTACAGCGACAGTAAATGACTATAATTATGATTATGCCTGGTATTCTATACCTGTATATAACCAAAATACAACCTGTTCATGAACCCGATAAACCATGTGCTTTTTGACAACAAATCTATGTCTGGTCAGTTTATTGCTGACCACATAAACAGCTAAATTAATTCTACAGCATTTGTAGATAAACGCCCATAATTGTACAATACTTATACTAAACTTACTTGTTCCGTGAACATAAAATGAAAATGACAATCTACTGCATTCAGTGTGTAAAAGTATTGCAGCACACACAAGTACAATTTAGGTGATGTGTACACTGTGCTGTCCACTGGTAAAATGCCACCAGTAAATGTGCTTACACACAACAGAGCCAACCGTTACGCATCAGTGGCTACTGGCCCCTGCTCCTAACTGCGAGCAACATCTCAGAACAGGAGGCTACCTGTCCCCAAAAGAGACATTAGAAAATTACCAACAATCATGTACAGTAAAGTATACACCAAATTGTGACACACCCCCACACTTCAAGAAATTCATTTCTTATAATCACAATTTAGGGGTAAATTAACACGCATACGTATCTGTGATATTCTATCTTTGTGGAACTACAGAATAAAATGTTTGTATAAATATAGTTATTACGCATATAAGAAGTGCTTTCTTGTCTAATCCACTGTAAATTCAAGCGTGCAAAATAAAAATCGTGAAATAGTCATTCCCCGAATATAAGCCCATGGGCCTATATATGGAGTGAAATTTCATTCGACACAACCCCTTTTCCCCAATTATAAGCCCAGGGCTTAAATACGGAGATCCCCGGTAAATTGTTCTACATGCAATAGTATTCATGTATATATGCATACATACGGAAATAGAGCCTTTCGGAACACACAGATGAGATCTACAGCGGTCCGAAGACCGATATTCCACGTGGAGAGCGGTCAGCATCTTTTTACGTAAAATGACGTTTCTGACGTCACGGGGGAAAAGATTATCTGTACAGAAAATTTTTTACGCTGGGAAGTGGTTGCAATTTTGTATGGGACAAAGCACTGATGAACGGGGTTAGGGCTGGGGTGAGGGGGGGGGGGGTTATATGACGAAGATGTGTTTCAGGCTGTCACGTTTTCTAGAGTGGGCTGTACCTCAAAACAAACACTGATAAATAGTTTGCAAGATTTTATTCACTCACACTACATTCACACCATATACAACATTCACACAAATAATATCCAGCAGTAATATTCAAAGCCTTATGGATGACACAGGTAAGTTGGTAACTTTCCAAGCGGTTATAGTCTTTTGAAATGATTCCCAGTTAAATCCACACAGTAGTAATATATAGCTCAGTGACGTCCAACGAAGCTCAGGTAAGTATAGCGAGTTCACAAAGGGTTGATTCACCAGTCACGTGAGCAGTGTGCGTTGTCACACCAGTAACGTAGAGTGCGTGTCGTCACATCAGTAACGTGGAGCTGTCACTATACACCAGTAACACGTGGAGTCAACCCGAAAGACAACCAAGGACATGTCAAGGACATTTAGAGGTCACCTGAAATTACAGCGTTTTTCTTTTGTGAAAATTTAGGTTAAACTATTTACAGCGACAGTAAATGACTATAATTATGATTATGCCTGGTATTCTATACCTGTATATAACCAAAATACAACCTGTTCATGAACCCGATAAACCATGTGCTTTTTGACAACAAATCTATGTCTGGTCAGTTTATTGCTGACCACATAAACAGCTAAATTAATTCTACAGCATTTGTAGATAAACGCCCATAATTGTACAATACTTATACTAAACTTACTTGTTCCGTGAACATAAAATGAAAATGACAATCTACTGCATTCAGTGTGTAAAAGTATTGCAGCACACACAAGTACAATTTAGGTGATGTGTACACTGTGCTGTCCACTGGTAAAATGCCACCAGTAAATGTGCTTACACACAACAGAGCCAACCGTTACGCATCAGTGGCTACTGGCCCCTGCTCCTAACTGCGAGCAACATCTCAGAACAGGAGGCTACCTGTCCCCAAAAGAGACATTAGAAAATTACCAACAATCATGTACAGTAAAGTATACACCAAATTGTGACACACCCCCACACTTCAAGAAATTCATTTCTTATAATCACAATTTAGGGGTAAATTAACACGCATACGCACCACCTCACACATTCATTCTACTCATATAGTCAGCACCGACATTATCGATACCCTTGATGGCTTCAATGTGAAACGAGTACGGCTGTAAAGCCAATGCCCATCTCATTAATCGGCTGTTTGATATTTTACACCTGTTCAAATATACCAATGGCTGATGATCCGTCTGGAGTGTGAATTCCCGACCATAGAGGAAGACCAGGAAATGCCCAACAGCCCAAACCAGAGCCAAGCATTCCTTCTCTACGGTGGAATATTGCTTTTCCAGTGGAAGTAACTTTTGGCTGGCGTATGCCACCGGCATCAGCATACCGTCAACTTGCTGCAGAAGGACTGCTCCCACGGCATTATCAGAGGCATCAGTCTGCAAATAGAACCTTTTATCCAAATTAGGCAATTTCAAAATAGGTTCATTTATCAACATATTTTTGAGGGTGTTGAATGCCCTCTCTGCAGCCTCATTCCACTGCACTTTATTTGGACATCCCTTCTTCGTCATGTCCGTAAGTGGCACAGCTATCTCTGAAAAGTGAGGGATAAATTTCCTGAAATGTCCCACCAGACCTACAAACGCCCTGACTTGTCGCTTTGTGGCTGGCCTCTCCGCCTTGCGAACTTTGTCGACATTGTCTTCATGTACAGAGATACAGCCATCACCTACAACATGACTAAGAAAGTTGGTATTAGTTTCTGCTACAACACATTTACTAGGTCTCAGCGTGAGATTAGCCTGCTTGATTTTGGACAACAACAGTTCGAGCGCCGTCAAGTGGCTCTCCCATGTAGTGGTATGCAAGAGAATGTCATCAATGTAACTGTCCGTGTTTGGAACATCCTCCAGCAACCGACGCACCATACGATTACATGTCGCACTACTGTTCTTGAGTCCAAATGGCATCCTACAGAACACATAGGAACCCTCGGTCGTGGAGAACGCGGTTTTAGGGATTGACTCTGTGGCAACCGGGATCTGCCAATATCCCTTTGATAGATCCAGTTTGGTGAAGAACTTGTCATCGTGGAGTCTGGCGAAGATGTCTTCTGCTTTGTTGGCCGGTTCTGTGTCGAAAAGAGTGATTCTGTTCAATCTGCGAAAATCAACACAGAAACGGTTGCTTCCATCTTTTTTTTTAACCAGCACCACAGGAGCGGAATATGGCGAATTCGACTTTTGGATTACTCCCATACGCAGCATTTTATCCACTTCACTACTGATAGTGCTCCTAACCGAGAATGGAACAGAGTAAGGTTTCACATAGACAGGTTCATTAGTGGTTAAATCAATCGAATGTTCCACTAAATTTGTACATCCAGGAAGATCAGTGAATACATCCTGATACTTATGCAAAAGCTCCGCTATCTCTTTTCTCTGCTCCTCTGTCAAACTCTCTCCAACCTGGACATCATACACACTCTCTGTGCTGGACAGGCTACTAGTTGGGATCAGAGTGTCATCATCCACAGCTCCATCTCCGATGTCGTCATTAGCTGGTCTCTCAATGATCGCCACTGACGCCGTTGTGATTGCGAGGTCTCCGTCTGTGTCCGTACGCTCATGATATATTTTCAACATATTAGCATGGAACAACCTTACTTTCCCATTCACTTTGATTCGATAATCATTACGGCCACATTTCTCTACAACTTGATATGGACCTTGCCAGTGCATCAGCAATTTGTTATGGTTGGTAGGGAGTAACAACAGAACCTTATCTCCAACTTTGAATGTGCGATCAGATGCCTTACGATCGTAGTAATGCTTGTAACGACTCTGGGCCTTACTAAGCTCCTCCTGAGCCAACTTACATGCCTCTTGTAGTCGGTCACGAAGCTCGGTCACATAGTGGTAGCTGTTCCGGATGTCTGGGGACTCTACTTCCATAGTCCACAGCTCTTTGAGGATCTGCATAGGTCCTCTAACTGTCCGTCCATACAGGAGCTCGAATGGCGAGAAGCCAAGGCTTGACTGGGGTATCTCCCTGTAAGAGAATAATACAGCAGGTAAGTACCTATCCCATTCCCTTGGTTGGTCAGAACACAGTCGCTTCAACATGGACTTGAGAGAGCCATTGAATCTTTCGACCAAACCATTGCACATTGGGTGGTATGGGCTGGTAGTCAGTTGTTTAATCGATAGCAAGCGGCTGATCTCCTTCATCAGACTTGACGTGAACTGTGAGCCCATATCACTGAGTATCTCTTGTGGTATGCCCACACGACTAAATATCTCGACTAGAGCTTCCGCTACATCAACAGTCGTGATACGTTTAAGTGCTACCGCTTCCGGGTACCTCGTAGCATAGTCCATGAGTGTCAAGATGAACATATTACCTCGACTTGTAACTGGATGAATAGGTCCCACAATATCGACGGCTACTCGCTTGAACGGGGTGTCAATCAGTGGCATTTTCTCAAGTGGCACTCTCTTGACGTTGCCCTTCTTCAGCGTTTTTTGACACACGTCGCATGACTTACAATAACGTGTCACGTCGCCAGGCATTCCCGGCCAGAAGAAATTCGATGATACCCTCTCCATGGTCTTCCGGATCCCTAGATGACCACTAAACATGGAATCATGTGCGAGACGAAGAACTTGTAATCTTAACTTCTTAGGAACAACAATTTGTTTGAGCACTTTATCATGGTTAACACGTTTGTTCTCATAGAATCTGTACATTAGTCCGTTCTTTACTTGGTACCATGACTTTCCAGATCCTCTTGAGCGAACTTCATCGACCTTGATACTCTGTACTCCCGGATCTTCATCTTGCATTTTCTTCAAGATGTCTCGACCAACGATGTTGACAGGGGATGCAGGCTCTAATGGCTTCGTTGGAAGACGCTCTGCCGTCGCTTGTGCCCTAGTGAGAGCTGCTCCAGTATCGATTGAATCCCAGTCTGGATTTGGGTCGTCCACCGGCCTAGCATTCTGGATGTTTCCTACAATCAACTCACACACAGGGTTTTGCATACACAGCTTGAACCTTCCCTGTGAAGTAAGGGGTAACTACATTGATATCAGCAATGGGAAACTTCCTTGCAGTTCCATCAATTAGCCTACACAGATGAACTTCACCAGTAAGTTGATCATCATGTACAAGAGAGCGTTTCACCACAACCCCACTACATCCTGTGTCTCTCAATGTACTGACCATTTGACCATCAATTTTACCCTTCATAACTGGCAGACCTGTACTTGACATCTTGTCAGGATGTGCTTTGCATGCTCCTGTGACGAAGGAAAGCTCCCTTCCGCATGCGAGCTTCACCCCGCTGCTGGAAAAACAAGCACAATCGTTAGAACATGGGCGTAAACATTGTGCGGCACACGCTTCCTCTGTTTCGACTTCAATCGCAACTGCTGCCTTAAAATCAGCCTTACAATCTTTCAAGACATGAGAACTGTCTCCACACTTGAAACATCGTCGTCCTCTACCTGATCTACATTCGGATTCAGAATGACCCCACCGTTTGCACTTTGCACACTGCAGTCTGTTACCAGATTTGCTGGAAGAGTCTTTACTCTTGCTGTCTGTTTGCTTCTGAGGTTTGTTGTGTTTTAGAGCATTCTCCTTTATTACTGTCCTGTGGAAGCTCCACCCTCTGGCATCGATGAACCGCTCTGCGGACTCAACAAGTTCATCTAAATCATCATTCTCCCTTTCTTTAATGTAAGTTGCCAGGTCACGATTACAGATGCTGAGGAATTGTTCAGTAATAATCAGTTCACAGACTCCATCAAACGATCTAGTTGCTCCCTCTAGTCGTATCCATCTATCCAAGTAACGATACAATCTTACCACGAATTGTGAAGGTGATTCTCCCTCCTCAGGTCGACAAGATCTCAGCTTACGTCGATACCCATCAGCTGTCAGGTCGTACCTTCTAAGCAAGGCAGTTTTTAGCTTATCATAATCGAGTGCATCCTCAGGATTCATACGTGCGTATACATCAAGCGCTTTGCCTGTCAAGAGTGCACTTATATTGGTTGCCCATTCAGCTTTATCCCACTTCATAGATTCTGCAAATCGCTCAAAGCGTTCCAAGTACGCATCTAAATCATTTTTACCATCCTCAAAATTAGGTAACTTAGGTCTACGAGCATTTACCCTTGCATCCAGTACTCTGGTTTCATTCAAACTCATGTCAGCTCTGGACTGTTCTTGCTGTAACTCACGTTCTTCTTTCACTTTCTCTATCTCATACCTCCGCTCACGCTCCCTCTCCTCTCTTTCCTTCTCGTTCTCTGCTGCTCGGAAAGCTTCTCTCTCTCGCTCTCGATCTCTTGCGCTCCTCTCGTTCTCTGTCCTGCTGTTCCTTCACGAACCCTTGGAGCTCAGCACCTTCATAGCCCAGCTGCTTACCAAGTTCCACTAAACCTGATAACCTGTCCATTGTACCAGAACAACAAAATACAACAAATGTATATATGAATCACATAGATTATTCATCAATCAATAATGTCACACAGACATCGGATCTGGGAAAATATTATCACACAGATCAATCAAGAATACTTCTGAGTAGTTGAAATACGTTAGTCACACAGACAATTCAACTTTCAAAATTCAGCAAATTACTACACGGTTGTCACAAGACTTACCGTCCGTCCTCTGATCACACAGATCAGGTTACACTTACAACAGATGTCAACTTAAGCCACACAGGCAAAAGCCTTCCACACAGGACTATTTCAGTCAGGAACAATGACCTCCGATGTCTGTTAAACACGTCCGATCCAACCTATGAACTGAAACTCACACATGTATATTTATCACAACACTGGAATATAGACCAATTGCAAAATGTCACGCTGCAATGAAATATATGTTATAGATATGACCAAAAAAAATCCACCTGAAGCCACCAAGTTCGATCAATTTCGTGATACCGATATATATGAGCGATGTTTACCAAAATTTGTTGTGAGGCACAATTCCCGGACGAGCCCCCAATTTGTCACGTTTTCTAGAGTGGGCTGTACCTCAAAACAAACACTGATAAATAGTTTGCAAGATTTTATTCACTCACACTACATTCACACCATATACAACATTCACACAAATAATATCCAGCAGTAATATTCAAAGCCTTATGGATGACACAGGTAAGTTGGTAACTTTCCAAGCGGTTATAGTCTTTTGAAATGATTCCCAGTTAAATCCACACAGTAGTAATATATAGCTCAGTGACGTCCAGCGAAGCTCAGGTAAGTATAGCGAGTTCACAAAGGGTTGATTCACCAGTCACGTGAGCAGTGTGCGTTGTCACACCAGTAACGTAGAGTTCGAGTTGTCATGCCAGTAACAGTAACGTAGAGTGCGTGTCGTCACATCAGTAACGTGGAGCTGTCACTATACACCAGTAACACGTGGAGTCAACCCGAAAGACAACCAAGGACATGTCAAGGACATTTAGAGGTCACCTGAAATTACAGCGTTTTTCTTTTGTGAAAATTTAGGTTAAACTATTTACAGCGACAGTAAATGACTATAATTATGATTATGCCTGGTATTCTATACCTGTATATAACCAAAATACAACCTGTTCATGAACCCGATAAACCATGTGCTTTTTGACAACAAATCTATGTCTGGTCAGTTTATTGCTGACCACATAAACAGCTAAATTAATTCTACAGCATTTGTAGATAAACGCCCATAATTGTACAATACTTATACTAAACTTACTTGTTCCGTGAACATAAAATGAAAATGACAATCTACTGCATTCAGTGTGTAAAAGTATTGCAGCACACACAAGTACAATTTAGGTGATGTGTACACTGTGCTGTCCACTGGTAAAATGCCACCAGTAAATGTGCTTACATACAACAGAGCCAACCGTTACGCATCAGTGGCTACTGGCCCCTGCTCCTAACTGCGAGCAACATCTCAGAACAGGAGGCTACCTGTCCCCAAAAGAGACATTAGAAAATTACCAACAATCATGTACAGTAAAGTATACACCAAATTGTGACACAGGCTGTTTATGGGGGCGGGGGGGGGGGGGGGGGCACAAGATACACGATCTAATCGGGATCTGATTCACACCAGTTGTACAATGTTTCGCTAGAGCTAAACATGCATACCAGGTAGGCCTACAAATGAGATACAAAATACAAAGTAGAAATTATGGATATGATCCGGTAAACTATCACACATACATCCAATACTGTGAGTGGCATGGGGGATTAACACGTAAAACCTCTACCCAGCACTCACACACCTTTCTCCCCAGCAGGTGAAAATCCAGACGGGATAAACCTTGATGCGATCCTGCGGGAGAGTGGGGGTTAGGTTGAGGGCGTAATAAATAGATATTCAAATGAATGTGTCCGATATTATATTAACACTGGTATAATTACATTATTTTTAGATGTGCCAGCGATTAGACAAATGATTGACTTGTTCGTTGGCGGAAATTTACATGTAATGCTTGGCCTACTCTGTGATCAGGCATGATGGTTATACTGTAGAATGGTATGCCACACAGTTTCGAGAAATCTCGTTGTGAGGCCTATAAATTAAATATTTGCTTTCTTCTACATTTATATATTAGAAAGCAATACAATATCAATCGATATTTAGTTCATACGCATTACCTTTATATAACAAGTACTATCAACCTGAAAATAAGGATATAGGTGTGTTATAGTGGGAATGATATTGGCAATATTTTCACAAAATCACAGTTTCGACCTCTACTGAAACAAACGCCCAAATATCGATTCTTTTGCATATTAAATCGGGTTCATTACAGTAAGAACTCTGATAATGTACGTTTAGGCCCCTCCTTCTCCTTCTGGTTCGACCCACTAACCCCTCATTGAGATGTAGGGCCATGTCCGTAGTTTCTGGTGTTCGTATCGATATACACAATACACGTAGGCTACTCATATTTTAAAAATTCTGCCACACTGTTTTTCTACAACATGTCAGCCAAAAACCGAAAGCTCAGGGATCAATTCCCATTTAGAAGCATACTGTGTGCTAGACCCATAAGAAGACGTTGGGGTGTAGCCTTTTTCACACAAAAATGCTGCTCTCAAAGGATTGCACCATTTAAGGTGTGATTGCACGTAACTTACCGGTGACTGCACTGAGGCACTTTTCCATTGACTTATAATGTGAAAGTAAAGGTAACAAAATCACCAAAGCAATACAATCCCCTGACCTAAAACTTGGCTAGCACACACACATATACTCATGGATGATGAACCGAGACATGGTTTCATGAATGATATCACGAAAGCTGTGCAATTTGATGATTAGATAAATCATTTTATACGTTTCACCAAAACGAAGATTCGAGTGTTCTGCTTGACAAGCACTGGCTGTTGCATATATTTATTCCTTGTTGTCGTCAAAATAATGAGAATATCCAGGGCTATACTTTCTGTGAGATGAATACAATGAGCTGAACATTCATAATCCAAAACACCTCGGTGCACCCGAGTGCATATCACCTGTGAGTTTTACTGGCTTCACCAGCTATTTGCTGCACAGCATAATCCTTTCGCTCGCCCTGTTGTGAGTGTATTTTGTAGACTGAGAAATAGGTCGGAAAATGACATATGAAAACGATGAATTTAACAAACTCAACATTGCTTAGTAATAAACAGAGTCTCGGTTAGTAATCCTTGATGGCTAACAATCAGAAAGGCAAAGTTTCACGTTGATTAGAAGTGTGTAAATTCATGAATTTGTTACCTTTATATTTACATTATAAGTGAATGAACAGCTGGTCAATGCCAGGTTCATGACGATCACATGCGATCAATCCTTAAGGTAGTCCGCTCCAAACAGTGAGGGGAGGGGGTCAAACAGTTTTTCAAAATAAATGACTGTATGAACAAAATCTAGAGCTTCAAAATGACATATTTTATAGAGTAACTGATCGGCATCCTAAAACTGAAAAGAAAATAGGGGGTCACCGTATCCGTTCTCTTGGACAACAAGATGCAAGATGTGAATATGGGCAAAAAATGTGTAAAAAAAACCCATAAATTAAGTCATTTTAGTATATGTTTGTGATTTTTTATCGAATATGTCGAAGAAACCAGCACGGTGACCCCTTATTTTCTTTTCAGTATTAGAATGCTGATCAGTTACTCTATAAAATATGTTATTTTGGAGAGATAATATTCAAGATATAACTTTTAAAATTTGACAATTCATTACATCCCTGTTTGTAGCATACTACGTTAACCCAAATTAAGCAGAAAATGTGGACGCGCAGGAGCATTCTGTGACGCTCCCGATTTCAATTTTGAACTTCTCAGACAATGAGTTTTTTATGCAAATTATCTGAATTCAAGATCATGTTCCAGATTTAGACATTGTCAACTTGATTTTTAGATCATTCATTTCAAGGGATTTTTAAACAACATTCTTCTTAGGTGGCGGGCAGCAGAAGAATATGGGGATTTATGTCTAGATGCAATGTTTTTTTGACAGGAAAATCACACTGTTCAATATTACGGTGGCTCTGAAGGGACATGTGTGTGAAAAAATATTATCTCGAGCGCTCGACATATTATCTCGAGCGCTCGAAATAACAAAGCAAGCGCTTGACATAAGATAGCGAGCGCTCAACATATTCATATAGAGCGCTCGACTTCGTCATCACGAGCGCTCTACATGGTATTGCGAGCGCTCGGAATATTAAAGCAAGCGCTCGACATAATAAAACGAGCGCTCGAAATAATAAAGCAAGCGCTTGACATAATATAGCGAGCGCTCGAAATAGTATTGCGAGCGCTCGAAATGATAAAGCGAGCGCTCGAAATAATAAAGCAAGCGCTTGACATAATATAGCGAGCGCTCGAAATAATATTGCGAGCGCTCGAAATAATAAAGCAAGCGCTCGACATCATATGCGGCCGATTGACTTTTAACCCACATATAACTGAGAGGCTATACCGCGTGGCTTACATGGTACATAGGGAAGACACGGAAAGGTACGTCAATTTTAACCTACAGTATTATGATAACAAATCAATAAATCTAACGATTAGTAGGCCTATAGTGCGATAGTATATCGTTCAATCTGCAGTATTTATTTAGGGTTTACACTGCACTATAGTTGTCGACTTGGCAAAATTGTTAGTCTTGAAATAATCCCGCCCCACTCGTACCATCATTTAACAATGGAATAAGACTGGAAGAAAGCCACCCCCCCCCCACCCTCACCCCCCCCACCCCCACCCCCCTTCAACCGTCAACTCCCCACCCCAAGCCCTTCTGGCACAAATGTTTATGAAAAGGTCAAATGATTTGAATGACACCTTCGAGGGTGAACATTCAATTGAAAGACAATCGCATCATAACGTTCGGACACATAATTTAAATCATTATCTGCTTGAAACATCCAAATTATATAGGTTCACGCAAAGGTTCGTCCGCACCAAACTATTATTCCACAATATAAATTTTTTTTCGTTTTTCAGTCTCTTTTTCAATTGTCTCCGGCATTACATTCCCATAGCCGAAGGACCCGATCAAATTTGCCAATTCTGATTATAACGGGTGGAAATCCATCATGCTCTTCCGATGGGAGATCATGATTCGGATTGTTTCCTCGATTCCAACCGTTGCACCTCCAGGCCCGTCAGTTGCACCGTATACCTAGCTTGATTTTAACAGATTTGCCGTCTGAAACTGTGGGGATTAAATCACACTGAATGGTACATATTCTGTGACACAGGGCGTTCCAGGTAAACAGCGGAAAACAGCGCAAATTCTGGATAACCTTTGTATCAAATCACCAATCTGTTTTGTTACTTATTACCACTCTGTCGGTCAATAGCACTTGTGCTAATGTTGTTGTTTTGCTCTTGTATCCGACCTTATATAAAATTTTGTCTAATCTTATATTATCGATAACAACAGCAATTCGACCCTTGTAGTTTATTATACTACTTGTAATAATACCGTCCCGTAGTAACGTAATACTACTCATCCAAGATATGTCTATTTAACCCGTCTGGTAAGGAATAACGGTTATTGTATCCCTCGAACGAAGGTCGGTGGATACTTTCTATTTGCGATTGTCGGGCCGCGTTCGCCGCCGCAGACACTTTCTTAGGAGCGTTCTGAAGGTGACATTTCTAATCGGATTTGGATACGTTTTCTGTATGTAGGTCTACATATATTGGGCGAGACCGCAACACCTATCGGTTTTGGCCAATATGGCGGATTGGCGACATGTTTTGCGAGAAAATCAGCTCATTCAACACACATAGTTTGCGAGCGTTCTAGGGGTGTTAATTTTCTATGAATCATTGTGATACTGGATTGGCATGTTGAGCAATACTCAAGACACGAAATCTCCTAGCTTAGCATTGTGTTTCAGAAAGATGGAACAAGTTGATGGGTTAACTTATTAAAACAGTATCAAATATCCAATTTAAGGTCTATTGTAATTTCTTTTGGTTGCAATTTGCAAAAAAAATACACTGAATGTGTGTATAAGTGTAGGTCTATAGCTGATGGATCGTGCAAAATAGATTACTATTACTGAATAAGTAATTCTGAATTTCATGTAAGTTGCCCAGAATAAAATAGTTAATGTGGGAGTGCAGTCAGAATGAAAAGTGTTTTTATATTGACACGTGAAAAAGTGCATCGCATAGATTAAGGCATATTTTACAGAATGCGATTTTCTCAATTTGGTCAAAAGTTATGGTGACATTTGTGTAGAACTTTCCCGCCAAACTCTACACCTAATTAAGTATTATAATGACGGAGTATTCATGACGTCATACCAGTACTGTAAGATAATTAGTGACATATAACTCGTCGTATTTGATCTTCTGTTTAAAATTTGAGTCTTAATAACTATTTTGTCACATTTGCCATTAAACATTATCATAATTTAATTAGGCCTACCTGATTTCGTCACCGAGGGGACAAGACCCGAAATATTGCATTAGCAACGGTAGTTGCTATGGGCCCAAACTCCCTGAATATGATAATATTTGGTCCAAAAACATTTTGACGGGTACGTCTTTCATGTAAAAGATGAAATAAACGCCTTATCATCGTGAGGCGTTCTTTAGTTGCGAGTAAAGGTCCCTAGCAACAGCGTTGCTGTGGGCAGTATCTAAGAGATTGTTGCTATGGCGATGTTCGACGATTTTTCGATGCGACGCCATATAAACGTGACATATGTTATAATATAATACCATTGATAATATGTGTAACGAACCCAGCTTTAGCATCCAAATATAACTAATTAAAACAGCTATACTGGTTTGACGTCATGAATACTCATTATAATACATAATTAGGTGTTTAATTTGGCGGGTAATAACTTGAATAAATCATCATAAATTTGGAACAAATGTATATATCAACATGCTGTAAAAACCGCACTAGTTCACACGATTCACTCTATTCATGTGCCAAACATAACACATTTTCTACTTGGACCAGTCGATGAGGCGAGAAACATTATCATTGGACTAACATGGTTTTCATATTCCAATCACGTGACAAGCTTTTTTTGGAAAGTATTTACTGGTACATGTAGTGAGAAATAATTTAACGTATATTTTAGTTTTCAGGAGTATTACCGCGTGGTATAAGAATAGTCATGGCGCAGAACTTTTAGTACTGATATTGATGAAACACACTGGCCTGGCAGTAATGGTATTTTGTCTTAATTAACATAATTGGGCAACATGGATGATATGGCATCAGGGGGATACAGCCCGACGACCCACTCATCTAGTCATCAACACTCTCCTTCTGCCCCAGACCCAACAGTGGCCGATTCATGCCATAATCAGTCTTTCCCTGAATAATTTTCGTTGCGAATTAAATTGTGGCGACTGAAATCATTAAATCCGTGACCAGAACGTTTTCGCTGCATCGAAAAGCGTTGTTGCTACGACCAATAGGGGCCTACATTTTGCTGCAGCGAGAATAAATACCACCACAGCGATAGTTGCTCTAACTGTGAATATTCGCTGCGGCGATAATTGCAATAATACATAGTTTGTTATCTCTGAATTGATGTAAGAAAAACTTTCCATTCTCGCCGCGGCAATAATCATTTTTGCTGCAGCGAGGATGTTTTGGTCGCGAGAACAATTTCGCTGCAGCGAAAATGATTTTGGTCGCAACGATAATGTTTTTGCCGCATCTCAATGAAAACTTTTTGGTCACGGATCTAATGATTTTCCTCTTGATTTCAGTCGTCACAATCAAATTCACGACAAAAAAATGTTCAGGAAAAACGCATCATGGCATGAATCACCCACCATAAGTATCCATATATACAGTGGCCGATTCATGCCATAATCAGTTCTTCCCTGAATATTTCTTCCCTGAATAGAAACCATTAAAGCCGCAAATCAAAAAATCGTTTTTGCCGAGATCAATGCATTTCCGCTGCAGCAAGAATAATTACTACCTCGGCGCTAATTGTACAAACTGTGAACATTCGCTGCAGCGTTAAGGGCAATAATATATAGTTTGTTCTCTTTGAGTTAGATATTAATAAAGTAGATATCAGCCATTTTGTGCTTTGACCTCGAATTTGAGGTCAAAGTTCAAATTCAATGTCATCGGAATATTCGGCATATATCTTTCCTTATATGTCCACAATGAATTCCTAAGCTGTAAAATTGATAATAAGCCAGATATTACACCCTTTTGTGCTCTGACCTTGAAAATGAGGTCAAAGTTCAAATTCAAGGTTCAGCATACCGGTATATCATTTTCTGTATGTCCACAATTGATCCCTAAGCTGTAAAGTCGATAATAAGCGATATAAAGTTGAAGGTCATGAGAATATTCGGCATATATCATTCCTTATTTTGTTTAATTCCTAATCAGGTGTCTCATTATAAAGCATAGGCCGCCACACGCAGACCCGCGATTCAAGGGCAACGAAACTTACACACGTCACACATATTCGCCCGTAAACTTTAGAGAAAAATGTAGACGGACGACGACGACGGACGACGGTAACCTAAAAAAATAGTCTGAAAGATTTCACTTTTTTCAGAATAACGCGACTATACAGCCGTTACACCATACTGATAGAATGTCCACTGGAACCAGATTCTCGGTGCGACCAACGCCAACCCCAACCCTCATCCCCTGTAATAGGTTTTACAAACAATTTATAGGGGATATCCAGTTCCGTATATACAAAAGGGGGATGAATCAAAGAGTCTTTGGGTGAATCTCTATCAATGTTATCAGCATAACCAGTCCAACTTTTTAAATAATTTAACGTATATTTTAGTTTTCAGGAGTATTACCGCGTGGTATAAAAATAGTCATGGCGCAGAACTTTTAGTACTGATATTGATGAAACACACTGGCCTGGCAGTAATGGTATTTTGTCTTAATTAACATAATTGGGCAACATGGATGATATGGCATCAGGGGGATACAGCCCGACGACCGACTCATCTAGTCATCAACACTCTCCTTCTGCCCCAGACCCAACAGTGGCCGATTCATGCCATAATCAGTCTTTCCCTGAATAATTTTCGTTGCGAATTGAATTGTGGCGACTGAAATCATTAAATCCGTGACCAGAACGTTTTCGCTGCATCGAAAAGCGTTGTTGCTACGACCAATAGGGGCCTACATTTTGCTGCAGCGAGAATAAATACCACCACAGCGATAGTTGCTCTAACTGTGAATATTCGCTGCGGCGATAATTGCAATAATACATAGTTTGTTATCTCTGAATTGATGTAAGAAAAACTTTCCATTCTCGCCGCGGCAATAATCATTTTTGCTGCAGCGAGGATGTTTTGGTCACGAGAACAATTTCGCTGCAGCGAAAATGATTTTGGTCGCAACGATAATGTTTTTGCCGCATCTCAATGAAAACTTTTTGGTCACGGATCTAATGATTTTCATCTTGATTTCAGTCGTCACAATCAAATTCACGACAAAAAAATGTTCAGGAAAAACGCATCATGGCATGAATCACCCACCATAAGTATCCATATATACAGTGGCCGATTCATGCCATAATCAGTTCTTCCCTGAATATTTCTTCCCTGAATAGAAACCATTAAAGCCGCAAATCAAAAAATCGTTTTTGCCGAGATCAATGCATTTCCGCTGCAGCAAGAATAATTACTACCTCGGCGCTAATTGTACAAATGTGAACATTCGCTGCAGCGATAAGGGCAATAATATATAGTTTGTTCTCTTTGAGTTAGATATTAATAAAGTAGATATCAGTCATTTTGTGCTTTGACCTCGAATTTGAGGTCAAAGTTCAAACTCAAGGTCATCGGAATATTCGGCATATATCTTTCCTTATATGTCCACAATGAATTCCTAAGCTGTAAAATTGATAATAAGCCAGATATTACACCCTTTTGTGCTCTGACCTTGAAAATGAGGTCAAAGTTCAAATTCAAGGTTCAGCATACCGGTATATCATTTTCTGTATGTCCACAATTGATCCCTAAGCTGTAAAGTCGATAATAAGCGATATAAAGTTGAAGGTCATGAGAATATTCGGCATATATCATTCCTTATTTTGTTTAATTCCTAATCAGGTGTCTCATTATAAAGCATAGGCCGCCACACGCAGACCCGCGATTCAAGGGCAACGAAACTTACACACGTCACACATATTCGCCCGTAAACTTTAGAGAAAAATGTAGACGGACGACGACGACGGACGACGGTAACCTAAAAAAATAGTCTGAAAGATTTCACTTTTTTCAGAATAACGCGACTATACAGCCGTTACACCATACTGATAGAATGTCCACCGGAACCAGATTCTCGGTGCGACCAACGCCAACCCCCAACCCTCATCCCCTGTAATAGGTTTTACAAACAATTTATAGGGGATATCCAGTTCCGTATATACAAAAGGGGGATGAATCAAAGAGTCTTTGGGTGAATCTCTATCAATGTTATCAGCATAACCAGTCCAACTTCCACCTATATCCATTGTAGACGTGATGCGGATATTGACTAGTGAAGGTCACCAATTATTAGCTGATCATTGGGAGAGTTCACCTCCAAAGGCCATCCTTGACATTTGGTGTGATACATCACATCATGAGATATATTTGTTGTTTCCAGACAAGTATATATCCCACTTGGAGAACACAGTCTTAAGAGATATTGACCAGGTATACAAGGGAAAATCTTGATCAAATTGAACTTGAGAAGCTGGAATTCTTCTTCTTTTTTGGTTTTCTTCCGCCGTTTTCGTTTCCGCGCGAAAGCAACGTTAATTTGTGGACTTTGTTTTCATGTGATAACTCAAAAATTCCTCATGCAGGCAGTGGCTGTAAAATTTCACATGGAGGTTTATATACCACTAGGTACGAACCCTATTGACTTTGGGATCAATCTGTCAAATGATCTTTGACCAAGAGCTCTAAATGATTTTTGCTGATTCATCCTTGAGGCTTACTGCATATCTCGTTAACGGTGAGTCGTAGAGCGAAACGGATGTTATTTTTCGGACTCGCGACAACAGACATACATGTCTCAGGGGTATGTTGGTATATGTTGGTATAATTTTTTTGCTAGGTCGGCATTTTTTTCATTTCAGTCGATGTCTCAGGACCAGTGTGTCGTAAAGCGAAACGAACGTTAATATCGTACTCGTGACACTAAGCAAACATGTCTTATTGGTTTGTTGGGTGAACAAAGCCCTCGGCATGATCTTAGGGGTATTTGGTATGAACTTTGACCTTGACCTAAATTTTTTTGCTGTGTCGACATTTTTCATGTTCGACGTTATTTCGGAACCTGTGCATCGTAGAGCGAAACGGACTTTATTTTCGGGCACGTTGCCCCATAAAGGTATGTCTCCTGGCTTGCTCTGGGACAATCTCTCAGATCAAGCCAACGCTCGAGTATATATATCGGGCCAAGAGGCGGGAGAAGAAACTAGGTCAAACCATTGTTATAGTTTACTGGGCGCGATTGAGTACAGTGCGTTGCTGGGCAACGCACGCTCCGAGTGGGAGCGATCTAAAAATAGGCCATAATACTGGTTAGTGCTGGCTGGTTAGACTCCTGCCGCGATCTTTGGGCAAAATCGCCACATTACCCCCTTTTTACAATGTTGTTCTCCAACATGTTCCGCCCGCGCCCAAAATGCTCGAAACCCGACGAAGGCTTCGCATGGCAGGGTTCGAAAGAAGGCAAGATGGCAACACCCAGAAGTCACGGCTTAAAAGATTAGGACCTTAAGGATCCCTTTTGGAAGAATGGGGAACGACCCCCGGACTTATGGAGTAAACTATAACGCGCTTTAAGATTTTGAATAAACCCTAATAAACAAGCTAAAATTTTGACCGAGGTGGTCCAAAAGGTGTGGTGACCTTGGAAGGTCATCTGCCGAAAGGGAGGGTGTGTCGAGTCTTTGGAATATCTTTAAGGTTAACCTTCAAATTTGGAAATTTTGTAAAACGACACACCGAGTGATCAAAAGTGATAGTACCTCTAGAAAGGGTTGCCGGCCGCCCTGCCGGCCAGCGCCTCAGGTCCGCAGGACGGATCTGAGGCAGGGCGGAGCCGTAGAAGCGGCTCCGGCACGTCGCCACACCACGCAGCGACGAGGCTAGTACCTAGCCTTGCTCCTCCTCCTCATGTATTGGCTCGTCGTCCGTGCCGCCTGTCTTGTGGTCTGACGGCAGAGAAGAGTCCCTACGCTGCAGAAGCAGCGGAGCCGGCATAGAGTAATCCGGCTGCACGGGCGGACGAGACAAGCCTGGTGGCGGTTGCAGGGGTTTCGCTGAGGAACCCCGCATACCAGGTCCTGACGAAGCCAACGCGAAGGAGGCCGGTAGAGCGGTCGCACTGAGGTGGGCCACGGCGCCGAACATCTCTACCATATCGCGGGTGCGCTGGGCGCCGGCCGTACGCTCTCCCCACATCATGACGAGGATGCGGTAGATGGCCAGCTCCAAAGCGGCATCTGCCCGCTGCAGAGCAGACTGGTCCACGGCGGACGACGAGAGGTCATCAACGCCCTGGAGCAGGCGAGTCCTAGCAGCCTCGGCTTCGTCGAGACGACGCCGTAGCTGCTGATTCTCAGCCTCCAGTTGCTGCATCCTAGCGGTCACCTCGGGGGAGACGAAGGTCCTCTCGGACTGCTCGGCTCGGGCGGCGGCTTGCCCTTGGCCGAAAGCCCGCCGCTCACACTCGGCCGACAAAGTCCGCTAGCTCTCAAGGCTCCGCCGGGTACCTTCCATGAGGCCTTGGTCGTGTGCAAGGTGGCACGCGACACGAGAAGCCTCGGCACGGTACCGGCTGAGCCGTTCCAGAGAGCGGTCCATCTCCGCTACGAGGTATTCCGCGGTCTGAGTGAGCCTACCACGCTGGGGGTGATCCCAGGGGTACTCTTCTCTCGTGCGGACCAACGCGGCTACACCTGCGGATCCCAAGTCACCAATGGCGCGAGGGACTGGCAGGCTAGCCAACGCTGGGTCCGACAGTATCCGATCCAAACCATCGCGACGATGGCCGACCGCCTGGCCTACAGATTTGCGGAGAGTCGCGTAGGCACTGGCAGCCGCAGATCCGAACTGTCGGAGCACATCTTCTGCCGGATTGAGGGTATCCATGTCCAGGGAGGCTAGGCTTTGCCATCCCGCGGACGTCCCTGCAATCGGCACAGAAGACGCGGATGTCGACCTCGAGAGAGGTGGCGCACGTCCGGAACTACTTGCCATGGAAGGAGTCTCAAGTGGGGTCTTAAGCCTGACCACCGACGTGGAAGTGAGGGAGCGGTGGTGCCCGACACCACACGTCCCTCTGACGGACCCGCAGAGACCGTCACTTCCAGCAAGCCCGGGTAATCCTCCTGCATCAAGGCGCCCGGGGACTGTAGGGGCGTCGTCCGGACCAGATCGGTTCCGGCGAACGAGCCTTTCCCCTGAGTCTTTGGCTAGGGCCGACGCTTGGGGGATGCCACGCGTGTCCATGCCGCGATCTGCGGCATCTCCGACACTATCATGGTAACCCGGTTCCGTTCTTCCACCACTGGAGTAGCCGGTGGTTGACGGACAGCCTCTGCTGCTGTCCGGGCGGCTTCCGCCCCCTGGTACTTTGCCGGGGACTGGGTCATTGACGCCATCAGGCGAGCTATGTAGTGCAACTAATGGTACCCCGCAATGTGCCGGCTCAAGTGGTCGTAGGAAGGATACCTACAGTCCGGTTGAGCGCATGATGCGGGTCCTTATACCCGACCAGGGATTGCGGACAGAGAGGGCAATATACCCCGTCCTCCGTCATTGGTGGCAGCCCGGCACGCTCCTCGTCCCAGAGTGGACGAGACCTTGTAACAGGCGTGTCGGCCGTCATACCCGCCTCCGACGAACGTCGGTTGTACGCATCCCTGCCGTACCGGGCGAGAAACATGTGCCCTTGATGCACACCAGGGAGCTCGGGGCCCATACCAGCCCGCAGCCTCTGGATAGAAGGCTGCTCTGAAGACGTCCGTTTCTGTTTGGACGCCCCCGAACGACCGCTCGACTTGGGTTGTCGAGGCACACTCTGCGCGCGCTGAGCGGCAGCTTTCTGCAGTTCGTCGCAGTAAGCTTGCCACCCCACGTCCAGTGCGGCGTCAGACAGGTCCTTCTCCCCGTCCTTTTCCGCTTGCCAGCGAAGGAGCTCCAATCGGAGATCTCCCTTTTGTGGCAAGGGCCGCCCTTTGTCCACTGGACTGGACCCGCTCTCCGCCGCTCCGGACGGCTTTTATTGTTCGGAGGATTTGCCGGAGGAGGTTCCTTTTGGTGCCCCGGAGGGCGCCGGCTTGCTGGAACCTCCTGCACCCCGGTCGGACTTTGCAGAGGTACCGTCCACACCGCTTCCCAATGGAGTTGGCGCCTTGGTACCATGTAGTCCATCAACGTTTCCACGCGGGGAAGCGGAGACGAATCAAGGAGCTTCTCGGCTTCTATAGCAGCCAAGTTGCTCTCTACAATGCGGTCCACCGTGACCATACTAGTGCCGGAGTCGGATTCCTCGGAACCCGTGCGCGAACCTTGGGAGTCGGCCGAGCGGCCGTCATCCTCAGGCTCAGTTCGTCCCGAGTACGTGTTACCGCGCTCAAGAGACTCATCTCCAGACTGGATCTCATGATCACTGTCCGGAGGCACCTTCCCTCCCGTACTTTCCCCGTCACTGGTCTCTGACATACCAGGTATTCAAGCGCTCTAAGCGCTGAACACTGGGAGTCAGATCCGCAGATCTGTCTCCACCAGTGCCGAGTGCTCGAATGACCAGTGATCTCAAGTTACATAGTTTAAGAGGCATCAAGTGGTAGCAGCTATTCTACACGTGCGGCAGTGCAGCGCGTCGCCGTGGAAACGTCTATTTATAGCATCAATCAGTACAGGCTGACAAACGAATAACGTTTTCTGACAATGGGCTTATACATATAAACGCATCTCCCCCCGGTGACACCTATCACTCCATGTATACGGGTGGCAAAAAGTACTGGCCATCCCGGGGGATCCCGCAATTAAAATACAGTAATTAGCATCAGTCATTAGCTTTCGCTCCCGCACTGGCGGTCAATGACGTGAAGTTAATCACCACAGCAGGATAGAGATTGTATACAATGTATCAGAAGTCGATCTACTTGTGGTTTTAACGAGTATGTCCACCTAACAACAATGTAAATAAAATCTACACTGTTCGAACCAGCAATGGAAACAAATCCACCACCGTTTGCCTGCTTTTTCATAGATCACGGCAAAACAAGCTTCTGATACACACAACACAACCTCCTGAACCCCTCTTAAGCACAGGGAAAAAGATATATCACTAAACTTATCTCATTGCACGATTGAATGAATAAGAATAGCGTTTCCACAGCATGCACGCATACTTGTGGCTTATATAATCCACTCAAGAAATTATAACATGAGATGGAAAATAAACAAAACCACTCCCCATAGCCGCTGGTACGCTTACAAGGCGATCTGACATGCCCTTGGCAGCCAGATGGACAATTGGGCGCCCTATGGGCGTTTGCAACGCGCCCACTAGCAACCCCAACGTCCAGCCCGATCGCGGAGTGGTGTCCAGTCAAACCCAGAGCCCAAGCAAACGACTACCGGAGCGCGGAACCAATAGATTAGACGCGGGGCCGGCATGGGCCTTAACCACGCATCCCTGCCGTACCGGGCGAGAAACATGTGCCCTTGATGCACACCAGGGAGCTCGGGGCCCATACCAGCCCGCAGCCTCTGGATAGAAGGCTGCTCTGAAGACGTCCGTTTCTGTTTGGACGCCCCCGAACGACCGCTCGACTTGGGTTGTCGAGGCACACTCTGCGCGCGCTGAGCGGCAGCTTTCTGCAGTTCGTCGCAGTAAGCTTGCCACCCCACGTCCAGTGCGGCGTCAGACAGGTCCTTCTCCCCGTCCTTTTCCGCTTGCCAGCGAAGGAGCTCCAATCGGAGATCTCCCTTTTGTGGCAAGGGCCGCCCTTTGTCCACTGGACTGGACCCGCTCTCCGCCGCTCCGGACGGCTTTTATTGTTCGGAGGATTTGCCGGAGGAGGTTCCTTTTGGTGCCCCGGAGGGCGCCGGCTTGCTGGAACCTCCTGCACCCCGGTCGGACTTTGCAGAGGTACCGTCCACACCGCTTCCCAATGGAGTTGGCGCCTTGGTACCATGTAGTCCATCAACGTTTCCACGCGGGGAAGCGGAGACGAATCAAGGAGCTTCTCGGCTTCTATAGCAGCCAAGTTGCTCTCTACAATGCGGTCCACCGTGACCATACTAGTGCCGGAGTCGGATTCCTCGGAACCCGTGCGCGAACCTTGGGAGTCGGCCGAGCGGCCGTCATCCTCAGGCTCAGTTCGTCCCGAGTACGTGTTACCGCGCTCAAGAGACTCATCTCCAGACTGGATCTCATGATCACTGTCCGGAGGCACCTTCCCTCCCGTACTTTCCCCGTCACTGGTCTCTGACATACCAGGTATTCAAGCGCTCTAAGCGCTAAACACTGGGAGTCAGATCCGCAGATCTGTCTCCACCAGTGCCGAGTGCTCGAATGACCAGTGATCTCAAGTTACATAGTTTAAGAGGCATCAAGTGGTAGCAGCTATTCTACACGTGCGGCAGTGCAGCGCGTCGCCGTGGAAACGTCTATTTATAGCATCAATCAGTACAGGCTGACAAACGAATAACGTTTTCTGACAATGGGCTTATACATATAAACGCATCTCCCCCCGGTGACACCTATCACTCCATGTATACGGGTGGCAAAAAGTACTGGCCATCCCGGGGGATCCCGCAATTAAAATACAGTAATTAGCATCAGTCATTAGCTTTCGCTCCCGCACTGGCGGTCAATGACGTGAAGTTAATCACCACAGCAGGATAGAGATTGTATACAATGTATCAGAAGTCGATCTACTTGTGGTTTTAACGAGTATGTCCACCTAACAACAATGTAAATAAAATCTACACTGTTCGAACCAGCAATGGAAACAAATCCACCACCGTTTGCCTGCTTTTTCATAGATCACGGCAAAACAAGCTTCTGATACACACAACACAACCTCCTGAACCCCTCTTAAGCACAGGGAAAAAGATATATCACTAAACTTATCTCATTGCACGATTGAATGAATAAGAATAGCGTTTCCACAGCATGCACGCATACTTGTGGCTTATATAATCCACTCAAGAAATTATAACATGAGATGGAAAATAAACAAAACCACTCCCCATAGCCGCTGGTACGCTTACAAGGCGATCTGACATGCCCTTGGCAGCCAGATGGACAATTGGGCGCCCTATGGGCGTTTGCAACGCGCCCACTAGCAACCCCAACGTCCAGCCCGATCGCGGAGTGGTGTCCAGTCAAACCCAGAGCCCAAGCAAACGACTACCGGAGCGCGGAACCAATAGATTAGACGCGGGGCCGGCATGGGCCTTAACCTGAATGGTTAGGGGGCGAACCCTTCATGCCGGCGCCCAATCTAGAGGATCCCAAACATGGTGAAATCAATAGCCGGTGGTCGTCCGGAGCTGCCCGCGAACGGAGTCCAGGCCGGACGACTACCATAAAAAGGCATATTGACCTTATCCGATGATAATGAATCCGGATTAAAAGCCACAAAGTATGCTACGCATGTAAAATACGACCCCCTTCTCGGAAGGAGGCCGGGGATTCGGTCATACCGGCTGGACCGCATATTGTGAGGTACGATCCGGACGAAAATGAGCGTCCCCCACTGCCGTGGCTGGTCCGCACACGCGGGCTCAACAGCCGGTCCATTATAAATAATGGTAAGCGGTATCCTGCCGTTAGGAACCTTATCTACTATAGAAAGAGCCTTATAGTAGTGGCTCACGGGGGATAACACACCGAAGTGCATCATCTTAAAGCGTCCGGAGTGCCGGACGAGTCCCGTGGACGAACCGCGGACATCAGTCCTCACATCCGGACACTAGTCCCGCGTCCAGAGCCAGTTCCCCAAATCCGTGGGAAAGTGCTTCTCCCATAGCGGACGTAAATCCCAACCTCAGTCTGGCCATACAAGAGGCTGTTCCAGGACCAAGGGTGTCCGGCAGATCCACAAAAGTCGTCCGGCCAGCGTAGCCGCTGTGTTAACTACGCCGGACAGCAGTCGAACTGATGCGGATAAGGTTGCCGCACATCCCTAGAAACTACGGGAGGGCGGATGCGGAGCGCCCGCGTTATGACATAAAGATGTCCGCGGACCTCAACTCCAGAGATAGCCACAAAGTAGCTGCTCATGGAGGAAAGTCATGCGGATCCTCACGGAACGACCTAAAATCCATCCCTGGTGTGATAGATGGATACCGCAGACGCATCCGCATGAGCGGAACGTTAGTCCCACCCATATCGTGTCGGTGCACGAGGTTTCCGGCGTGGCCGCCCATCATCCGCAGGTGGTGGAGGGAGCGAGGGTACCTGCGGATCGCCCAGATATGGTGGTTCTACGTCCGGACCGTCATCTGATGGATCAGAGAGGTCCGGGAGACCCACCATCCGGCGCACACGTTCGTCCGGAGTCCGCGGATGCTGACCGGACGGATCCCCTAGGGGAGCGTCATCCGGTCCCGCATCTTGTACTAGCGGATCCATGACAAGCGGGCCCTCGTACTTCTTCAGGTTGTCTATGTGAACCACCAGAACCCTATCCGGGTCGGAGTCCCTCCAGATCCGGTAGTCCACGTCCGTAACCCGCTTAAGTACCGTAAACGGGCCTATCCACGGCTTTGCAAACTTGTTGCCTTGCTTCAGCGGTGGATAATAATAATGCACCTTGTCTCCTATCGCAAACGCCGGCCTACCCTTGGCATGGGCGTCATAGCCATGCTTCTGCCGGATAGCAGACTTATCCAGGCGTGCTCGCGCGAAATCATGATCGTTCACCAGGGCGCGGCGAACCCACTCAACGTACTCCGGACCGCACTGGGGGTACTGCACCGGTCTCTGCCGCAGTTGGATACATGATATCCCAGGGCAGATTGAGCTCCCGGCCGTACAACATCGCGTGCGGAGTAACTCCGTTCGAAGAGTGGACCGACAACATGTACGCCATTAGGACATACGGGAGGTGGTCATCCCAATCATTCACACGATCATTCACAAAAGCTGCCAGCATGTTCAAGACAGACCGGTTAAAGCGTTCAACCTGTCCGTCCAACTGGGGCCTGTAAGGGGTGGTACGCACCTTGGTACTCCCTAGCATCTGTGCTAGGTTCCGGAACAGGTTGCTTTCAAATTGCGTGTCCTGATCCGAATGTACTGCTTAGGTACACCATGGTACACCACCCATCTATTCACCAGCAACCGAGCTACCTCATCCACAGTCTGGCGGCGCAGTGGGTACGCGTCAGTATATTTGGTGAAATAGTCGGATATCACCAGGATGTACGGAAACCACGTGGGGTGACCCGATGGGTATCCAGTATATCCAGTGCTATCCGATCAAACGGAGCGCCAGCCTTAACCATGGTTGAGGGGTGGCGTCCAGGAGCCGGAACTCCTTTACGAGCTTGACACCGAGGGCAGGCTGCGCACCATCGTTGCACGTCCAAACTGCTACCAGGCTAATGAAAGCGCTGTTGTAGCCTATGGACGGTCCTCCGGATTCCCAAGTAACCGGTCACCCGGAGGTCATACAACTGACGGAGCACTTCTTTCCGCAGCTCCGCCAGAAGCACCAACTGCCAAACGGGTGGCAGTGGTCTCGGTGGCTCATAGCGCCGGTATAAGAGGCCATCCTTCAGGGAGAGTCTTTCCCACTGGGAGATAAAAGACTGGGTCCCCTCCCGGTATGTCTTCCGCTCATCCTTCGAAGGTTTCTGGCCGGCCTCAAGGGCTTTGATTACCGGTGCCAGAGCACTGTCAGCTCTCTGCTTCGCAATCAACTGCGCCGGAGAGTAGCCACCTAAGTAGTTAGGCTCCTCATCCGGCACGTCCGACTGCGCTGCAGCGGCCATCACCACTGGGGGTGAGGACTCGTCCGAGGACGCGAAGGGTACCCACGAGGAGTACACCGCCGGACTCGAAGAAGACTCGCTGGAGCTGGACCGTACCTGAGGTTCAAATGCGGGACGCCATCGCCAGTGCCGGCGGGTCCGCGCGGAGATGAGCCCTGGACGCTCCTGCCGCCATGTTGTTATAGGGGGCGGCAGCCTGCGGCTCGCCTTCCCGGCGAGCTCCCATCCGTATGGCTGGGTATGGCTGGCCATCGATGAACTGATCGATCAGCATCGGTTCAAACCGACTGGCTTCCATGTCCGGATAAGCCCTCCGGCCGAGTATGCGCAAATTAAAAGCATACTCGGTAACGGATTCAGTCGGTAGGAACTCCCGTTCAAACTGCCGCCTGTTTGTCGTCGGGGAGAACAGTAGGCGTAGTTGCCGCGCAACCTCGCCGAAAGTTACTGCTCCCACCGGCAGACACTGCATCACACGGAGAGCTTCACCCTCTAAGCTCCCCGAGAGGATATGTCCAGCCTCATGCTGGGTCCATCCTTCATATACTGCCGTCCGCCATATCTGGAGTAAATAGTCCTCCAAATCGGCGTTATCCCCGTTGAATCGTTTCCGCCAAGATGATTGGTCGGGCGCCTTGTCACGTGGAGAGCGCACTCGACCGGCGAAACCGGCTCCGGGGTCGGCAGTATAGAACGGCAAGGCCCGTGTACCACCCGCTCCCGACGCCGCTGGCATGGGGGCAGGATAGTTCACACTTGCCGTCGGGTACATTCCCGCTGTCACACTACCCTGACTCGGTGCGGTCGGGACTCCAGTCGAACCCACTGGGTAGGCTCCAGACTGGGCGGCATAGCTAACGTAGCTCGGGGCCGGAGCCGCCGGTTGCCACTGCATGCCCGGTGCACCCTGGCTGCCAGGATAGGCTGACCACGCAACACTAACTCCGGCCACCGGAACGGTCGAAACTGTGGCCGGCGTGGTGCCCCTGAGTCGCTGAGCAGGCGCAGATCCCATTGCAGGGACCACCGGCGTCTGCGGACTCGAGAGGACTGGGGGAGGAGCCATAGGCCCAGTCATCCCCGTAGCGTAGGGGACCATCAGGTCAACACTCGGAGTGGCCTGATTCTGCTTGAACTGTTCAAGCGCCGTGGAAATCAGCCACTTCTCCCTCTCCGACAAAGACCCCGGAGGGTTCCTGGACTGCGAAGATGGCGAGCGGTCCCTTCGGTCAGGTCGTCCCTGATGGGGCGACCGGGCGCGGTCGTAGCGCCCCAGCGGAGCCAACTCACCCAAGGTATTAGTGAGCTGGTCCACTGCACCTGGTGCGGACCGTCCGGAATCCGGACGAGGGGCTCTCGAAGGAGTCCACCCGGCCGGAATAGGCATCTGGAACTGTTGGTCCACTTGTCCGGAGGTGCTCGCGCCAGTGTTCACTCGTTCCCGGACATCCGGAAATGCCCCCTGGGAGAGTGCCACCTGCCGCGGCCCGCTTCCAGACGTAGGCGTGCGCTGTGTGGAGTCGTTCCCAGCTCCACCAACCGCACCTAACTCACCGGGGCTAAGCTCCGGCAGCAACCTCTGTTGCGGCCCCGCAGGGCTCGACTCGTTATCCTGAGACGAAGTCAAAGGTGCCGGTGTCGACTCTGCAGGTTGGACCGTGTCCGTAGACGGGGTCCGGTTAGCGGAGGGCTCCACGCTCCTTTCTTTCTCGCCGGAGCCGCCCGAGGGCTGCTCATGGCTGTCGCGCGACCGGGTGTTGTCCGCGACACTACCACCCTTTCCCTTCCCTTTGTGTTTACTCATTTCTCTCTAGACTGTCTTGTCCCGGAGGAGCGACGGTCCCCAGGGACGAGGGAGCAAAGGAACTGTGACGGTAGACTGCAATGGAACGCCGTCGGGCTGATCCTGGTCACTCAGCACCACTGTAAAGTTCGGCGGGTGCCCGCTACAGGGTGCCGGCACTACTCTACGGAACACTACAACCAGGTACGGCCGTCATACACTACGACATAACACATGCACCTCACAAACTCCTTAACTACAACATGCATATTACATAGTTATGGTAATGTAGCCGTATGTAGAGCCCCGGAGATGCCATGGGAGCGGCACCACGGAACCCGCACAGGCACTGTCACAGAGATGGAACTCTGAGCCAGCCCGACGGTCTGCCAGAGCCTGTGTCACACCAACCCAGGTGGTAAGAAACCGGTGATCCACAGGGCGTGAGCCCCCGAGTCAGCAACGGTCTCCCCCACCTGGGCCCCCAATGGAAATCGTCCCCAGGGCCCGCGTGGGCCTTACCCAAGACACAGGGACGTAAAGCTCATGGCGAGCCTCTCGTCCTGCCTCTTGGCTTGCTCTGGGACAATCTCACAGACCAAGCAAAATGTTCGCGTATATATCGAGCCAAGAGGCGGGGGGAGAGACTAGGTCAAACCATTGTTATAGTTTACTGGGCGTGATTGAGTACAGTGCGTTGCTGGGCAACGCACGCTCCGAACTATAGAACGATCTTAAAATAGGCCGTAAAACTGGCTAGTGTTTTGCAAAGACTCCTGCCGCGATCTTTGGGCAAAATCGCCACACTAGCCATCATTAAACCCAGTGATAGCCCTTGGGCCAGTGCTGTGTTAAGGAATGACGAAGGAGGACGGCTCATGGAGGTTCTGCGTTGATTATCGTGAGCTCTATCTGTGGTTATATCGAATTTACAAGTGTGCCAAATATGATGGCTGTTTGCTGTGATTTACCTCACCGTGACAGGACATGTTGTTTGTGTGAAAACAAATACAAATGTATATCAAAAATGTTTCATGGTATTCCTTCATATATGAATATTGTATTGCTCATGTGTGGTGATATTGAGAGCAACCCTGGGCCGACTATGAACGACTGTAAATTACGTGATATATCAGTGTGTCATTTGAATGCGCAGAGCTTGCGAAAAAATCGTGAAAAATTTGAGCATATCAGATTGCAGCTAGGTAACAAATTTGAAATTATAACCCTTTCTGAAACATGGTTAGATTCGTCATTAAGCAGTGACGACCTAATCCTGCCCAATTTCCACCCCATATTCCGCCTTGATAGAAACACACGCACGATCGGCGGTGGAGTGGCAGCTTGGGTCTCTTCACGACTTGCGGTGAAACGCCGGACGGACCTAGAATTTGCTGACCTCGAGGCAATGTGGCTCGAAATGAAGTGAGAAAATAATAAATTTCTCCTATGCACTATATATCGAGCTCCTAACGAGACTGTTGATTTCTGGGGGAAAATGCAATCGGCAGTGGACGCCTCAAGGGCGGAAAATAGTAGTGCAAACATAATTATCTTAGGAGATTTTAATGCCGATAACAAAAGCATTCACGGCAAACATTTTGAGTTCTTTGTGGATGTGAACAATCTAACCTCTCACATAGACGAACCCACACGCATTACCTTCAGGTCCCAATCGAATCTGGACAGAATTATCTCCAGCTGCCCACATTTCGTAAAACACAGCGAAGTATTGGCACCGCTACTTAATAACGATCATTGCACTTTATCACTCTCGCTAACGTTCCGCTATAAACGTTCTCCTTGTTATTTGCGAAAAATATGGAACTATAGCAAAGCTGATATAGAAGGGATGAAGAATTATCTCTCGCAACTTAATTGGAATTTAGAGTGTGGTAATTTTGCAGATATCGATTATGCTACCACTAAATGGTCCAGCATTATGTGAATTGCGGCTGAAAAGTTCATACCCAATAAGGAAGTTGTCATACGCCCATCAGATAAATCTTGGTATGCAGGCTACCATAGGCGTCTCAAACGCCAATGTGAACGCAAACACAAAGCTGCGAAGAAAAGCAACAATCCGTACGACTGGGCGGTCTTCCGTCACGTTCGTAACAGTTATATACAAATTTGTCGAGATTCGAAGGCTAAATATGAAAATGAACGACTGAGAAAGTTGGCTGATATTTCGATTTCAACCAAGGAGCCGTGGAACATGCTCAAATCCGTATTGGGAATCAGTTGTCTGGTATTCCAACGTTGACCACTGGGGATGCGATGATAACCGATGATGAAGTTAAATGTAATCTATTCAACGATCTATTCTTAGCGAACTCCAATCTGGACGATTCGAATGCAGTTTTACCGCCAGATTTAGTACATAGCTCCGTGCCTATAGATAGTATCCATGTTACGGAACAAGATGTCTCGGATCAGCTAAGGCTTCTTGACCCGTCTAAACCTATGGCCCTGACGGGCTAGGACCTCGATTATTGAAATCTATTGTTCCTGTCATAATAACACCGCTGCATAAAATCGTTAATGCCAGCTTACAGCAAGGCATATTTCCAGCAGAATGGAAGCAGGCTAACGTTATACCTGTATATGAAAAAGGGGATAAAAGTAATCCGTCGAATTATCGACCAGTTTCCCTGCTGAACACATCCAGTAAGATTTTCGAGAAAATTGTTTTCAAATACCTATATAACCATTTCAAAGACAATTTTATAGTGTCTGTGTGGCGATCCGGATTTATGCCCGGCAGTTCAACCGTAAGCCAATTGATGGAATTATATTATAATTTTTGTTCTGCAGTTAATGACGAAAAAGAAATGAGAGTCGTTTTCCTAGATATTAGCAAAGCGTTCGAAAAAGTATGGCACGCTGGGCTCTTATATAAGCTAAAACGATCTGGTGTGGATGGGTATGTTTTGCAGTGGTTGTCAAGCTGTCTGTCTAATAGAACAACGGGTCTGCATTAATGGAAAAAAATCCGAGTGGGGAATAATAAAAGCGGGAGTACCCCCAAGGATCTGTATTGAGCCCACTATTGTTCTTAATCTATATAAATGATAT
Organism: Terebella lapidaria; assembly: GCA_949152475.1. Lineage (NCBI taxonomy): Eukaryota > Metazoa > Annelida > Polychaeta > Terebellida > Terebellidae > Terebella > Terebella lapidaria. Next base: position 51,930,889 of record OX424556.1, on the reverse strand, counting down.
AACCGAGGCAGTTAATCATACCAAAATACGTTTGTACGCGGATGACACATGCTTATATCTCTCTGTGGACAACAGAGAACGCGCTGCAAATTTAATCAATCAAGATTTGAACTCCATACAAAACTGGGCTCATGTTTGGCTAGTAAATTTTAGTCCATCAAAAACGGATTCTATGATAATTTCTAACAAGCGCGATTTACATCTACACCCGCCATTGTATTTCGATAACGTCACGATATCAGACGTCGCATCTCGTAAGCATTTGGGGGTAACATTCTCGGATAACCTTTGGTGGCATACTCACACATCAATGACATTTGCGCCAAAGCGTTGAAACGGTTAGATGTTTTGAATCGATTAAAATTCAAATTAGATAGAGCGTCTTTGGAGAGATATTACGTGGCTTTTGTCCGACCTATATTAGAATATAGGGATGTTATATGGACAGGGGCTCATGGTTGTGATCTCACTAAGTTAGACCAAATACAGGTTCGTGCTCTGCGCATAGTAACGGGAGCGACTGAACGAAGTCTAATTGACAATCTATACATAGACACTGGCCGGACGCAATTGTCAGACAGAAGAAATTTTCACAGACTATGCTGGTTATACAAATTCGAAAATGGAATGGCTCCTGCATATTTAATCAATTTATTGCCCTTGTCTGTTCAAGATCGAACAAACTATAATCTTAGATCAAATCTGAATGTATCTCAGATGCGAACCAGATTAGAATCTTCCAAAAAATCGTTCTTTCCTGCAACTATCAAGTTGTGGAATTTATTGCCTGCTGAAATAAGGCTATCTCCTACAATTTCCACTTTCAAAACGAAAGTAAAACATTTAAATTTCCCAAAAAACAGTAAACCTTGGTTTTTAGTTGGAGATCGTTTTTCAAATATACACCACGCAAGAATGCGCATTGGCTGCAGCTACTTGAATGCTCACCTTTTTCATAATTTGCATGTGATCGATAGTCCTTGCTGCCGGTGTGGATGGGTACTTGAAGATGTACAACATTATTTACTAGATTGTCCTTTATTTAACGCCCAAAGGCAAACTTTGTGTGAAGAATTAACTGAATTTGAACCTTTAAATACTGAGTTACTGTCACCATTTCTTTAGCTGTGCAGAGATACATGAAAGCTACTGGTCGATTCCATGTGAAAAGATAAGAACATAACATTTATATTGTTGATTTTCTTCTCATTGAATCATTTTGTATATATATTTCAGAACTGTTAATTTATATCTTTTTTTAAAAAAAATATCCCTATTGATATTGGCGAACATACTCAATCCTCCTAAAATAATCCTTCGGTAACATTAAGGTATATTCCTACTATATGTGTGGTGTTCTACACAGTTGGAAAATATTGTATATAATTTCATTGTACATAGTATTATTGTTGTATTTGTTTGATGATGTAATTATGTTTGCTGCACTATAGTTTTTGCATGTTGTTCCTCTCACTGGAGGGATCTTGGTATAGGGTTTTCCCCTGTTGGTCAATCCAAATAAATACTGTTTATACAAAAAAAAAATATCGTGAGCTCAACAATGTCATGTGGAAGGACTCATATCCTCTCCCTGACATCGAGGACACCTTCGATGCCCTGGCTGGGTTGCACTATTTCTGTGTTTTAGACTTAGCCTCCGGGTATTCGCAGGTCGAGATGGACAAGAGCGATAGGGCTAAAACAGCCTCTGTTACCAAGAATGGGCTCTACCAATTCAAGGTAATACCGTTCGGGGGCTCTGCAACGCCCCTGCGATGTTTGGGCACCTTATGTCAAGACAGACGTGGCCGAAGACCGCATCAACCTCCTGGACGAACGTTCGATCAAACAGCGTCTACGGCGAGCAGCTATCGTGCACCAAGAGGTCATTGACTAGGAGGTGCATAAGATACTCGAGCTAGACATCATCAAACCCAGTGATAGCCCTTGGGCCAGTCCTGTGGTTATGGTGAAGAAGAAGGACGGCTCATGGAGGTTCTGCATGAATTATCGTAAACTCAACGATGCCATGCGGAAGAACTCATATCCTCTCCCACACTTCGAGGACACCTTCGATTCCCTGGCCGGATCGCACTACTTCTGTGCTCTGGATCTGGCCTCCGGGTATTGGCAAGTCGAGATGGACGAGAGTGATAGGGCGAAAACTGCCTTTTTTACTAAGAACGGGCTCTACCAATTTAAGGTAACGAAGATCGAGGCCATACAGCACTTACCCCGGCCTTGTAACGTGGCGGACAGGAAGTGTTCTTGGGCTTCGGGAACTACCACCACCAGCTTATTTGAGGCTTCAGTGAGAACGCACGCCCCCTTACTATACTCACAAAAAAGGGCGTCGATTTTGTCTGGGGACCTGAGCAAGCAATTGCTTTCTCGGACCTCCGGCAGGCCGTGGTGGCAGCACCTGTGCTGCGGCACCCTCGTCCGGACTGTGAGTTCATCCTGGACACTGACGTGAGTAACTTCGCACTCGGCGGCGTCCTCTCACAGATGGTGGACGGGCAGGAGCGTGTAGTGGCTTATGCGAGTGTGGCTCTCAGCCACGCTCAAATGAACTGCTGCATGACTCACCGCGAGCTCCTCGCGATGGTAACCATTCACTTCTTCCGCACTTGTTGGGGCAGCATTCCCGGTTGCGGACCGATCACAGTTCACTCCGGTGGCTCCTCAACTATAGTGAAGCCAACGGATTGGTGGCCCGGTAGCTCGTCAAACTCCAGGAGTATGACATGCAAATAGAGCACCGCGTCGGAAAGTTGCACGGCATTGCTGACCGACTGTCACGTTGTCATAAGTGCAAGAACCCTGACTGTGCAGGAATTACCCCATTCCAGCGCATCAAGGATTCTTCCTCAGACTCGGAACTGGACCTCCCGGGAAGAAAGCAGGCCGCCGCCCCCTTTAATAACACGGCCCGAGCCACAGGAGTCCACCCCCGCCTGCGGACCTGCTGTTTCCGGCGCTGGCTTCCTGCGTTTGAACCGGAGGTGCGGCTCAGCTCCAGTGAGTCTTCCTCAAGTCTGGCGGTGTACTCCTCGTGGGTACCCTCTGCGTCCTCGGATGAGTCTGAGTACGAGCGGTCCTTGCCCCCTGTGGTGATGGCCGCTGGTGCACAGCCAGACGTAATGAATGAGGAGCCGAACTACTTGGGCGGCTACTCTCCGACACAACTGGCTGCGAAGCAGAGAGCTGACAGTGCTCTGGCACCGGTTATAAAGGCCCTCGAGGCTGGACAGAAGCCCTTCAAGGCTGAGCGGAAGACCTACAAGGAGGAGACACAGTCCTTAGTATCCCAGTGGGAACGGCTCGCCTTGAGGGATGGCCTCTTGTACCGGCCCTATGAGCCACCGAGCCCACTGCTTCCTTTCTGGCAGTTGGTGCTTCCGGCGGAGCTGTGCAAAGAATACTTCCATCAGTTGCATGACCTGCGGGTGACCAGTCACTTGGAAATCGGAGGACCGTCCATCGGCTACAACATCCCTTTCACTGGTCTGGAAGTGGATTGGACGTGCAACGGTGCTGTGCAGCTTGCTCTCGGTGTCAGGCTCGCAAAGGAGTTAAGGCTGGCACACATTTTGACTTGATCGCCTTGGATATTCTGGATACTCACCGGGTCACTCCACGTGGGTTCCGGTACATCCTGGTGATCTCAGACTGTTTTACGAAGTATACCGATGCCTACCCGTTGTGGCGCCAGACCACGATCGAGGTGGCTCGGTTGCTGGTGAATAGGTGGGTGGTTTACCATGGTGTACCTAAGCAGGTACATTCGGATCAGGGCACACAATTTGAAAGCAACCTGTTCCGGAACCTGGCACAGATGCTGGGCAGTACCAAGGTCCGGACCATCCCTTACAGCCCCAGCCTGACAAACAGGTCAAACGATTTAATTGATCTATCCTGAATATGCTGGCGGCCTTTGTAAATGATCATGCGAATGATTGGGATGACCACCTCCCGTATGTCTTAATGGCATACCGGTCGCCGGTCCACTCTTTGACCAGAATAACTCCGCACGCGATGTTGTTCAGCCGGGAGCTCAATCGGCTCGTGGATTCTATATATCCAACCGCGGCAGAAACCGATCCGATACCCCAGTGCGAGCGTGCCTGGATAAGTCCGCTATCTGGCAGAAGCGTGTCTATGACGCCCATGCTAAGGGTAGGCCCGCTTTTGTGGAAGGGTATAAGGTGCGCTACTATTATCCACCGGCTAAGCAAGGTAACAAGTTTGCAAAGCTGTAGATCAGCCCGTTCACTGTACTGAAGCAGGTGACAGAGGTGGACTACCAGATTCGTTGGGATTCCGATCTGGACAGAGTACTGATGGTCCATATCGACAACCTGAAGAAGTTCGAGGGCCTGCTCATCATGGATTGCTCATACAGGATGCGGAACCAGATGATGTTCCACTTTTGGACACTTCTGGTCGCAGACTCCAGACGAGCGTGTGCACTGTATTGTGGGTCTTCCGGACCTCCCTGATGCGTCAGATGGGAGTCCGGACGACATTACACCTGTTCTCGGCGATCCGCAGGGTCCCCCAATACCTCCCAGACCTGCAGATGACGGACGTCCACGACAGAAACCTCGTGCGCTGTCCTGATATGGGTGGGACTAACGTTCCGCTCATGCGGATACGTCTGCGGTATCCATCTATCATATCAAGCATGGATTTTAGGCTGTTCTGTAGGGATCCGGACGACTTTCCTCTGTGAGTGGTCACTTTGTGGAGTAGAGGTCTCTGGACATCCTTATGTTGTAACGCCGCCACTCCGCATCCGCCCTCCTGTAGTTTCTAGCACTAGGGACGTGCGGCAAGCCTATCCGCATGATGTGGACTGCTGTCCGGCGTAGTTAACCCACGCCTACACTGGCCGGACCACTTTTGTGGATTTGCCGGACGCCCCTTGGTCCCGGAACAGCCTCTGATATGGCCACACTGAGGTTAGGATTTACGTCCGCTATGGGAGAGGCACTGTCCAATGGATTTGGGGAGCTAGCATATGGACGCGTGGAGAGTTTCCGGATGTGAGGACTGATGTCTGCGGTTCATCCGCGTGACTCGTTGAATGCTTTCAGATGACGCATTTCGGTGCATTGTCACTCATGAGCCACTACCATAAGGTTGTTTATAGTACGATAAGAAATCTAACGGCAGGAAACCGTTTAACCATTATTTTTGATGGACCAGCAGTTAAGTCCGCACGTGTGGACCAGCCGCGGCAGCCTGTGACGCTCATTTTCGTCCGGATCGCACCTTACAAAACGCAGTCCGGCTGGCATGACCGGAATCCCAGCCTCCTTTTAAGATGGGGGTCATGTTCTACATGCGTAGCATACCCTGTGGTTTTTAATCCCTATCATTACCATCGGATAAGGTCAATATGCCATTCTATGGTGATTGTCTGGATCTGGACTCCGTCCGTGGGCAGGTCCAGACGACCGCCGGCTATTGATTTCATCTTGTTTGGGATTCTCTAAATTGGGCGCCAGCATAAAGGGTTTGCCCCCTATCCATTGCGGTTATGGATCTGCTGGCATCTCATCTAAATCTATTGGATCCGCACTCCGGTGGTCGTTGTATGGGCTCTGGGCTGGACCGGTGCATTGCTCCATGGCTCTTACATAACCAGTGCATGTCGTTTGTGGCATCGTCAAATGTAACACCTACCCCAAATGTAGTAAGGTTCCCTATATGTCATAACACAGGAACCACAAAAGTCATAAGGTCCCCTAAATGTCATAAAGGTCCCCTAAATGTGACATATCATCATACCCTAAATGTCATAAATTTGAGGCCCCCTAAATGTAACATATATGCCTACCCTAAATGTCATAACACAATTGAAAACATTCTGAACCATAAATCAAACATATTCAACCACTTGTCGACCATTTGTCCACTGCTTTTTATTTGAAGCATGTTAAAAATATACGCTTCGGGTACAATATGACTATATATTCGACTGATGAAAATATTGACCGTATGACTAAAATACTGAGTAATCAATTAAATACTTTATCCGACTGGTTCAGAGCAACTAAATTATCCTTGAACGCAACTAAAACTAATTACATACTACTTGGCAATACACGCGGGTGTTGAGGCCCCTATAATTATTTATAATATATTATTGTCTTATACATTACCTCTATAATACTACACAGGTAATCCCAACAGCCTACTTAAAATAGGCGCTCCCTCCCCAGAGAAACCTCCTGATGGGGAAGAATAAAGAATGACTCCTCCAGTGCTGTGATCAGGGGCAGCACTGTGCTCACTTAGTCCATGCCCAAGGCTCCAATCATATGAACAGCCACTTTATAGCCTACTCTTCAACTTTCGTGTTCTTGCCCCTTGGGTGCCTTATCATTACTCCCAAGCCCACATCAGATTCCGGGAGCCGATGGTATTGTTCGAAGCGAGCCGGAATCATGCTGTAGTCCATCCCCTGCCCATCTAGGGGCCATGGAGTCGGGATCTGATCGGACCCCAGACTCCGACTGACACCCGGGTTCCACATGGACGGCTGAGTACTCACCGCGTCTTCCACCACATTCCAGCGTCTCAGGGCCGGATGTCCTGGTGGAAGCATCTTTCGCACTACTCTCGGACCGCAGAGTCTGCACAACCTTCCGGCTGCTCTTTAGCGGAGTCCACACTACCTTCGGGCTGCTCTTTAGTGGAGTCCGCTCCATCTTTACTTCTGCCTACATCCTCCCAGTTTGCTATAGGCACCAGGACATGCAGCAGCTAGAGACGGATTTTAGCTCGTGCCTGGCAGCTTGGATGCAATCCATGTTCGCTTCAATGAAGCAACCGCTGTCGACCCAAATGCAGAACTGTCTACTAGAGTGTTGACCCGTTACTGTTCCACCGGGTTTACTTCCCCTCTCCGCTGGTCACATGCAAGAGGTCACCTGTGGACAACCTTCGACGCTGCTTCAGGGTACTCAGGCTTTGCACCCTCCGGGTATCGCTCCTCCGGAGCAGTTTCTGCTTCAGATACAACCCCACACCCTGATCATCTTTCTGCATGGCTACTCTGGCTCAAGTCGCTCTACGGGCTCAGCCCACGCTGTCCCCTTCCTCTTCCACCATGGCCTCACAAGCTTCCAGGAAGCACTTTCACCCAGACTCGGACTCGGAAAACAAGGACCAGGACCTGGATGAGGCTTCTAGTCTCGCCTCCTCGCATGAGGTGGATCGTACGTCACGCCAAAACTTCTGCTCCTACCTCGGTCTCGACTTCACTCACACAGCTGGAGGAGGCGCAGCAGGCCCTGCGATCTGCCATTTTGATCGATTCCACTCAGGATTGGCTCCTTGCGTCAACCCGGGAAGCCTTGTATGCCAAGCCACGGCAGGCCCTCTCTCTCTCAGGCCCTCTCTCTCCATTTACGTGATTGAACAATGGCAGCAGGACGCATACCTCAAGTCGCTCTTGTTTAAGGCTCTGGCTGCCCATCGGTCGAAGCTTCGCATGGCTCCCATGCTCCTATCCTGCATGCAGGAGGCTCTGCATGACAAAGCCGAGACTCCCTCTTCCACGGAAAGACCTTGAGTTGGTTCGTGAGGAATGCCAAGTCTCAGATCGCATCCAGGTGGCTAACACTCAACTTGTCCAAGATTTACTGGTCAAGCAGAAGAGCTGGAAGCCCATTTCCCAGTCCCAGACTTCTTCAGCGTCCAACGTCAAGAAGAAGTCGAAGAACCAGCCCTTTTTTGGTGTCCCTGCCTCAACATCAGCCAAGCATTATGGCCACCATCAGTCCGGTTTCAGTTGCGGCAAGTCCCAGGGCGGAGCAGGGGCGTCTCGGCCCGGTCTAAGCAGTAAGTACCAGACCACAGGAACCTTTCGGGTACCACGCGTCACCAATAGCGTCTCACAGGGCTGCTAGTCGGTGGCGCTTAAATCTATTTTGGCCTGTTTTGAAGAGATGAGAGCCAGCCCTTGGATCATGGGGGTACTCCAGAAGGGATTCCGGATTCAGTTTGTAAAGATACCTCTTCTGTCTTCCAGGCCCTTTACTCCGCCGTTAGCACCGGACAAGCAGGTAGATTTAGATGCTGAGATTCAGAAACTGATCTCCAAAGGGGCCGTATAACTCGCGGATCCCAGGACTTCAGGTTTCTACATTATCGTGTTTGTGGTTCCCAAGAGTTCAAGCAGTTGGCGTCCAGTGATCGACTTGTCACTGCTGAACACGTTCGTGAAGACTTCCAAATTCGCCATGAAGATGGCCAAATTCATTCGGTTAGGATGCTTGGGCAGTGTATCTGGATCTGAAAGATGACTTCTTCCCCATTGCGATCCACCCGACCTCCCGCCGGTATCTGAGGTTTGCTTACCTGGGTTGCATTTAGCATTGCCGTGCTCTACCTTCCAGTCTGTCACCTTCCCCATGGATTTCACTAAGATGGTGTGCGAGATCCAAAGCCTTGCTCACCAATGCAGTATCTTCCTATATCAGTACCTCGATGACTGGCTTTTATGCAGTCAGTCTTGGGACGCCTTGATGGAACAACACGATTGGTTGCTCAACACTTGTCAGACCATGGGCCTGGTTATCAATTTCGAGCAATTTTGTTTGTTTTGGGCTACTAGTTCGTTACCACGTCAGGCATGGTATTCCCACCACTGGAGCATATCTGCAAGTTGCTTCCCCTCATGCCCTCCTTTCTGGCCAATCCGTGTCAGTTGGCCGCCTCCTCGCAGTCACTGCTGGGCCAGTTGGTTGCAACTGAGAATCTGGTCTCCACTTGCGAGAACTTCAGCATTGCCTGAGACTCCGACACCGACTCTACTCTGGTAACTTTGACTCCCGCAGCTCGCGAGTGCGTCTGGTGGTGGATGCAACTTGGAAAGCTTGGACTCTCCTTTCTGTCTTCTGCTGACATCCAAGCATCTGTTTACAGATGCCAGTATGGAGGGCTGGGCCGCCCACTTGGAGTTTCATGAAATATCGGGCCTATGGAGCGGTCACTATTTGTCATGGCACATCAATGCTCTGGAGTTGGAAGCCGTATTAATGTGCCGTATTAATGTGCCACTTAATGTTGGTTGCTACGGATAACTCAATGGACAACAATCTTCACATCCCCGGCCGTCTCAATGTCTTGCCAGACATGCTTCCTAGCCGGGATCAGGTGCAACCTACCGAATGGACATTGTTTCCAACAGTCTTTCGACAGCTGTGTCCTCTTTGGAACCGACCTCACGTGCACCTGTTTGCCATTCGATGGAACAACAGGCTTCCTACGTTTGTGTCTTCGATTCCAGACCCTCAGGCGGGGGGTGTCGATGCTCTATCAATGGAATGGGAGGGACTGTGTGCTTATGCTTACCCTCCAGCCATCTTAATACCGCAGGTGATCCCCAAGGTCAGAGATCTGCTGAGGCAGCCACGTTCACCGGTGTTTCACCAGAGTCTCCACCAGCTGGCCCTTCACGTGTGTATGTTGTCCAACGATCCTTCTGCCCAAAGGGCTTTTCTGAAGTTTCCTCTCGGATCGCACAGGCAAATCGGAAGTTTTCTCTGGTGGTCTACGAGTCAAAATGGACACTGCTTGTTGTGAGCGCAGGCAGACTAATCCTTTCACGGCCAATGCTCGCGTTCCCTTAATTGCTGAATTCCTATTGCTGAAATACAATGGAGGGAGGGCGCCGTCCACCCTGACGGGCTATCAAATGGCCATCACCAAGATGCTTTCGCGGCGACAGGGTGTTGACTATGTGACTGATCAAGCTTTGACTTCATTGCTCAAAAACTTTGAGGTTGATCTTCCTGTGGCACGCAATTCCACTCCAGCGTGGGACTTTTGGTTGGTGCTGAACCACCTGACCTCCGCCCCGTTCGAGATCTTGGCGTCAGTGCCCCTCAAGCTGGTCACTTGGAAAACAGTCTTTCTCTTAGCTTTGACCTCTGACAGGCATCGAGGTGAGATCCAAGCATTGGATGCGTCTAAGATTAGCTGGAAGGAGAACTATTCCCAGGTCAGACTGGGCTTTCTCCCTTCTTTTCTGTCAAAAACCCAGCTTTCTCTGGCTCCTCCGTTGGCGATAGGGATCCTGGCTCTGGATGTCTCCCTTGGCACGGACTTGGAGAGTGACACAAAACTCTGTCCTTTACATGTGCTGCGCTTTGATCTTGACGAAACCAAAGAATAAAAAGCTTATTTTCGTCTCATGTCTGAGGAGTTTCAAGAAAGATATTCGTTCACCGACAATTTCTTATTGGATTGAGAAGTGCATTCGGCGGTGTTATGATTTAGCTGATCAACCAACAGTTTGCTCTTTCCGGGTATGAGTGCACGACGTACAGGCCATGGCTGCGTCATTAGCATACGTTGGTAATACTCAGTTGTCTCGGGTTATGAGTGCCTGTTCGTGGTCAAGCCATAACACTTTTACTTCTCATCATTTCAGAGACATAGGGTGGACGTCTGAGGGGGGCCTCCAGCTGGGACAGGTGTACCCACCCGCTCTACTCCCTATTGAGGACTTTGGTTTCCTTCTCGCTCCACTGAATATGAAAGATTGTTCGGACAACACGTCGTTTATTTGATTGGACGGATTTCTTAGTTGTGTGTGGATCCTAGCGCAAGAGGATTTTGAATAGTCCCTATGATATATCGTTCAGGAAAGATTCCCAGATTCTCCTATTTTAAGTACCATTGTTACCCTTGGATTTATTTGGCACTTACAATTACTGAACTACGAAATGTAGTCAAGACTGATTTTTTCCCCTTGGTATGTATCTTTTTTGCACTTGTATTATTAGTGTTAATTGTCAGACCTCTCGGTTCTATTCGGGTAGACTCCTAGGGAAGGGTACGACGCCCACGTCCTGTGTCTATTCTGATTTTACCCATGCACTATTATGGAGGTAATGTATGGGGACAATGTTATAAAAGTTGAAACTAGTATTATTTACTATACTCACCTCCATATTACATCTAAAGTGTCTCACCCATCCGGCCCCGTTTCCTTTGTACTCGTCCCTGAGACAACAAATTATTGGAAAGAGAGGAAGTGGGTACGGTGATGCCCCTGGTGGCTGCACTGGAGGCGTAATTCTTTATTCTTCCCCATAGGGAGGTTTCTCTATGGGTGAACGTCTAGTTTAAGTAGGCTATTGGGGTTACCCGTGTGGTATTATGGAGGCATGTATAGTAAATAATACTAGTTAAATAAAACGACGATCTATTGAGCAGGTTAGCGTGTTCAAGTTCCTTGGCACCTGGTGCTTTAGATAGTAAATTGTTGTGGATCAGTCCCATTAATAACTGTGCGTCTAAAGTTAGGAGTGACCTATATGCCCTCAATGCTGCAAAAAGATGCTCAACAGGAGCTAATTTAGATATGTTATATAGTTCACTATCTCCGACATATCCTACAGCTTAGTACATTAACTTTTGACTTATGGAATTATTATTTGGGGTCTGGGTTAAAAGAACTTATCTTAATGAACGTGTTACAGCGAAAAGCTATAAGGACAATATGCAGAGCAAATTACAATCAGCACTCTCCGCCACTGTTTTACGACCGCCAATTACGTTCGTACATTTCTCACCCCGTCTATAATTACCACCTCATAATATTCACCGAGTCCATAATATCCACCCTGTCTATTTTTTCCACCTCATCATATTCACTGAGTTTATAATATCCACTTCCGAATTTTCACCCCGTTTATAATATCCACCCTGTCTATAATTACGTCCTCAGAATATTCACCGAGTTTATAATATCCACCCCGTGTATAATTTCCACCTCATAATTTTCACCCTGTTTGTAATATAATATCCACCCCGCTTATAAATCGTATCCGAAGAGTATAGTTTTAACATCTTTATATTTTCAGGAAGATCGTTTGTGTATATAATAAAAAGCAATGGACGAGTGGTCGAATACGTTTTTTCAGAATGTTGAATTGTGTTATGACATTTAGGGTAGGCATGTATGTTACATATAGGGGGCCTAAAATTTATGACATTTAGGGTAGGATGATATGTCACATTTAGGGGACCTTTTGACATTTGGGGTTCCTGTGATATGACATATAGGGGACCTTACTACATTTGGGGTAGGTGTTACATTTAGCGGTGCCACACCGTTGGCACAAAAGATATCGTCGCTCGGGAAACCATTACGAAATATACAAGGAAAAACGCAAGCGGGCTAAACTTGTCAGGTCCTTAGCAAAACAAGCTTACAATCAAAAAATGGTATGCCGTCTTGACAATATTTCAACTCCCAAAGAATATTGGAAAATTGCTAAATCCTTATTGGATGTTAGAGTAAAAGCTGGAGTACCTACTTTACTTGATAATGACAAGGTTTATTCCACCAATATAGACAAGGCCACTCTATTGAATGAGTATTTTGCAGAACAATCCTCAATATTTGACCCACCGAATGCGCTCCCGCCGCTACAATTTATGACTCATGCTCGCCTACGAAATCTAAAAGTTTACGCGACAAATGTAAAACGAATAGTTGATACATTAGACGTTGATAAAGCAAACGGACCTGACGGGATTAGTAACCGATTGTTGAAACACACTTCCTCTGCTGTTTGCAAGCATCCAACTCAGGCCCGTAGCCAGGATTTCTGCAGGGGGGTTACCAAAAAATAAGAAGGCTTGATATTGCATGCGAAAACGCAAAGCGAGCGCTCGTCATCCGCGCTCTGGGGGTTCGGGGGGGGGGGGCGGCGTAAACCCCCCGAGAAAATTTTTTGAATTTGTTTGCTCACAGAACACGTCTGAGGTATACTTCAGAGTTAATTTTCTTCTCCATAATACATGTTTATCAACATGTGTATGTCAAATATTTGGAATCAGATACATATATTTGAAAAATTAGCCCAATGGCTAAGAAAGGTTACCGGACAATATATTTTTCAGATATTAGCCTTTTGTCCCATTACCTCAAAAGTAAGGTTGTTGGTCAATTCAAGGTCACGAGAATATCCAGCATATATCTTTTATCATGTTTATAGTATGTCCACAACTGATTCCTAAGCTGTAAAATCGATAATAACCGAGATATTAGCCATTTTGTGCTCTCGACCTTGAAAGTGAGTCAGAGATCAAATTCAAGGTCACGAGAATATTCAGCATATATCATTTCCTATATGTTCACAATTGATCCCTAAGGTGTAAAATCGATAATAAGTCAGATATTAGTCATTTTGTTCTCTGACCTTGAAAATGAGGCCAAAGGTCAAATTCAGGTCACCAAAATATTCAGCATATATATCATTTTCTACATGTTCACAATTGATTCCTAAGCTGTAAAGTCGATAATAAGCGAGATATTAGTCATTTTGTCCTATGACCTTGAAATTTAGGTCAAAGGTCAAATTCAAGGTCAAGAGAATAATCTGTATATATCGTTTCCTATATGTTCACAATTGATTCCTAAGCTGTAAAATCGATAATAAGCGAGATATTAGTCATTTTTGTTCTGTGACCTTGAAAATGAGGTCAAAGGTCAAATTCAAGGTCATGAGTATATTCGGCAAATATCATTTCCTGTATGTCCACAATTAATTCCTAATCTCTAATTTTAATATTAAGTGAGATATTTGGAAAATGTCTCCTATGCCATTATAAAGCATAGGAGAATTTAACATGAGAAAGTCCCATTTGGGACCAGTCGAGAAAATGAAAATGGGGCAACCAAACTTATACACATCACAGGGGTATATGAGGGCAATCTTTTGAAACAAAAATCTGAACTGTCTGAACAGTTTTTGAGAAAAAGGCCGCCAAAGTCAGAAATCAGCTGTTTTTCGTCGAAAATGGCCGCCATTTTGAAAAAAAAAACGAAAAGTAAAAAACGAAAAAATACCTCTTTTTCAAAATATTTTTAGGCATTTTTGTGCAAAATTTCAGAAAGATTCACCTGTAAACTTTAAAGATAATGTGGACGGACGACTCTGACACCGACGCAGACGATGGACGATGGACACAACACCATGCCAATAGCTGATCGGACCATATGTACGGTAACCTAACAGAGCACTTGTCACACAATCACACTTGTAATGCTAAACATGGTCCATTTATTCTCACCTCGTATTCTTATTCATCATCACATTATGATATTACAATATTGACATCAGTTTTCAGGGGGTTACTTTTCAGGGGGGGGGGGGGGGGGGGGTTACGCGTAACCTCCGTAACCCCCCCCCCCCCTGCCTACGGGCCTGCTAACGGAACTATTTAATTTATCATTGGGAACTGGCGAATTCCCAGATATATGGAAACATGCCAACGTCACCACCTGTATAAAAAAAGGCGATCACCAATTGAAGACCAATTACAGGCCAGTTTCCCTTATATCAGTTGTTGGCATAGTTCTGGACAGACTAGTCTTCAAGCACCTATATTCTTATTGTATCAATAAAGGGTGAAGCCTGCTCCAGTGACACACTGTTCGGAATAGGATTGTCTCTACACAACCCCAAGGTTCTAAGCATCTCTAAGTGGCGTGGTGAGAACCTGCAAGGACATACATTGATGAAGATCCGACAGAAGCTACATGATGACTCCGAGGGCGGTGATACCTGTAACTGACTGGACTATTATGGACTAGAGTTTCACATATGAAAATTAAGTGATGTATATTGTAAAGTTATTGACTATCGTCCGCTCTTCGGGATCCTCGAGGATAGTCCTCTCACCAGCGAGTCCTTGCGGACGTGCATCCGCTATTCCGGATCCTTGCGGCGGCGCCGCTCACCGGAGGTCACTGCGGACACTCTAGCATTAAGGGTAACCAGGTAACAGCCCACCCGACACTCCCAGGCCTACGGACACCGTTCAGAAACTGGTTCATCACCACGGTGTTAACTGGAGGGGCCTGGCGAGCCGCGGTCTGCCTCGGGGACGGAACCCCGTACAGTCCGACATGCTGACCAGAGCCTATGTCACACGTCCCGGGAAGGGAGAGAACTGGCGATCCACAGGGCTTGCGCCCCCGAGTCAGCAACTTGTCTCTCCCAGCCCGGGCCTCCCCATGGAAATCGTCCCCAGGGCTCTAGGAGCCCACTACTCGCAACTAGGGAACACAAAGCTCATGGCGAGCCTCGTGTGCGTCCCAGTTACTCTCTCTCGGACAATCTCCTCGATCGAGTAGCTTCCAGTGTATATATAATACACCACAAGCTGTAGGACGCACGCGAGGTATATCAAACCATTGTTATAGTTTACTGGAGCGTAAATTACAATGCGTTGCCGTGGCAACGCACGCTCGAACGGAGCGTGTCGAAACAAGGCCAAGAACGAAAAGGCCACATAAATGGCATGTATGTTTACAATCACCTGCCGCGTGCTTAGGGCAAAATCGCCACAATATGTATATATGTATATCGTAACCATCCAGGGTGTATTTCTCAATGTGTTCATGAGACCATTCATCATATTGCTATTCTCTGTGCACCATACAAAATTATGTGTATTGTACATAATAGTTGATGATATATGAAATATTGAGCATAAAAACACAGTAATATCCATATAAATAATCAAGCTTTGGATATATAGGTTATTAATATTCACCTGCGTATATTGATATAACCATGTCAAACCCTTGTGTTCTTGTTTTTATTTGCATTACATTATATACGCTCCACCGACACCACTCGTGCTACACTAAAGGCATGATAGTAGATAATGAACTTTACCAACGTGTTGAGCATAATGTGCGCGTGCGCCACGTGTACATTCCTCCAGATGGGAAAATGGTCAAAAACGACTGCTGGATCGACACATTAAACTTTCTCCACATTGACCATGGTTAGAGAGGAGAGTGACTCGAGCTCTGATGACACCTACCCTTGTCACAACGATTATGTACATGATAGCAGGTGTAATGTGCTAAATATAGAAAGCACATACTGCGATTTGGATGATATGAATAAATCTGTGGAATCTTTTGAGAAGGCTAAATACCGAGCCATCCATCTCAATATCCATAGCTTACCAAACACCATGAATTGTGCAACATGATTGAACATCTAAACGAAAATGGCCTCATCGTACACTTCGTACTCCTATGTGAAACATTTTTAACTCCAATGAACGATGATATGTTTCCAATCAATGGCTATAACTTCGTGCACAATAGCCGAATCAACCAGCCAAGAGGTGGGGTAGCCATATATATACTGGATGAATTCAATTTTGAGGAAAGATATGATTTGTGTATAAACACTGAAGGGCAATTTGAAAGCATAGCCCTTGAAGTTCCCATGTAAGGATGGTGAACGCAATTTGATAGTCTCTGAAATCTATAGAGTTCCCAACACAAATGAATCGGTGTCCATCGACCGTTATGATCAAATGGTTAGTAAGATAACTAGCAATCAGTGTGATGTAATTATTGGGACTCAAAATTTCGATTATCTAAAGGTAGACAATAACAAACATGTATCTGATTTGCTGAATGTATTTTTCCTGGCAGGTCTTCTGCCCACAGTTAAAAGCCCTACTCGAATAACACATTCAAGCGCCACTGTCATTGATAATATTTATGTGGCATGTGACGGATATATCAATATAGATTCTAGAATACTTACTTTGGATATATCAGATCATTTTCCATTATTTATTTGCATGGGGGAAACTACTAAAGGAAAAGCGAAATTACCCCTGGTCTTCTCACATAGGAATATGAAAAAAACGAATGTTGATATTCTGTCTTCTGCTTTAAACAGCACTGACTGGCAAGAAGTGATGAATAATGACAATATAAGTACATGTTATGAGTCCTTTATAACTAAATTCACTAGCTTACTGGATGAGTTAATACCAGTAAAAACCACTTCAATACCATATAAAAGTATTATCAAAGCGCCATGGATAACGCCAGGACTGATGGAAGCCTCAAAAAAGAAAACTACACTTTACGAAAAAAGTATTGGCAAGTCTGAAGACAACGACATATTCATCAAGTACATCAATTACCGAAATAGTTACAATGATATCAAGCGGAAGGCCAAAAACAATTATTATGAGGTATTATTGAAAAAGTATCGAAACGATGTACGCAAGACTTGGAAAATCCTTAACAATATAACGGGCAGAACCAAAGGTAAAACTACTAATATCGACGATTTCCTTGTAGATGGGAATCGAGTCCATGATACCAAGGTTATATCTGACGGGTTCTGTCAATACTTCACCAGTGTTGGCAAAACCTATGCCGATGCCATTCCGACGCCTCAAACAGGTGCTGCTACTTACCTTGGCCAAACACCCAACGCTTCCTCTATGTTTTTAACCCCCACAAATCCCTTTGAAATAGCAAAAATAATTAAGTCTTTCCAAGCTAAAAAGAGCACTGGAGATGACGGTATAAGTATGTACCTGCTAAAGCTACTCGGTGAAGTTATCAGTATTCCAATTTCAATGATAATAAATATGTCACTTGAAAATGGCATCGTTCCTGACGCTATGAAATTAGCTAAGGCTATACCGATCTACAAGTCGAAAAGTAAAGACATATTCAGTAATTATCGGCCTATTTCCCTACTCTCCAATATTTCGAAGATTCTAGAAAAAACTGTACACAAAAGACGCTATTCATTGTGGCGATTTTGCCCAAAGATCGCGGCAGGAGTCTATCAAGTATTATGGCCTATCTTTAGGCCGCTCGAGCTTGGAGCGTGCGCTGCCTAGCAACGCACTGTACTTGATCGCGCCCAGTAAACTATAACAAGTGGTGACCTAGTTTCTCCTCCCGCCTCTCGGTTCGATATATACGCGAGCATTTGGCTTGGTCTGAGAGATTGTCCCAGAGCAAGCCGAGAGGCAGGACGAGAGGCTCGCCATGAGCTTTACGTCCCTGTGTCTTGGGTAAGGCCCACGCGGGCCCTGGGGACGATTTCCATTGGGGGCCCGGGCTGGGGTAGAGACAGTTGCTGACTCGGGGACGCAAGCCTTGTGGATCGCCAGTTCTCTTCTCCACCCAGGGTGGTGTGACACAGGCTCCGGCGAGAAAGATAGAAAATGGTGAAATCAGTCCTCGGGCGGCCCCGGTGAGAGAGAAGGGAGCACGGAGCCCTCCGCTAACCGGACCCCGTCTTCGGACACGGTCCAACCAGCAGAGTCGACTCTGGCACCCTTGACTCCGTCTCCGGACGTTGAGTCTAGCCCTGCGGGGCCGCAACGGCGGTTGCTGCTGGAGCTTAGCCCCGGCGGGATAGGCGCGGTTGGTGGAGCCGGGATCGACTTCACGCCGCGCGCGCATACGTCCGGAAGCGGGCCGTGGCCGGTGACACTCTCACAGGAGGCATCTCCGGATGTTCGGGATCGAGTGAACGCCGGAGCGAGCACCTCCGGACAAGTGGACCAGCAGTTCCGGATGCCAAGTACGGCAGGGTGGACTCCTGCCAGAGTCCCTCGTCCGGATGCCGGACGGTCCGCACCGGGTGCAGTGGACCAGCTCACTAACACTTTAGGTGAGTTGGCTCCGCTAGGGCGCTACGACCGCGCCCGGTCGCCCCATCAGGGACGACCTGACCGAAGGGACCGCTCACCTTCTCCGCAGTCCAGGAACCCTCCGGGGTCTTTGTCGGAGAGGGAGAAGTGGCTGATTTCTACAGCGCTTGAACAGTTCAAGCTAAATCAGGTCACTCAGAGCGTTGACCCAACGGTCACCTACGCCGCGGGGATAACTGGGCCTACGGCTCCTCCCCCAGTCCTCGCAAGTCCGCAGACGCCAGTGGTCCCCGCAATGGGATCCACGCCTGCACAGCGACTTGGGGGCACCACGCCGGCAGTAGCTCCGACCGTTCCGGCGGCCGGATTTAGTACAGCGTGGTCAGCTTATCCTGGCAGTCAGGGTGCATCGGGCATACAGTGGCAACCGGCGGCTCCGGCCCCGAGCTACGCTAGCTATGCCGCCCCGTCTGGAGCCTACCCAGTGGGTTCGACGGGAGTCCCGACCGCACCGAGTCAGGGTAGCATGACAGCGGGAATGTACCCGGCGGTAAGCGCCATCTACCCAGCCCCCATGCCAGCGGCGTGGACGTCTGCCCCAGCGGACCCCGTCGCGGGAGCAGGTAGTACCCGGGCCTTGCCGTCTTACACTGCCGACCCCGGAGCCAGTTACGCCGGTCGCGTGCGCTCACCCCGTGACAAGGCGCCCGACCAGTCCTCGTGGCGGAAACGGTTTAACGGGGACAACGCCGATTTGGAGGAATACTTATTCCAGATTTTGGTAGACGGCGGTGTATGAAGGATGGACCCAGCGACCAACAGGCGGCAGTTTGAACGGGAGTTCAAAGCGCGGATCCGCCTACCGACTGAATCCGTTACCGAGTTTGCTTTTAACTTGCGCATACTCGGCCGGAGGGCTTATCCGGACATGGATGCCAGTCGGTTCGAACCGATGCTAATCGATCAGTTCATCGATGGCCAGCCATACCACATCTCCTATGGGCTGGCCACCCATGAAAAGCGATTGATGGAGGAGGCGGTCAACTCCGCCATTGCATTAGTGGTAGCTGTCCGTCCAAGACAGATGCCTCCGGCCCCGGTTGCGGCCCCGGCTGTACCGACGCAAGCGGCGGCTCCGTCTCCGGCTGCAGCATCGCAGGTGACCCAATGGTCGGGCCCGGCTCCCCGGGCACCCCCTGTGGAACCCCCTGTGGCAACCCTCCGTGGGTTGGTTCACCGGCACCCCAGCAAGGGATGCCTGTTCAAGCGGCACCAGCTGTCGCGTCATGCCCGTCTTCGAATGAGTGTGACTATGAGGAGTATGATTTTGGCACCGCGCAGATGATTGCGTACTGTGCCAGAATCGACTCTCCGGGCCCCGTCGAGTGTTGTGCGTTCGCCTCCGGATCTGCTCAGAACCGTCCCTGCTATTTCTGCGGAAAACAGGAACACTTTTGGCTGAAGTGTCCGGACCTGTTGGAACGTCTGCGGGCACGCGGATATCAAGGGAATCTTCCCAGTCCGCGCCGGAGTAGTTATCCTCGGCCTGGTCCGCAGGGACAGCAAGGCCGCCCCTTTCAGAAGGGAAACTGAAATCGAACATGGTGGCGACCAACACCGCGCCCGAGGACAGTAGTTCCGTGGCGCCGGACGCCTCCTCACCCGCTGATGAGCCAGACGACCCACAAGTAGATATAACTTCTCCGGAAGTGGTCCTTGAGGATCAGTCTAGCTCCTCAGCAGCTGAGGCGGACAACGAGGACTCCGTAGCTGAGCCCAGTGTTCCGGATGATTCCGATCATCTGGTGTGCGCACTGGTGAGGGACCCCTGCTGGTACCTGCCCCTGTCTTTTGGACGGGAGCCGGTCCGGTTCCTCGTAGACTCTGCCTCGGAGGTTACCATCGTAACCTTTAAGCGTGAGCCAGCGCTCCGCGACACGGTGTTGCGGGATCCCGGGCATTACACGCTCCACGGAGCGGGTAACAACAGCATCCGTATCCACGGTATAATCGATCTGCCTATTACTTTTGGGGACAAGGTGTACATAACAGAGGCAATCGTCGCGGATATCGGAGCGCCTGGGATCATTGGAATGAGCAGTTTTGCCCAAGGAACCGGGCTCATGCTGGGTGGGGCTCTGGTCAAGTCCAATGCCCGCACGATGCCCATCCTTGTGGTAAATCCCACGGATGCTCCCATTGTACTGCGGCGTGGTTGTGTAGCGGCTACCGCAGCACCCGCGTCGTCGAGTCGTGTCATCCCCGACGATGCTGTCTGCCGTGCTGCGTGCGCGGCGGTGGCCGCCGGAGATGATCCGTTCACCCTGCCGGACCATCTGGAATCTAGAGTTCCGAAGGACCGGCTGGATGAAGATCAGCGTCAGGCTCTCCGCAAGCTGCTCCGGCAGATGTGTTTATGAGTCCGGACGGTGCGGTAGGCAGAGACGGACGTTGCCAAACACCGCATCGACCTCCTAGACGAGCGTCCTATTAAGCAGCGTCTACTGCGAGCAGCGATTGTGCACCAAGAGGTCATAGACTGGGAGGTGCAGAAGATGCTCGAGCTAGACATCATCGAACCCAGTGATAGCCCTTGGGCAAGTCCTGTGGTTATGGTGAAGAAGAAGGACGGCTCGTGGAGGTTCTGCGTGGATTATCGGAAGCTAAACGATGCCATGCGGAAGGACTCATATCCTCTACCCGCACATCGAGGATACCTTCGATTCCGCAGGCTGCCGCCCTTTATAACAACATGGTGGCCGGAGCGTCCAGGGCTCACCTCCGCGCGCGGACCCGCCGGCAATGGCGAGGGCGTCCCGCATTTGCACCGAAGGCGCGGTCCAGCTCCAGCGAGTCTTCCTCAAGTCCGGTGGTGCACTCCTCGTGGGTACCCTCCGCGTCCTCGGACGAGTCTGAGTATGAGCGGTCCTTACCCCCAGTGGTGATGGCCGCTGCTGCGCAGTCGAACGTGCCGGATCGGGAGGAGCCTGCCTACTTAGGTGGCTAGTCTCCGGCACAGTTGATTGCGAAGCAGAGAGCTGACAGCGAACTGGCACCGGTAATAAAAGCCCTTAAGGCCAGCCAGAAACCTTCTAAGGATGAGCGGAAAACCTACCGGGAGGAGACCCAGTCTCTTATCTCCCAGTGGGAAAGACTCTCCCTGAAGGATGGCCTGCGCTACCAGTGCTATGAGCCACCGAGACCACTGCCACCGGTTTGGCAGTTGGTGCTTCCGGGGGAGCTGCGGAAAGAAGTGCTCCATCAGTTGCATGACCTCCGGGTGACCGGTCACTTGGGAATCCGGAGGACCGTCTATAGGCTACAACAGCGCTTTCACTGGCCTGGTAGCAGTTTGGACGTGCAACGATGGTGCGCAGCCTGCCCTCGGTGTCAACCTCGTAAAGGAGTTCCAGCTCCTGGACGCCACCCCTTAACCACAGTCAAGGCTGGCGCCCCGTTCGACCGGATAGCGCTAGATATACTGGATACCCATCGGGTCACCCCACGTGGTTTCCGTAGGGTTATGGTGGTTCAGATAGACATCCGCCCTCCCGTAGTTTTCAGCACTAGGGATGTGCGGCAATCCTATCCGCATCAGTTCGACTGCTGTCCGGCATAGTTAACACAGCGGCTACGCTGGCCGGACGACTTTTGTGGATCTGCCGGACGCCCCTGGTCCCGGAACAGCCTCTTGTATGGCCAGACTGAGGTTGGGATTTACGTCCACTGCGGGAGAAGCGCTTTCCCACGGATTTGGGGAACTGGCTCTGGACACGGGGTTAGTATCCGGATGTGAGGACTAATGTCCGTGGTTCGTCCGCAGGACTCGTCCGGCACTCCGGACGCATTAAGATAACGCACTTCGGTGTGTTATCCCCCGTGAGCCACTACTATAAGTCGTTATAGTAGATAAGGTTTCTAACGGCAGGAAACCGTTTACCATTATTTTATAATGGACCGGCTGTTAAGCCCGTGTGTGCGGACCAGCCACGGCAGTAGGGGACGCTCATTTTCGTCCCGATCGTACCTTGTAATACACGGTCCGGCTGGAATGACTGGAGCCCTGGCCTCCTTCCGAGAAGGGGGTCGTATTTTACATGCGTAGCATACTCTGTGGCTTTTAATCCGGATTCAGATCATCGGATAAGGTCAATATGCCTTTTATGGTAATCATCCGGCCTGGACTCCATTCGCGGGCAGCTCCGGACGACCGCCGGCTATTGATTTCACCATGTAGGGACCCTTCACCGCCGCCGGACACCAAGACAGGCGGCACGGACGAGGAGTCTATGCAGGAGGAGGAAGGCTAGGCTCTAGCCTCGTCGCTGTGGCAACGCAGCGGCGTGCCGGAGTCACCTCGGTGGCTCTGTCCTGCCTCAGGTCCGTGTACTATCACTTTTGATCACTCGGTGTGTCGTTTTACCAAATTTCCAAATTTAAAGATTAACCTTAAAGATATTCCAAAGACTCGACACACCGTCCCTTTCGATCGGATGACCTTCCAAGGTCACCACACCCTTTTGGACTGCCTCGGTCAAAATTTTAGCTTGTTTATTAGGGTTTATTCGAAATTGTAAAGCGCGTTATAGTTTACTCCGTAAGTCTGGGGGTCGTTCCCCATTCTTCCAAAAAGGGACCCTTAAGGTCCTAGCCTTTTACGCCGTGACTTCCGGGTGTTGCCATCTTGCCTTCTTCCGGACCCCGCCATGCGAAGCCTTCGTCGGGTTTTCAGCAGTTTTGGGCGCGGACGGAACATGTTGGGGACCAACATTGTAAGAAGGGGGTAATGTGGCGATTTTGCCCAAAGATCGTGGCAGGAGTCTTTGCAAAACACTAGCAAGTATTTTTAGACCACTCGAGCTTGGAGCGTGCGCTGCCTAGCAACGCACTGTAGTTGATCGCGCCCAGTAAACTATAACAAGTAGTGACCTAGTTTCTCCTCCCGCCTCTCGGTTCGATATATACGCGAGCATTTGGCTTGGTCTGAGAGATTGTCCCAGAGCAAGCCGAGAGGCAGGATGAGAGGCTCGCCATGAGCTTTACATCCCTGTGTCTTGGGTAAGGCCCTTGCGGGCCCTGGGGACGATTTCCATTGGGGGCCCAGGCTGGGGTAGAGACAGTTGCTGACTCGGGGGCGCAAGCCCTGTGGATCGCCAGTTCTCTTCTCCACCCGGGGTGGTGTGACACAGGCTCTGGCAGACCGTCGGGCTGGCTCAGAGTTCCATCTCTGCGACAGTGCCTTCGGCGAGGCCGGCCAGCAACATGCCCACGTGTACGGGTTCCGTGGTGCCGCTCCCATGGCAGCTCGGGCTCTACATACGGCTACATTACCATAACTGTGTAATATAATATGCATGTTGTAGTTGAGGAGTTGGTGAGATGCATGTGTTATGACGTAGTCATGGTAGTGTATGACGGCCGGACTCGTTCCGGGCTGACTGTACCTGGTTGTTGTAGTATTCCGTAGAGTAGTGCCGGACGCCCTGTAGCAGGCGCCCGCCGAACTCAACATCATTAACATGGTATACTATAAGAAAGGCAATACGGTTTTAGACCAAAACGGTGGACTATAGATGCATTAACAGAATTCACTTCTGATGTACTGCCAACGCTGGATTGTAGGGAGTATTGTCTATCTGTGTATCTGGACCTGTCCAAGGCCTTTGACACTATCAATCATGAAATACTCCTGCAAAAACTACATTACTATGGTGTGCGTGGAAAGGCTTTGGAATGGTTCAGAAGTTATTTACATCTTAGGAAACAGTATGTAAGCTACAACGATGTAAAATCAAACGTATTGAATATCGAGTATGGTGTTCCACAGGGGTCGGTGCTTGGGCCGTTATTGTTCATAATCTATACAAACGATATCTCAAATAGCTTGAACTATAGTAAATCAATATTATTCGCCGATGATACGACCATCTATAATAGGGGTAATAACTTGGATATAATGTTTGAACACATGAATAATGACCTTAATGTACTTTCGGACTGATTTAAGGCCAATAGACTCTCCGTAAATGCCGCAAAAACGAAATATATTTTGTTCTCAACGAGACACGGAACTGCTGGCCTTCAACACAATCTATATATCGGAAATGAGACATTGGAAAGGGTGATCCATACAAAAATCCTCGGGTTATATATCGACCAACAACTCACATGGGAGCACCATATAACTCACTGCAGAAATAAAATAGTTAGAGGGGTGTATGCTCTAAATATGTCTAAACATATACTTACGGAGCATCACCGAGTCACTTTGCACTATAGTCTTATACACCCATATCTCTCGTATGGATTACGGCTATGGGGAAGTGCGTATCAAAAGCACATCAAGAAACTCGAAATTATTCAAAAGAAAGCAGTAAGAATTGTAGCAGGTGCTCGATATAATGACCCCAGTTCCCCCATATTCAAGCGCTTTACTATCTTGAAACTTCATGATCTATATGCTCAGCAAGTTATGTTACTGATGTATGATTTTGTCACAAATAATCTACCAAATCCTCTGATAGAAATGTTCACATATCACGACAGTCATGGACATGACACTCGGCACAGCACAAGGAGTTTTATGTACACCGGTCCAAGCCAATGGATGCTATTGAGTGGTGTCATTAAGTGTTCGAAATCTAAATATGTATGCAAAAAGCGCTTACTGCAGTCCTATGTCCGTTCCTATTGATCGTAAAAAAAGTATAAGTAAAATATTGCATGTTAGTGTTCGCATGTACAATGGTGTCGGTGTGGTACCTTCAGGTGATCTCATTCCCACTGGGATACAGACTTTGTCTTTTGGGATCACCTGAGAAGTGTTGTAAAATGTGTATCTGAATTTAATTCGTGTATATTGTATTGTTTGTTTTACGCACATTTCAAATAAATTACCTACCTATCTACCTACCTAATGATCTGCTAACTTGGCGTAATTCAGGGTTTAAATCACTAGATTCGGCCATGAATCAATTAATCTTAGTGACACATAATATCTATCGTGCATTAGATAATAAACAGGACTTGTGCATGGTATACCTGGACATATCCAAAGCATTTGACAGGGTATGGCATTTAGGGCTTATTTATAAATTACAAACATTCGGTGTTGTTCAAATGATGTTGAATTGGTTGGTTGATTATCTCGCAAATAGAACACAAAAAGTAGTCATCAACGTTCAAGAATCTTCATCAGTTTTTATTGAATCTGGGGTTCCTCAGAGGTCCATTTTAGGACCCTTATTGTTCTTGATATTCATTAATGATATAACGGTTGACATAAAAAGTGAAATGTATCTGTATCCCGACGACACTGCACTCATGAAAGTGATCACTGACCCCAGTCAGAGTATACGTGAATTAAATCTTGATTTAGATACTATATGTCAATTGGCTAATCAGTGGGCAGTTTCTTTCAGCCCTTCTAAATCATTATGTCCAAGAAACGAAATCGAATACACTACGAAGATGTTCACTTCAATAAAACAACTATAGAGCGAGTAACAAAGCATTGTCATCTCGGTGTCATTTTATTTGAGGATATGTCCTGGACAAGTCATATTCACGATAGGGTTGCGAAAGCAGGACCCATGAAAAACATGCTGAAACGTATGGCTAATATTTTACCAAGGAGGTGCGAAGAAAACATTTACAAAACATTTATTAGGTCAATCCTGGAATATGGCTGTTTGTTGCATAACAACTGAACTAGTAATTTGTGCAATATATTGGAAAAATGTCAAAGATCTGCTGCCATATCTTGTACAGGTGCCTACAATTCTGTGAGTAATACTGCTCTTTTATCAGAATTGGGTTGGCCCACACTGAAAACACGTCGTGATTACTATCTTTTGACTACAATGTACAAAATGATGAATGGACTGACACCCCGTTACATGGCAACTATTTGCCCAGAGTTTGTGTCAAATATACAAAGTCATAGTGTTCGTAGCTCAGGAGACATCAGGGTCCCTGAAGCTAAGAACGTCTCCTTTAAAAAATCGTTCGTTCCTTCTGCATCACGGGCGTGGAACAACCTTGATGCAAATATCAGAGGCACTGCTAGCCTCCCTTTATTCAAAAAGCGACTGAAAGATTCGTTTTTTTTCCTGAAAGCAACCCACTTTATTCTTATGGTACTGGACGTGCACCTGTCTTTCAGGCACGGCTGCGAATGGGTCTGAGTGGACAGAATTCTCATAGGAAAAATATAATTTTATATCCGATGCTTCTTGTGGGTCATGTGGGTCTCGAATCTAAGACGTTGTACATTACATACTTGACTGTCCCTCCTATCGAGCTGCCCGTCACAAATTGTTTGCCTTCACCACCCCCCCTCCTCTTGATAATAATGCCTGATCTCGATACAACTTCATTCACACAAAACCAAAAAAAAT
This sequence comes from Terebella lapidaria, assembly GCA_949152475.1. Lineage (NCBI taxonomy): Eukaryota > Metazoa > Annelida > Polychaeta > Terebellida > Terebellidae > Terebella > Terebella lapidaria. Next base: position 51,904,013 of record OX424556.1, on the reverse strand, counting down.
ATTTGACGGAACTTTTTCTTTTTGGCAACGAATCTTTGGGAATTGCTTGGAATATTGAATTGTTCAATGCTGTACATGCTTTTATTATGGAAACTGAGCGTTTTATGTGAATCCTGCTTCTGTGCTGCCTATACTGAGTAGCCATGCTATATACTCACTCGTTCTGGACGAGGAACGCTACTTTTGTGCATATTTTGCGTGTAACAATCCTCGGAAAATAAATTACGTTTAAATAATAAAAAAAAAAATCGCCGTGATGGTCAGGAAAGGATACCGTCGGATCTGATGTTGTTGACCCTGCCGGTCCCCAAGGCTATTAGTAGTCTAGAGGCCTCAGGAATCGCAGCGCTGGTGCACGCTCGGGAAGAGTACCCCCGTGACCACCCCCAGCTAGGGAGGCTCAACCGAGTGGCAAGGTACCTCGGGGCGGAGATGAACCGCTCTCTGGTACGGCTTGGCCGATACCGAGCTGAGGCCTCACTTGTCGCGTGCCACCTTGCACATGACCAGGGCCTCATGGAAGGTACCCTGCATAGCCTGAAGAGCTACCAGACTCTGGCGGACGTTCACGAGCAGCAAGCTTTCGAAAAAGAGAAAGCTGCTGCTCGAGCCGCCAGGTCCGAAAAGGTCTCCGTCACCCCCGAGGTCACCGCTGAGTTACATAGACTCGTGGCTGAGAATGGGGAGCTACGGCATCGTCTTGACGAAGCCGAGGCTGCTCAGGCTCGCCTGCAACAGGGCATTGACGATCCGATGTCGTCCGCTCTCGCGCAGTCTATGGCGCAGTGGTCGGATGCTGCTTTGAATCTGGCAATCTTCTCCATTCGAGTTCGGATGTGGGGAGAACGTACGTCTGGCCCACAGCGCACCCGGGATACGGCAGACATGTTCTCTGCCATTGCACCTTATGGCGTGGCAGGTCTACCGGTCTCTGTTTCCGCCAGGACCAGGTATGCAGGGCTCACCTTTCAAGCCCCTGCAACCGCCATCCGTCCTGCCATGTTCGCCCGGGTGGCCAGAGTTCGAGCTCCAGAGCGTCGGGATCCGCCGTCCACAGACAAAGATGGCACGGACGAGCAGCCAATGGAGGAGGAAGGCTAACCCCTTTTTAGAGGTACTACCACTTTTGATCACTTGGTGTGTCATTTTACAAAATTTGTAAATTTGAAGGTTAACCTTAAAGATCTTCCAAAGACTCGGCACACGGTCCCTTTCGGCAGATGACCTTCCCAGGTCATCATCCTTTTTGGACTACCTCGGTCAAAATTTTAGCTTGTTTATTGGGGTTTATTCAAAATTCTAGAGCGCGTTACAGCTTAGTCCGTAAGTCCGGGGGTCGATCCCCATTCTTCCAAAACGGACCCTTAAGGTCTGAGTCTTTTGCATCACGACTTACGGGTACCGCTCACTTTGCTTCCTTCCGGTCTGCCATGTGATGCCCTCGTCGTGTTTTGCAGTTTTCAGCGCAGGCGGAGCATGTTGGGGATCAACATTGTAAGAAAAGGGTAATGTGGCGATTTTGCCCAAAGATCGCGGCAGGTGATTCTTTCTAAATACTCTTGTTTCTGGCTTTTGTTTTGGAAGCTTCTGTTCGAAGGACCCGCTGCTTGGCAACGCCCTCTAATCCTCTCCCTCGTATCTCGTGCTTCAGGGACTATAAATACTCTGGAGCCGCATTGTTCAGTGAGCAGCGTTTATACCAATTCCCCTCACTCTGGACAGGCTGGACAGCGGAAAGAATTGTGAAATAATTCGTTCTCCGGAGTCGAGCAGAACACGCCTGCATCCTTTACAATGGGGCTATTCAATTGTATTCAATGGCGGTTTTCAATCGCCTATTTGATCGAAGCCTGTTCATTTTGCAGAAGGGCTTAGCTTATGACAATTACAAATATGTCTGATTCGTCACAATCTATAGATACAGCATGTTCGAGTTTTAAAGATCCACTGAAGAAAGTGGATTTGGATAAAACCTTGTTTTCGAATTTTCGAATTTTCAAATTCCCGTCATAGCCGTGCCCGCCGAATACTAATAGCCACCCGCATTGAGGAATGTTCATGTATTACACTGCTGTTCTGTGGCAGACTGAAACCATTGTATGCTGGCATCAGTCATGCAGACAGGCTAGTCAATAGATATATATATATGGTGTCCGATGGCGGCCATCTCGCAACCTCGTAATTTCTTGGTGAGGTTGCGATGCGAAGTTGCGAGATTGTGATGCGAAACAGTGACGCGATTTTTGCATCGTCTCCTCTTTGATTCGCATTGCTACTTTGCAGCCGCGCGTCGCTGCTTCGCAGCCGTTGTTTGTTTGATATTGTTGTTTTGTGAGTTAAGTATTGTGTATTAATGATATGTGATATGGATATCCATATTAAATCGAATATGCATGATCCAGTGGCGTCGGAAGCATTCGAAAAGTGATGGGGCCCAATATGTCCGGTCTGGGGGTTCGGGGGCGCCGTAATCCGGCCGATAAAATTTTGGAATTTGGTGTTCTCTCAGAGCATCTCTGGCGTGTACCTCGGTCCCAGTTCAGTGTTATGTTCGTGGGCTATCAAGGGATCTTTCTTTAACTGGAAAATTATCTTCTAAAATAGGCGCAAAGAAATTCAAACCACTCCATCTTTTATAATCTTTATGAAAAGTTACTGAGCAGGACAGATGGGCGAGATTTCAAATAGGTAGATTGTATAGTTTGTTGGTGTATAATGACTCAATTCAACATCATCTTCTCTTCAAGGGTGGGACCAGAATCCCCCTACATGCTGTTTGATCTCCCCGGGGGTTTGAAATTTGTATGTACACAAATCGCAACCGAGCAGAGGGAGTGAGCCAACGTACGGCGTGGGGTCTGGGGCCCACTTTAGGGCCCCAGAAGCCAGAGCTTTTTGGTATTCTGAGGTTGATTCTGAACTTCTCCTGATTCTTAACTGACCTGGTTTCCAATACCGCGATTTCAAACCTTTTCAGAAATATTAATTATTCTTTTTACTTTATTTTTGATCATTCAGTGATTAAGCCCATATCGATAATGTTTAATGTTGTGTGCTTTCTCCCACTCAAATTGTGTGTGAATTCTTTCTTCTTGGTTTCTTGTAAACGAAATATACTTGTATTTTCAAACATAATTTTTTTTGGAGAATTCAGACGGGGTTCACGATATAATAATAAGAATACATCGTTTATATGTACAGTTCTAACGACAGTTACACATTTATGCCTCAATTGGGTATCATGCCGCAATTTTTCACCAAATTTCAGGATCCTATCTAAAAAATTATTCCAAGGGCTAAGAAAGGTTACCGGATAATATATATTTTAGATATTAGCCTTTTGTCCCGTGACCTTGAAAATAAGGTCATTGGTCAATTCAAGGTCATGAGAATGTTCAGCATAAATCATTTCTAGTATACATGTTCACAATTGATTCCCAAGCTGTAAAGTCGATAATAAGTGAGATATTAGGGTCAGAGCGTCGAATGTCGGACGGGTGGGGCAATTCCGGACACAGGCCTGAACTATCATATTGTCAAATGAAACACAACATAATAGTCAAGAATGTATATGTTGTGTCGTGTTTATTATAATAAGAAATAGGAACAGTATCCAAAGCCCTTGTAACACCAGGGCGTTACTTTCTGCACATGATTATTTGAGAGGATTCTTGGGAGTCACCGAATTTGACTCAGTTGACTTTGGTTTGTACATTTATATGTATTTGTGATTTGGAATTATATTCAGGGCATTGTTTGTCAGAAACAACTTGGAAAGTGTAACAGTTCTGGACTTCGTTGTCTAATAGCAAATTGAATTTTTTATTAGACACTGCAATTCAACATTTTATTTTTATTCTCCACATGGCTTCAACCCCCGTACTGGTTCCATTTCCGGTTATACATAAAAATCATAACGGACCAAGATATGACAAAAATGACCGAAACACGGTACCTCATACATGTAATACATTTTCAGGAAACACGTTATGATAACAGCTTACATATATGACAGAAAGCAGGTGCAGAAGTCAGATTATCCTGTCTTCATGGTGGTAAAGCATATATTTCTCAAACAAACACATTCTAATCAGGTGTCCGACATTGCCCCACCTACACAGAACCTACATCATAACGTCCCGACCATTTAAATTTACCAGCGGATTCCCAGCTCATTCGCTATCCAATGTGAAATACGGGTTCTCCAGTGATATGGAAACTGAAATACGGTTCTCCTCAGTGATATGTAAATTTACAATAGATGAGAAATTCGATAATTCTATTAAAACTGTGAATTCACGCTGAGAATTTAGTGATGCACTACGTAGATCTTTCTAGAATACACCAAATGACACATAGTATTTCCTCGCACTGTCCTTGATGTGTGAACAGAAATTGCATTTTCTTTATTACAGATGATTTATATACATTCAGTAATATTTATGAGCATGCTGATTTCAATTTAATGGAGAACACTGCAACATTTTCTGCAAAAAATGTCCTTGGTTGGATTGCAGTCATGGAGTTGAATGAATGTGGAATGACGACGCCATCTACGTCGTCAGACAAATTCAGTATACTCTCATGAATTCTGATTGAAATATGATAGCAGCGGATACATACAACATACATCATTTTAAGTCTGTTCGAGTGTCACAATATATGCACTGAACATAATATAAAGTATTCCCACACAAAATTGTCTTCTATAGGTAGATCCCTATAGGCCCTTTGATGTACTCTGAAAGTGAAAGTTCAACCTGCATCCTGTGTATTTTTTTTCTGGAAATGTCTTTATTTCTACCATTCACATATTTCTTCTTGTTGTCTAAACATGAACCACCAGTTGTCGCACCATAAACGCCGCAAATGCTAAGATACCGGATATGTGGGCATATTTATTTTTGGAACATTCATGGGTGTCCGACATTCGACACCCCCGTGTCCGACATTACCCTCCCTGTCCGACTTTACCCCTTATCTGCATACATTGACTTTTTCCTCCAAATTATCTTCATGTGATATGCAACCTCGCTCTCGATTCCATTTTCGGAAAGCAGGGAATGCCTTTATGCTTAAAATAGATGAAAAAATTGGACTTTACTGATAACAAGCTCGCGCAATTAAGTAATTCCTAAACCCGTCCGACATTCGACACCTGTATATATCATTTCCTATATGTCCACAATTGATTCCCAGTGTCTAATCTCAATATTAAGAGAGATATTAGGCATAATGTGTCCCATTATAAAGCATAGGAGAATTTAACATGGGAAAGTCCCATTTGGGCCGAGTTTCGTCAAAAATGACCACCATTTTGAAATAATAGCGAAAATAAAAAAAAATACCTCCTTCTCGAAATATTTTAGGCATTTTTGTGCAAAATTTCAGAAAGATTCGACCGTAAACTTTGAAGATAAAATGTGAACGGACGAGGAGTCGGCACAAAAAACAGCAATTTTTAGTCGATATTTGAGTTATCTATTGCTTCTAAATAAACATATTCACTTAATATACACTGACTGTGCCCCCCGACTCCAAATCAACCCAATAGGTTCATTCTGTAAGGGCATAAACATGATAAAAGCCATGAATTTGATGGAATTTATTTGATCTCGTTATGTACTGAAACTTAACATTAGGGTAGATTGCAAACTTTTTTTCACTTTTTAGATATAATTATGAAATTTGGTGAAAAATTGCGGCATGACACCCAATTAAGACACATCAAATTGCGAGTTGATCCGATTATTCAAAACAAAACTATGGCCGATAAGCGTGTTGAACTGACAATTGAACTTCGACATTAGTCCCTAGGGTTTCTTAGACATACGGTTTTGCATTCAATAAAAATATCTTTTGAAAACGGAAATTATGGAGAGCCGACGTCATAGCGTAGAGTATTTGAATAACAAAAGATTTAATCTGCCTACCGGTTCTAAACAACTCAAATTCAATGGTACTGCTCACTTGAAACAAAGGCTGTGTAGTTGTTTAGAAAAAAATGACGTCTCACTTCGGCACTCTGTGACTCTATATATAATGTTTCAGAGGCGTATTGACTGATCTGTAGTTTAATGCCAAAAAATTGTGCAAAAAAATGGGGGGGGGGGGGTGCTCAATCATACTCGAGCCCCTTTAAAAAAGTGAAGGGACTCGGGCCCCCAGAGGCCCCCACGCTCCGACGTCAGTGGCTTGATCGGTGTATGTTTGATACCAAAATGACGTAAGTAAACCATAATAATAGCCACGAAGCAGGGCACTATCCAAAATAATGTGAATCAGTCCTCAAAAAGTACCAGTAATTTACTTGCCAAGCTATTATAAAAGATGGATATGAATCACGGCGTGAGAATATTTCATTGATTTAGCTGTGATAGTCAGGGACGAATTGTCTTTTCGTGTTTGGCACCTACCATGCTACACAGACACCACACGGTAGGACTACCACCAGGCATGCTTTCAAAGGCGTGCTATCCATGTTCACGCGTGTCATCAATGTTCATATGCCAATCTAAACTGATTATTATCGAGGGTCACCAACTGACCAATCCTGTGCATTTCATGTACTTTGTTTTGGCACTGTGTCTCACAATAATTGCAAGTAGCACAGGACTATTTTTTTTAAGGTGAGGCAATTAAAATATGTCATATCTCATTTTTAAGAATTTTTTAGGGTTCCCTATCTGTTTTCAATTTCGTCTTCCAGTCGGAAAATTCTTCAACCACACTGGTCAATCATGGCACCCGAACATGATTGACCACGATTAAGTTTATATGGTTAGAGACTTCCACCTTATTTTTTTTTCAAAACTACTGTTATTTTCTTCTACCACCTCTCCCACCCCCATTGACGGTTAAAGTGATATTGGCATAAAAACTGTTTTTTTCCAAATCAATTACATATATGCCTGTGGTATCAGAAAAATAGGTTACAAAACAAACTATACTTGATCGGAGGGATAAATCAAACATATAACAGTACTAGCAGGCGCTTCTGTTTGACAGTACACAAGCTGTAAGTCAGCTGGAAAATTGTATTGATGAAATGAAATCATGGATGGCAAGAAATTTCCTGAAACTGAATGACGAAAAGACGGAAATCCTGCTCATAGGTTCAGACTCACAGCGGAGGAAAGTGACAGTTAAAAACATTCGAGTTGGTGAACTCTGTATCAGCCCCTCTAGAACAGCACTCAATCTGGGCGTTATCTTTGACAGCTGTATGGCGATGGATACACATGTCACATCTGCAAGAGTGCCTACTTCCATCTCCACAATATTGCGAGAATTCGAAAATACCTGTCCGTTGACACCACCACGTTACTGGTTCAGTCGGTCGTCACTTCGAGGCTAGACTCCTGTAACTCCCTACTGGCAGGCTTGCCCAAAGTTTTGATCCATAAACTCCAGATGGTTCAAAACAGTGCTGCCCGACTCATATTCCGGGCAAAGAAAAGGGACCATAAAACACCACTTCTCGTGACACTCCACTGGCTCCCAGTCAGGTGGCGAATCGTATACAAACTGTGCTTACTAACTTATCGCGCCATCCACGGTATAGGCCCGGACTATATCAGTGAACTGATCACCCTCCATGAGCCTGCTAGAAATCTCAGGTCCGCGGACCAGTTTCAGCTCAAACAACCATCAACAAGCTTTGTCAAGTTCGGTGACAGATCCTTCTCGAGTGCATCGCCACGTGAATGGAATAAACTCCCACTCAGTGTCAAAACTGCACCAACCCTATTGACTTTTAAATCTTTGCTAAAGACTCATTTATGCCGTTGCGCTTATAATCATGTTATTTAACTGTTTTCCATTCAGTTTTATATATTGTCCCTTCATGTGATATGTTTTATTATTTTATTATTATTATTATTACTTTCTTTTTTCACATGTTCAGCGCCTTGATTGCTTTTATTGGTAGATATGTGCGCTTTATGAATAATTATTATTATTATTATTATTATTATTATTATTATTATTATTATTAATTTCGTGTTTTCGCTTCGTATTTTCGCTTCGTGATTTCGACTGGTTATTTCCAATTTCCACACGGGACTACGAAGCGAAATCGCGAAACAACGATGCGAAATAACGAGATCCAGTTTCGGGTTCTCGTTTCGTGTTTTCAGGTTTTCGCTTCGTGTATTTGGCTTTTTGCTTCGTATTTTCGACTTTTCGTTTCGTCCGTTTTCAGAATTAAGTTTTCATTCCGTACACTCGAGTTTTCGCTCGTCAATTTATGGATTTTTTTCGCGTGTTCGCTTCGTGTTTTCGCGTTCTCGTCCTACTTTTTAAAGGCGAAAACCATCGTCCGCCGCCGTCGTACACCACAATCTTTATGCGCGCAACAGGGGGAGGGGGCGCCAGATGCACCCCCGCTCTCTGAATCTGCCAGTGATAACCTTAATGTGTCTGAGGAGGTGTTTTCGTGAACGACTGTCAGCCTCGTCTTGAGCTATCAACTTCGTTTGGCCAAAGATGTAAAGTCCAAAGAAGTGAGAAGATAGGACATATTGAGCACAGCACTATATAGGATGTATTGTTGGGATACGTTGTGAACCGTAAGTCACCAAAATTTGTCATGAAAAATAAGATTGTATGTCTGAACTCAAAGTTGTGATCTCCAAGTAAATGAATGCTCTTTATACCCCCAACCCCCCTAGAAAAAGGTTTGAATTAGTATGAGTCTGAAAACCTACAATGGTATGTTTAAAGGGGGCACGTGCCGGCTCTGACAATGAAAAAAGTACTTTTGTGACCCCTCTTTGACAAAATTGTGCCCTCATTTAGTTTTTCGCACTTTGCAGAAGAACTACGTATCTGATTATCCATAATCGGGTACGTCAATGGATAGGCCTATGCGTGATATTGTGTATTGCTGAAGGTAGCCATCCATCCAATTGATAAACAGGACACGAACGGCCAGAGTCCTAAATTGAACCCTCTTTAAGGATGGACTGCCTATAGTAATCCTGAAACTGGTGTAGCGTTATGACGTGGTGGCTACATAGTAGTGCAACCACGGTTATAGCGCGAACGTGCTGGCAGGTTAATAAGACAATTCGGTGACACTCCAGTAATGGAGTATACTTCTTTATCGAGGGGTGGCCGAGCTTTACATCGGTGCCATGCCTTTCGAACCACTGGGTTCTCTCGGCGTCGGTCCTGGGTCGGCCCCCACTGTTGACTCACATCACAGCCATGCATGTAAATATCAGGTTCCTGATCCCTGATGACCAGGGTGATGTGGCTCAAAAGTGGGATACAGGCCCGTAGCCAGGATTTCTGCAGGGGAGAGGGGGGGGGGGGGAGTTACCAAAAAAATAAGAAGGTTGAATATTGCATGAGAAAAAGCGAAGCAAGCGTAGCGAGCGCTTGCCATACACGCTCTGGGGGTTCGGGGGCGGTGTAAGCCCCGCGATAAAATTTTTTGAATTTGTTTGCCCACAGGCCAAATGGACCAAATGTCCATTCACTTATAATATAAATACAAAGATAAAAAAATCGTAACTTTGCACATGCCCAGCCATCGTGAAACTCAATCATCTGATTGAGTTGCAGCCATGGAAGATTACCAGCCGAGACTCTGTTACAAAGCAATATTAATTTTCTCGATAAAGTACACTTATATCATGGCCATGTTTATCAAAAACCACGAGTCCGTAAATAATGCCAGTTTTGCTCTACGACACACCATTTCTGAAATATTGATGAAAATGAAAAAAAAATCTCGGCAAAACAATGTCAGGTCAAGGTTAAAGGAACTGACTTCGAAACCAGTCAATATTTTTTCAAAAACTATATTTCATATTGAACATGCTAAATTAACTGAATGAGACATACTCACATCAAATGTGATGAAAATAACCAGTCCTCAGGGAAATTTTGCTCATTTGAACAGGCGGTTCTTGCGTAAATACAGGAACTGTATCCATCACACGCAGATATAAACAAAGCATAGAAGTGCGAGATAGAATGATAATTCTACGTACATCATAGTATATGACAGACTATTTTCTCTTGTACTAGCGCTTCGAGAAAAACCTCGTGTATGAGCCATTATGATACCCACGGGTGCTCGTGCTCTATCTACTACATAACCACACTATAAATGCACATACGAACTGAAAAAAATGTACTCGATGTGGACTTTTAAGCGCGATTTGGGCATTTGTTTACATTCGGGTTTGATGGATAAACTCCGTATGTTTATTTACAACACCGGTACAAAATGGGTATCAAAATGGATAAAAAGACAACTCGGACGGACTGTAATCGTCAAAATCATTGCGTACACCCTTTGTTAAATTGCATTAGATGTGTTTTACAAAAATTTGGTTTTGAAAAAAAATATTGCATACATTCAAAGGCAGTAGCTTTAAATTCCATCCTTGATATCCTTAAAACATGACGAGTTAGATGATAACATCCGTTTTGCTCTACGATGTGCCATTGCGAGAACAAAATCAAGGTCAAAATTCATTCCCAACTGGAAATGATGTCCATTTTGCTCAACGATGCACCCTTTTCGAGATATTGATGGAAATGGAAAATGCAGACTCAGCAAAAAAAAAACAGGTCAAGGTCAAAGTTCATCCCTATTACTCCGAGACATGTTTGACTAGGGTGTTGAGTCCGTTTCCCTTTACAAAGCACTGTTTCCGAGATATCAATGAAAATGAAAAATGCCCACTCGGCTCAAAAATTGATGTCAAGGTCAGTGTTCGTCTCAAATACCCCGACACATATTTGTTTATGGCGACGAGACGTCCGAGAATAAAGTATGTTTTACTTTACGATGCACCATTTCCGATATATGTATGAAGCCTCAAGGGAGACTGGGCGAAAACTCGTAAGTCCTTTAGGTCAACGTTGTTTGAAATTATGACCCCCAAATCGACAGGGTTCTTCCCCAGTCATGTATGGGAGTGAGTAGTTCTTTAATTATCGCGCGGAAACGAAGTCCATAAATTGACATCAATTTCATCCTCATGGACCTCATGGACCTCACGGACCTCACGGACATCGGATCCGGCAGATTCCGGCTTCAAAATTATAAGCACATCCACATAATGAATCTGAACACTGCCCAGACAACATGCATATGTTGTGCCATCATCTGACGATGATCCCACGTCTTTTTGCTCATGGGCCCAATGTTGGCTCAATGTGGAAACCTGAAAAACCAAGTCATAGTTTTTCATAAACGTCTTGTGGTTAAAATTTTCCCAGAGTAAGACGTCTTATCATTATATTTTTCACGATAAGATGTCTTGTAGTCATAGGTTTTCATATTATGTATCCTAGCCATGATATTTAACATAATATTCAACACGTCTTATTTTGATACTGCACATAGGCCGTGTAACATAATGCAATAATGCAGTTAAGAAGATGATCATTTAACGCTTCCATACCAATCTACCAATAATTTACCCATCTACAAAAAGTGTACCGATCTACAAATAATACACCAATCAACAAATAGTGTGGCAATCTACTGGAAGGGAACCGAACTACCAATAGTGTACCAATCGACAAAGAATGTACCGATCTACAAATAGTACATGAATCAACAAATATTGTAGTTATTTACAGGTTGTGAGACATGTTGGTGTTATTTACATGTTGTTAAATGTTGCAAGAGTGTACCAATCTACAAATAGTGTACTGATTTATAACTAGTGTACCAATCTACAAAGAGTATACCGATCTACAAATAGTGTAGCAATCTACGAATATTGTACAGATCTACAAGTAGTGTACCAATCTATAATTAGTGTACCAATCTACAAAGAGTATACCGATCTACAAATAGTGTAGCAATCTACGAATATTGTACAGATCTACAAGTAGTGTACCAATCTATAATTAGTGTACCAATCTACAAAGAGTATACCGATCTACAAATAGTGTAGCAATCTACGAATATTGTACAGATCTACAAGTAGTGTACCAATCTATAATTAGTGTACCAATCTACAAAGAGTATACCGATCTACAAATAGTGTACCAATCTACAAATGATGTACCGATCTACAAATAGTGTAACAATCTAACAATAGTGTACCAATCTACAAAGAGTATACCGATCTACAAATAGTGTAGCAATCTACGAATAGTGTACATATCTACAAATAGTGTACCAATCTATAATTAGTGTACCAATCTACAAATAGCATGCCGATCTACAAATAGTGTAGCAATCTACGAGTAGTGTACAGTTCTACAAACAGTGTATCACTCTACAACTAGTTTACCAATGTACAAATAGTGTACCAATCTACAAATAACAAACCAACCTGCAAAAAGTATACTGATCTATAAATAGTGTACCAATCTACAAATAATGTACCGATCTACAAATAGTGTAACAATCTAAAAATAGTGTACCAATCTACAAATAGTGTACCGATCTACTAATAGTGAACCAACCTACAAAAACAATGTACCGATCTATTGTTTCCATATACATATAGTGCACAAATCTACTAATGATGTAGTGATCTACAAATAGAGTAGCGATCTACAAACCGTGTACCAAACTACAAGTAATGTTCTCATCTACGAAAAGTGTACCAAACTACAAATAATGTACGAATTTACAAAAAAAAAGCTTCAATCTACAAATAGTGTACCGATCAACAAATAGTGTTTAGATCTACAAATAGTATACCAATCTATGTATATTTTACCAATCTACAAAGAGTACAGCGATCTACGAATAGTGTAGCAATCTACAAATAGTGTACCAAAGTACAAATAATGTGGAGATCTTCAGAGAGCATGGAGAGTGTGGCAATCTTCGAACAATGTACCAATTTCGAATAATGTACCAATGTACAAATAGTGTACCAATCTACAAATAAAGTACCGATTTATAAATAGTTTAGCCTTATAAATAATGCAGTGATCTATAAATAGTGTTCTACGGAAGACCGTTAGTGCCAGGTGTGAAAATAGATTTAAGTGGCGGCCGCCAGATAATTATCTGGCGGCCGCCACTTATTTAGTGCTTTAACACAGCATTTTGGTCTATCCATAGAAATTCATTTTAAAATAAAATAAAATTTACATTTTATTTGAGATACATTATCGATATACTAAGTCGATATTATCAAGTTACTAACCCGGGATTTAAAAAAAAAATCTCCCCCCCCCCCCCCCCCTCTTCGAATACCAGCATCCCATAGGAGTGGTGCGCGTTAGTCACATGCAAAGTGACTCTGATCGGTCAATGCCGATTTATATTGTAACATATATGGCCCAAGAATGCCTCAATAAAATTAACGAATATTTGTTTGGGGGATGAAATGGTCATATTTTCATGTCATTGATTGGTATTATGGACCATAGGGCAACTTCCAATACATAATCCATAGGGGAAAAAAACTAAGAAAAAAAGGAACACACAATATTAATCAGATAATTTGACGAATATTTGTCACCACCATCGAATATGCACTGTTTTTAGTTGTTTCCTTTAACCTATATATCGATGGTAGCAACCATAATTGCAGAGGGCCCAGTTGCCATGGCCACAACAAATAACATGAATTCATTGATGATCCCTATATAATGCTAAGTGTGAAAGTTAAGTTTTGTTGAATAATTTGCATGTCAACAACCCCCCCCCCCCCCCTCCCCACAATACCCAATATATCATTGTCTCATTAAAAACAGTATTGTCATTAATACAGTATGTCACGACTTTTATTTGGATACTAGGGCCTAATTAGCTATATGTATATTGCTTTACAAGAATCTCCTCATATTTCAAGCCACTGTGGCGGCCGCCAGATAATTAAGTGGCGGCCGCCAGATAAATATATTTTCACACCTTTCATTTTCTGGCCTCTACGGGCTTCCGTAGTGTTCCAATGTACAAATAGTGTAGCGATCTACAAATGGTGCAGCAGTCTACAATTTGGGATACTGCTCCACAAATAATGTACCAATATACAAATAATGTATGATCTACAAATAATGTAGCAATCTACAAATAGTGTACCGATCTACAAATTATGTGTCAATCTACAAATAATGCACCAAATTACAAATAGTTTACCAATCTAAAAATAGGGTACCGATCTGCAAATAGTGTTCTGATCTGCAGATAGTGTTCCAATCTACAAATAGTGTTCCAATCTACAAATTATGTACCAGTCTACAAATAGTGTACCGATCCACAAATATAGTATAGCGATCCACAAAGAGGTTCCGCTTTACAATTATTATACACATCTACAAATAGTGTATCAATGAACAAAGACAGTGAAAATATGAAATTATTTTCAAAATCTAAAAATAATGTACTATTCTACAAATAGTTTACCAATTTACAAATAATGTTACAATCTACAAATAGTGTAACAATCTACAAATGATGTACCGATCTACAAATAGTGTAACAATCTAAAAATAGTGTACCAATCTACAAAGAGTATACCGATCTACAAATAGTGTAGCAATCTACGAATAGTGTACATATCTACAAATAGTGTAACAATCTACAAACAGTGTAACAATCTACAAATAGTGTAACAATCTAAAAATAGTGTACTAATCTACAAATAATTGTAGCGTTCGGCGACCCCACGATAAAGAGGTATACCCCCATTACCGGAGTGTCACCGAATTGTCTTATTAACCTGTCAGCACGTTCACGCCATAATCGTGGTGTCACTACTATGTAGCCACCATGTCATGACGCTACAGTGCTTTTCCCTTTCGGAGAAACCTCGTCCCCGAGGTCAGCTGTATCCCACTGTTGAGCCACATCACAGGCCATATGGTTCCATTCACACGGCGGTGATGCGAGGCAACAGCGGGGGCCGACCCGGGACCGACGCTGAGACAAACCACTGTGGTTTGAAAGGTCAGGCACCAATGTAGCTTTCGGCGACCCCACAATGAAGAGGTATACCCCATTACTGGAGTGTCACCGAATTGTCTTATTAACCTGTCAGCACGTTCACGCCATAATCGTGGTGACACTACTAAGTAGCCACCATGTCATGACGCTACATAATGTACCAATCTACGAATAATGTACCACTCTACAAATAGTTGACCAATCTACAAATACCGGTAATGTAATAATCTACAATCAGTGTATGAAATTTACAAAGAGAATCTCAATTTATGAACACTGTATCGAGTTATAAAATAGTGTACCAATCTACAAATAATGTACCAATGTACGAATAGTATAGCAAAAAAAGGCACAAATGTAGCCATAAGCGATTTACAAATAGTGTAATAGAACATCACAATAGGAAACAAAACGGTGATTTGGAAAAAGCTGCTTTCAGTCAGGAACTCGCCATAATTTATTATTCCCGCCCAACCTTCATTTAGTTTGCGTCAAGATTTAAAGTTTTTAATATTTTAGGTGTTTGTCAATACTTTCCAATGTACGATTATCTTGAAATACTATTCATCTTTCGTTGTTGATGATGACTCATACTTTTGGTCAGACCTTGTTGCCAAACAACCACTCATGCACTGATCCACAAATAGACCATCACTGGTCTGTCGGTATATCTCACACCAGATTTTCCGCCATTGCTGGAAATGTTACCGCCATGCTGAAAACTATTGAAATTTGGATTGAAACTTAGAATCTGCGCGAAAAACATGAAATCTTGGCAGAGATTAAACATCTCAACGCGAGATGAGAGAAAGCTGGCCAAAGACCAAAAATCTTGACAAAAACCTAAAATCTCTGTGCAAGCCTGAGAAATATTGATAGAATCAAAAAATCTTAACGCAAACCTAAGAAATCTTGGCGGAAACATAGTCTTGATGTGAACTGACTGAAAGCTGGGTGGACATAAAAAATCCCCATATATGACTTTCCATGTGCTTCTATTTAATATCTAGTATAGTGAGCACTGGCAAATTTACAATTTCAAGACTGTCATAAACATGAATTGGAATACTCTTCAAGCTAGTATCCAAAACCTAATTAGTGGATTTCGGACGTTTGTAGCTCTTTGGGTTTATAATTTAGGTCTTCTTAAGCCAAGCCTTTGAAGGATACATTCACTCTTGGGCACTTCAATTCGAATACACAATTAATTTTCTTTGAATATTTGTTTTTACATAAAACGAATGACATGATATGCCTTTTTTACAACCACAAACAATAACAATGGCGAAGGACAGACGACTACTTTTTTGGCACACAGAAAGACGACCTGTTGTCGTGCCCTATCGCCCACAACAGTAGTTCACTGGCCCACATTGGCCGGTAAAGTCCAAAACATACCGCCAGCGACCGTTTTCATTGCGTGCGTCCGTGCGTCAGACTGTCAAAAACTTGTTTGTGCACACATCGAGTACGACCGTTGAAACGTGCGGTACGTATGCTCGAGACTATTGCTCGGTTCTCGACACATATATTTCAATTCAATTCAACTTATTGGCACCGTTATTTTTGGAATATAACATAGCCATAATAATATGCAACATCACGGTGTGGAATCAAGGAAATCATTAATGGTGAATCAGGCATACGGATACTGTTAATTGGGCAGAAGAGGGTCTAACAGGAAGTAATAGCAGCACATTGCAAGTTCTTGATATAATGTGAAATTTCGATAGTCATCTCACACGATATTTGCTTCTCTGTACTGTGTTTCGCAGAAAAGTTCAATAAAGTTTCTCTAGATTTGGCAACTGGTCAAAGTTCTTGATAAATTTAGTTATATTCTGGACAAAGACTTCGCGTATAAGTTTGAAGGCATGGCATTCAAGCAAGACGTGTAATGTTTGCCAGAGTCGCATTGCTTACAAATATTGGATGCACAATTAAAATTGCTGTCAGCAGACTACCTGACAAAACCTTGATTAAATCTGAGCTTAGAGACACAAGATTTCATATGACTGGATTTCACTACATCGAGATGTTCACTATATAGTCCACTGGTACCATCTCGGGTGGCAAAGGTTTGATGCTACTAACTAATTTAGTGGACCAACATGAGTATGAAAAAACATGATAGCCATGTTGGTTTGGTAGCTTCTCCCTGTTATCACGCATTTTAAAAAAATTCTAGTAAATTTACAAGTGGTGTCGGTAGCGTCTAAGTTAGTATTTGACAAATAAGGAGTCATTTATATCGGCTTCAAAATGATTACCTTGGATTTTACCTTGGATGATATCTTGAGGTCAAATACTGATTTAGGGGCCCAGTTTCTTTAAGGAAAGGGATATAGGGCCTGATGGGTTATATATAATGTATTTTAGTATTGTACACTGATTGGAAGAAATATATGACCTTCAATATGGAAAATTTGCATTCGACCTTGATGGAACACTGATCAGTGAGCTGAAGTTAGATGTATGTGTTACTAGCTGTAGTTTGTGTTATGTGTTCTTACGGTATACTACTTGAATTGATGATTGCTGTTCCTTTACATGCCAAGATTATGCATGTCTAACACTAGAAATGACCTGTTCTGAAATCCCTGTTTGGACATTCAAATAAAGGTGTGCTTACATTGGACGTTGGAGAACTGACCTTTTGACTTCCTCTTATTCAACAATTATATGGTTTATGGATGTGTTTTAGAACAGCACGGAATAACAGATAGATATCTAGAAGATTTCATACCAAAGGAATGGTTTTGTCCAATTTTGTTACTCAACGTCTGCTGTAAATCATGAACCAGGCTGATGAATGATAATTGACTAAATGTTTGTCATGAGTATATTTATTTTATGACCATAGACAATAAAATAACAATTTTATGGAATGTATTATTTACACATTTGTCAGGGGCTTGAATACTTTGCATGAACATCTAAGTGTATACTTTTTACTAAAGTGTACACTACTGAATAATTTGAGGTTGTGTCGGGTGAGGGTGGGTGTACAAGTAACAATTACAGATTGTTGTAATTACGTGTACAATTATGGTAGGATGATTCAGGGAGAATAGCAGCAAACTATTGAATAATCATCATGACAGTGCCAGGATCCCCAGTGGTGATTTGTTTGTATATTCACACTAGCATCTATATAGCCTTGATTGTCAGTTGCCCTCTTGAGATTCTGATGTCAAAACATCAGGTAGAACCACAACGAAACTCTCGATGGGTACTGCTCAGTAATATTCAATTATACCACTGTACACCATATTTTACATATAAATAATTTCACCATTAGAAATTAAATTGGTATTTCCTTGTCAGTTCCATCATTCATTTCGATTGATCATTGCCAGTTATATAGCCTGGTTCATGACTTGCAACAGCTCTGGAGTCACAAAATGATCTTGTTTGGACACCTTTCTACAATGCTTTCCACAAACAAAAGACACCATTCGCAATCATGAAGGTTAAATAAGAAATGTCCTTATACACGGTAAGATACGTTAATTAGTTTAACCATAAGTTGTATTTCCCGTGAGTTTTGGAATTGTTTACTGTCAAATCAGGAATCAGTACTGATTTTACATACACCAATAGAAGGGGAACAATATGTCTTACGGGAGAAGTTATCATGTATCCACATTAAATGACCTCTTTTCCCATATGGCTTGTTTACAAGATGATTTCATTGCATGACATGGAAGCAGTTACTGGCAGTGAAAGGAATAAATGTATAGCAATGGTGTCGTGCTATTCTTCTATTATAGACGATCCTTGCTATTATAGAGTTTGATCTTATGCTCAGAATAGTACAGCCACGCTGCACTATGTGAAAGTACATCCTTTGAGAATTTTTCATCCATGCTACTTGGAAAGAATACTTCCTGCAACGTCAATTCCACCAAAACACGGTGACACGGTGAATGCCGTTGTGGAACAAAGGAATAGTGAACATTGTTTACATCCGATTGCAATTAATGCTCGTCAAATTTGAATGAATCAACGCAATTACATACCTTCCACTGCTGTGATTATTATCAATAGGATCAGTGAGTAACATCTATAGAACTTTGAATTGATACTTGTGTGAAAAGAGTGTGAATCTGGCCATAGACTGTAACTCCCCTCTATTATCGCCCTCTGAGTTTGGTTTTTGTTTACGGGCGTAACTAAGGGAAGTTGAAGCAGAAATTTCGTCACGCTCTACTGCACCCAGTGATTCCGTTGATAGTAATATGGTGACCGTGAAGAGACATTTCCCTGTTCCCCATTGCACGTCATGGAAGCTTCTCTCAAGAATCATAACCTATGGGTGGGACTTCCCTGTAGAGGAATGCCATACATGACAGAACTGGACGTGTTACACATCATCACCTCGCAGATTAAAACACACTCCAGAGTGGACCTCAGAGTTGGAGATGTTCTTTCAGTTCAGAAAGTTGTGACGTCTGATCCCATGTATATCATATACTGTCGAGACTTAGAGATCAAAAGGAAGATCCTTAACTTGGTCACTGTGCAGGTCAAGAACTCGGAGTATGAGCTCACTGATTTTGCAGCCAGCGGCCGTGGTTTCTCAGAGAAAAACAAGAGGGTCTCCATCCATGGACTGCCCTTCAGCATGTCTGACTCAGAAATCGAGGATTGGGTGGATACATGGGCGACACGATCTTCGAAAGTAGCCAAAGCAAAGGCCAAGCCGAAAGATGACCCCAATCACTGTCTCCTTAATGGAAATAGATTTTGTTACGTCTCTACCATCAAGAAACACATTCCTCGTCACAGCACATTCAGGATCGCCAACCCACTGAAACCAAGCGAGTCCGTTCCCGTGACGCTCACCATCTACTACGAGGAACAGCCCATCAACTGCAGGAAGTGTTTCGGCGACCACGACACAAAGGCCTGTCAGGACCACCTTAACACTACAGATCTAGAAATATTCCGTGGTGAGAGGAACCCACTATCAAATTTCTTCCCTGCCTTGATTGATTGGGATGACCAACTCTTCCGCACAGCAGAACACTGCTACCAGTATCAGAAGGCTTTGCACCTTGAAAGACCCGACGTTGCAGCCAAGATTTACGACGCACCAAAGCCAATTGATGCCAAGAATCTCGGTGACTCACTAGATCAACAGGACGTGTCTGAATGGCTCAAGATTCGGGTGAACGTCATGCGCGACATCTTGGACGTGAAGTTTGACGCATGCCCGGAGTTCCGTCAGAGACTGATGGACTCACAAGATAGGAGTATTGTTGAGGCAACTCGTAGCTTGTTCTGGGCATCCGGTCTGCTCCCCAAAGACACAGCCAACCGACCGAGCACAGAATGGCCCGGAGCTAACACTCTCGGACATCTTCTTGAGGACCTTCGCACCTCCAGACGCCGATCCGACCGTCGGCAGTCGGAACCATGCCTCCTCCGGCTCGCAGATGAAATGCTGACACAGGCTATCAATCCCGACCACACCATCTCCTCTCCTGAGCTCATCCATCAGGTAGATCAAGCCATCACTTCAGCGGCCGTGCATAAAGAAACCCCACGTCCACGGCGCCCACAGAAAAACACAGCTGCTATCCACGAGACATCCACCCCGCGCTCGCGTACCACGAAGCGCAAGGATATCACTCCCCCGGGCTCACAAGACAAGCAGTCAGAGAAACGACCTTCCACATGTATCAAGGACTACTTCAGTGCTGCCGACGATAGGTCTTGTGTTTAGTACATACTTGCACTTGCTATCTGTCTCTAGTGATAACTCTATACCCAATATCAGGCGTGTTACATACTATGTCCAGTACGTTATACTTAGCAACATTGCTGACGACTTCAATTGTCGTGACAATTTGAATTTCATGTACTTATCTCCAATTCGAATTTCATGTATTCATTTGATATTACTTGTTTCTACACCAGATATTATCTGCAGCGGTCTGTTCATATATAAAAGCGAACATCTATACATATCCATTGGGTCGAGTCGGTTTCTATTATTGTCGAAATACATCGAAAATATTCCAGATTCGAATGCCTCCAGGCATGGTGGAATCCCAGGTTGCAACATGCAATATGTCAGTATTCCTCTATATGGCTGTAATCAACCGCGTTTGTATCTAATTGGTAGATATTCAAGTGTCATAATGTTTCCCACATTTAATTTGGAGATAGAGTTTCTGATATCATTTTTCTGCTACATGAATCGCATTGGTCGTAATGTAGCGTTTACTCTATATGTTAAGTGGCTACTTATATTATTGTCTAACGATATCCAGTTGAACCCCGGGCCTACAGAATTCGTTTCTAGTAAGCTGAAAATATGTCATGTCAACATTCAAAGCATGAAACGAAATTTGCAAAAAATAACTCAACTATCTGTACAGCTCGGTAGCGATTATGATATCATTACTGTATCAGAAACTTGGTTGACACCAGATATTTCTGACGATGATTATCAAATCCAGGGCTATCACCCCATTTTCCGACGAGATCGGCCAAATCGATCACCGGGCGGTGGTGTTGCCGTCTGGGTGTCATTAAATCTAGTGGCACGGAGACGCTATGATCTCGAGGTAATCGATGCAGAGGCGCTATGGCTGGAAGTAAGGTCACACAATAATGTATTTTTGCTGTGCACAGTATACAGACCGCCCAGCGCCGAACCTCATTTCTGGGAGAACTTGCAATATATGCTCGACAACGCCAGTATTACGAATATAAGCCATATTATGATAATGGGCGATCTCAATGCAGATGATAATACACGTGATGGTTCACAATTTAATGCGTTCGTTAGTGGTAATCACTTAACGTCCCATATAAACGAACCTACTCGTATTACTAGTCAGACGCAGACGTGTCTGGATCGAATTGTCAGTAATATGAACCGTTATGTAATAGGCACACATGTTGTTGCGCCCTTACTGACTAACGACCACTGTACTATTGGAATATCGCTTAACTTCAACATCAAAAATAACCAGTGTTTCACACGGTTGATGTGGGACTATAAGCGAGGTGACTTTGATGGGCTAAAAACTCATCTCCACAACATTGACTGGAATGTTGTTTGCAACAATTTTAATGACATTGAACAAGCTGCTGATGCATGGACCAACACTGTTGTTCAGGCAGCTAAGTTGTATATCCCAAACCGGCTTGTTACTATCAGGCGCAATGACAAGCCGTGGTACAATAACGTCCTACGGCGGACCCGGCGCAAATTAGAGCGCCTTCACAAGCGCGCAAAGCACTCAAACACCGATCATAACTGGGCTATGTATCGGAAATTGAGGAATGAATACATTCAACAATGCAGAGATGCTGAAAGAAAGTACGAAGCTGTTCAGCAAGCTAAACTTTCTAATTTGGCTTTCTCTACGAAAGAATGTTGGAACTTATACAAATCTGTCCTTGGTATGAACTCTGATACGACCTGCCCTGCTTTATTCTATAACGGGGTGACACTTACAGACAACACCGCTAAGGCGAATATCTTTAATGAATTGTTTCTTGAAAAATCAAGAATAGATGACTGCGGCAGATACCTTCCTGATGTTGATATCGCCCTGCCTTCCCAGCATCCGGTTCTAGATCACATTGAGCTGACCGTTAGGGATGTGATCGACCAAATCTCACTCCTGAATGAGTCCAAGTCCTATGGACCCGATGGGATAGGACCCAGACTTCTTAAAGTTATAGGTCCAGCTATATCTGAATCGATTTATAAACTGTTCGGTGCTAGCTTGTCCCGATCCAAAATGCCTACTTGCTGGAAACAGGCTAATGTCATACCGATATATAAGAAGGGCGATAAATCAGATCCATCCAATTATAGACCCGTGTCACTCTTGAATACATCCGCTAAATTGTTTGAAAAAATCATTTTCAATCATTTATACAATCACTTGCGTGACTGTTCTGTGTTGTCTTGTTGGCAGTCAGGTTTTGTAACCGGCTCGTCCACAGTTACCCAGTTGCTGGAAATTTATCACAAATTTTGTGAAAGTGTTGACAAGGGCATGGAGGTCAGTGTTGTGTTCCTGGATATAAGTCGTGCGTTTGATAGAGTATGGCATAAAGGCCTTCTTTATAAACTGAAACGCATTGGAGTAGAAGGGGCTGTACTGTCATGGATAAAGAGTTACCTTGAAAACAGACAACAAAGGGTGTGTCTCAATGGAGAGCTGTCCGACTGGGGGACTGTCACTGCAGGTGTCCCTCAAGGATCCATACTGGGACCCCTACTGTTTTTAATTTTCATTAATGACATAACCGAAGTTGTGACGTACACTAATATCCGATTGTTCGCTGATGACACATGCTTGTTCATCTCTGTAGACAATCGCGATGTGGCCAAACTTTGTATGGAGAGTGATCTTCAAGCCATACATGATTGGTCTGAGAAGTGGCTTGTGGCCTTCAGTGTTCCTAAAACAAAGTCCATGATGATCTGCAACAAGCCCAACAAATATGCACCCCCTACTCTACATATGAACAAGTTAGCGATCGAAACTGTCTCCTCTCACAAACACTTGGGCATAACCCTGACAAATACATTGTCATGGGGTATCCACATTGAAGAGACAGCTACCAAAGCGATGAAAAGACTCGATCTTTTACAAAAGTTCAAATTCAAACTGTCGCGAAAACAGCTTGAACGATTTTATTTATCATTCGTCCTTCCTATCTTGGAATATGGCGACGCATTGTGGGGTGGAGCTCCCTGTTATGAACTTACCAAGCTGGATCGCGTCCATGTGCGAGCAATGAGAATCATAACGGGCGCTACTGAACGGTCAAGTGTGCATGCTCTATTGGTTGAGCTCGGGTGGTACACCCTGTCTGAAAGGAGAAAAATCCACAGACTGAAGTGGTATTACAAGATAATGAACAAACTGGCACCCTCATATCTTGAAAACTTCCTTCAACCAACCGCTGCTGAACGTCATAACTACAACATTCGTAATAGTGATGCGTTGACCTCATATAGAACCAATCTGAAGGTCTTTGATAAATCTTTTTTCCCTTCAACTTTGAAAGATTGGAACGATCTACCACCTGACGTTCGTAATGCACCCACTTTGCATTGTTTCGATCGTAAACTGAAGAGACACCTGCCTCCTCCTGTTAAAACGGATTGGTATGGCTTAGGTGATCGATTCTGTGACATTCACCATGCTAGGTTGAGAATTGGCTGTAGTATGCTGAAAGCGCATCTCTACTTTAACTTACATGTGGAAGACAGTCCGTTGTGTACTTGTGGTCCCTCGGTTGAAGACCCAAGTCACTTCTTCTTCGATTGTACAAAATATGCAAAACAACGCGAAGATCTGATGGCCGGACTGGAAGCGTATCAGCCTATCTCGATAAACCTTTTACTACACGGAGATAGAAACCTTCCTTATGAAATTAACAGAACTATATCAAACATAGTTCAGACGTTCATAAAGGACACCAAGCGTTTCTCGTGAAATCGAATGAACAGATTGAATTAATCAATCATTAATAATTTTTTATTCTTAATTTCTACAGTTATCCGCTTTGAATGTTGCCATGTAGCACAATGCAGCTTCTGTGTCTCATTAACGTTTCCTACGTTACGGGAATACAGAGATTGTATTGTTGAACAGCGTTTGACTACATGTACGATATCTGGTTCTACGCTGTATGGGAAATTTGTAAGATCTCTTTAGCGGAGTTGTTCTCTATTCAACAATTATGAATGGTTAATTGTAAAACAGCATCACACCAAATTGTATTTGTAGATATTCTCCACACAAATAACTCCTTAAACGTCCAATAAGTCTTACCTGTTTCATGTTTACTATGTCATATGTTTTTTTCATTCTGTCATTTACTTGTTTGACAAGCCTTAGTTTAACAAAGATTTTTTGTTATGATATTTTATATTCCATGCATAGCATATATGTCCAAACGTTCGAATAGTTTCTCTAAATGATTATTCTCATATATGAATTTACGTCTGCTTAAGCCTATATGATTACAACAACTATTATCGTCTGTATATAGTTGTATATATATGTTATTTATTGTCCATTTCTGTTGCTAATGCACTTGTACATAATACAGCGGCCTTGATATAGGGCTTAGCCCTGCTGGCCAATGTTCACTTATTTAATAAATATATTTTAAACGAATTCCACCAAAATATCATGACAAGGTATTATATCAGTAGCAGCAAGTGGCTTTTGCAGATATTCTGTGAAATTTGCATGAAAGTTGAGTGAGATACCGGTGATTTAGCAGCATATAATCCAACTCTGGTCAATTTGAGAAATTAGGCGGTATGGCTATGTTTTGCTGAATATCTGCAGGGAATCTTGAGCAACAGGTATGTATATAATACCACAATATCCAGTTTTGAACCAGGCAATTTAAGAAAATATCAACGTCCAAATGAATTGTCACAATTTTGAGAAAAGTGATTTTAAGCGAAAAGTAAATAATGAAACTGTAGTCAAATTTTGGTCAAACACTTGAGTTTTCGGTGATTTATTCAAAGTTTGCTCTGTTTGAACAAGATAAATCAAGCTGAGTTTATGTGGAAATTAAAAAGGGAATTCTTATATCAAACATGACCACTTTGAAGCATTACGAAGGACATGGTGTGATATTATGTGAATTTCCGAGTGTTCGGAAATCTCCATTCCATTGCAATGAAAAAAATATCCAGAAATACATATCCACATCATTCCCAGAGTGCCACCATGTTTATTATTGATCATAAGGATCCACTTGAAGCACCTATCTTTGGCGGCTTGCTTTCATACCAAAATTCTAGGATGTTATTGTCTGTAGTTCGAATGTCAAATGGCCGAAAATGAGAAAAAAAGGGAAATTTGGGTACATGCAAAGAAAGGCTCATAACTATATATAAGCTACCAATCCAGAACGGCTATCATACCAAAATATATACCATAGTTACCAAGTAACTTGAGAAACTTGGTTTTATGTTGCCACCTGAGATGGTACCATTATGTCAAAATTCTGACCGGGTCCAAAGGACTAATACCCATAGGTTTCTTTCAGTTGCCACAATATTGATCGGATGTAGAGAACCATTTCTGAATATATTGATCTTGAAGTCGTTGTGATATTTTTGAGCAGAAAACTGCAACAGTTATAGCAAATGGATTTTCAATGACTTCGGCCAGTCCGTTAACTGACAAGATAAAATGAAAATTTTGGAGCCAACTAGATGAGTCCTCTACGGAAGCTCATATTCGCCACATAGAGGACCGCAAATTTTTAATTACAGTGTAATAACGCTGTAATACAGCGTTATAACGCTCTAATTTAGAGCGTTATAACGCTCTATTTTAGAGCGTTATTACGCTCTAAATTAAACCGTTCACCTTCCTAGCATATTTCCATTATCGTGATTTGTAATAAACATATCTAGATCAGAATAATTTTGAGATTTCCCTACAAATGATTGAGCTGATGAACTAGCAGGTCCGATGATGTCTCTGGCAGTGTAAATTAGAGCGTTATAACGCTGTAATTTACAGCGTTATAACGCTCTAATTTACAGCGTAATTACACTCTAATTAGAGCGTTATTACGCTGTATTAGAGCGTAATAACGCTGTAATAGAGCGTTATAACGCTGTAATAGAGCGTAATAACGCTTTAATTTACAGCGTAATTACGCTTTAATTTACATCGTTAATACGCTGTATTACAGCGATATAACGCTGTATTAGAGCGTAATTAGGCTGTAAATTAGAGCGTTATTACGCTGTAAATTACAGCGTTATTACGCTGTATTACAGCGTTATAACGCTGTATTACAGCGTTATAACGCTGTAAAGAAAAAAGTGCATTCCTCCATCTGGCGAATATGAGCCACCGTAGTCCTCACAGTCAGAATTGAACACGTGCTGAAGCAGACGTTTGGGGCGGTTCCGGTTCTAACCTTGTGCCAGTATTTTACTCAAAGCTTTAGACTTGTATGCAATGGGGAATCTACCATGTTCGCCTAGTGTGGCTGTTGAACTAGAATATTAATACTTACTAATACCTAAGATCCGTTTCAAAAATTTAACATGGAGTCTCTCATACAAGAGTTTTTTCTAATTTGAGATCAACGTTGGTAATATGTGGATTGTTAGCAGTGCTCCTATCCCGATATAAAATGAATAATTTATCATTTATAGAGTCTAGTTCTACCAAGATATCTCTTGGTTTGTTACCTTTTTGTTTCCCTATTCTACGAGCTGTTTTAATAATAATATTTTAGCTTTCATCTGACAATATATCACGAGCCTCTCTTACCGTATTGCCTTCTTCATGAACATTTGATATGTGGATTGAATGGGTTGATTTTGGCATTCCCCAAATGAAACATCCGTATAGTAGGACGGCGGGCACAAGCTTATCAAATAGTTTTACAATATTGAATTATTACCTTCATGAACTGAGAGTGCTTGTGATAAAATATAACAGGCTCTGTTTGCTTTCAGAATTTGATCTTCCATCATATCATTTGTATTCACATTATAGGTTATACGAAATCCCGAGTACGTGACGCTAGATGATCGATTTAGCGGTGTACCATTTAATCAAATGGTAGGGTTGCGTTTGGACTTTCTCTTTGACATTATCATGAATTCAAATTTATCAGGATTGATACTGATATTCCGATTATAGCAGTAATCGGATAAGGCATTTAGGCAATTTTGAAGACTTTATTCGGATTGGGAAATAAGGATTCGCCCATGATAACGAGTTTATGGGTACTATGTCCAAAGTAACTGGATCACAGGTCCTGTCGAATATATCATGTATGTCATTCTGAAATATATTTGAGAGGTTAGGGCTTATATTACAGCCTTGTTTCAGACCGGATTTTGATAATAGAGGGTGACTCAAACCGTTTCTACAATTAACTTGGTAGTAGCAGGTCTTAGACTTGATTTATTCATAGAGTTTCTCTGTTATACGGGTTTTTTTTTTCATTTTATAGTATAAAATGTCTCTGTTGACAAGGTCAAAAATTTTCTGAAATCTATAAAAACCATGTATACTGTTTTTATTAGAGTAATTAACATACTCATTATAAATAGATTTGAGTATGTATATATTATCTTCTGTTCTGTGTCCCTTCCTAAATCCGTATTGTGGTATTGTGAGATCAGTGAATTGCCAGAGAGGAAATGTTCCAGTCTAGAATTAAGAATTGAGGTGAATAATTTCCCAAGACAGCTTGATAGTGATAGTTGTTCAGGTCATAACGGTTACCTTTCTTGAATATAGGCACAATAATATTTCCAGAATTATATACACTATTAAATATTGTAAGGATGGCCCTGTGCAGAGTATCCCCACCATACATCAAAAATTCACAAGTTATAGCATCAGTACCTGGGCTTTTCCCTCGTTTTTTGGCCAGCGCGTCGCGCTGGTCTTCTAAGTTTGGGTGAAAACAGACCCACGCAGGGTAGATATGAGTGGGCCCGGTCCTGATATCATTTGTTTAATATAGTAATCTCAACAAAAGGATCACAGCACTTTCAAAAACAAT
Source organism: Terebella lapidaria (assembly GCA_949152475.1). NCBI lineage: Eukaryota > Metazoa > Annelida > Polychaeta > Terebellida > Terebellidae > Terebella > Terebella lapidaria. Next base: position 51,875,575 of record OX424556.1, on the reverse strand, counting down.
ATTTCTGATTGTTTCCAGGAGGTTTTACATTTTAATATTGTGAATAAACGCAAATACTGTGAGAGCTTTGCGATATTTGTTGATTTACTGTAATACATATGCATACAGTAGCGCAACAAAAATATTGAGCTAAATATCTGGTGTTGGCAGAACAATTACGAAAGGTTGCCAACTTTTATAGTTTACGATATAAAAGTGACAAAATGTGATGAAAAATATTTTTTTTACGACAAAATAGACGCATAAACTATCAATTTGGTCCAAAACATTGGGCAACAATAAAACCATTGAATGTCTGTCCTCGGATATACATATATATATATATATGTTCTTTGTTTATTATATGGAGAATAATGAGCAATTTAATCCAATAAATCAAGGTTATTAATCACATAAACTTACCCATCCCAACATATTTCCGCTGGCCACAAAAATAGTTCTCTCCACTGTAGGTTACTTGTTTATTTATACATTTTGTTAATTCTTCCATCGAACTTTCGCCATCGAAGGCATGAGAACTGTCCAGTTGTTCTAAGACTCTCAGATTAGATTTGACATAGTGTTGGACTTGTGTATTGCCTTTCTGTATAGGTTTCAATAATGTACGAAAATGTGATACCCAGTCATCCGCACTGATTTCCATATCTTCCCATTTTTTCCCCAGTAGGTTCCTAATTTTCTTCCAGTAGAGAGAAGGATTGCCACTTTCTAGTTTCATAATTTTGTCAATGTGCTTGGATTTTAGTAGTGCTAAATGATTATTTACCGCCTTTTTACTTATTTCTTTTTAGTGTTCGAAAGCTCGCGTCGCTTATTCAGATTAATATCGTCTTGTTGAAAAATCTACCTCGTAGAATTTCTTTGCTTGAATAGGGGTGCTGTTTTTGGCCATGCATGCTTATTATTCTCCCCCCATGCTTATTAGATTTGAATTTAATTTTCCTGCAAATTTTATTGGCCGCACCCGTTAACAGATTTGACAGGGAGTTTACCAAAACATCAGAATTTTCAGGTTGAGAACCAGCATCAAAAATTGATTGAATATTTTTTTATTATTTCATTTGATGCCATTGTCTCTATGAAGTTTGGTTCAGCTCAAAGAAATTCGATTCCATCAGCGATTGATTATATCCCCCGTTTCAATACAAACAGGAATTGGACAATGTTCAGTATACCATGGGTATGGCAGTATTTTAAAATATTGAATGCATTTGAATAAATTGCCGTTACTGATACATAAGTCTGTACGAGAATTGCCGCTGTAGCCATGGTATGTATATGACCCTAGCATGTCACCAGTTGCTCGACCGTTCACAATTAGTAGATGGCTATCATTCAGCATAGTTAGCAATTTATTCCCGTAACTTTTAGTTTTGCAAACCTGACTGAAGCGAACAGGTATATTTAAGTATTGAAATTCACTGTCATTATTCACAGTGCAAGTATCAGTATTATTAGACAATTCGATCCATTGTTCCTGTTTATTGCCTGTGCGACTATTCAGATCACCCTTTAATAATATGTCACCCATACTATCATATTCACAAATTTCAGCTTCTAAAATATCCAGTGAATCAGGCCCGTGATTTTTACAATGAACAGAGTTATTGGGGGGGGGGGGGGGGGGGATTTAGCAACTACACAAATATACATCCTGTGACATATTGAAGAAATTTATACTTTTCTTTAACCCACATACAGTCCTCAAGATCACTTTTGATCTTAGTGACAACACTATATATTTCATTTTTGATGAAGGTGCAAACTCATCACCAGACCTAGCTCTGCTGGCCTTCTCATTTTTAATCCTGTCACTAGGGAAATATTGATAACCATTGACAGCTATATTGATATCTTTTGTAAGCCATGATTCGACAATAATGAATATATCATAACGTTTAATTATGTCATCCAATTCCTGTAACTGTAACTTTTGGTGAAGTCCACCCCGTACATTCAAATTACATATTTTGAATGATTTCTTCATGACAATGTGAGTTCATCATCAGGGGTAGACTGAGATTTTGATATTGCATGTATACGTCACTCACACATAATATACTAGTAATTACTATATTGATATGTTAATAATTACAGATTTTGTTTTCCAAATCTCCTGTCATATGCGATTTACATATACAATTTTCCATGATATATAGTCACAAGTTGGTAATGGCAACTACAGTAAACATCAACAGGTATATATGACGATGAGGGGCTTTCCAGAAATATAAATATAATTTAGAATATAATTGATATTCAATGCAATTATGATGGCATTAACCCTATGCACTGAATCTGAGAAGTGTCCATAATACATAAATTTCTTGTATCATAATGTGCATGTACAGTGATACTTGGATTTGGATTATGAGTTCAAAATACTACAATCAAATTGATAATGGCTTCAAAAGAAGTTCTTAGTAGTATTTAAATTACATGGATTAGAGCATACTAGTAGTGTATATCCACACTCTATATAAGTAGTGTACAAAATAAACACTTGAACAATGATATTACATGCAACAGAAATATAGTCAATTATTAGCATTTAATGCAGTATTGTGCTGAACACGGTATAGCATAATCAAATCACTAGTCTTACATGCACACATGCATGTTAAATCTTTTATATGGTATATTTGTACCTAATTAATATGCATGATCATGAAGAGTACATGTACTTTGTGTGTTTTATGTACAGTGACCAGTGAGGTTTTTCAGCAGTGAAATTGTGAGGAGGTTGATGAGGTCATCTGTGGAGCCTGGGCTCATCCCAGCTGACTGCTGAGAAGGTGGATGGTCGTGACGTGGCTGAGGTTTTTCCATCACCGAAGATGTGGTCCGTGGGCCACTCCTACGGTCAAACCCTGGATCACTCCTTGGGTCAAACCGTGGTCCACTCCGTGGGTCCATCCGTGGATGGGGTGGAGTGGAGTCTGGATAGAAGGGCCCTGTTTGCAGGCCAATCCTGGGAGACACTTAGTGTGGCCACTTGGGTGTGGATTGGTGGAGTGACATGTTTGTCCGTTGATGTCTTTGATAGCCTTGGTGTTTTTCTAGGAGGCCGAAGGCACCATACACATCCTTCATGAAGGTACGCACACCAGAGTTGGCATTGCTGTGCACATTGTCCTCATTGAGTGAGTCACGTTTCTGGAGCTTTGGGTGAGTTATGTAGAAGATATGAGATGTTGAGCAATGGGCACCAACGATGTGGTTGATCTCGTTCAATGCATGGTTCAGCTGTTGGCTTCCGGGGCCTCCAACATATAGGAGTTCTGAATAGGCCACCTTAGCCTTTGGGTATATTGTCGCAGCTCGCATAAGGCAGTCGATAATGTCACTGCTGACTGCCTGAGGTGATCTGCCGTTTTTGATGTCGTTCAGGCCGACATGGAGAATGAAATACTCGAGGGATTTGTTGAGTTGGGGGCTCTTTAAAAGTGCCAATCGAGCTTGTGCTGCTGTAGACTTCCTATTTATAGTCACATGTTTCGACTCAAAGCATTTGAGTGGTTTTATATGTTTGACGTTAGAGCTTCCCATGATGATCGCTGATGCCTGTTTGTCAGGTCCAGGCTGTTTGGAAGACCAGTCAGGTTGAAATCAAAGCTGATAATGTCTGAGATAGCTGTGAACCCAAGCTATCAACCGAACTTACAACCGAAGAAGAAGAGGTCGAGAGAAGGAGCCGAACACCGAACTACATGATAGGTGATCCCTACTTCGAGAACACTACTAGCTGCAGTCCCGAACACGCTACCACCGAGACGGCCTGCAGCCAGAGCATCGGAGCTTCCCGAAGTATCCCACCTGAGTCAACTAAGACGGCCTGTAGCCGGAGCCTCGGAGCTTCCCGAAGTATCCCACCTGAGTCAACTAAGACGGCCTGTAGCCGGAGCCTCGGAGCTTCCCGAAGTATCCCACCTGAGTCAACTAAGACGGCCTGTAGCCGGAGCCTCGGAGCTTCCCGAAGTATCCCACCTGAGTCAACCGAGACGGCCTGCAGCCAGAGCATCGGAGCTTCCCGAAGTATCCCACCTGAGTCAACTAAGACGGCCTGCAGCCGGAGCCTCGGAGCTTCCCGAAGTATCCCACCTGAGTCAACTGAGACGGCCTGTAGCCGGAGCCTCGGAGCCAAGAATGATACTACTTAGTCCCGCAAAACATTGACACGGAAATCTGCCATTTGCAAGAATGCCTGAAATATGTGGTTATGCATATAAAATGTTTCACGCAACCGACATTGTTCAGACCTTTGATTTTTCATTGCATCACAATCTGATATCATTTCATTTATCTAGACATATTATTGAGTTATTCTATTTATCAAACATTCGTCTTCTGAACATTATGGAGCCGCTGAAAGGACATGGAAGAAATATTTTTTGACATATGGTTATTGCGTTCCCTCACAATAATATTGCGTTCCCTCGCAATATTATCGCGTTCCCTCGCATTCCGGATCGCGTTCCCTCGCGATCTTATTGCTTTCTCTCGCAATCCGGATCGCGTTCCCTCGCGATATTATCGCATTCCCTCGCGATCTTATTGCGTTCCCTCGCATTGTGCTGACGCCAATGACTTCTGAGAAAGTTATTCTACAAGATCGTGAGGGAACGCGATCCGGAATGCGAAGGAACGCAATAATATCGCGAGGGAATGCGATAATATCGCGAGGGAACGAGATCTGGATTGCGAGGGAACGCAATAAGATCGCGAGGGAACGCGATCCGGATTGCGAGGGAACGCAATAAGATCGCGAGGGAACGCGATAATAATGCGAGGGAACGCAATATTATTGCGAGGGAACGCAATAATATTGCGAGGGAACGCAATAACAATGTGCCAAAAAAATTTCTTCCATGTCCTCTCAGAGGCTCCGTAGTACTTAGATTTTTCACACAACTTATTTTCGAACAAAACCTTTAGCTCATCGGCTGAAAGCATAGGTGCATAGGTGTCGACATAGGTAGCTGTGTCTCTTAAGGCCCCACGTCTTCCTACTCAAATCTTCCAGACTGCCTCATAATAGTACTGTTCCTATGGTCGACAAATTTGATATACTCCTTGGGTATTGCATGCCCTCTGAAGTTTGTTCAAGATTTGCAGAAATTTCGAGGATTTCTGATAAAATTTAACGATTGATAGTAATTTTTATCATACACGTGTGCAGATGGAACACTGTGATTGCATATGGCGATTGTTTACCTTCGCATTATCAACCAAAAAACGCTATTTATCCAATCACGCAATTTTTGATAGCATCAAATATACATTTTTCATAATTTTGACGATTCAATCAACACAAATTAGCATATTCATGAACCTATTTTGAATGTTACGGATTTAATTTTGGTTCCAACTGAATCCTTGACCATGAAAACGTTGGCAACGACAACTGAAACAATAATCTACGACTAATACTCCTCAAGATATCATCAAATATACATTTTTTCATAATGACTACCCTAGTTTGCATATTCACGATCTTTACGAAAAATGCTCAAGGGTGAAAGAGTGGCATTAATCGGAATATTGATATATATGTTGTTAAATTTTCAAAAAATGCAAAAAAAAATTGCATGCGGACCACAATGCAAGCTTTTCTGCCCTGTCCCCGGACTACAAGGTTTGATAGTCTGACGCACGGACGCACGCAATGAAAACGGACGGTCGGCGGCGGTGGGTTTGGGCCTTTAAGCCAAAAATTCACTCGAAGCCATACTGGCGTGTGAACTTAATATAGCGCTTTAAGTAGTAAACCCATTCTAAAGCGCTGTATAATTTGGTGTAATCTTGACATATATAGTTATAATCTGCTGTAATTTTGACAATTCAATCAACACAAACCAGACATAACCTGACAAAACACACGTCAATGAAATTTCTCAGCTGATTGTATAAGCTAAACCTAAAGCTAGCAGAACTCTTTCACGATTCAGATTCAGACTAACGAGATACGACGCAATATGGCGTTTTCCACTGCCGAAAATAAGAACGAACCGACACCATTCAATCTGCGACCAAACTTGGAAGAAATACTGAAAAACTTCCCGAAAGGTCCACTTGATGTCTACCGCCAAAAAGCCAGTTTCTCCTGGAAAAACATGAAACTCTTCATGGACGGAGAGGAGGTGACACTCTTTAAGGTGAGTATTGAACTGGAAGGATAACTCATATCTTCAAGTTGAGTGGTATACTGAAAAAAATGCACGGTGGGTGGTTGATTAGAAGTATAGCACGGATCTTTGGGGAGTTGGGGAGTGGACTGAGAGGACAGTACTAAAAGGACAGTGGGCCAACAACCTCGCCGTCGGTCCACATAGATCTTCAGATTGAGTAGTGGATTGGAAGGATAGCATCATAAGCATGGATCTTCAAAGTGAGTAGTGGATTGGAAGGATAGTACGGATCTTCAAGGTGAGTAGTGGATTGGAAGGATAGTACGGATCTTCAAGGTGAGTATTGGATTGGAAGGATAGTACGGATCTTCAAGGTGAGTAGTGGATTGGAAGGATAGTACGGATCTTCAAGGTGAGTAGTGGATTGGAAGAATAGTATGGATCTTCAAGCTGAGTAGTGGATTGGAAGGATAGTACGGATCTTCAAGGTGAGTATTGGATTGGAAGGATAGTACGGATCTTCAAGGTGAGTAGTGGATTGGAAGGATAGTACGGATCTTCAAGGTGAGTATTAGATTGGAAGGATAGTACGGATCTTCAAGGTGAGTAGTGGATTGGAAGGTTAGTACGGATCTTCAAGGTGAGTAGTGGATTGGAAGGATAGTACGGATCTTCAAGGTATGTAGTGGATTGGAAGGATAGTACCGATCTTCACGGTGAGTATTGGATTGGAAGGATAGTACCGATCTTCAAGGTGAGTAGTGGATTGGAAGGATAGTACGGATCTTCAAGGTGGGTAGTGGATTGGAAGGATAGTACGGATCTTCAAGGTGAGTAGTGGATTGGGAGGATAGTACGGATCTTCAAGGTGGGTAGTGGGTTGGAAGGATAGCACAGATCTTCAAGGTGAGTAGTGCGTTGGAAGGATAGTACGGATCTTCAAGGTGGGTAGTGGATTGGAAGGAGATCATGGATCTTCAAGGTGAGTAGTGGATTGGAAGGATAGTACGGATCTTCAAGGTGGGTAGTGGATGGGAAGGAAAGTACGGATCTTCAAAGTGAGTAGTGGATTGGAAGGATAGTACGGATCTTCAAGGTGAGTAGTGGATTGGAAGGATAGTACGGATCTTCAAGGTGAGTAGTGGATGGGAAGGAAAGTACTGATCTTCAAGGTGGGTAGTGGATTGGAAGGATTGTAGGGCTCTTCAAGGTAAGTAGTGGATGGGAAGGATAGTACGGATCTTAAGGTGAATAGTGGATTGGAAGAATAGTACGGATCTTCAAGGTGAGTAGTGGATTGGAAGGATAGTACGGATCTTCAAGGTGAGTAGTGGATTGGAAGTAGCATGGATCTTCAAGTTGAGTAGTGGATTGGAAGGATAGTACGGATCTTCAAGGTGAGTAGTGGATTGGAAGGATAGTACGGATCTTCAAGGTGAGTAGTGGATTGGAAGGAAAGTACGGATCTTCAAGGTGAGTAGTGGGTTGGAAGGAAAGTACGGATCTTCAAGGTGAGTAGTGGATTGGAAGGATAGTACGGATAGTACGGATCTTCAAAGCGAGTAGTGGATTGGAAGCGTCGTCAGATCTTCAAGGTGAGTAGTGGACTGAAAGAATAGCACTTATAGTCATGGTGCGGAGTGGACTGGAGGCACGACACGGATTTTCCACGTGGGTACTCATAATCTTATGGTGGGTTGTGGACTGCAGGGATCATGGTGTGTAGTGGATTATATAGTTGTTATCAGAACATGTGTTGCGTTGTGGATAAATATCATATATGTCTATAAGTAACTGGTTTCAAAAATTTCATGTGTTGATGGCGTAAGAGATGGATTGTGTGTGTATTTTTTTCTCGTTCAGCACCACGTCTGGAAAACTATGGAAAATGATCCCCTTTTCGATCAGCCTGTCGAAACACAGAAACTCATGGATATGCGTACAGCCAACTTCCAACGAGCAAGGCGACTGTTTGAGTACAATTTTCTGTCTTGGGAGGAGGTATTTCAGTGTCCTATGAAAATGAGGGAGTTCGTCAACTGTGTGGGCAGCTATGATTGGGGACTTGGAGCCAAATATTTCTTGCATTGGGAGGTACTATTATCTAATCAGTAGAATCCAAACGCTCTTAGTGGCAAAAATAAATCACCCACATTCACAATCAAACTTCATTCTGCCGGTTGATGAAAACTTAGATTCCATTTTCTCAACAAACAGTAATTTATTCTTATTCATGTGTAGAACATGGCGAGATTGATATTGTTGTTATTGCGGTAGATGTTTGCGAACATTGTGGAAGCGAATGTGGGCAGAAAGCCAGAGCACCCTCTATACCCGCTGGTGAACCAATGCAACACCATGGAGGTAGGATTAACTGCAGGTTGTAGCACCTGGTGAATGACTGGTTAACTCAACATGTGACGTCACTCTATTGTTAACTTTCTCCAATAAATATTCAATTTAATTCACTTCAATTTAATGGAGAGTTCACTCTCCAGTACTTGCACATGTATTGGGGGATCTGTAATATAATATATACAATATTGTAACGGATTCCAGCCGACAAAAAATGTGTTCGGCTATGTATTGTATCTGTTTTTTAAACAATATATGTGGTTAACAGATGTCATGCGGTGTTTGAAAAGGTTTACAATTGATTACAATCGGTACAAGTTTTTTCGGTGGTTTCGGTTACTCTCCGGCAGAACTCAGACCTTCGTGGTCAAAATACGTAATTACGTAAAAGTGTTCCAAGACGGATTTGGAACAATGCATACTGCTACGTGGCGGTCCCTCATTGGTTATCAATCATACTTTTTTTTCGGTATAAACCTCAGTTTTAATTGTTTGGGAAGGTCACGTGACACCCACCCCAAACAGTATAAATACTGCCGACTCGCACGCCTTTTGAGCCTGGGACACCAGCCAGTTCACATCGCGTTACAGCCGAACTGATATCTATGGCCGAAGAGCAGGAGCTAATGGAGAGTGTCATCTCTAAATGAATTCACAACAATTTCAATCGACTGTATGATTCGAACTGTAGTCGAGACTTGATCTTTGAGTCGGCCCAGCTGACTCCGTGTTCGGGTATACAGATGAAATGAAACTGAAGTTTTACTTAGAGAATTTCAAGAAAGTCAACCGAAGTAAAAGAATTGACCGAAAGACCACTCGGGTTGAAACAAAGCTGATAGCGTCTATGATAGCTCAGAACCCAAGCTATCAACTAAACATTTATCTGAAGAAGAAGGGGTCGATAGAAGAAGACGAACTCCAACCTGAATGATTGGCGAGCCCTACTTCGGGCACACAACGAGCTGCAGTCCCGAACACGCTGCCAGTGAGATGGCCTGCAGCCGGGGCACCGAAATTGCCTGAAGTGCCTCAACAGCCGAAGAACCAGAGTCGCCTGAGATGGTCTGCAGCTGGAGTACCAGATCCTCCCAAAGTACCCCTGCAGCCGAAGAGCCAGAGTCGCCTGAGACGGCCTGCAGCCAGAGTACCAGAGTCACCCGAAGTACCCCTGCAACCAAAGAGCAAGAGTCGCCTGAGACGGCCTGCAGCCAGATTACCAGAGCCTCCTGAAGTACCCCTGCAGCCGAAGAGCCGAGTCGCCCGACACGGCCTGCAGCCGGAGTACTGTGGTCACCCAAACGACAACTGCAGCCGAAGAGCCGAGTCGCCCGAGATGGCCTGCAGCCGGAGTACTGGAGTCACCCAGATGACTCCTGCAGCCGGACAGCTAGAGACAGCCGAGGTACCAGAGTCAGCCGAGCGACCCCTGCAGACGGACACAAGCCGAAGAGTCAAAACACAGAAGCATACGGATGAAAATTACTAATGGTTGTGATCATATCCATGATGGATTTAATAGCATGCACTTTTAAAGAGCAGAATGAGTCTGGCCTCACGATAAAAATTAAGTATATCACAGGGAGCAGGATTACTGCCCAATCGACAGTTTTTTAAGGGTTTCCTATCTGTTTTCACTTTCTTTCTCCGGTCGGGAAACTCGTTGATCACGCTGGTCAATCGTGACGCATTCGAAAAATTATTGATTATGTTCATATGATTAGAGATTCCCACCTTATTTTTTAAGCTACTCTTGTTTGTAATCCATGTGTTTGCATTGAGATGGTGAGCAGCATTGACTTCAAATCAACCGGGATCAGCTCAAACACTGATGGATTGAGCTCTCCAGTACCCATGGATTTGAGATCACTTAGATATTGGAGACCCAATACTTCTTTTTTTATTGGAGAGTTAATTGTCCAATACCAATACATGTTGGAACAAATTAACAATAGAATGGCGTCACATGCGGAGTTTACTTGATACTGGCTCAAGTATCATACACTGCGCCTTAATACTACTGGTCCACTAACACTGTGGCGGAGCTTGCCCATACGTGAGGAGATTTTTACCGGAAAATGCCCTCGATTTTACCCGGGAAGCCCACGATTCTCACCGGGAAGCCCGTGATCCTTTCCGGGAGGTAAATTTAATAAGCAGGTATGTTTTGAATGTGGGGGAAGAAACAGTGATTTCCGATGTTCCAATGATAAATGTGGCCGAAATAGTTAGGTAAATGGCTGTTGGTGGTATTGCGAAGAGAACTTGAGTTGAGCAGTAATTCATAATGATACAACTGTTATTTGAACGGCAAATTCGGGGCAGGCTGGAAATATTACAAATTGTTGAATGATTACTGCATATTTTCGCTCACCAATGTGCACAACCCTTCGTCAGTATGTATATAACAATTGCATCACAAGAAAACAAACTGGAGGGTATTTATTGCAACGTTCAAGCTAGCGAAATAAAACCAGAAGCCCGTGATTTTTTCCGGCACGCTTAGGCATGCCCAGGATTTTCACCGAAGCGCCCAGGATTTTCACCGGTGAATATCAAACATTTTCCCATTGCTGTTTATAAGATGCTGCCGTTTCAAACATGTTAACCTGTAAAATCAAACGTAAACGCTACTGTAATATGGCATAGAATTGTTACGTACGAGTAACATATTTAATTTACATTATATATGGCGGATTTCACGCTCAGGAAATTTTGTTGCGAATTTTAAAGATGGTATGTATTTTTTTTTTTAAATATTGATCACAGTTTCTATATCTTGTTGCCCCGTGATCGATCGAATATACGAGAAACAGTCTGTTTGTAACCGGTAAAAAATTATTCATTATTTTGCTCATCGTCAGAAAGTAACGGATTTAGGACGGACAAAATTCCCGATATGTTTATATGCCTTATATAGCGAACAGAACGACAAAGTGGCTTAGTCGGAATGTTGTGGGGAGTGTGAAGGTGGAGAAATGGATTTGATCTGCATTAAATAAACTGAAGTAATGTTTCGTAGACAAGAGTAACTTCTGTACTATCAATTTAAAAGTGCACATTAAATTATCTCTTGTCCATCCAAGACGGACAACAAAAGGTAATGTAATATTATATTATAAAAAATAGGTTCTGCTTCAATATCGTAGGGACAACGCGAAAAATATTGGCACCATTGTGAAGTACTCGATGTGGACACCAGTTGTTATTGTTTTTTTTTCATAATATTTTGACGGATGGAAAAAATTGCGAATGTTACGTGTTTTTTTGGTCCGTCCAAGTTTTGTAACGATTGCAGCGTATGTTTTATCTTTGATTACGTTACTAATTTTGGCAAACACGCGTTTTTATTCGGCTCCCAGATGGCCACCGCTCAAACTGATGATGACGACAACCAGAGAAGAATATGGACGAAAATACCAAAATGGTGATTCAGCAAAAAGTTTGAGGGCAAAGTTCACCAGAGTAAGACATGTTTGCCTGGGGCCGCGGGTCCGAAAATAACGTATGTTATCCTCTTCGATGCACATTTGACGAGATATACAAGAAGCCTCAATGATGACTAAGCAGAAATGCTGGTAATGTGATTCATCAATCCCAAAATCAATAGGATTCTTCCCTAGTATGAACCTTAATGCAAACTTCCATATCCATTGCCTGAAGATTCTCGAAATATGACTTTGAAACGAAGTCCATAGATCAACCTTGAATCCGTCCTCATGAACCCCAGTAGGTACAAACAAGAATGGGTCATGTGCTTTATTATACTGGACAAATGGAGAAAATTTTATCCAAATCCATTCGGGCATTCAGGACTTAATAATCGCAAACCCAAAACGATTGTAGGTAAAAACAGTAACATATACTAAATTAGGAGGAATAAAAGGAACACAACCAAATTCATTATATCTCAGGTTGAATGTTCCACTAACGATCAATTTTGTTTAATAGGCTTAACAAATCTCACTATGAACAAATCTTAAAATTCTTTAAAGAGACTTCGTTAGCTCCTCCGACTTTCATCGTCTTCATTGCTGGGCTGTGAAGGAGCATATCGCTGGGCACAGTAATCGCGCAGATCCAACATTATAATGTCACTTTGGAAGGATTGCACTTCACATCATCATCACCGTCAATTTAAAAATGTAAATACCTGTACTTGGTAAAACACCTGTACTTGGTTCATCCTTGTGGCTTTCGATACAGTGTTGAATTGTCTTTCCGGCATCTTCATATTTTGCTTTGTAGTGGTAACGTCGATAATGATCGTGGACATATACAATACATAATATTATTCAATTACACACATGTGAGGTCATCCATGAAGTTATAACATTTTTATGCGTGTTTATATACACATGGAGTACCGGAAAGAATCATGGGCCCTGTTTAAAACGCCGGGAAAAATCCTGGACACCCAGGTAAAAATCATGGGCTTTTGATAAAAATGGAAAAAAGGCACTGCGCAGTGTATCTACATCAGAATAAATTTTTCAATGTTCACAGGTAAATGGTTGTTTCAATGTATCCACCAAATTTAAATAATGAATGAGAAATACATATTTACCATGCCTATTAACCAGCGTGCTATGTACCACCGGAAAGAATCGCGGGCATCCCGGGGAGAATCAAGGGCAATTTCCGGTAAAAATCTCCTCACGCATGGACAAGCTCCGCCACAGTGACTAAGTGAAAGCCATTTAATCCGTTCGTCACCTTTTTAATCCTTATTGGATTTAGAGAAAGGCGCAGGATATGATACATGTACTTGGGCCTTGATACTTCTCTGTTTCATGTTATAAGACTTCTTGCACTGCTAGGCGTATGGGTGTTTTGCTCTGACTGAGTTGAGCCATGGTAGTAATACGAAGGCGATGAGAACAGAAGCCCGATATGATCCACTGACCCAGGTCTGTGTCTGAACTGTCTTCGGTGTGTCGGTTAACTCAACGATCCTATAGCCAACTCTGGTCAATTTTGACGTACTAGTGAAATCACACTCTCTGGTAAAATCCGTGACATACGTAAAATGACGGGCGTGTAAGTGAGATTTGAAACGTCACGTTATTTTACTGATTTGACCTTTCTGGTGACATTTGATTTTCCCGCCAAATATTTGGGCCAATTCGTAAAATTCTACATATTCGAACTCCTGCAACTTACACGGAAATTATCGGAAAATTATCGCATGTTTGTACTTTGACCCGTTCCTACGATCGTTATGTTCCAAGGTCATGACCTTGACGGGAGAAAAAAGCTCTTTCTCTTGAAACTACGTGACTAGTATGCAAACCGTCGGTGGTGTTTGTGACTATATATGATGTGGCATATGTTTTGTTTACTTTTTGTTATAACATCACAAAAATAATCTTGTTATATTGGAATATGAAGTCCAAAAAAATGCTGTGAAACACAACATAGATCGGGGGCAAATTGACTATGAAAAAATATACCCTCATTATTCTAAACAGTGGTATGTTGTAGTTCAGAGCAAGTGTAATAAACAAAATAATTAATTGTAACAATATTCGTAATCATATTTTTGTATGGTGCTTCTGAAATCGAGCAAAATCAGCAAAAATGACCACGTGGCAATGTTTGTCACCAGAGCCGTCTAGTAAGAGCTAGCTACAGGATCGTTGGTAAACTCTTGGGACACATTTTTACGAATATAGTGTATACCATGCATGACTAAAATATTTCTTTTGCTTGAATATTCATTGGAGATGTGATGAACCTTTGGAGATACTACTTTACATTATATTGTAGGAGTTTGTCATCAACACGCCAGATTTTGAAGCCACAAAGATCTGGGTTGGTAACTTGGGTAAGATGGCGACTCACGCGATGGTTTATGCTCAGCTGTATACACCAGACGGTCAGTGTCATGGTCTGCACCAGTTCGTGGTACCTGTTCGGGATCCACGCACGCTGCATGCTCTCCCTGGTGTGCTGGTGGGTGACATGGGCGAGAAGATTGGTCAGAACTCACTGGACAACGGGTCAGTAGATTGCACGTTATCGTTCGTAACACACTTGCCGGTGCTAGCAAAATAATTTCTACTGTAATGTCGTCCAATGTTTTTTTATCAGATTTGTGGCATTTCATCAAGTAAGGGTCCCACGAGAGAATCTTATGGCCAAGACTGGAGATGTCACTCCAGAGGGGAAATATGTCAGCCCCTTCCACGTAAGTGTGTTTGTTCAGAACAAACATTGCAGAATAAAATTGAATATACACTGTCAGATCCTTTGGCATGAGTGTGACTGTCAAGTGTGGACGAGTGTAATACATTGGCAATGGCAAGTGGCATTGGCAAATTGCTCGTATGTCCATTTGTCTTCAAGTATTCAACTGTTCTCTTATATGAATCTGTTAGAGAAGCAGCGATGAATGTGAGGTTGTAGTCTTCATGTTCTTCGAGATGGTGACACTCATTTGCTCTCAGTTCTTGGCAAGTGATATTGAATTCGGGCATTTGATGCAAGACTGGCGCCATGAAGCAGTTACCATCCTGTAGTATTTTATAATACTGTCGTCCATTGCTTTTGAGTATCCTATCCAGTCTATTGGTATGTAGTTGTAAGAGCAGTGCCCTCGACTGTGCTTGTCTTGACCTGATTGCTTTGACTTTTCCGGTTCTTGAACTTCTGCATTATCATTTAGGGCAGTGGCCGGATTGGATTCATCTTTGGACTGGTTTAATTTCTTTACGCACTTTTGGCTTTTCCTTCATTTCCAGCCCTTGTCTCTAGATGCTGTCTTTTGTGTCTTTTTTGTTCCAGGTGAATTAATGACAGGAAGACTCAGATCCCCACCACTATCATTGACATCAACCTGCACTTTGATGATTTGTTTAGCTTCGGTTTCACTTGAAACAGAAACATCATCAGCGTTTTACAACTTTAGAATGTGCCCGTGTACAACAGGTTTGTGTCATGGATTTATTCCTGAGGCAGATGAGTGGAACATCATCATCACTGGTAACAGTGGTCACATGTGTAACGTTTGACTCAAGCACCCCGTATCTGAGCACGGTCACGGCAGGCGTCGTGATTACTTAACTACAACCAGGTAGGCCTAATAGTCCGCCAAACAAGTCCGACCTCGATACATCACCTGTGTGTAGAGCCTGGAATACATTGGAGCGGCTTCCGGAACCCGCGCACATGGACGTGTTGCTGGCCGGCCTCGCCGACAGTTCACCACGGGGACAGATCTCCGGATAGCCCGATGGTCTGTCAGAGCCTGTACACACCATCCCAGTGCGTGAGCCCCCTTATCAAAGCAGCCTCCCTCGTGGGCCCCCGCCTGGTATTGTTCTCGGGGTCCTCGTGATCCCTCTAGCCTCTAGCCTCCTCTAGCCTCTGGCCTGACAAAGGGGACAAGGAGGAGCCCACCATCGTCCTCATGCCTCGACAGCTCTGAGACAAAGCAAACAAAAAAAGACGGACTGCTAGCTATCAAGTTAGCAGCGCAATAGAGCGAGGATGTGACGTCAGACCATTGTTACAGTATAGTAGATGGATAAAAGACAATGTGTCACTAAGGCAACACACGGCTTCAAACGTGAAGTGGCCAAAACAGGTATGGTGCAAGATAGTAGCAAAATCGCCACACATGCATCTACATCTGGTTGATTGTAGTTCTCAGGAGACAGCTCTCTCTGTTGGTCGATAGTCACTAGGTACAGAACTTCCGTTTGTTGCTCGGTGTTCTCTGGTGGCGTCTCTCCTTGTTGGACGGTGTTCTTTGGTGGCGTCTCTTTCTGTTCGTCGGTGTTCTCTGGTGGCGTCTCTTTCTGTTGGTCGGTGTTCTCTGGTGGCGTCTCTTTCTGTTGGTCGGTGTTCTCTGGTGGCGTCTCTTTCTGTTGGTCGGTGTTCTCTGGTGCTGATTCGCCCTGTTGGTTGGTGTTCTCTGATGGCATCTCTCCATGTTGGTCGGTGCTCTCTGGTGGCGGTTCTCGATCCATGTTTGGTCGGTGTTCTCTGGTGGCGTCTTTCTCTGTTAGTCGGTGTTCTCTGCTGGCGTCTTTCTCTGTTAGTCGGTGTTCTCTGGTGGCGGCTCTCCCTGTTGGTCGGTGTTCTCTGATGGTGTCTTTCTCTGTTAGTCGGTGTTCTCTGGTGGCATCTTCCTCTGTTATTCGATGTCCCTAGTGGCGTCTCACCCTGTTGGTCGGTGTTCTCTGGTGGCGAATCGCCCTGTTGGTCGGTGTCCTGTGGTGGCGTCTCTCCTTGTTGGTCGGTGTTCTCTGGTGGCGTCTCTCCTTGTTGGTCGGCGTTCTCTGGTGGCATTTTTCACAGTTGGTCGGTGTTCTCTGGTGGCAAATCGCCCTGTTAGTCGGTGTTCTCCGGTGGCGTTTTCCCCTGTTGGTTGGTGTTCTCTGGTAGCATCTCTCCCTGTTGGCTGGTGTATTCTGGTGGCATCTCTCCCTGTTGGTCAGTGTTCTCTGGTGGCGTCTCCCTGTTGGACGGTGTTCTATAGTGGCATCTCTCCCAGATGCACGGAGTTGTGTGCTAGCATTTCTGCCGTCCGTGTTCTCTGCCAGCATTTCTGCCTGTTGGTCGGTGTTTTTTTGTGGCGTCTCACCCTGTTGGGCGGTGTTCTCTGGTGGCGTCTCTCTCTCTCTTGGTCGGTATTCTCTGGTGGCATCTCTCTCTCTTGGTCGGTGTTCTCTGGTGGCTTCTCTCTTTGTTGGTTGGTGCTCTCTGATGGCGTCTCCCTCTCTCTCTCTCTTGGTCGGTGTTCTCTGGTGGCATCTCTATCTCTTGGTCGGTGTTCTCTGGTGGCCTCTCGCCCTGGTGGTTGATGTTCTCTGGTGGCGTCTCTCTCTCTCTCTCTTGGTCGGTATTTTCTGGTGGCATCTCTCTCTCTGTCTCTCTCTCTTCGTCGGTGTTCTCTGGTGGCCTCTCGCCCTGGTGGTTGATGTTCTATGGTGGCATCTCTCCTTGTTTGTCTGTGTTCTCTGGTGGTGTCTCTCCTTGTTAGTCGGTGTTCCCTGGTGCTGTCTCCCCCTGTTTGTCGGTGTTTCCTGGTGGAGTCTCGCCCTGTTGGTCAGTGTTCTCTGGTGGGGTCTCTCACTGTTGGTTCCGTGTTCTCCGGTGTCGTCTCGTGCTGTGGCCGATTTTCCCTCGTGGCGTCTCACCCTGTTGGTCATTGTTCTTTGGTGTGGTATCGCCCTCTTGGTCGGTGTTCTCTGGTGGCGTCTCTCCTTGTTGGCCAGTGTTATTTGTTCTCTCCTCGATATTCGGTGTTCTCTGGTGGCGTCTCTCCCTGTTGGTCGGTATTCACTGGTGGGGTTTCGCCCTGTTTGTCGGTGTTCTCTGGTGGCGTTTTTCCCTGCTGGTCAGTGTTCTCTGGTAGCATCTCTCCCTGTTGGTCAGTGTTCTCTGGTAGCATCTGTCCCGGTTGGTCGGTGTATTCTGGTGGCGTTTCCTTGTTGGTCGGTGTTCTCTGGTGGCATGTCTCCCTGTTGGTCGGTGTTCTCTAGTGGCATCTCTCCCAGATGCTCAGAGTTCTCTGCTAGCGTTTCTGCCTGTTGGTCCGTGTTCTCTGCCAGCATTTCTGCCTGATGGTCGGTGTTTCTTTGTGGCGTCTCAACCTGCTGGTCGGTGTTCTCCGGTGGCGTCTCTCCCTGTTGGTCGGTGTTTCTTTGTGGCGTCTCAACCTGTTGGTCGGTGTTCTCTGGTGACATCTCTCTCTGTTGGTTGGTTTTCTTTGGTGGCTTCTCTCTCTGTTGGTCGGTGTTCTCTGATGGCGTCTCTCTCTCTCTCTCTCTCTCTCTCTCTCTCTCTTAGTCGATGTTCTCTGTTGACATCTCGCCCTGTTGGTCGGTGTTCTCTGGTGGCGTTTCCCTCTTTTTTTCTCTCTCTCTCTCTCTCTTATTCGGTGTTTTCTGGTGGCATCTCTCTCTGTTAGTCAGTGTTCTCTGGTGGCGTCTCGCCCTGATGATCGGTGTTCTCTGGTGGCATCTCTCTCTCTGTTAGTCAGTGTTCTTGGTCGGCATCTCTCTCTGTTAGTCAGTGTTCTCTGGTGGCATCTCTCTCTGATGGTCAGTGTTCTCTGGTGGCTTCTCTCTCTGTTGGTCGGTGTTCTCTGGTGGCATCTCTCTCTCTCTCTCTCTCTCTCTCTCTCTCTCTCTCTCTCTTAGTCGGTGTTCTCTGTTGGCATCTCGCCCTGTTGGTCGGTGTTCTCTGGTGGCATTTCTCTATCTCTCTCTCTCTCTTATTCGGTGTTTTCTGGTGGCATCTCTCTCTCTCTCTGTTAGTCAGTGTTCTCTGGTGGCGTCTCTCTCTCTCTCTTTTGGTCGGTGTTCTCAGGTGGCACTTCTCTCTGTTGGTCGGTGTTCTCTGGTCGCGTCTCGCCCTGTTGGTCGATTTTCTCTGATGGCGTCTCTCTCTCTCTCTCTCTTGGTCGGTGTTCTCAGGTGGCACTTCTCTCTGTTGGCCGGTGTTCTCTGGTGGCGTCTCGCCCTGTTGGTCGGTGTTCTCTGGTGGCGTCTCTCTCTCTCTTGGTCGGTGTTCTCAGGTGGCACTTCTCTCTGTTGGTCGGTGTTCTCTGGTGGCGTCTCGCCCTATTGGTCGGTGTTCTCTGGTGGCGTCTCTCTCTCTCTCTCTTGGTCGGTATTCTCTGGTGGCATCTCTCTCTCTTGGTCGGTGTTCTCTGGTGGCATCTCTCTCGGTTGGTCGGTGTTCTCTGGTGGCGTCTCGCCCTGTTGGTCGGTGTTCTCTGGTGGCATCTCTCTCTCTTGGTCGGTGTTCTCTGGTGGCATCTCTCTCTGTTGGTCGGTGTTCTCTGGTGGCGTTTCTCTCTCTGTCTTGGTCGGTGTTCTCTGATGGCGTCTCGCCCTGTTGGTCAATGTTCTCTGGTGTCGTCTCGCCCTGTTGGTCGGTGTTCTCTGGTGGCATCTCTCTCTTAGTCAGTGTTCTCTGTTGGCATCTCGCCCTGTTGGTCGGTGTTCTCTGGTGGCGTCTCGCCCTGTTGGTCGGTGTTCTCTGGTGGCTTCTCTCTCTGTTGGTCGGTGTTCTCTGGTGGCATCTCTCTTTCTTGGTCGGTGTTCTCTGGTGGCATCTCTCTTTCTTGGTCGGTGTTCTCTGGTGGCATCTCTCTCTGTTGGTCGGTGTTCTCTGATGGTGTCTCTCTCTCTCTCTCTCTCTCTCTCTCTCTCTCTCTCTCTCTCTCTCTCTCTCAGTCGGTGTTCTCTGTTGGCATCTCGCCCTGTTGGTCGGTGTTTTCTGGTGGCATCTCTCTCTGTTATCTATCTATCTATCTCCCCATCTATCTCCCTATCTATCTATCTCCCCATCTATCTCCCTATCTCCCTATCTATCCATCTATCTATCCATCTACCCATCTACCCATCTCTCTCCCCATCTATCTATATTTTGCGTGATGTGTGACTGTCTAGGATAAACATTACAATATGTCAGTCCTTTCTGCATGAGTGTGACTCTCTAGAATAATACTTTAAAATAGGTCGGCCCCTTCTGGGTGAGTGTGTCTGTCTAGAATAAACATCATAATGTGTCAGCCCCTTCCACAGGAGTGTGATTGTGTGAAATAAAAATTGTAATGTGTCAGCCCCTTTTGCGTGACGTGTGACTGTCTAGGATAAACATTACAACATATCAGCCCCTTCTGCATGAGTGTGGCTGTCTAGGATAAACATGACAACATGTCAACCCCTTCTGCATGAACGTGACTGTCTAGAATAAACATTACAACATGTCAGCCCTTCTTGCATGATTGTGACTGTCTAGAATAAACATTACAACATGTCAACCCCTTCTGCATGAACGTGACTGTCTAGAATAAACATTACAACATGTCAGCCCCTTCTGCATGATTGTGACTGTCTAGGGTAAACATTACAACATGTCGGGCCTTTCTGCATGATTGTGACTGTCTATGGTAAACATTACAACATGTCAGGCCTTTCTGCATAAGTGTGACTGTCTAGAATAAACATTACAACATGTCAGGACTTTCCGCATGATTGTGACTGTCTAGAATAAACATTACAACAAATCAGCCACTCCCACGTGATTGTGACTGTCTAGGGTAATCATTACAACATGTCAACCCCTTCTGCATGAGTGTGACTGTCTAGAATAAACATTACAACATGTCACCCCCTTCTGCATGAACGTGACTGTCTAGAATAAACATTACAACATATCAGCCACTTCCACATGATTGTGACTGTCTAGAATAAACATTACAACATGTCAACCTCTTCTGCATTATTGTGACTGTCTAGAATAAACATTACAATGTATTTGCCACTTCCACATGATTGTGACTGTCTAGAATAAACATTACAACATGTCAGGCCTTTCTGCATGAGTGTGACTGTCTAAAATAAACAATACAATATGTCTGCCCTTCTGCGTGAGTGTGTCTGTCTAAAATAAACAATACAATATGTCAGCCCCTTCTGCGTGAGGGTGATTTGCTAGAATAAACATTACAATTTGTCAACCCTTCCACATGAATGTGACTGTCTAGAATAACATTGCAATAGACGTAGCATCAAAACCCAGTATTAAGTATTTCGAATGACCAAAACAGGGTCCGTTATCCAATCTCATAGTCCGAGGACAGAAAGCTTAATCAGGCATTCGAAGTGAGAGAAAACAAAAATGACAGGGAAACTCATGAACCCACAAAAATGGCCATTAGGAGGGGAAATCAGGTGTTCCGGAAAGAGTGAGCATTTCCTGCCCCACCAGTGGCACCTGTCATGAATTCCTCAAAATTAACATGAAGATAGATCTAATTGCATGGCAGTCATGGATTTGGTGTATTTATCAGCAAGATCATGATGATATCCATAGAATTTCTTAAAGTCAGCTATAAGTCTTGGTAAAACATATCATTGTTGCAGCAGTTAGAGACTAGCTGGCCACTTTGATAAACAAAGTCCTCATATTTGCAACTAGCTCTGGAATAGCGTATAAGTTGAGAAACAAACACACCATATGCTAATGACACAGGGATGTTGCTGCATAGCATGAAACCCTCCTCATTGTGAATGTTGGATGGAATCTAATTAGTATAAAAACAGGTCTGCTAATAATGGTGCAGTTTGTACCCATGGGAATACCAATAGTTTTTTTGAAATATTCGACCACCATATTCCACGAAAACATGATCAATCAGAAAATCAACCCTATTTACCACATATATTTCAGTATATTTGTATATGGGGCATCAGAGTCGTCTTCAACAAACTAAGCCGTATCATATTTAACTACAATTTAGTAGTACCGACGTTGTCGCTTTTTAGAGAAAAATGAATTATTGATGAGTTTTTTAAGCTGAGGCTTCAGTTCAGAATGAGGTATAGTTGTGTACAAAGTGCAAAAATCAGAGGTTTTGATAGACGTTACTTTTGAAAGTGTGTGAGCATGTAGATATTCCAATAAAGATTCGGAATTTTTTAATATCCACATTTGGGTTATACCACTTCTAGAATAGATGGTTTCACAATACTTTTGGAAACTTACGTGAGAATAGTTATTTTTAGAACCTCGTGTTTGACGTTTTGTTTCATCCCATAACCTTTAAGCGGCCCATACACGATCAATAATAGTGTGCAATATTAAATATTGCACAATATTATTGATAGTGTGTGTTGAATATTGACGATTTGCGCAATATATTGACAACATCAAAATCTTTTGACTTTTATTGACAGTACGTCGATAATATTGCATTGATTTAAAAAACCGGCGATAATAATGCGAAATATTCAAAGGCTAAAATACATGAAGGCATGCTGTGATTAATAAAAATCAAAATCCAGGCAATGAGGTTTATTTAAAAAATATTGCGCAATATTATTGAACCGTGTGTGGGAGGCATGGATATTGTGCAATATAATAACACAATAATATTGCACAATATTATTGATCGTCTATGGGCCGCTTTAAAGTGAAGATTTTGTCTTGGAGAACACCAAACTTATGACGTCATAACGTTTTTTAATCTTCATGTAGAGTCCACGTTCACGTGAAAGTGCATCTCGAACTCTCTAGTGACAGGTCTGTACTGACTGTGGGAGTGGACAGTGACAGGTCTGTACTGACTGTGGGAGTGGACAGTGACATGTCTGTACTGACTGTGGGAGTGGACAGTGACAGGTCTGTACTGACTGTGGGAGAGGACAGTGACAGGTCTGTACTGACTGTGGGAGTGGACAGTGACAGGTCTGTAGTGACTGTGGGAGTGGACACTGACAGGTCTGTACTGACTGTGGGAGTGGACAGTGACATGTCTGTACTGACTGTGGGAGTGGACAGTGACAGGTCTGTGCTGACTGTGGGAGTGGACAGTGACAGGTCTGTAGTGACTGTGGGAGTGGGCAGTGACATGTCTGTACTGACTGTGGGAGTGGACAGTGACAGGTCTGTACTGACTGTGGGAGTGGACAGTGACATGTCTGTACTGACTGTGGGAGTGGACACTGACAGGTCTGTACTGACTGTGGGAGTGGACAGTGACATGTCTGTACTGACTGTGGGAGTGGACAGTGACAGGTCTGTGCTGACTGTGGGAGTGGACAGTGACAGGTCTGTAGTGACTGTGGGAGTGGGCAGTGACATTTCTGTACTGACTGTGGGAGTGGACAGTGACAGGTCTGTACTGACTGTGGGAGTGGACAGTGACAGGTCTGTACTGACTGTGGGAGTGGACAGTGACAGGTCTGTACTGACTGTGGGAGTGGACAGTGACAGGTCTGTACTGACTGTGGGAGTGGACAGTGACAGGTCTGTACTGACTGTGGGAGAGGACAGTGACAGGTCTGTACTGACTGTGGGAGTGGACAGTGACAGGTCTGTACTGACTGTGGGGGTGGACAGTGACAGGTCTGTACTGACTGTGGGAGTGGACAGTGACAGGTCTGTACTGACTGTGGGAGTGGACACTGACAGGTCTGTACTGACTGTGGGAGTGGACAGTGACATGTCTGTACTGACTGTGGGAGTGGACAGTGACAGGTCTGTGCTGACTGTGGGAGTGGACAGTGACAGGTCTGTACTGACTGTGGGAGTGGACAGTGACAGGTCTGTACTGACTGTGGGAGTGGACACTGACAGGTCTGTACTGACTGTGGGAGTGGACAGTGACATGTCTGTACTGACTGGGGGTGGACAGTGACAGGTCTGTAGTGACTGTGGGAGTGGAAAGTGACAGGTCTGTACTGACTGTGGGAGTGGACAGTGACAGGTCTGTACTGACTGTGGGAGAGGACAGTGACAGGTCTGTACTGACTGTGGGGGTGGACAGTGACAGGTCTGTACTGACTGTGGGAGTGGACTGTGACAGGTCTGTACTGACTGTGGGAGAGGACAGTGACAGGTCTGTACTGACTGTGGGAGTGGCCAGTGACAGGTCTGTACTGACCGTGCGAGTGGACAGTGACAGGTCCACTTTGACTGTGGGAAAGACAGTGACAGGTCTGAACTGACTGTGGGAGTGGCCAGTGACAGGTCTGTACTGACTGTGGGAGTGGACAGTGACAGGTCTGTACTGACTGTGGGAGAGGACAGTGACAGGTCTGTACTGACTGTGGGAGTGGCCAGTGACAGGTCTGTACTGACCGTGCGAGTGGACAGTGACAGGTCCACTTTGACTGTGGGAAAGACAGTGACAGGTCTGAACTGACTGTGGGAGTGGCCAGTGACAGGTCTGTAGTGACTGTGGGAGAGGACAGTGACAGGTCTGTACTGACTGTGGGAGTGGACAGTGACAGGTCTGTAGTGACTGTGGGAGAGGACAGTGACAGGTCTGTACTGACTGTGGGAGAGGACAGTGACAGGTCTGTACTGACTGTGGGAGAGGACAGTGACAGTTCTGTACTGACTGTGGGAGTGGCCAGTGACAGGTCTGTACTGACCGTGCGAGTGGACAGTGACAGGTCCACTTTGACTGTGGGAAAGACAGTGACAGGTCTGAACTGACTGTGGGAGTGGCCAGTGACAGGTCTGTACTGACTGTGGGAGTGGACAGTGACAGGTCTGTACTGACTGTGGGAGTGGACAGTGACAGGTCTGTACTGACTGTGGGAGTGGACAGTGACAGGTCTGTACTGACTGTGGGAGTGGACAGTGACAGGTCTGTACTGACTGTGGGAGTGGCCAGTGACAGGTCTGTACTGACTGTGGGAGTGGACAGTGACAGGTCTGTACTGACTGTGGGAGTGGACAGTGACAGGTCTGTACTGACTGTGGGAGTGGACAGTGACAGGTCTGTGCTGACTGTGGGAGTGGACAGTGACAGGTCTGTACTGACTGTGGGAGTGGACAGTGACAGGTCTGTACTGACTGTGGGAGTGGACAGAGACAGGTCTGTACTGACTGTGGGAGTGGACAGTGACAGGTCTGTGCTGACTGTGGGAGTGGACAGTGACAGGTCTGTAGTGACTGTGGGAGTGGGCAGTGACATTTCTGTACTGACTGTGGGAGTGGAAAGTGACAGGTCTGTACTGACTGTGGGGGTGGACAGTGACAGGTCTGTACTGACTGTGGGAGAGGACAGTGACAGGTCTTTACTGACTGTGGGAGTGGACAGTGACAGGTCTGTACTGACTGTGGGAGTGGACACTGACAGGTCTGTACTGACTGTGGGAGTGGACAGTGACAGGTCTGTAGTGACTGTGGGAGTGGACACTGACAGGTCTGTACTGACTGTGGGAGTGGACAGTGACAGGTCTGTACTGACTGTGGGAGTGGACACTGACAGGTCTGTACTGACTGTGGGAGTGGACAGTGACAGGTCTGTACTGACTGTGGGAGTGGACAGTGACAGGTCTGTACTGACTGTGGGAGTGGACAGTGACAGGTCTGTACTGACTGTGGGAGTGGACAGTGACAGGTCTGTACTGACTGTGGGAGTGGACAGTGACAGGTCTGTGCTGACTGTGGGAGTGGACAGTGACAGGTCTGTAGTGACTGTGGGAGTGGGCAGTGACATTTCTGTACTGACTGTGGGAGTGGACAGTGACAGGTCTGTAGTGACTGTGGGAGTGGGCAGTGACATTTCTGTACTGACTGTGGGAGTGGACAGTGACAGGTCTGTACTGACTGTGGGAGAGGACAGTGACAGGTCTGTACTGACTGTGGGAGTGGACACTGACAGGTCTGTACTGACTGTGGGAGTGGACAGTGACAGGTCTGTACTGACTGTGGGAGAGGACAGTGACAGGTCTGTACTGACTGTGGGAGTGGACAGTGACAGGTCTGTACTGACTGTGTGAGTGGACAGTGACAGGTCTGTACTGACTGTGGGAGTGGACAGTGACAGGTCTGTACTGACTGTGGGAGAGGACAGTGACAGGTCTGTACTGACTGTGGGAGTGGACAGTGACAGGTCTGTACTGACTGTGGGAGTGGGCAGTGACATTTCTGTACTGACTGTGGGAGTGGACAGTGACAGGTCTGTACTGACTGTGGGAGTGGACTGTGACAGGTCTGTACTGACTGTGGGAGTGGACAGTGACAGGTCTGTACTGACTGTGGGAGTGGACAGTGACAGGTCTGTACTGACTGTGGGAGAGGACAGTGACAGGTCTGTACTGACTGTGGGAGTGGACAGTGACATGTCTGTACTGACTGTGGGAGTGGACAGTGACAGGTCTGTACTGACTGTGGGAGTGGACTGTGACAGGTCTGTACTGACTGTGATGGTGAACAGTGACAGGTCTATACTGACTGTGGGTGTGGACAGTGACAGGTCTGTACTGACTGTGATGGTGAACAGTGACAGGTCTGTACTGACTGTGGGAGTGGACAGTGACAGGTCTGTACTGACTGTGGGAGTGGACAGTGACAGGTCTGTACTGACTGTGGGAGTGGACAGTGACAGGTCTGTGCTGACTGTGGGAGTGGGCAGTGACAGGTCTGTACTGACTGTGGGAGTGGACAGTGACAGGTCTGCACTGACTGAGAGTGGACAGTGACATTTCTGTACTGACTGTGGGAGTGGACAGTGACAGGTCTGTACTGACTGTGGGGGTGGACAGTGACAGGTCTGTACTGACTGTGGAGGTGGACAGTGACAGGTCTGTACTGACTGTGGGAGTAGACAGTGACAGGTCTGTACTGACTGTGGGAGTGGACAGTGACAGGTCTGTACTGACTGTGGGAGTGGACAGTGACAGGTCTGTGCTGACTGTGGGAGTGGACAGTGACAGGTCTGTACTGACTGTGGGAGTGGACAGTGACAGGTCTGTGCTGACTGTGGGAGTGGAAAGTGACAGGTCTGCACTGACTTTGGGGGTGGACAGTGACAGGTCTGTACTGACTGTGGGAGAGGACAGTGACAGGTCTGTACTGACTGTAGGGAGTGGACAGTGACAGGTCTGTGCTGACTGTGGGAGTGGACAGTGACAGGTCTGCACTGACTTTGGGGGTGGACAGTGACAGGTCTGTACTGACTGTGGGAGAGGACAGTGACATGTCTGTACTGACTGTAGGGAGTGGACAGTGACAGGTCTGTGCTGACTGTGGGAGTGGACAGTGACAGGTCTGCACTGACTTTGGGGGTGGACAGTGACAGGTCTGTGCTGACTGTGGGAGTGGACAGTGACAGGTCTGCACTGACTTTGGGGGTGGACAGTGACAGGTCTGTACTGACTGTGGGAGTGGACAGTGACAGGTCTGTGCTGACTGTAGGGAGTGGACAGTGACAGGTCTGTGCTGACTGTGGGAGTGGACAGTGACAGGTCTGTGCTGACTGTAGGGAGTGGACAGTGACAGGTCTGTGCTGACTGTGGGAGTGGACAGTGACAGGTCTGCACTGACTTTGGGGGTGGACAGTGACAGGTCTGTGCTGACTGTGGGAGTGGACAGTGACAGGTCTGCACTGACTTTGGGGGTGGACAGTGACAGGTCTGTACTGACTGTGGGAGTGGACAGTGACAGGTCTGTACTGACTGTGGGAGTGGACAGTGACAGGTCTGTACTGACTGTGGGAGTGGACAGTGACAGGTCTGTGCTGACTGTGGGAGTGGACAGTGACAGGTCTGTAGTGACTGTGGGAGTGGGCAGTGACACTTCTGTACTGACTGTGGGAGTGGACAGTGACAGGTCTGTAGTGACTGTGGGAGTGGGCAGTGACACTTCTGTACTGACTGTGGGAGTGGACAGTGACAGGTCTGTACTGACTGTGGGAGTGGACAGTGACAGGTCTGTGCTGACTGTGTGAGTGGACAGTGACAGGTCTGTACTGACTGTGGGAGTGGACAGTGACAGGTCTGTACAGAGTCTGGGGGTGGACAGTGACAGGTCTGTACTGACTGTGGGAGTGGACAGTGACAGGTCTGTACTGACTGTGGGAGTGGACAGTGACAGGTCTGTACTGACTGTGGGAGTGGACAGTGACAGGTCTGTGCTGACTGTGGGAGTGGACAGTGACAGGTCTGTAGTGACTGTGGGAGTGGGCAGTGACACTTCTGTACTGACTGTGGGAGTGGACAGTGACAGGTCTGTAGTGACTGTGGGAGTGGGCAGTGACACTTCTGTACTGACTGTGGGAGTGGACAGTGACAGGTCTGTACTGACTGTGGGAGTGGACAGTGACAGGTCTGTACTGACTGTGGGAGTGGACAGTGACAGGTCTGTGCTGACTGTGGGAGTGGACAGTGACAGGTCTGTAGTGACTGTGGGAGTGGGCAGTGACACTTCTGTACTGACTGTGGGAGTGGACAGTGACAGGTCTGTAGTGACTGTGGGAGTGGGCAGTGACACTTCTGTACTGACTGTGGGAGTGGACAGTGACAGGTCTGTACTGACTGTGGGAGTGGACAGTGACAGGTCTGTGCTGACTGTGTGAGTGGACAGTGACAGGTCTGTACTGACTGTGGGAGTGGACAGTGACAGGTCTGTGCTGACTGTGTGAGTGGACAGTAACAGGTCTGTACTGACTGTGGGAGAGGACAGTGACAGGTCTGTACTGACTGTGGGAGAGGACAGTGACATTTCTGTACTGACTGTGGGGGTGGACAGTGACAGGTCTGTAGTGACTGTGGGAGTGGACACTGACAGGTCTGTACTGACTGTGGGAGTGGACAGTGACAGGTCTGTGCTGACTGTGTGAGTGGACAGTGACAGGTCTGTACTGACTGTGGGAGTGGACAGTGAGAGGTCTGTACTGACTGTGTGAGTGGAAAGTGACAGGTCTGTACTGACTGTGGGAGAGGACAGTGACAGGTCTGTACTGACTGTGGGAGAGGACAGTGACATTTCTGTACTGACTGTGGGGGTGGACAGTGACAGGTCTGTACTGACTGTGATGGTGGACAGTGACAGGTATGTACTGACTGTGGGAGTGGACAGTGACAGGTCTGTACTGACTGTGGGAGTGGACAGTGACATGTCTGTACTGACTGTGGGGGTGGACAGTGACAGGTATGTACTGACTGTGGGAGTGGACAGTGACAGGTCTGTAGTGACTGTGGGAGTGGGCAGTGACATTTCTGTACTGACTGTGGGAGTGGACAGTGACAGGTCTGTACTGACTGTGGGAGAGGACAGTGACAGGTCTGTACTGACTGTGGGGGTGGATGGTGACAGATCTTTACTGATTGTGGGAGAGGACAGTGACAGGTCTGTACTGACTGTGGGAGAGGACAGTGACAGGTCTGTACTGACTGTGGGGGTGGATGGTGACAGATCTTTACTGATTGTGGGAGAGGACAGTGACAGGTCTGTATTGACTGTGGGAGAGGACAATGACAGGTCTGTACTGACTGTGGGGGTGGATGGTGACAGATCTTTACTGATTGTGGGAGTGGACAGTGACAGGTCTGTACTGACTGTGGGAGAGGACAGTGACAGGTCTGTACTGACTGTGGGGGTGGATGGTGACAGATCTTTACTGATTGTGGGAGAGGACAGTGACAGGTCTGTACTGACTGTGGGAGAGGACAGTGACAGGTCTGTACTGACTGTGGGAGTGGACAGTGACATTTCTGTACTGACTGTGGGAGTGGACAGTGACAGGTCTGTACTGACTGGGAGTGGACAGTGACAGGTCTGTACTGACTGTGGGAGTGGACAGTGACAGGTCTGTACTGACTGTGGGAGTGGACAGTGACAGGTCTGTACTGACTGTGGGAGTGGACAGTGACAAGTCTGTACTGACTGGGGGAGTGGACAGTGACAGGTCTGTACTGACTGTGGGAGAGGACAGTGACAGGTCTGTACTGACTGTGGGAGTGGACAGTGACATGTCTGTACTGACTGTGGGAGTGGACAGTGACAGGTCTGTACTGACTGTGGGAGTGGACAGTGACAGGTCTGTACTGACTGTGGGAGTGGACAGTGACAGGTCTGTACTGACTGTGGGAGTGGACAGTGACAGGTCTGTACTGACTGTGGGAGTGGACAGTGACAGGTCTGTACTGACTGTGGGGGTGGACAGTGACATGTCTGTACTGACTGTGGGAGTGGACAGTGACAGGTCTGTACTGACTGTGGGGGTGGACAGTAACAGGTTTGTACTGACTGTGGGAGTGGACAGTGACAGGTCTGTACATGTTTGGTAGAACATGATGCTGAACCTGGAATGTATCTTTGTTTGTGTGGTTTTTGTGTAATTTTGGGATCCAATATAAGTTTGGTAGATCGGAATATTTACATGAGGTAGTATTACCAAAGTGTCTGTTAAAGAGAAACCCCAAGGAACTGTGGGTTATTCAACATGGTCGAGGGCATCAAAACCACCGTCAAAGCATGCTTCTATCATCTGCGAAGCATTGCATCTGTCACATATTGCATGAACTGCCCCCAAGAAATGCAGCTTACAACATTGAAAATATCTTGCTGTCAGAATATCTGTCAAGTCAGATTGAGTAAAATAGTGTGTCTTTATGCCATGATAATCAGACAGTGTCAATGATAAATAATGACTCATATTAATCATTATCACCATTTGATTCTTAGCTTTGACTCCCATAACACTGATATGCTGATTTTGTCACAGTTTAGTCAATTGTAAAATGGACGATAGAGTAGAGGAAAATGTTACTTTTTGGCCTTAAAACACAAAATTGCATAATACTGTAACTGTAGTGTGAGCATTCTGAAGTCATTTGCATGATAAATATTTCTACTTCTGGTTTTGTGTAATTTGACTCCACAGGTGTAATCTGATACCAAACCATACCTAGTATACCAGTAGGCCTGAGTAGCCCTTCGGGTCCGAAAAAAATGTCCTTTTGCTGTAGTATCAATAATAACAGATATACTGATCCCGGGATACTGATTTAGATGTGAAATGGGCGATAATCTGATACCAAACCATACCTAGTATACTGATTAATAGCCCTTCGGGTCCAAAAAAATTTGCTCTACGCCCGGGGCTCTACGATCAATATTCACTGAGCTTTACTGATTTCCATGCGAAATGAGCGATAACAGTGGAAAATGTCACGTTTTGGCCTTAAAACACGCCAGAATGGCATAATGACTGTACTGTGGCGTTCCGAACGCTTGTAAAATAATCCTACTTCCGGTTTTATGTAATTTGACAATAAAATGGTGTATAGCCCTTCGGGTCCGAAAATAACGGTATTTTTTGTTTTTTGTTTTTGCTCAATGATCAATAATTAAATATTTACTGAGATATACAGTTAGTTTATCATTGGTGTAAATGACAATGTTACGATTTTCAACATGGTAATGTGACCTTGACCTTTGACCATGAATCTAACCTGGTATATATCTGTCATGTATAAATAGTTTGGTTTCGATCACACCAGAATTGTGTTCTGTACAGGGCGAACAAACAAACAGACATCCGCGAGTGACCAACATACTTTGCGAAATTTCTATTTTGCCAAGTAATAAAATGACGAATTTAAAGTCAAATTTTGAATAACACAAAACGTCCAGGCTAAAACGTAACATGAACATTACAATGTGTCAGAATCTTCTGTGCATGTCTGTTATCAGGACGCTCGCAAGCGGTTTGGAGCTAGTCTGGGAGCGCTGTCAGGAGGTCGGGTCGGAATCACTGGCATGTGTGTCGCTAACCTGAAGCTAGCACTGCCGATCGCCGTGCGCTATTCGTGTGTGCGCCGACAGTTTGGGCCAATAGAAGGCGCCGAGGAGTTACCCGTCATAGAGTACCAACTACAAGTACGCTGCAACTCGTGTACCAGCATTATTACCTTAGTCATCAGAGAAGCACCAAAATGTTTTACAATCAATTTATTCGTTTCCCAGCAATGGCGTTTGATTCCGTATGTGGCTGCCATGTATGTGATGGAAGTATTCTCCAAGACCTTTTATATGAACTACTTGGAGCTGCGTGCCAATATGATGATGGGCAACACAGACGACAGACAGGTTAGTGGCCGGGATCAAAGTCTGCATGGTAGCACTTGCCTTTGGGCCCTATATCACTCACCCTAATAACTCGCCGATCACGGTGTTCTAGGATGCGCTGGGTCGGGAGATTCATGCCTTATCATGTGCAGGGAAAGCTGTGTGCGCCTGGTTGACCCGAGACGCCATCCAGGAATGTCGTGAGGCCTGCGGAGGCCACGGCTACTTCAAAGGTATCGCTTTGTGCAGGCAGCTCAGGGTTCTTAAATACACTTATACCATATGGCACTTAACCAACAAGTTCATCAATACTATCTTGAACTCACAGTGAACCGTCTCGGAGAAATTCGCAAAGACCACGATCCCAACTGCACCTACGAAGGCGACAACAACGTCATACTGCAGCAGACTAGCAACTACATTCTGGGTCTACGTACTGAGCACAGGGAGGGTGAGTTCAGCTTTTCGTCTGAATGAGCTTTTCATGTGAATCTACGGAAGCGTATTGCTATCAAGTGTGTAAAAATTTGTATCTCGTACGTACGACTTACTAACTCGTATGTACGACTTACTAAGTCATACGTACGACTTATTAAGTCGTATGTACGACTTATTAAGTCATACGTACGACTTATTAAGTCGTATGTACGACTTATTAAGTCATACGTACGACTTATTAAGTCATACGTATGACTTATTAACTCGTACGTACGACTTATTAACTCGTACGTACGACTTATTAACTCGTACGTACGACTTATTAACTCGTACGTACGAGTTAATAAGTCGTACATACGAGATATAAGTCATACGTACGAGATACATTTTTTTACACACTTGATAACAATACGTTTCACTACGGAAACGTATTGTTATCAAGTGCGTAAAATTTCTTATCTCGTACGTATGAGTTATATCTCATACATACGACTTATTGGGTCGTATGTACGACTTATTAACTCGTATGTACGACTTAATAACTCATACGTATGACTTAGTATCTCATAAGTACGACTTACTAACTCGTACGTATGAGTTAATAAGTCGTACGTACGGGTTAATAAGTCATACGTAGGAGTTAATAAGTCATATGTACGAGTTACTAAGTCGTACGTACGAGATACAAAGTCGTACGTACGGGTTAACAAGTCGTACATACGAGTTATTAAGTCGTACGTACGGGTTATCAAGTCGTACGTACGGGTTATTAAGTCGTACGTACGAGATATAAGTCGTACATACGAGATAATATTTTTTACACCCTTGATAGCAATACGCTTCCGTATGAATCAGAACCGAACCAAAAATCGTGTGATAACTTCTTAAAACCCACACGGATCAGATTGAATTAAAAATCTTCAGCCTAAATTATAGCATCGAGGTGTGGGTTCGTCCATGCTTACCTACCTCCGATGTGAAGAATATTGTGACACAATCTTTGTTTAGGTTTCGAGCCGTCATGTCCGATGGAGAGCATTGACTATCTGCGGGACATGGATAACATCCTGATGAAAACGTCAACCGTAGTGAGCCCCAACGACTGTCTGCAGCCGGACTGTGAGTTAGCTTATATAACACCGCTCATTTGTCAGACAATCTCCGCACGCTCAGTCGCAGATTTGGTTTTGACCATTTCAACGCGGTCTCTGTAGAATTTTCTGTTAGTCATGACACAGGTCGAATTTGTTTTTAATTTTGTATTGCCATACTTTCGGTGAGTGGTAGTCACTTTTCCCCACATTTTTATGATTGAATAGATCTATGGTAAAAAGTGAATGAATGTGGAAATCGTGAACTTACTGACGTCTAGAAGTGGAATACTGTAAAATTTAGAAGATTTCAAAACCCTAAAGAATAAGGAATAACTTCCGATGCCTGGTGGGCATTCGTATATTCTATCTTCGTTCTGGCGTATTATCTCACATAACGAGACAGTGCTTCAATACTACAATGTATAAATTGTTTTTCCCAATACAATGAGCAGATATAGTGATCAACAATAGATCATCCACGCAAAAGGTGCTGTGGATTCAGCCCTACAATGTAGACATGTTGTTTTTCAGTTGCCCTTGATGCGTACAAGTGGTTAGTTTGTTACCTAGCATCAGAAAGCATAGCTAAGTACAACAGAGAACGCCAATCTGGGAGAGACGCCTTCAGCTGTCGTAACAACAGCCAAGCCTACTACTGTCGCACCCTGGCTATTGCCTACTTCGAACACGTGGCCCTGCAGCGATTCTGGGCCTTCCTGAGACAGGAAGAGGTCCCACTATCACTTCTGCCTGTATTGGAGAGACTGGCTCAACTATATGGCATTTGGAGCCTTGAGAAACACATGGCCACACTCTATCAAGGTGTCTCGAGCGTTTCAATATTTATAAGTGACACATTTATCCGATGTAAACTGACAAGCTTTTGTAACGTTTGACACCCGCCATCGAAGGCCAATCGCCCGCATCTGAGCCCGGTCACGGCGGGCGTTGTAATTACTTAACTACGACCAGGTAATAGTCCGCCGAACGAGTCCGGCTGGATACGTCACTCAGATATTACATCATCATAGTAATGTCACCTGTGGATTCAGGAGGTAGGGTGCACCCATTTTCCTCGTTTGATATTTTTGACCGGGGGGGGGGGGGGGGAAGGAAAGGGAGGGGCCGGAGCTCCACAATATATTTTCAACAAAAAATCTGTGACTCAGAAATATGTTAAAGTGCATTACAGCGTTACATAGGCCTAACATTCGTTGGTCTATAATTATGCAATTGAGTGTCATTAATCATGAGTTCTTCAAGTTATATGACATATGATATATAAAGTGACAATGAGTAGTTTTGGGATAAATAAATTTAAATACCAGCAATATTTACATGCATGTGTGGAATGAAAAATACTCAATACAGCCTTACATAGGCCTAACATTCGTTGGTCAATAATTATGCAATTGAGTGTCATTAATCATGAGTTCTTCAAGTTATATGACATATGATATTTAAAGTGACAATGAGTAGGTTTGAGATAAATAAATTCAAATACCAGCAATATTTACATGCATGTGTGGAATGAAAAATACTCAATCAGAGCCAGAGAGAGCTCAGAATCAACCACAGAACATGAGAAAAAACTCTGGCTCTATACACAGGGGATATTTTTTATTTTATTTATTTGTTACAGACAGGGTTCTTTATAACTCTGGATATAATTCTGGATGTCGGCATAACTTGGAAGATAATTATATCTTATCTTCATTATTAAACGATTGACCATCACCATCACAGCCTTAGAATGGTAGGACTATTAGACCTTCCTTTCTTTGAAAATCTATCCTTCATTTACAACAGAACTAATCAGACTTCTAAAATAAAATTTTACTCATTGATTTCACGAGGTACAGTTGTAAAATACACCTTAGAAACCATCTCAGAGACACTGAATTAAAAAAATATCTCGGTGGCGTACGGCGCCCCGAACCCCCAGACCGCATGAGGCTTCACTCGCTAGTCAGTGATGTATCCTCCATTCACAACAAAAACAGACTCCTAAAGTGAAAATCTACTTAGTGATTTCACAAGGTACAGTTGTAAATACACCTTAGAAACCATCTCAGAGACACTAAATTAAAAAAAAATATCTCGGGGGCGTACGGCGCCCCCGAACCCCTAGACCACATAAGGCTTTACTCGCTAGTCAGTGATGTATCCTCCATTCACAACAAAAACAGACTCCTAAAGTGAAAATCTATTTAGTGATTTCACAAGGTACAGTTGTAAATACACCTTAGAAACCATCTCAGAGAACTAAATTCCAAAAATTTATCGGCGGATTACGGCGCCCCCCAAACCCCCAGACCGCATAAGGCTTCGCTCGCTACGCTCGCTCACACTATTTCAAGATAACGTACATTTAAGAAAAGCACCCCCCCCCTATTCAAAAATCCTGGATCCGCCCCTGAATGTAGTCCGGTGTGACGAGCTTCAAAGCCATGAGGGCAGCTTACGGCACCCGCGGACATGGGCGTGTTGCTGGCCATGCTAACCGACGGCCCGCCACGGGGATAGAACCCCGCATAGCCCGACGATCTGCCAGAGCCTGTACACACCGTCCCATGGTGAGAGACTACCAATCCATGGGGGCATGAGCCCCCGGATCAAAGTAGCCCTCTCCTGGGCCCCCGATTGGAATTGTCCCCGGGGTCCAGACGGACCCGCTAGCCAGACAAAGAGAACGAGGAGCACATGACCGTGCCCAACGTCGTCCTGTAATGTTTATTACACTGCTAGCTATAAAGCTAGCAACGAACGAGACCGAGTGTGTGACGTCATGGCCAATGATACAGTATAGCGGAGTGAGAAAAGACAATGAGCTTCGAACGTGAGGCAGCCAAACAGGTATGGTGTGTGGCTGGCCAGCCTTTTCTTTCAAAATTCAGTTTTGAAAAAAAATATATTGCACACATTCGAAGGCAGTCATTCCACATAATAAAAAAATATTCCGTGTATCAAACAATAGTTCTACATAACATACATTGTGCCGGCTTATGTGTAATAAACATTAATTCCATGTTATGCACATAATTCCTCAACCAACAGTTAGCCACATAATACAAATTCGTTATGTGGAAATTTTATAGTAAGCGTTCCTCCTTGCGAAAAAAAGTTACTCCCACATAACAAACAGTATTTCCACGTAAAAACATTATTTTCACATAACAAACAGTAATTTAACATAAAACACTTTATTTTTCGATAATGAACATTGATTTTGTGTAACAAAAATTAGTTATGTGTAATGTGTAGTAAATTCTTTCAGACAGTATTTCCATGTGATGAACATTCTGCATTACAAACATTTATCCTGCAGCTCAAATAGGCCTATTCGCTCCGATGCGATAAGTTTGTGTTACATATCAATGAACCCACTCGTATAACCAAAATATTTAGTAATATGGGGTCTTTGATTGAATATAGCTATGTTACCATCTTTACTCACTAATGATCACTGTAATGTATGGGTGACACTGAACTTTTATGTACCAAATGATCAGTGTTACAACAGGTTCATGTGGAACTATTCTAGAGGCGGTTATGATGGACGATTATGATGTCAACATTCTCGACAAAAGACTGGAATACGGTCTGTAATAATTTTATCGATATTGAAAGTGCGGTGACCAAGTGAGCCAATCATATTGCATCTGCTGTCAAATGCTATATACCCAATGAGACTGTCACAGTTCGCGGGAATGACAAACCATGGTTCATTAGTCTTCTCTTGGGTGAGGCGTAAACTTCATAGAATTCATAAACGCGCAAAAATTAGCCCAAGGGCTGAGAAAGGTTACCGGACAATATATTTTAAATATTAGCCCCAGTTCACGAGAATATTCAGCATATATGAATCGTAGTAGTATGACCACAATTGATTCCTAAGCTGTAATAGACGTGGAATCAATACCCAGTATTAATTATTCCGAACAAACAATATATTGTCTGGTAACCTTTCTTAGCCCTTGGGGTAATTTTTTATTAGTACTGTCAAATATTAGAATGGTCTAACGCTTGAGGTTCGAAGCCTGCCAACAATAGATAATTACCCTCGCCCCGATAGGTGTTTTGCATTTGGGTATGTATGTATGTATGTTTTGAAGAGTATGAGAAAAGCACTGGCACAAAATAATTGTAAGAGTAACACATAACATGAAGCAGTAAAAGTGATAAAAATTCAATGAGCGACATTGAACAAATTTTGTTGGATTATTCAAGTTTTCTTCTGACTAAAAGTTCTTTAAGATTTTGATGCTTCTTGTAAGCTGTTGCTGTTCTAATAACACCATCAGTATTTTGTTGAGTTGTTTCATATGCTTTTTAACAGTTTGGACCGAAAGAGCACCTGTTTTTGAGAAGGGTACTATATACACCAGGTCGAATGTATTTTTACTTTTGTTCAAAGGGTCATACTTTGATATTCTAGGCACTTTCGAACCTCATGGCCTCAAGGTAAATTTACAAAGTCGCCATTGTCTGTTCGAAACTTCATCACCAAGATCGAAAACCTGTTCAATTGGTAAAAGAGAAAAACATTCAATGAAAAATTCAGTTTTGCTGTGAAATTTAGATAGATGACTGTATAATGCATTTTCCTCATTGCAGCTAGTTATCGCAGCACGGTGACGATTGTTTCTATATTTGAGTGATTTACCGGTTTCACCTACATATTGTTTTTCGCAGAGCTCACAATTGTATAGATAAATTATATTTTCTGAGTTGCAATCCAAAGCTGAGTTGATTGAGTAGGTTTGTTCTGAAACTGATCCTGAGAATTCTTGACAATTTGGAACTAAATGACATGTCTGACATTGTCTAGAATATCAAGGTTTTGAGCCAGATGAGCTGGAAGTGGCCAATTGAAAATCAACACCTAGTCTTTCCTCACTGTTTAGAATTCTGAATGTTTCATTCTCCATTTTGCGAAGCCAACGTTTTGAACAGTTACGTTTCGAAAGTGCCTTGAATAATGTTTAGCAAACTGATTCAACATCATTTGGATATGAGCAAATTTGGAAAAATAAAAAAGCTTGGGACTTGATTAGTCCTTTAGAAGTGTGTTTTGGATGAAAAAATAGCTTATGGAGTAACTGATTAGCATCCGTTGGCTCGACGAAAACAAAGAAGTATCCAAAAAATTAACTGAGTCGGTACTAATTTCAACTTTGAACTTGATTGATGCCCTGTAAGAATTGAATATTTCGAGAAACTGATTAAATTTGGAAATGCCGTGTGGCCAAATGAGGAAAATGTCATCTTAATACATATAAAAGCAATCTGGTTTGAATGGACACTTTTGTAATGCTTGCTTGTCAAATTCAGCCATATAAATATCTGCATAATGGGGTGCATATTTCTGACCCATGGCTCTGTCTGAAACTCTAACTCTAATCCTGTTTTCGATATATGATGGATGCTTATTTGCTTTATCTTTTATATAAGAATCAATATACATAGCTACTTTTACAGTTCACTGCTGCAGTCAGAAACAATCGGGCGTCCTGGAGGCATCCCATTTGGAATTGGCCAGGAGTCTTTGGGTTTATGAATTTTAGGTAGCATATAAAATCTTCTTTGCCGAGGGTGTTCTGGTGGTAAAAGAAATTGAAATACTTTTTCCATTCATATTCCATTTTCGTTAGGTTTTTGGTTTCTGGTTGAATTTTTAAATGTTAAATTTATTTGGATATTGCCGAAATGGAATCTAAAACAGGCTTGTCAATCATGGAACTGCGTGGAGTCCCAGTAGATTATGGAGTGAATTTTGATCTATTCGTGAATGAATTTGGACGGTTTGACTCTTCTAACAAAGTCTTGCACAGCTTGTTCAATTGGATCCAATGTTATTTTGGGTGTGGGAACAAATGTCAAACCTCGATTTAGAAGAGCGATTTGTGTGTCCGAAAGTGAAAATTTGGAAAGGTTTACAGCATTATTAGTCGTACTGGTGTTAGGTGGACTCTCAGGACGAATTAGTTCAAATGACTGAGCCAGAATTGCAACATTTCATTGGCCGTTTGTTTAGTCCAATGAATGTTATCTGGCTGTGTAGAGAACCTGATTTGTATCCAACTGTTTCACAACTGTGAGATTGCTGAAACGTTAACTCAAGCCCTGTTAATCATATCCAAGTTGCGTTTCTTTACAGACGCAAGATTGTCTGAGTAGTTAATTTTTGGAATGAGAATTTTGGAGTAGGGCAAGATTCGGAAAACACTGCTGAGCATATTCCTCAGCTTTGGAATTGAAGTAACACCTAGTTTGGAGCTTCAATTGTTCAGGCCTACACTTAAGATTAAGTTTTTGGGGGCATCAAATGTTTTTACAGGCCGTGAACATCGTTCTGAGATGGTTGAACAAAGCTCCAGGATAAGACACAATTTGGATATCACTGACGGGGGATTTGGTGATGCGAGAGAGGTAGAAATGCGAGAGAAAGAGCCGAGAACGACAGTGGAGGAGGTTAGTTTGGGGAGGGCCCAAAGAATTTAGTGGAAGGAGATAGTGGAAGGAGAGACATGGGAAGTGGTGTTAGGAGAGTTTTTAGGAGAGGCAAAGCGAGAGCGTTTGCCTTTATGTAGGGAGGAGGGTGAGAGTTCAGGAGAAGGAGTAGGGCGTGGACGCCGTTTGGGCGTGGCACTGAGGCGGTTATCATGAGAAGAGCAAGAGAGAGGTGGCCAATCATCAGATGACGAGAGGTAAGGAGGATTAGAGAGAATGTGTCAAGCGGTTAGAAGTGGACACAAGAGGGGAGAGTTTTAGGGAGGGTGTTATTTGAAGATGGAGGTACAGAGCCAGAGGGTTTAGGATTGTTAGTAGGAGAGTTGGCACGTTTGAGGTCCACTAGGAGGCGGCCAAAGAAGTTAGAGCCTTGACCATGACGGTTAACACCCCAGTGGCTGTCAGGAACTGGATAGCCAATGTGACCCTTCAGGTGGACCCATCTCAGTGTCACGGAAAAATTTGCAAGAATTAAACTTAACTTGAAGTAGTTGACGCATG
Source organism: Terebella lapidaria (assembly GCA_949152475.1). Classification (NCBI taxonomy): domain Eukaryota; kingdom Metazoa; phylum Annelida; class Polychaeta; order Terebellida; family Terebellidae; genus Terebella; species Terebella lapidaria. Next base: position 51,835,212 of record OX424556.1, on the reverse strand, counting down.
ATTCCACTTTTATTTTTATGCCAGAACGGGGACGGGCTAGGAATTTCACTAGCCAAACGTTTAGTCACTACTGCATGGGGAGCCCAAGGACACGATTGGCTAGGTGTTGACATAGTACCGGGCTTTGTGATACTGATAGATGTGCTCAACCCTAGGAAATCTCATACCACGATAGGATATATTACATGGGAAGAAATTACTAAGTGGTTGTGTGTGAACTGAGTTTTTGATTGAGAGTAAGAATTCGGAATGAGGGAATTTGTAAGAGTGGAGCTTTTGAATTTCTCTATGGTGGGAGCCTGATGGTTTTTTTTGCCGAAATGAGATTTAGCCTGCTGAATGACGAGAGCTACCGAATTTGCAATGTCCGAATCAGATAAACCTAAAGAGGAAATGTGGGTCAAAAGGTTTTGAGTTGAGCTCTTGTAGTGTTCCACCAATTATTCGGTCACGTTTTGTACCCAATTTTGACCCAAGCGTTGGTGCTGGTGAGTTTGAAAGCATCATGGAGACTGATGTCAACCAGCCAGGGAGCTGCTACAATACCAGGCAACGAACAGCCAGCTGAAGATTTGCATACTGATGGCGTCACATTTGACCAATCAGAGGCCAGTCTTCCAACCAGCTTGACTGGTTAGAGTATAACATCGCCAAGAATTTGCACCAACGCATCTGTCTGCCAGCAGCTCGTATGGCGAGAACAACGTTTGAAGTCAACCAAGGAGAGAGAGGTACAAAGCCTGAAATCGAAAAAAATCCAAGAGTCGACAACAACGTGTAACTGAGAAATCGGAGATGCGGGGCAGAATCAAGAAGTTTTTAGGCGAGAGAGCGGAAAATAGGATGCAGGTCCCCAAGCGAGGCCGGAGGGTCCATCCATTAAATCTCTTAACTTACTGCTGGTGGTGTGACCAAAGATCCAAGCACAACTGACAGAGGGTGAACCACTGACGTTGGCACTGGTACTGCAAGTGGAAGCTCATGAGATGAACTACCCAACAAACTACTAGGTCTTAGAGAATGAGGTCCAGCTCCAAAGACAAGGATGGTGTGACTCGGCTACTAAGGGCTTCAGGGCCAACTGTCGATGATGAGGTTATCAGCTACTAGAAGTCGGCGAGCCGATGATAGATAACTGGATGGCTGAAATGTATCCCTTTCCTGATGAAGCCTGGTTGACATAATCATATTCGAACCATCCAGGTGAAAACTGGACACCCATGGGGGATGTCAGCACCATCAGCCACAGATTGTGAGGTGTCAGTGACAGAACAGTTCGTCCAATCAACACGCTCGTCCAATCTCACCTTACAAAAGCCTGCGATCCCCATTCAGAATCACCAGTCCAATATCAGACTCGAAGATGACAAAACTCTACTATCTTGGATGTCAGCTGAGCGAATTCAGCTGAAAGGTCAGCCAAGAATTTAGCCGAGTGTCAACTGGAGAAGTCAGCCGAGAGTCAACCGAGAGCTGTAAAAAGTTATCAATAGGTAAGAAGTTGGGCATCACCATGTCCGATCCGGAGAATCAGTGGCGTAAAGTTGCCGACACCAGACTGGTAGCCGGGCTAAACTCTTGGCTGATATGGCCTCGTCAGAGACCAGTGAACATGATGATGACCTGACCGAAGTTTCATGTGACAAGACTCCAGCCGTGGGAGCTTCAGCAATGGGGCCTTCCAAAATTACTGAGTAGTACTCTATCCAAACCAGTGTAGACCTTGATCGAGAGTCGGAGTAGAAGGATGTCTAGAGCCATTCCCATTCTCCTGAGAAAGAGAATGAGGAACCTTTTCTCCACATAAAGGAAGACGATCAGGTAGCTGACAGTAGCAGACAGTGGTCCGGGGGCGTCATCAACACCCAGAATAGCCTTTGTTAGGTTGTGGGCATTGCACAACCTGGACATTCTGGGTACAAATGCCCCAGCTCACAGTACCAGCGCTGGACGGCCCTGTATCCTGACTCAAGAACCTCCATGTTTACCAACGAGAGGGACCGTTAAGAGACTGTGAGACAAGAGACTGTCAAGCCGGTTCCCATGCAAAGAATTGGTTAACAGTGGCTGACAGAGATTCGCTTTCTGAGAAGAACCAACTCTTGATGACTGTTAATTTGTTTCAGAAATACCGGGGAGTGGGACAAGCTGGGAGACACAGTGGTTTTAAATCTAGTTATCACATTGTTCTAGTTTGTTAGATTGGACTGTTTCTGTTATGACCCAAGACTTGTAAGTTCTAAGAGGGAGGAATGTAATAGATTTACCTTAATTGGTAGCCGAAGTTGTTTTGAGCTTCCGTTTGCCAAACATGTACCGTATATTATTGTAATTCACTACTGTTATATGGTGTTATGTGTTGTTCAAAAAGATTTATAATGACTTGATAGGCTTTAGAAATTTCCATTACATGTTGGTGACGTCGGACAAACTCGGCTCAGTCGATTACCCTGTGGTGCAAATTACATCATTTTGTGAAGGTCGTGCGAGACTTATTCACAACATTGCATATTGTACGGGGCACCCAGTGACAGTTGTACCATCATATACAGCTTTGATTGGTTGGTTAGGTCACCTGAGCGATCCCTGAAATCTTGTAAATACGATCGACTCATAGGAGTCAGTGTTTTTCGCGCCCAGGACGTCAGAGTGTTCACATATATGGTAACTGAGCCCAGTTCAGCCAAAAGTCAAACTCTAAAAAACTAGTGAGCGGGAGTGGCAAGGAAGTCATCTCTGATGTACAATCTGCATATCAAGTAACTGTAGAATCATAAATAAACATTCAAGTCCAGCAGAGAGTTATTTATTGAGCCAGTCCAATCGACTTGGTGTTTTAGAAAACTGATAGAAATACGATTTTTATTGTTTCACAATTTCATTCATGAGGGAATCAATTTTATTCGCGAATTTAAAAAAAGGACAGGTTGAAATTCTTTTCAACGTGATGAATATTGGCAAAAAGAAACCACCGTATAAAAGGACATACTCAGTGTTCTTACAAATATTTGATTTATGTGCTGCTGTTGTTGGCAAGAGTCTGATGTTGATGTGTATCTGTCGATGGCAAGAGTCTGATACCCGGTCTGATGTTAACGTGCTTCTATTGTTGACAAGGTCTGATGTTAAAGTGCTTATATTGTTGACAGTGTCTTATGTTGATGTGTTTCTATTATTGACGAGTGTGTGATGTTTATGTGTTTTTGTTGTTGACAAGTGGATGATGTTTATGTGTTTCTGTTGTTGTTGTTGTTGACAAGTGTCTGATGTTTATGTGTTTCTGTTGTTGTTGACAAGTGTCTGATGTTTATGTGTTTCTGTCGTTGACAAGTGTCTGATGTTTATGTGTTTCTGTTGTTGTTGACAAGTGTCTGATGTTTATGTGTTTCTGTCGTTGACAAGTGTCTGATGTTTATGTGTTTCTGTTGTTGTTGACAAGTGTCTGATGTTTATGTGTTTCTGTTGTTGTTGACAAGTGTCTGATATTGATATGTTTCTGTCGTTGACAAGTGTCTGATGTTGATATGTTTCTGTCGTTGACAAGTGTCTGATGTTGATATGTTTCTGTCGTTGACAAGGGTCTGGTGTTTATGTGTTTCTATTGTTGTTGACAAGTGTCTGATGTTTATGTGTTTCTGTTGTTGTTGACAAGTGTCTGATGTTGATGTGTTTCTGTCGTTGACAAGTTCTGATTTTGATATGTTGTTTCTATTGACAGGTGGATATTTCTCTGGACCTCAGCCAGCTCAATGTGTCCGTGACATGATCCTGGAGTTGTGTTCGACTCTCAAGGTCGACGCTGTGTCGCTGGTGGACGCTTTGGCACCTACTGACTTCATTCTGCGATCTCCAATCGGGGCCTCAGACGGCCAGGTATCCATAATTACCAAACCTCCAGACTGTTACTGTCTAACTCTGCACCACGCGTGGCTGACATGGAATCTGTTGTCATTCCAGATATACAAGAACTTATACAGTGTGGTGGTACAGGGACCGGCTGCTCTTGAGCGACCAGGCTGGTGGCGGGAATGGCTGGATAAACCCAAAGTCGGCAGCAGACGTATCGCCAAACTTTGAATGATGACGACCACTACATACATTTTGTTTATTAATATAATTTTAGGAACTATGCCAGGGTCCATTCGGGGTTTGCCCAATCTGATAGTCAGCATTCCTGCTTGCTCGGCTAGTGGGATATCCCTTTAGCTCACTTGGTAGAGTGTTGGACTATTGTTCGTCGGGTCCTGGGTTCGAATCCCCTGGGTTCGGATTTTTCCAAACCATATTAACAATATCATGCTGACATATTTAGAAATGTGGGTTATAGGGAATATGTACATGCTGACATGTGCTAATTCCAATAGGCCTATGCATTCGTTTGGGTTTTTATTTTATATTGGCATGGCGTTGCTTCCGGCGTCCGGCGTCCGTCGTCGTCATCCACATTTTCATCGGGCAAATTTTTCTGAAATTTCGCACAAATATGCTCTAGAATCATTCAAGAAGTAGGTATTTTTAGGTTACCGGACATAAAATTTCCGCACAAAAATGCTTTAAAATAATTCAAGAAGGAGGTATTTTTAGGGGCCCGGACCTATGGTCCGAGAACCTATCGTCTGTCGTCGGCGTCTGTGTCGGCCGTCCACATTTTTATCTTCAAAGTTTACAATTGGATCTTTCTGAAATTTTGCATAAAAATACCTAAAAATTTCAAGAGGGGGGTAGTTTTTTTGGCTTTTTGATTTTCACATAATTTTCAAAATGGCAGCCATTTTCGTCGTAAAACGGCTAATTTCTGAATTTGGCGGTCATTTTCTCAAAAACTGTTCAGACAGTTTTGAGATTTTTATTTCAAAAGATTGCCCTCACATACCTCTATGATGTTAATAAGTTTCGTTGCCCCTGAATCGCCGGTCTGCGTGTGGTGGCCATTTTCATTTTCTCGTCTGGTCCCAAATGATACTTTCCCATGTTGAATTATCCTATGCTTTATAATGGCACACATTATGCCTAAAATCTCACTTAATATTGAGATTAGAGACTAGGAATCAATTGTGAACACATAGGAAATGATACATCCTGATTATTGTCATGACCTTGAATTTGACCTTCAACCTCATTTTCAAGGTCAGAGCACAAAATGGCCCATATCTCGCTTATTATCGACTTTACAGCTTGGGACTAAATTGTGGATGTATAGGAAATGATATATGCCAAATAATCTGATGACCTTGAATTTGACCTTCGACCTCATTTTCGAGGTCACAGGGCGGAATGGCTAATATCTTGCTTATTGTCGACTTTACAGCTTAGGAATCAATTGTACACATATAGGAAACTTTCGTCAGCTTCAACTTCACCTTTGACCTTATTTTCAAGGTCAGAGCACAAAATGGCTAATATCTCGCTTATTATCCACTTTACAGTTTTGGACTAAATTGTGGACGTATAGGTAATGCCGAATATTTTGATGACCTTGAATTTGACCTTTAACCTCCTCTTCGAGGTCACAGGACAAAGTGGCTAATATCGATTTTACAGCTTATGAATCAATTGTGGACATATAGGAATGTAAGTATCAATCTATTACCACCAATACAGCCAAATGTTGATGATTTCAATATCAAACGTAAAATACAACATTCTGCAATAGAAACAAAGCCCGACCAAATACTTATCAAAAGACACACTGGCGTCATCAGGGGCAAACAGTGTGTTGAATGTAGTTGTTTCTACTGTACACCTGATGGAATTAGTATACAACTGCCCAACAACATATGAAAATAATTTAGAAGTCTGAAACAAACCCCATGGAATAGATATATGACAAGTACATAAGTACCTAATCACAAGGCAAAAGGCTACTGAGATGATATATGCTGAATATTCTCGTTACCTTGAATTTGATCTCTGACCTCATTTTCTCGCTTATCATCGATTTTACAGCTTGGAAATCAATTGTGAGCATATAGGAAATGATATAGTCCGAATATTGTCATGATCTTGAATTTGACCTTTGACCTAATTTTTGAGCTCACAGAACAAAATGGCTAATATCTCGCTTATTATCGACTTTACAGCTTGGGAATCAATGATGAACATATATTTTCAAGGTCAAAGCACAAAATAGCTAATATCTCACTAATTATCAACTTTACAGCTTAGTAACCCATATTGAACATATAGGAAATGATATATGCTGAATATTTAGGGGGCTTTGAATTCGATCTTTCACATTTTCGAGGCCAGAGAACAAAATCGCTAATATCTTACTCATTATCCACTTTACAGCTTAGGAATCAACTGTGAACAGGAAATGATATAAGCCGAATATTCTCATGACTTGAACTTGATTTTTGACCTCATTTTCAAGGTCAAAGTTCAAATGGCTAATATCTCACTTATTATCAACTTTACAGCTTAGGATCAATTGTGGTCAAATTCCAAATGATATATGCTGAATATTCTCGTGACCTCGACTTGACCAATGACATTATTTTCAAGTTTCATTCGAGCTGATTCTCAAAGTGACAGGGCAAAATGGCTAATATCTCGTTTATTGACTCCATAGTGAGGGAATTAATGATGGACATGTAGGAATATTATATGCGAAATATTCTGATGACCTTGAATTTGACCTTCGCCTTTATTTTCAAGGCCACAGGACAAAATTGCTAAATGCTCTCTGATCATTGAACTGACAGCTTACCAATCAACTGTGTACATGCTATATGCTGGCTAACATCTAAAATATCAAATATATATTGTCCGGTAACCTTTGGCCCTTGGTCTAATTTTTTTTTTTTTTTATAGCACGGGCGATGGAATGTTTCACCCGTGATACATGTGAAATAATACTTTTCACATGTTTCTGTAGGTGGCTATTGTTTCTTGGAAAACTGTGTTGGCCAAATCAATATTGTAACGATTCTAAGCCGAAAATTGTGTTTCGGCCAAGTTTTAGTACCTGTTTGTTGATGATATATGTGGTTACATAATGTTTTATGGTCGTTAAATGAGTTTTAAATTGATTCTAAGTGTGTATATACGATTATCAATGTTCGGGTATTTTTCGGCTGCTTCGGTTGCTCTTCAGCTGACATCAGGCCTTGATGGTCAAAATACGCGATTACGTAAAAGTGCTCAGAAACGGATTTACAACAATGCATGTTGTTACGTGGCAGTTACTGATTGGTTATCAATCATGAAAAATTTTCAGGTAAAAAAGTCAGTTTTGATTGGTTGGGGTAGGTCACGTGACGTCTACCCCAAAATGTATCAATACTGCCGACTCAGAGGAGTCCGTGCCTTCTGACCCTGGGACACCAACCAGAGCACATCACGGTCCAGCCGAACTAGTCAAATTGGCCGAAGAGCGGACGAGCAACCGAAGATATCATCTCTAGATGAATTCTCAACTATTTCAACTGACTGTATGATTTGGCAATAAACCTTGAACGGTTGCCGAAAGTTGATCCTTGAGCCGGCCTAGTCGACTCCGTGTCCGGGTATACAACTGTAATGACAACCGAAGTGAACTTAGAGAATTTATAGTAATATAAGAAAAGGACTGGAAGACCAGTAGGGTTGAAATCAAAGCTGATAACGTCTGAGATAGCTGTGAACCCAAGCTGTCAACCGAACTTACAACCGAAGAAGAAGAGGTCGAGAGAAGGAACCGAACACCAAACCACATGATGGGTGATCCCTACTTCGGGAACACTAGCAGCTGCAGTCCCGAACACGCTACCACAGAGACGGCCTGCAGCTGGAGCTTCGAAGCTTCCCGAAGTACCTCACCTGGGTCAACTGAGACGGCCTGCAGCCGGAGCACCAGAGTCTCCCGAAGTGCCACTGCAGCCGAAGTTCCAGAGACAACTGAGACGGCCTACAGCCGGAGCACGGAGTCGCCCGAGGTGCCACTGCAGCCAAAGTTCCAGGTACAACCGAGAAGGCCTGCAGTCGGAGCACCGGAGTCTCCCGAAGTGCCACTGCAGCCGAAGTTCCAGAGACAACCAAGACGGCCTGCAGCCAGAGCACCGCAGTCTCCTGAAGTGCCCTTGTAGCCGAATCCTCGGAGATACCCCCGAGAACCAGAAACAGACACTCAACGTCCGTGTCTGTGACACTCAGTTGACCCGAAAAAGACTGTAGGAGGAAAATCGACCTATAATCAACTACGTCACAGACGTATAATCAACTTTTTGATGGCAGCGGTGGGATTCGTCTAGATGATGACAACACAACGTGGAAAGCAATCTGAACAGATGAAGCAGACTGAGCCCGAAAAAGGTTCATCAGGAAGAAGAGGGCGTAGATCAGCCCGGAACAGTTTCAGCTGAGACACAGATCAGGCGACCCGAAGTACAGCCGAAGAATGTTATGGTGGAAGCAGCGGAGGTGCGACCAAGAGATGTTCGACCTCGTGTGGCCAAACCAGAGCATCACCCAGAACCTGAAAAGTAACTTCCTGACCAGGCTGGAGACAGGGAGCATCCGAAGACCCAGAAGATCTAGTAAATGAGTTTGCCCGACTCCTAGCTACCCAGATGGAGGTGTTTCAACAATATCTGAAGGCAGCAGAGAAGGCACCCCAGCCCGAACCCATGCATCATCAACCCAGAGGGAGAGGAGTCAGCCGACTCATGACTTACGATGGGTCCGATCCATAGCCAGAGTATGAAGCTCATCTGGATGAGTACTCCAGATTCTTCCGGTGGACTGAAGAGGAGAAGGTGTCAAATCTGTGTGTTAGCTTGAGGGGGAATGCCTGGAGTGTACTACTTGACCTGTCGCCAGACTAGAGAATCAGCTACCCAACCGTCCAAGCAGCACTAAGACAGGCATTCTGCCCAGCCGAAAAGACTTTTGTATATCAAGCCGAACTACAGGGGACACGACTTCAACCAGATGAAGCCTTGTCGAAGCTAGCCAGGGACATTAAAAGCAAGAGTCACCTGGCCTATCCACAGGGTAACCGAACTACTCTAGAGGTGCTGGTGAAGATGCATTTCTGCTACAGCCTGAGCAACAGGGACGTTGACGCAGGCCCTGGCGTTTGCTACTGAATGTGAGAGCATAATGAAAACGGATGGCAGCCAGTCGGGAGGGAGACAAAAATTTAGGCAGACCAAAGATGATTTCCCCGAATGGAGCGATCAACAAGGGAGCTGTACCAGTTTGAGTCATCAATGTGTTGCCGGAGCCGGGGAGCCCACCTAGCAACTCTGACCAGTTTGGGAGTTGAATGCCGAATTGTCCCCCTTACCGAGATTGGTCCGGCTACGAAAAACTTCAGCAGCTGACAGAAGAGACAGAGATGTGTGTGTCTGCCGAAAACGAGTGACCGAACTGCTCTACCAGAACCGAAGAGTCTTCAGTGATGATTCCGGCAGCCTGGGCCAGACGAACGTGGTTCAACATGAGATCCACAATGGAAATCACCGACCCATCGAGCAGCAAGCCAGACGACTACCTCCCCATCACCGAAAGTTGGTAGATGACATGGTGCAAGACATGAAAGACCAGGGCGCAATCGAAGCAGTAGCAGTCCTTGGGCATCCCCGATAGTCCTGGTAAGAAGAAAGGTGGAACTACATGCTTTTGCGTGGACTACCGATGACTCAACGCAGTGACTGAAAAAGATGTCTACCCCCTGCCCCGAATCGATGACACCACAGCAGCCTGCTCCGAAGCGAAATGGTTTTCAACCCCGGACCTGACAAGCGGCTACCGGCAGGTGGGGATGGACGAAGAGGTCCGAAAGAAGTCAGCCTTCTGTGTCCCCGGTGGGCTTTACCATTTCAAAGTAATGAGTTTTGGACTGTGTAATGCGCCGGGAACATTTGAGAGACTCATGGAGAAATTCCTTGGTGGACTCTCCTGGAAGACCTGCTTGATCTACCTGAATGATGTGATCATCTATAGCAGGACCCTGGAGGACCACGTCAGAAACTTTCAAGAAGTGTTTCTCAAACTGGAGGAGGCGGGCCTGAAGCTGAAACATTCCAAATGCAAGTTTTTTCCAACTCGAAGTGGCTTTCCTGGGTCACATTGTGGGCAGAGACGAGATATGCACAGACCCTGCCAATTCCGAAGCTGTAAGAAGATGGTCGACCCTCGAGAACGTGACTAACTTAAGGAGTTTCCTGGGCCTATGTTCCTACTACCGAAAATTCGTGCTGAAGTTTTCGGAGATAGTCAGTCCCCTACACCGACTGACCTAGAAAGGAGCACCTTTCCTGTGGCGGGCCGAACAGGAGCCTTCTTCGAACTGAAGAATCGGATGGTAACAGCACCGATGTTTCATCCTCGACATGGATGCCAGCGACACCAGGTTAGGAGCGGTCTTGTCTCAAGAACAAGATGGACAAGAACAGGTCCTCACCCACCTCAGCTGAAGCCTGACCAAAGAAGAGAGGCGGTATTGCGTCACCCAGAAGGAGCTTCTAGCTGTTGTCTTCGCCACCCAAAAAAATAAGCAGTACTTCTTTGGCCGAAAGTTCCTGCTGCAGACCGATCATGGGAGCCTCCTGTGGCTGATGAACTTCAAAGAACCTCAAGGACAAGTCACTTGATAGATTGAGCTGTTGAGCGAGTATGACTTCGAGATCCAACACCGACGTGGTCGAGTCCACAGTAATGCCAATGCACTGTCCAGATCTGCTTGCAGCCAATGCGGGAAGAGTGACTGGAAACAGGACAAGATTGATGCCTGGGGTTTCCGGGAGATTACATGACAAGCCAATGCAGCCAGTAGAAGCAGTCCAAGAAAGGGGAAGCAACTACGCCGAAGACACTCTCCCGAAGAAAGCTGTTAAACCCCAACCAAACATGACCAAAAATACATCCGGGGAACCTAAACCAAAAAGGGATTGACCGAAAAGCCAAAATGAGACAACCGTGTTATCCGTGAATACTCGCTGAACAAATTAAATTTATGGCCATTATAGGAATACAATGCTCCTAGGCTATAACATATGGTTAAAAATGTGACTCCCCGAAACGGACCTACTCTATGTCACAATGCATTACATGCCTAATCAAAGTGTTATCTGAAATACTCGCTGAACAAATTAAATTGATGGCCACGATATGCCCGTGACTCTCAATTTCGGCCCCATTCAACGTCACCATGCATAACATGCCAAGTCAAAGTGCTATCAGTGAATACTCGCTGATTAATTTATAAATTCATGGGAGTTATATGCCCATTATAGGAATATGGTGCGCATATGCTATAACGTGGGATTAAAGCTATAATCACTTTTGGAATTGACAAAACCTATTCATACTGCTGTAGCTTCATTTTGTCTATAGAATTAGAAATCGTACAAATTTGGGCCTATTACGTGCCTAAATTGAGTTGCCAAATCAAGATTCAAATTCGGGCCAGTCAACCTCGCATCAATTTTTCCTCAAAGCGGCCCGCCTTGCGGGCGAGTTCTACACACAGTTTCATGACGTCATTGGTATTTGTCTAGATACTGTGGCAACCGGCAATGTAAATTGGCCGATCATTCGCTATCCACTGTTTTCATGCACGATTAACGGCAATTTTCCAAGTATCTGTTGTTGAGCTGTGCATATTTCCTATATATTCCTGACTATCTTGAGATGTACTTTCACGTTTGCGTGACAAAAAAAAGCTAAATTTGGCTGATTTTAAAATTGATTCCAACTGCAAAAATTCGACCCTAAGAAACTGCCCCATTCTATGTCACCTTGCATTACATGCCTAGTCAAAGTGTTATCTGTGATTACTCGCTGAATATATAGATTCATGAGCACTATATGCCCATTATATGAATACGGTGCACCTATGCTAAAACAAGGGGTTAAAAATTTGAGCTTAAGAAACTGCCCCATTCTATGTCACAATGAACTACATGCCTAGTGAAAGTGTTATCAGTGAATACTCGCTGAATAAATTAAATTGATGGGCATGATATGCCTATTATAGACATACGATGCACCTATGCTATAACATGGGGTTAAAAATTTGAGCCTAAAATTTGCTCCGTTCTTTGACATAATGCACTACATGCCTATTCAAGGTTTTATCCGTGACTACTCGCTGAATAAAACAATTTCTTGGGCACGATATGCTCATCAAAAATATTACACTCAATGAATGTAATATTTTTGATTAAAAATATTACACTTTATTTTAAAATTTTTTATGAAAATATTACACTCAATGAGTGTATATTTTTGATGCTCATTATAGAAATACCATGCCCCCATGCCAAAAGATGGGGTTAAAATTGGAAAGTCAGAAACGGCCTCATTATATGTCACAATGCCCTACATGGCTAGTCAAACTGTTCTCTGTGAATACTCCCTGAATAAATTAAAATCATCGGCACTGTATGCTCATCATAGAAATACCATGCGCCTATGCTATGACATGAGGTTGAAATTTGACCCTGAGAACCTGCCCCATTCTATGTCACAATGAACTACATGCCTAGTCAATGTGTTATCCATGAATACTTGCTGAGTAAATTAAATTCATGGGCACGATGTGATCATTATGGGAAAACGATGCGCCTATGCTATAACATGGGTTTAAAAATGTGACATTAAGAAACTGCCCCATTCTATGTCACAATTCACTACATGCCTAGTGAAAGTGTTATCAGTGAATACTCGCTGAATGATTTAAATTTATGGGCATGATATGCCTATTATAGGCATACGATGCGCCTATGCTATAACATATGGTTAAAAATTTGAGCCTAAGAAACTGGCAAGTTCTTTGACATAATGCACTACATGCCTATTCAAGGTTTTATCCGTGACTACTCGCTGAGTAAAACAAATTCTTGGGCACGATATGCTCATCAAAAATATTACACTCAATGAGTGTAAAATTTTCAATGAAAAATATTACACTTTTTTTACAATTTTTGATGAAAGTATTAAACTCAATGAGTGTAATATTTTTGATGCTCATTATGGAAATACCATGCCCCCATGCCAAAAGATGGGGTTAAAATTGGAAAGTCAGAAACGGCCTCATTATATGTCACAATGCACTACATAGCTAGTCAAACTGTTCTTTGTGAATACTCCCTGAATAAATTAAATTCATCGGCACTGTATGCTCATCATAGAAATACCATGCGCCTATGCTATAACATAGGGTTATAAATTTGACCCTGAGAACCTGCCCCATTCTATGTCACAATGAACTACATGCCTAGTCAATGTGTTATCCGTGAATACTTGCTGAGTAAATTAAATTCATGGGCACTATATGCTCATTATAGGAATACGATGAGGATATGCTATAACATGGGGTTAAAAATTGGACATTCAGAAACGGCCTCATTATATGTCATAATGCACTACATGGCTAGTCAAACTGCTCTTTGTGAATACTCCCTGAATAAATTAAATTCATCGGCACTATATGCCCATCATAGGAATACGATGCGCCTATGCTATAACAAAATTTGACCCTAAGAAACTGTCCCATTCTATACTCTGATTTTTTAAACTCGTTTACACCGTTTTTTGACATTAGAGCGTTGGGGGCGAAGCCCCCAACTCTCTACATGTCTATGTGCTGACTTTTTCATGGAGGTTTCATGCCAACTTATCAACGCCCGTTTTGGCATGTAAACGTTTAGACACCTACTTCAAATTAGTATTTTCTTCGTCCTTGACATAAAATCTCTCCAATTGATAGCAAACTTCGAATATACCACAGATATATAAAGCATAAATCGATGTGTTAGTTTTGAGAAAAATACGAAAAACGCTCAGGTCGTCTTGAAAACGTCAAAATGGCGGAGCCGATGGAAATTGACGTTCCCAGAATGCAATGCAAATTTTACCGCAATGATGCGTATTTTGGAACACACAATTCTCTGTTCAGCAATTCGTACATGCATAGATGTAATTTGCGTGTAGCCTTCTTTGGCGTTATAAAGTAAACAAAACGATTCGTCTGCAATGCCACGGCTACATTTACCGTAATTTGATGTATTTTATCACATGACAAAGTGTTTCATGCTGGATTACGAAGCCTTTTTATTTTGGTCTTTTAATTTGCCTAGTAGGCATGTGCTAGGCTATATCATGATATCAGATGGAGATATTCCTCTTAGTTTCCAATATTTTTAAGGATATTTATTGAGGTTCAATATTATTTTAGCAGGTGTATCTGATTCGTAGATCGATTTTAAAAAAAAGTTTACTTATTAGGAATATAAATGAATGATAATATACGGGAATAAATGGGAATCATGTGGGTTAGGATATGCTAGCTTTTGGGGGGGGGGGTGGCATTGTGTAAGATACATTCAGCTGTCGTGGTGCTGATGATGTGCTCGAGCTCTAATGTCGTCTCCCGCAGTTAGCTGCATTTTCTTGTTTGCCTTCAGTTCAGTCAAGTTACTTCGAGCAAACTATTTAACTGAATATTGCATATCTGTGATACAAACGGCAAATAATTTACACAAACCTGCCTTCCGGAACGCTATCTATTTCTTTCAAAACACAAAAGTTTTATTTAAGCGAGGATTTGCTCGAACTATGGGCGCCGACATATTGCTTGGTTCTCGACAACTGATGACGGAATCCAAATGGACAGGTTCAAATTAGTCATAATAGGGGGATCGGGCTGTCAGTTGTCGTCAAGGTGCCTGCACGTGCGAGCAATTTCGAATCAGTTTACCTGCGTGGGAGGTCCGGAATCCTAACCCTCGCCCCTATGCAAATTATCGGAACAGAATCGCCCATCACGTGCCAAAGGAAAACAATATTTGTTGACATGCAAACGACAGGATTTCAGGGAAAATTTAACATTGCAGTAGATTGCTAACTCTCACAGTTCTATGAGCAGAAGTCTGAAAGTTTGCAGAAAAATGCCGTTTGATCTCCAGGTGAAGTATGCCAAGTTACAATACGATACCATTAAACATCGCAAAAATATCGGCAAAAACGGTGTAAACGAGTTAGGAAAATCAGAGTATATGTCATAATACACTACATGTCTAGTTAAAGTGTTATTCATGACTACTCGCTGAATAAATCAAATTCATGAACACTATATGCCCATTATATGAATGCGATGCGCCTATGCTATAACATGGGGCTGAAAATTTGACCCCCAGAAAGGGCCCCATTCTCACTGTCCGGAATCCGTTTCGGCAGAAAATATTGGGAAACGATATTTTTCGGTTGGGAAACGATATGTTCGATTGGGAAACGCCAAGCTGCAAGGGGGTATGTGTTGTTTTCCTCAATAAAGTATGAAAAAATAGGTGTAATCGTTAATCTGAAGAAAGACAAACATATGCTAATGTTGTATAAAGTCTTCAGTGTCGACCAAACCTGCGATACTTGATGTAATATCGTTTTTGTGACGTGAAATGCGATGAAAATAACACCGTTTTGAACAAATGAACATGGATGATTAAATATGTGTCTGATGCACACAAAAAGTAACACGAGTCAAGAGAAAGGTGTATTGCATGATCCCCACCCAATAGGAACATTTCAAATCGTCCCATTAATAAATATTTGCGGATTTTCTGAACCATTGATGTTTCGGTGGGTAAACGATACGTATAGAGAAGGCGCCGGTTGGTAATCCATGCTGTTTCGATTGGGAAACCGAAAATTTTGTACATATGAAATACGAGATCAACTGTTATACACGAGCAATACTGTGTGGTCTTTAGTGAAAGGTTACCTCGAGTGACTTAATAATTATATGACTGTATGCACAACATTTTGGGTGTGAAATAAGGTTAATCATGTGTCCGGGCTCGACATAATAGGAAACGATTAAAGATTTTTGTTTCAAAACATGCTAATTTGGGTCCTTGACATTGTGTATAAAGGTGAAGTGCCTTGAATCGATCGATAGGCCCAATATGTAGGCTCAAAAGGCCCAAAATTAAGTTTTTAGTTGTTTTCTTGAAACCTGTCTGATCAGGTTTGAGATTTTTGTTTAAAAAGATTCCTCTTATGTACCTTTCGGAAGTGTATAAATTTCGTTGCCCTTGAATCGCCGGTCTGCGTATGGCAGCCATTTTGAAATTTTGACAGGTCGGAGAAAAAAAAATTTTCGTCCCAAATTAAGTCACTATTCGTTTTGAGTGATTTCCAACCAAAAAAAAATAAAATGAATTTTCCCCCTTCGAAAACTTTTTTGGATTTCACGCAATTTTTCCTTCCTAATGGGAGCTGTATGGAGTAAACTCCTAGAACACTTCAGGATAGAACTTGAATATTGGCACATTCAAATAGGAAATCATATATTGTGGATTCGGTGGTGACCTTGAATTTGACCTTCAATGACCTTGAATGACCTTCAATATGGGCACATTCAAATAGGAATTCATATCTTGTGGTTTCGGTTGTGACCTTGAATTTGACCTTCAATGACCTTGAAAGGTCAAAACGCTCTTTTTGTCAGAAAAACAGTCAATTTTGGACTTTGGTGGCCAATTTCTCAATAACTGTTCAGACTGTTTTCAGATTATCGTTTGAAAAGATCCCCCTTATGTACCTTTGCGACATGTATAAGTTTCCTTGCCCTTGAATTGCTCAAAGTGGGCCATTTTGGGCCAAACTTGGCCCAAATTTGACTTTCCCATGTTAAATTATCTTATGCTAAATAATGGGACACATTATTGCTGATATCCACCTAATATTAAGATTAGAGATTAGGAGTCAATTGTGGACATAAAGGAAATGATATATGCTGAATATTCTCATGACCTTGAATTTCACATTAGACCTAATTTTCAAGGTCACAGGACAAAATGGCTAGTATCTCGCTTCTTATCGACTTTATAAAGGAAATGATATATGCCGAATATTTTCATGACCCTGAACTTTGACCTCATTTTCAAGGTCACATCACAGAATAGCTATTATCTCGCTCATTATCGACTTTCCAACTTAGAGTCAATTGTAAACATATAGAAAACAATGTTCCCCTTGGGCAGATATTGTTGAAAAATTACCATTGCAGACTTTGAGAGCTTAACACTGTATATGTCTCCGGTAACCTTTCTTAGCCTTTGGGCTAATTTTTCCCTGTATCCTCATCGACAACGGGTCTCAGTAATTAAAAGGCTTTTTTCTTGTTGTTTGTCAAATACCGGTAAGTGTTTCACTATGGGAAAACTTTACGGTAGTGTCTCGAGTCTTCAACCTTGGAATGACAGTGATAACACCTGGCGTCGAAGCCGCGAGACGCCATCTGTTGGAAGAAATAATAAGTATGAAGGAATAATAGCCAAAAACAAGCCTTAACGGGACATAGATTTCGAATAAAATATCGTTTACTAATCGAGACACCCATATCAAAACTGTTGTCCAATCGGAACAGTATCGTTTACCCACCGAAACATCAATGGTTCAGAAAATCAGCAAATGTTTATTAATGAGACGATGCAAAATGTTTCTTTTCGGTGGGGATCATGTAATACACCTTTCTCTTGACTCGTGTTACTTTTTGTGTGCATCAGACACATATTTAATCATCAGTGTTCATTTTTTCAAAACGGTGTTATTTTTATCGCATTTCACGTCACAAAAACGATATTACACCAAGTATCGCAGGTTTGGTCGACACTGAAGACTTTATACAACATTAGCGCATGTTTGTCTTTCTTCAGATTAACAATTACACCTATTTTTTCATACTTTATTGAGGAAAACAACACATACCCCCTTGCAGCTTGGCGTTTCCCAATCGAACATATCGTTTCCCAATCGAAAAATATCGTTTTCCAATATCCTCTGCCGAAACGGATTCCGGACAGTGATTCTAGGTCACCATGCACTACATGCCAAGTCAAAGTGTTATCAGTGAACACTCGCTGAATAAATTGAATTCATGGACACTATATACCCATTATAGGAATACAATGCGCCTATGTTATAACATGGGGTTAAAAAATTGAGCCTAAAAAACTGCCCCGTTCTATGTCACAATGCAATACATGCCTTGTCAAAGTGTTATCCGTGAATACTCGCTGAATAAATGAAATTCTTGGGCACGATATGTCCATTAAAGGAATACGATGCGCCTATGCCATGACATGGGGTTGAAATTTTTACAGTCAGAAATATTCCTTAGCTGAGTAACATTATTTTGAACGAAAAATGCATATTAATTCAATAAGAAACGCAATATATTGTTTGTAAAGCATAGCAAAAACTGCAAAAACTTGCAAAAACCAGCTTGTTAGGTTTTAAGCAACTCATATTTATGATGTAGATGCACACTGTAAAGTTCAGTGCTATATGGTTACGTTGCCAGCCCAGCCTCACTCAGGACAAGTTCAATGAGTGCAAAACGTGGCACGTGCTCTCTGCCACATTTGAGGCGGATCTAGATGCGACGGCGGATCTCAGTTATGAAGAGATATTTATTTTATCCACTTTGAAACTGTATACAGTATATATCTATGCTAGCTGTGAACATCACAATCACACTTGGAATCATTTTGTCATTTCAGCATTTGCCACAAACCAAAGCCAAGGCAAAGCATGACTGCAAGAGCAACTTCAACTTGCATACCAGATATACTACAGACAGTAAGCTTACAGCTCTGGGCCTGGCAGAGCCTCTGCGTCGCTCAGGCTGCGGCTACACTACAGACAGGCTGAGACACTCAGACAGCCAGTCAGGCGAGTCAGCCCACAGCAACAACCAAATATCTGAGCCTGAAAGAAAGTGTACTAGTGCGTTGTGCAGAGCAGCCACCTGCAAGGATCAAGAATAACAGTACGTATATTATATGTGTCTATAATTTACTGTACAACTGGAATAGTGTGCTAATACCGCGCTGTCATCATCTGTCAGATATTCTACAGATCCCAAAAATACCGGTTCTGATTGTCAACGTAATAATGGCACAAAACTGAATACTATGAATAGTTTACTCAACAACTTAATCTTACATGTAATTTCAGGTTTTAGATCTACATGTCAACATGAATGATATGTCATAGAAGGAAACAAATCTACTGACAAACCCCACCGAAGGGAAGATGAGAGGCCAAGACCAACCAAATCAAACTTCATCAAGTGGCTAATAGATCTATAATGTTGTCATGTCCTGAGTAACAAATTACAGGCACTATTGACCATGATTTATTAAATGTCAAAGAAAATTGTTACCCACCCCGAAATGTCTCAATATATACGTTAAAGTGCAAAACTACAAGATATGGCTTGAATAGTGTCAGTCATGAAGGAACATGGCAATGTTTACCTCAAAATATAAAAAGTGCTAAAAAAATCTCCAGGCATTTAACCATGAGCTGACTGGATGGTCAGGACCAATAAGTAGTTGTAATGTTTGCGTATTATCATGTAATATGTACAATCTATGGAGCGTTTTTAGGGTCAATATTCATTGACATGTATTGTAGATTTTCTTGTTGTGAACTATTATTTCAATCGCAAAATTCTTTATTCCACATTACTATTTCTAAACTTTCTGTGTCGAATTTACATATTCTTACTGCATAGTTCTAATTTCCATCTCCTTACTGCTTATTTCCAAGTTCTCACTGGTACTTTCTCAAGTCTTGATTAAGGACGAATTGCATGTAAAATCCCGAATCTGGCACGCGCCTGTTCTCCATTCACTTATAATGTAAATATAAAGGTAACAAAATCATGAACTTGCAAACATCCATTTGGCACCAGAATTTACTGTGGCGACCTACAGCCATCAAGGATCACCAACCGAGACTTGGTTCTTGACTAAATATGATTAATTGTCTGATAATTGTCATTTTCAAATGTCATTTTGTGACTTATTTCTCAAAAGACAAGGTACACTCAAAACATGCCCAACGGCAGGATTATTTTTTACTGCGGACAACTAGTAATGCTAGTAAAGCTCACTGGTGAGTTGCGCTCGGGTGCACCAAATCCGCCTATTGTATTCCTCTCGCAGAAATTCAAGTCGTATATGCATCTATTATTGGATGGTCACACAGCAAAGTGTACATACCAACAACAGCTTGTTTGTAACGCTGAAGATACTACGCGTTGTTTGCTGGCGCGTGTAAAAATGATATCTATAATCATCAATTTGTACAATCGCTCTGACACTCTTTATAGAACCATGTCTCGATTCATCATCCATGGCTATACATATCTCTATTAATGAAGTTTCAGGAGGAAGGGTTGGGTAGTCTTGCTGATTTTGTTACCTTCATGTTTACATTACAAATGAATGGGAGAGCGGCTCACTACAGTGTTTGGTTTGTTACCCGCAGTCAATCTTTAATCATGCCAAATTCTAACACCTTTGTTCATGCAAACTATTAAAAAACAAATCGCATCTGACACAATGCATATGGGACTTTTACTTAGAATAAAGCACATCGCACGAAGAACAAAGCACAACGAATGAAGCATTTCATGTGCCAAAATTACTACTGCACTATTATGACGACAGACGGCGCTGCGGGTCGAGTGGCCACATTGGGAATGAGAAACTGAAGACTCCCGGATGAAGGAAAGACCTTGCTTTGATGGACCGCTTGTCCGGTGCTGTATTTTTAGCTTTCCGACCCATGGCCCGATAACTTGGTTGAATCGAAGAAAACTTCTGGGGTTTAGGGGCTTGAAAAAGCTAAAGATAGTCCCTAAACTCACTTTTTATGAGCAGACGTGTATTTGGGGGATTAATTTGGGGATGAGGGGCTCACACGGGAGAGGAAATTTAATATGGTGAAATCCCTTCAACCTAAAAATTTGGTACGTTCGTCCGTCGTCCGTCCGGCAAATAACTTTTTGTGCCTTGATGAATTTTTCTGAAAATTTACTAAATCATTCTTTGGGCTAATACCCTGAAACTATTTTCTTTTTTTTTTTCTTTTTTTTTTTTATTCAATCCTTTTTGCCGATTGGCAGCCATTTTTTAATGAAAAGTGGCTAATTTTGGACTTTGATGGCCTTTTTCTCGAAAACTGTCTGATCAGTTTGAGATTTTTGTTTCAAGGCATCTCCCTCATGTACATCAATGGCAAGTTTCATTGCCCTTGAATCGCCACTCTGCATGTGGCAGCCATTTTGATTTTTTGACGTGTCTGCGAAAAAAAAATTGTCCCAAATCGAGCCACTATTCGTTTAGTACGGAGCCATTTCCAGCAATTTTTTTTTTTGGCCATTGAAAAAATTTTGGGACTTTTTGGGGAATATTTTTGAGGAAATTTCACCCAATCATCTTTCAAAATGGGAGCTTTGCGGGAGTGAACTCCTAGAACTTTTCAAGATAGAGCCTAAGTATTGGCACATTCAAATGGGAAATCATATATTGCGGTTTGAATGATGGATGACCTTGAATTTGACCTTGAATGACTTTGGAAAGTCAAAACGACCTTATTTTTTTAAAAGAAACGATGATTTTTGTCTTTGGCTGCCATTTTTTCAAAAACTATTGACAATTTTCCTCAAAATGCATGAGATTCTCCCTATGTACCTCTGTGATGTGTATAAGTTTGTTGCCTTTGAATTGACGGTCTGTGAATATAGGCCTACGTCATTATCGGAAGGAACCTTTCAAGATGTAACTTGATTTCGTATTATATTCCATACAAGAAATGTGTCTTTGGCAACATTTACGAACATGTTTTGACTACATGTTTGAAGATCAGTGTAACAATTTATATTTGGGAAAATCAATACCTTGTGTAATTCTCATGATCTGCCGGTAAGCTGCAGCACCCTTGGTGCTACATTGTCTCTTTATGTGGCAAAGAGGTAAATAAGATATATATGTTAAATCCAATACAACTACCGTAGCGTAGTTAGACTCGTGCCAAATTAACGGCATGAAGAAATTATGATCGGAGAGATCATCATATTTAGCCTTGAAGGAGATAGCCATCAGTTCCTGAGAATTTTTTTCACATCTCAATTATCACTGTCCGATCTCAAGTTATGACCATTTTTGTGTGTTAATTTCAGGCCTATGTCATGATAATATCTGCACCTAACTAGCAATAGTGTATTATATTACAATGAATATTCATGACGTCACATCGAAAATTGATTTCAAGGAGCATAGAAATCTTAATATTAGGCTCATACTAATCATCTCTCACTATTCTTTTATTCACAGGGAAGATTGCGGGAATTCATTGGGGCCTGTGCTCAGCTGAGTGTGGCACCTGTTGGTCGCGCCAAAAATTGACGTGTCCAATGAAGGGAGGTCTTAGTTTCTCATACATCATGTGGCTACGCGCGGCCAGCGCCTCCTGTCGTCATAATGGTGCAGTAGTAATTTTGTCCCCAACAATTACTACTGTATCATTATGACGACAGGCGGCGCTAACCGCCGAGTGCTTCATTCGTTGTTCTTTGTTCATCATGCGATATGCTATATTCTAAATGCAATGTGCTAAGTTCCATATGCATTGTGTCAGATGCGAATTTTTTTTGTTAGTTTGCATGGACAAAGGTGCTAGAATTTGACATGATGAATTAAGCATTGAGAAAGTACCAGTAAGGACTTGGAAGTAAGCAGCAAGGAGATGGAAGTTAGAACTATGCAATAAGAATATGTAAATTCTACACAGAAAGTTTAGAAACAGTAATGTGGAATACATAATTTTGCGGTTGAAACAATCATTCACAACAAGAAAATCTACAATGCATGTCAATAAATATTGACCCTAAAAACGCTCCATAACAATCAGCATTTGTAAATGTCACCTCATCATCTATGATTCATTGTCGGTCAATAACCTTGTGGCTAGTGTTTATTGTTTTTTAACGCTATACCGATGTAAGATAAAGTTCATCTTATCTTATCAATATTATTATTGATCATCATAGATTGATCATGACATTTTGTCAAAAGTTCATGTATAGTGTGCGCAACATACTATCCATCATTATTTGCATTTGAGAAACTCATAGACTATTAATATATATGTGATGAAAGTTTCGTACAGCCTAGATGGCAATGAAAAACAAAATTGTACAGTAGTATATGTTACTATATGGGATTTTAATCATGACCTATTGGTAATTTTAATCATGACCTATGGTATGCCATATGTTGCAAAATGTTGCAAAATTCAAAGTCTAAATTATTTTTGAAAGAGGTGGAGGTGGGGGCGGAAGGAGGGTTAGGTGGGAGAGGCGCGACTTCAGGTCTGACTAGATTAAAAATATTCCATTTTATTTGAAATACTAGTAGTAATTGTATTAAATATACATCCACAAGATATGTAAGCTAACGATATCTTCAAAAGACAAGACGTGTAATATCGAACCGACTTGTGTCCTTTTTCAAATGCTTGCATTTTTTTCAATCACAAAGCATGTGTAACTTTGTGATACATTCGAAAATGTGTGCCATTCGTTTTCGAAAGGGAGATTATGGGATCGAGGAGTACTGCCCCTCACTGAAAGGGGTCAATTTGATTGGCTGCTAGTCTCTTGGCGCCCAACCAACCACAGCGTTCAATCCTTTCCTCGTCCCACTTCCACCATGTGCAGTGTTCAATCCTTCCCACATCTCCCCCTTCCACTGGACCAATGTATTTTCTCGCAGTAGGCCTATTAATTCCACATTCACAATTTAGTGTTATGTTATCTCTAAAGTCAGGTTACAATTATGAATACGCAGAATACATGCTGTCTTGTGAAGTGCAATATTTCTCATATATTTTAAATGTAAATTATATACACGGGTCTTATCTCATGTATTTGAATATATTTGAGCCGAAGGTTCAAATTATTCAAGTTGATATTTTCTCTGATTTTCCGACAAAACGATAATGAGCATTGAACTAACTGTATTCCGTCAGTACGCTAATGTTTGTGGGACCACGTGACAAATATGGCGGCAGGTTGTTTCCCAATTTTTGTGCTCGTGATTTTCATGAGTTTCACGCTTACCCAACAACAAAATGTGGATAATCATAGAACAGGAAGTTTGTTCCGGACCATGGAATACATAGATCGTGATCTAATGGATACTCATGACCGAGAAATCCTGCTGGTTTGGATGAAACGATGGGTGCTGAGTTTACTGGTGACGAACTTCATCGCTACCGACAACAAGGTCAAGGTCAACGGCCGATCGAAGAAGAGTAAACAAACATGGCAGCGCCCTGTCAAGCCGGGTCTGTACCTCTTCACACTTCTAATACTGATAGCGGGAGATGTGCAGCTACATCCAGGTCCGAAGTCAACCAAGTTCCCGTGTGGTGTATGCAGGACTAACGTTCGAGACAATCAGGCTTCACTGTGCTGTGACTCGTGTGATGTTTGGTCCCATCGTTTGTGTTTGGGTATGACACTCACGGAATACCGTCGACTTGGCAGGAATGATGAGAACTGGTACTGTTCTGGATGTGCAGTCCATGCTTTCACTGACTCATTCTTCGACTCCAGTCAAGTAAGTGACATCACCAGTGCCCACGATACCTCCGGGACAGGTACTCTTGATCCGTCGATGTTCAAACCCATGAAGAATAAAGGACTAACTTTCCTTCACCTGAACGCGCGGAGCTTGCTGCCGAAAGTGGACGAGTTACGTCTCATCGCTAAAGAGAGTAACGCCGCGGTCATCGGGGTCACAGAATCATGGCTCGATCACTCCATCTCTGACTCTGAAGTGGAGGTTCCAGGATACCTGTGTCTTCGCAAGGATAGGAACCGAGAAGGTGGAGGTGTATGTGTGTTCATCCGGTCTGACATCGCATTCAATACCAGAGTGGACTTTAATTGTGAACTTGAAGCTGTGTGGTTTGAAATCTTACTTCCCAAGACAAAACCTATTTTGGTTGGAACTGTGTATAGACCACCTAAACAAATGGACTTCTATGAGAAACTCGAAGATTGTTGTTCCTCGTGTGATCATTTCTCATCCAATGAATGCATATTAATGGGTGATTTGAACACTGACTGTAAATCAGGTGCAAATAATGTGTTGTATAATTCTTTCAAACACTTCGTGTCCATGTTTAACCTTACACAGTTAATAACATGTCCCACCAGGGTCACTAAAACCTCAGCCACAACTATTGATCTCATACTGGTATCAGATCCATGTCGTATATCACATAGTGGTGTTTCCAGTATTGCTATTAGTGACCACTCTCTGGTGTATTGTACCCGCAAGATTAAAAAGAGTGTGGTAAATCAACACAATACCAAAACAATGCGGTCTATGAAAAACTACAGCAAAGATGTTCTCGAAGCTAAGCTTCATGAGGCAGACTGGTGTATGGTGTTAGATTGTACATGCGTGGTAAAGGCTTGGAATGCATTCAAGAGTATATTTTTATCTGTACTTGATGATGTTGCACCTGTAAAATCTTTCAGAGTCAAACCACGATCTGATCCATGGATCACTGGCGATATTGTACAACTGGTTAATGAGCGGAATAGAGCCTATAGTAAGTACAAAAAAACACAAGATCAGGCTGAATATGATAAATACTTGTATTATCGAAACCAGCTGCAGTATTGTAAAACAAAAGCCAAATCATCTTATTATGTCAACAAGGTGGATGAGTACAAAGACAAACCCAAAAAGTTGTGGCAACTGTTAGGTACTCTAGGTACATCAAAATGTACTACATCCTCACAAAACATTGGTCTGATAAATGATCATGGCTCAGTAACCTTTGATAAGTCCCAGGTTGCCAATATTTTTAACAAGTATTTCTCTACTATTGCTGATAAATTGGTACAGCAACTTCCAAGCAGCCTGGGCAAATATGGTAAAGATCACACAACCAAGTTCTACAGTGAAAAAGGTGTTCATCCAGATAATTTTGGTCTATTTCAGGTGACTGAGGACAAGATTCTGGACATACTTACCTCCCTGAACCCTAGTAAGGCAACTGGCCTTGATAAAATTCCCTCCAGGTTTGTAAAGGATGGAGCTAGGTATATTGTATCTCCCTTAACTCATATTGTAAATTTATCTATATCTAGTGGCATTATTCCAGATGATCTGAAAGCTGCTAGAATAAATCCAATCCACAAAAAGAACTCTAAGACTGAAGCTGGCAACTATCGACCTGTGTCAATATTGAGCGTTATATCCAAGATTTTGGAGAAAGTTGTATGTGAACAAATCCATCACTACTTGAGTGATAACAAGCTCCTATATGAGCTTCAATCTGGATTTCGGCCCTCTTATTCCACAGATACATGTCTTATCCATTTATTGGACTCCATCAAATGTCAACAAGACAAAGGCAATTACACAGGTATGATATTATTGGATCTCCAGAAGGCCTTTGACACTGTGGACCACAAAATTCTTTTATGTAAACTGGAAGCCTTAGGATTTCAGAAACCTACCATAGACTGGTTCAAATCCTACCTTAATGGAAGGCTGCAGTCAGTTGAGGTAGGGGGCACCCTCTCAACTGCTGCCATAGTTCAATGTGGAGTACCTCGGGCTCAATCCTGGGGCCTCTACTTTTTCTTATCTATGTGAATGACAAGCTGCTGTTGTATGCTGATGATTCTGCTTTAATTGTGTCTGGCAAGGATGTTGCAGAGATTCAGCAAACCCTAAGCTCTGAACTTGAGTCAGTCAGAGAATGGTTGTTAGACAATAAGCTGTCTCTTCACTTGGGGAAGACAGAAACAATCCTGTTCGGATCCAAACAAAGACTCGCCAAACATAGCCAATTGCAGGTAGTCTGTGCAGGTGACAACATCACTTGCAAATCCTGTGTAAAATATATAGGACTGACCATTGATCAGTCCTTATCTGGAGATCAAATTGCTGAAAATATCATCAGCAAATCAAGTTCCAAATTGAAATTTTTGTACAGACAGGCCAGGCAGTTTGACATTAGGACCAAAAGGCTACTGGTGTCAGCACTCATACAGTGCCATTATGATTATGCCAGCTCTTCTTGGTATTCTGGCCTAACCAAGAAGTATCAGGGGAGGCTGCAGACAATGCAGAACAAGATAATACGCTTCCTCCTCAACGCTCAACCCAGAACCCATATAGGTATCAATGAATTTCAACAGGTCAATATGTTGCCAGTAAACCTTAGAGTCGATCAGATTAAGTTGAATCATATGTATAATGTAATTCACAATAAAGCTCCTGAATATCTATCTTCATCCTTTACACAAGTATCCACAATCCATAATAGGAACACCAGGTCCAGCATCTTGTCTTTAGTCATCCCTTCAGTGAGATCCTTTGGTGCTTCTTCTTTTATGTACACTGGTGCTAAGGTCTGGAACTCTCTTCCTAGTCATATAAAAAATTGTTCTTCTCGTTCTAATTTTAAAAGCAGGGTAAAACAGCTTTTATTTCTTAACATGGTCCAAGCAGAAAATGACATATATACCTATCTTTAATTTTATTTCTTATACATCTTGTATTTGTGTCTTTTGTTATGTTATTCACTTTATTACCGTCTAATTATTACCAGTATTGTTCTACATATCCCTTATTATTATTTAGTAAGATTTGTTATTATTTTTATTATTATTATTAGTATTACCTACATTTACCATTTTTATTTTTGTAATATTGTTAAATTCTCTGCCGTCATATTATTGTCTGTGATCATATGGGCCACAGTGGAAACAAGTGATTTTTCGCTTTCTTGTGTTACCGTGTGTATTTTATAGTATCATTTACATTTTGTATTTATACACTTGTAATTTTACATGGAATATGCAAATAAACTCAATCAATCAATCAATTTGTTTTACACTTTTTGTCACCTGTTTGTGGGAAATTCGCCTCGTTGTGTTGAAGGCATGGGACAACTTCTTGACAAACTTCTCGATCCGATAATCAGATAATGCGGGTCCCAAACCGAGATTGCAGGTTAAAATTGTGCTCACAGAATGCGGGCTGTTTATGAAACGTGGATATACGTATACATTCATGTAAGAGTGACGAGCTACATTTATATTTCATGCATGCATGATGTTAATTTGATGGATTATGACTACTTTTGATGGCATTGCAGGCCCGTAGGCAGGGGGGGTTACGGGGGTTACGCGTAACCCCCCCCCCCCCCCTGAAAAGAAACCCCCTGAAAACTGCTGTCAATATTGTAATATCATAATGTGATGATGAATAAGAATAAGAGGTGAGAATAAATGGACCATGTTTAGCATTACAAGTGTGATTGTGTGACAAGTGCTCTGTTAGGTTACCGTACCTATGGTCCGATAACCTATTGGCATGGTGTTTTGTCCATCGTCCATCGTCTGCGTCGGTGTCAGAGTCGTCCGTCCACATTATCTTTAAAGTTTACAGGTGAATCTTTCTGAAATTTTGCACAAAAATGCCTAAAAATATTTTGAAAAGGAGGTATTTTTTCGTTTTTTACTTTTCGCATTTTTTTTCAAAATGGCGGCCATTTTCGACGAAAAACAGCTGATGTTCAGACAGTTCAGATTTTTGTTTCAAAAGATTGCCCTCATATACCTCTGTGATGTGTATAAGTTTGGTTGCCCCATTTTCATTTTCTCGACTGGTCCCAAATGGGACTTTCTCATGTTAAATTCTCCTATGCTTTATAATGGGGCACATTTTCCAAATATCTCACTTAATATTAAAATTAGAGATTAGGAATTAATTGTGGACATACAGGAAATGATATTTGCCGAATATTCTCATGACCTTGAATTTGACCTTTGACCTCATTTTCAAGGTCACAGGACAAAAATGACTAATATCTCGCTTATTATCGATTTTACAGCTTAGGAATCAATTGTGAACATATAGGAAACGATATATACAGATTATTCTCTTGACCTTGAATTTGACCTTTGACCTAAATTTCAAGGTCATAGGACAAAATGACTAATATCTCGCTTATTATCGACTTTACAGCTTAGGAATCAATTGTGAACATGTAGAAAATGATATATGCTGAATATTTTGGTGACCTGAATTTGACCTTTGGCCTCATTTTCAAGGTCAGAGAACAAAATGGTTAATATCTGACTTATTATCGATTTTACACCTTAGGGATCAATTGTGAACATATAGGAAATGATATATGCTGAATATTCTCGTGACCTTGAATTTGACCTCTGACTCACTTTCAAGGTCGAGAGCACAAAATGGCTAATATCTCGGTTATTATCGATTTTACAGCTTAGGAATCAGTTGTGGACATACTATAAACATGATAAAAGATATATGCTGGATATTCTCGTGACCTTGAATTGACCAACAACCTTACTTTTGAAGTCATGGGACAAAAGGCTAATATCTGAAAAATATATTGTCCGGTAACCTTTCTTAGTCATTGGGCTAATTTTTCAAATATGTGTATCTGATTCCAAATATTTGACATACACATGTTGATAAACATGTATTATGGAGAAGAAAATTAACTCTGAAGTATACCTCAGACGTGTTCTGTGAGCAAACAAATTCAAAAAATTTTCTCGGGGGGCTTACGCCGCCCCCCCCCCCCCCCCCGAACCCCCAGAGCGCGGATGACGAGCGCTCGCTTTGCGTTTTCGCATGCAATATTAAGCCTTCTTATTTTTTTGGTAACCCCCCTGCAGAAATCCTGGCTACGGGCCTGCATTGCTCTCCTAACAAAAGTCGAGGGCAAAATGACGTCGTCGAATGACCCGACGGAGCGACGGAGGGTCATCGACAGTGATTTCGTTTGATTTTATCCTGTCCTACTATGCAGGGAAAATCCCAATGAGACATGTAAGCAATATAATTCCGTCTGGATGCACTAAATTAGAATATAATATGTAAGCATTGACACGTTTCCGTACATTTTTTTGACATTAGAGCGATGGGGGCGAAGCCCCCAACCCTCTACATGTCTATGTGCTGACTTTTTCATGGAGGTTTCATGCCAAACTATCGACGCCCGTTTTGGCAGGTAAACGTTTAGACACCTACTCCAAATGAGGATTTTCTTCGTCTTTGACATAAAATCTGTCGAATTGATGGCAAACTTTGAATTTTCCACATATGTATAATGCATAAATCGATGTGTTAGGACTGAGAAAATAACGTAATATCCTCAAATTATCCAAAAACGTCCAAAATGGCGGAGCCGATGGAAATTGACGTTCCCAGAATGCAAAGCAAATTTTACCGCAATGACACGTATTATGGAACACACAATTTTCTGTGCAGCAATACGTGCATGCATACATCATCTTGCGTGTGACATTCTCTGGCGTTATTGTGAAGCAAACACGATGATTCGTCTGCGATGCCACGGCTAAATTTACCGTAATTTGACGTATTGTATCACAAGACAAATAAGGTGTTCCATGCGGGGATGCGAATTTTTATTTTAAACTGGCCTTTCAATTCGCCCAGTAGGCATATGTATCATGATATCAGATGCAGATATTTCTCATGGTTTTCAATATTTTTTTTTTATTTTTTTAAAAAATGAAATACCATTTTAGTAGGCATAGATCTATCTGTTACATTGAGTACAAAATAAATGTTTACTTATTAGGAATATGAATTCTGTCGTGGTGCTGATGATGTGCTCGAGCTCTGATGTCGTCCCCCGCAGTTAGCTGCATTTTCTTGTTATTCATGTGACGGAAAAATTAACAAAAGTATATTACTTTCATGAACACATGGTATAGGCTGATGTGTTGTCAGTTATAACGCACCGAACTATCATGAAAATAGGAGATGGTCAACACACAGTGCATGCTATAATTTTACGTGAAACCGTCAAATCACGAAGGAGAGCTAGACGATTTCAAAAGTTACAAATAAGTTCTAGGTAGAGATAAAGATCACGGGGGACTAGGCCTATCTGTTCCGCATAGAACGGTTTACGTCGGTTTGGTTCCGATTTACGTGTGGTTATATTGTTTGTTTCACCATAAGTGAGAAACAAGAAAATGCAGCTATCTGCGGGAGACGACATTAGAGCTCGACCATATCACCAGAACCACGAAAGCTGAATGTATCTTACATAACGTTACCCACCCCCCGCCCCGCAAAAAAATAATAATGGACCATATCCTCCCCCACATGATTCCAATTCATTCCCGTATATTATGATGAAACACATAGGTCTACTTCAATCATATTCCTATAAACATTTATTTTGAACTCAATGAAACAGATACACCTGATAAAATGATATTCAACCTCAATAAAATATCCTCAAAATATTGGAAACTATGAGGAATATCTGCATCTGATATCATGATATAGCTAACACATGCATACTGGGAAAATTGAAAGACCGGTTTAGAATGAAAAGGTTTCGCAACCCAACGTGGAACACCTTGTCATGTGATAAAATACGTCAAATTACGGTAAACGTAGTCGTGGTATCGCAAACGAATCTCTGTGTTTCCTTCTGTACGCTAGAGAAGGCCACAAGCAAGGTTCCATGTACATGCATGCACGAAATGCTGCACAGAAAATTGTGCTTTCCAAAATACGCGTCATTGCGGTAAAATTTGCTTTGCATTCTGGGAACGTGAATTTCCATCGGCTCCGCCATTTAGACGTTTTTTCAGACGAGCTGAGCATTTCGCGTAATTTTCTCAAACATAACACATCGATTTATGCATTATATATCTGCGGAATATTCAAAGCTTGCCATCAAATCGAGAGATTTTATGTCAAGGACGAAGAAAATCCTCATTTGAAGTAGGTATGCAAACGTTTACGCCCCAAAACGGGCGTCGATAGGCTGGCATGAAACCTCCACAAAAAAGTCAGCACATAGACATGTAGAGGGTTGGGGGCTTCGCCCCCAACGCTCTAATGTCAATTATGGGCAAAGGTCAGCTTAACAGATAGTATGTGAGACCCGTGTGCCTATTTCTATAATGTAACGCTTAGGAGCATAATATATGAAAATATCATTCGCTTGGGGAAAATTCTAGTTTTGGTGTAGTATAGGGTATATTGGATATGTTCCGATTTACCGAAACGAGCACAGGTCACAGTTCAGATTTACGTGGTTGTGCGTTGGGATTTACGAGACTTGTAAAAACATTAGAATAGAATATGCTATCAACTGTTTCTAATATTATTTTGGCATAAGTTGGAAATATTGGAATACTATCTGACCTAACGACGTTTGATGGATGAAGGTGCCTTATATAGAACGGGATATGACATGGTTCTGCTCTATTCTAATATACTTGCTTTAAGCCATTGTAAATTGTATTCATTTATATTCTGCCATGGTTAATTAACCCCGCCCGCCTGTCGATTTGGTTAATAGTGGTCTCGTGAATTCCCCAATAATTCAATCATATATACACATTGGATTCATGCCGTTTTTCTCGTTTACACTCTCCCGTTTTATTGGTTATTTTCTTCGATCACTCACCCACTGCGTATTTATCTCTAATCGAACTATATAGTTTGAAACGACAATAACCAACTTGTGGCAGAGGCGGATCCAGGAATTTTGATTAGGCGGGGGGGCGCAAACAAAGTAAATGCGGTTTGGGGGTTGGGGGGGCCGTAAGCCCCCCGAGAAAAAATAGCATTTTGGTGTTTTATGAGAGCAATTGGGGTGGTTTCCGGAGACGTTTCTGGGACTATTGGATGCCCATTTCGTGTACTAATCA
Organism: Terebella lapidaria; assembly: GCA_949152475.1. Classification (NCBI taxonomy): domain Eukaryota; kingdom Metazoa; phylum Annelida; class Polychaeta; order Terebellida; family Terebellidae; genus Terebella; species Terebella lapidaria. The sequence goes on along the minus strand of OX424556.1, from coordinate 51,802,652 downwards.
GGGACGAGTACAAGGTGCTTGGTTCCAGGTTGTGTATGTGTGGGAGGGGGGGGGGGGGGCGCTGTGAGCCCCCTTCAGTAATTGAAGTAGTATGAATGTATATCATACTAAATGAAGAGAGTAGAGCATCCAGGGGAAGATCCAGGGTTTAAGGGAGTGGACCAATGCGAGCACGGCAAGCACCTTGCGGCTGGGGGTCTGGGGCCCGCTGAAAGGCCCCAGAAAACAGAGCCCTTTTCATGTTCTGTAGTAGCTTCCTGGCCTCTCCTGAGTATAAATTTCACTCAAACTCACTAAAACCACCTTTTCAAATCAGGCAATTGTTATTAAGTCCAAATTAATTATTTTTTTCACCATCAATACCTAATAATGCCAATACCAAATTTATTATATCTCAAAGCATTTGGTGACAAAAATGCATCAGAACTAATATTATATTCCCCATACATGTGCGCCATATCGCAATCAAGTATTTTGTCATTTCTGTACCGACACTACCCCCTAATTTTTCGATATTCATTTTGTGCGTGGGGTGGGGTGGGGAGCGGGAGGAGTGGACAAGGCCCCCTTCCGTCCCCACCCCATGGATCTGCCTTTGGCACTTATAGTAGCAGAAATACATATATTTCTGATAGTAGTTACCTTTTTAATCATCAGTAGATACAGGAGAAGTAGCACCAATTTAAGTCAAATCCCTGGGCCAAAATTGGAACTTGCATGGGAACGGTCAATCATGCTGAATGGTTCCAGTGGAAGAAATAGGCAGAAACAGAACCCTTGGACACCCCCTCCACCCAGATCCGCTCTTGTGGCCGACTATCGATGGGGATATAACGGGATATTTTATGCTTGAAACGGACTCTTTTGCTGTTGGATCAGTTGGGTTTAAGCCTGGAATTTCAGGTATCTACGCCCACGATTTATTCATATCAGCTCTTTACCTTAGATATTATATTTATATTATCTATAATAAATCCAGGGCCTATTACTCTCTCTCTCTCCCTCTCTCTCTTTTTTTTTTTTTCTCTCTCTCTCATTTTAGGGGGGGGGGGCGCGCCCCTGGATCCGCCCTGGATCCGCCTATGTGTGGTGCATATTGAGGCGCACGATTCTTGTGTTGTAGACTCCTGATTATTATGCAATTAGATTATGTAGTTAGCGGTAATTTTGTGTTGTCGTGATGCAGTGTCTGAGTTGCCTGATTTGACACACATGTAATAAACATTGATGGACAATATGAATAGTGTCATCAATAAAACAGAATTCATTCACAAAAATAAAAATTCATTGATTTAAAATAACAGTTCTGAACATGTTTAACGATGATATCAGAAATTTGATCTGTTTGTTGCCTATATTAACGGCGGAATTCAAAAGTCCTCCTAGCTAAAGGAATTATTAAAGATCAACTGTTTCAATGATGCGATATCGGATATATTATCATGATATAGTTTTACTCTCCTATACGAATACTAATTTATATAGGAACCCATATTATGAACGCAAACTTATTTCGAGCAGAGTCTCCTTACTCCAAATATAAACGGCCCCATACGCCTCTTCCCATAACCAAAAAAGTGTATGCTCGTACATCCTTCATCTCGGCGATTATAGCATTCGAAGATAGTATCTGTTGTTATGCAATTTGTTATTCAATTGTTGACTTAGCCCGAGTGTATTTTGATAAGAGATCTGGGCACGCTAGGCTTCCCAGCGCGATCAGTGTCCATGCCCATAGACCTATAGGCACTTCAGACACGAGTTCTGCGGGCACGCAACACCGGCATGGAACACCCGCTATCTATTGTCACATTTGATACATGTACGATTGTAACTTAAGCGATGTAGCTCAATATTGTTCTGGACATATGGATGGAAACACATGGTTCATTCCGTGGGGTACATTGATAAATTAGGTAAAACACATCAACTAATTTCGCTAATTTAGTACTTGGGTAAATTAGTTCAGAGTTCTTAGTTATTTCAAGTGTATAACTCTTGTACCTCATGATTCAAAGAGCTTCTTTCATCCGTGCGTTTATTCCCGGCCCCTCAGGGCCGGGTATATGTGATTGTCGTTGACCTCACCCTATGTATCTCCTGTCTTCCGATTTCTCCGGACGACTCTCTTATATTCAGCATATACTGGTGTGGGTTTCGCAAATTTGCGATAAAACCCGGTACATCCCGTTAAACTGATTGAAAAACACTGCTGCCATTAATGTATTAATAACAGTAATTGCATTACAAAAGAAAGCGCTGTTTTGAATTAGTTTGCGGCTGGTATGCGCAAGTGCAATTACCGAATCTCCTACCAGTTATCTCGGAACTCGCATAAGTCTGACCTGGTTTAATTACTATAATTACCTATATTACTACGCCAACACGTAACCAGTAGAAATATGTTGTATTGCAGCGATGGACAGTGATACATTAGTTGTAATCATTTCAGACAATAGTTTGAAATTCTCTTTCCGAATTTTTTTCATTGTATCAGGCCTTATTATGTTACTGGATACCACTGGGGATAATTTGTTGGCAATGAGCTTAGGCTATAGCATAACGAATGTGAAGCATGAAAATTGCTTTACGAGCGCGACCGCATTAAATAGCCAAGACCACCGTGACGAAGCCGAGCTTTTAACGTAACCAATCGTTGAAATAATAACTAATAAAGGCGTAATTTTCCTATTTTATATGAACCCTATTCTATAATTTTATTATGCCCAGGGGCCTAGGGTGCAGAAACTACACATCTATTCATTGTAATAGGCCTAAACGTATTCATCAAATCCTGCCACCTGTTTATAAATATTTAAAGGGAGTGGAAATTCGTTTTTGTGCATCATTCATGATAGGCTGTTATGCCCCATCGATAATTTTCTTGCATATCTACGGAAAGGAGTTAAACCTGACCAGATTGCGGAAAGTGTTAAGAAGATTATAAAGGCGCTTTGTGTAGGCCTATATCTATAGTGATGTTTGGAGGATATTGGTAATGCGGGATTTTAAACTAGAAGGTTCAGAGTTCTGGGGCGACTTATGGAACTGGAATGGCTATTAGTATTCGGCGGCCGCGGGCACGGGCGCGGCCGCGGCCGCGGGTATGGCAGGGATGGCGGGCACGGGCACGGGCACGGTAAAACGCGGCAGCGAGCGGCCGTGTTCTTTTCCCCAATCATAGTCAATGCGAATCACGTACAAATATATGGCTCGTTACCCGGCTCGCACGAGAAGTTGCTATTTTTAGCATCGGGATGCAGGCTGAGTGGCTGCGGTAGCAAAACAAAGCCGACTGGCTCCCACAGTTTTTTTACTAGATTCATTTTCAAGGAATCTCCAAGATGATACCATGGATACATTTTTTTTCTATAAATGTATACTATTATTGTACCTATAGTATATCATTAGATATAGGTTACAATTCACGGCATGAAAACTACTGAAATTTGATGATTTAAGATCTACTAAATTTTGTTAAGATCATTCACCGCATTTTATTTCTAAATGTTTCGCACAACTAGGACCGTAAATATACTAGTGAATGACTTCAAAGTTTACCCTAATCAGTATCTACTATCAGTATCCCTATCTACTGGACAAAACCTTTACCTTGTTGAGCCCAATAATAAATATTTCTTGTCTTAACTATATTATTGTGGTCAATAACTATTGTTAACTTATTAGGTAATATTGTTCTGTTTTCACCAAAAACATCAGTTCTGTATTCTCAACAAGAATCCAGTGCCATTTGCTTTCAAAATAAGGGTATTGTAGTGATCATAGATGTCAGGGTATTTTAATGGTCGTCATGAGTTAGTCTGTTAACTAATTATTATTTATTCAATCATTCTGAAAAACAATAGGTTTTGTGAGACGGTCTTTCTCATCGAACCTGTGCAATTTAACCATCATTGATCAAAAACTCCCACCCATAGAGCGTTCACAAGCCATGTGTTAAACGGGCTAATTTTAGCACAAAATGTGTCGGCAATCAATCAGTTTGGTTGCTATGGCAACCACAATCGATTGGTGTTGGGATCTCACCGTAAGTTGTGTATGTATGAAAAATTATCAGAATCGGTTAAGATTTGCAACCTGTAGAGCGTTCACAAGAAAATCTCTACGGCGAACGCGGCGGCGCGACTGAGACAAATTCATAGTATCCGCCGAACTTCGTACGGGGGTTACAATAACTTGGTGAGAGCCATATCCAGTCGTGAATCAGTGACTTCGTGAACAAGAAAACATATACGACAGATGATAAAGCGATAACAGGTCCAAGCAAAGTGGAAGAAAATAGACGGCATGCCCATCTGGGTTTGCAATATTTTTGGGTCCAAATAGAATCCAAATATTAACAGCAGTTGCTTAGCAACAGAAAAAAACACATTTTTGACACGTCCATTGTATCGCTCAGGTGCGAAAACATATGTGTAGACACCAAAATTATTATTGTATCATGATTCTAGGGAAAGTTATATTTGGTTTTCTGTCCAGTAGGTGCCCGTGAAGACTTTTCAGCCTGACCCCCATGGTTACTATGGCAACGGAAAATATGCCCATGGCTACGTTTTAAAAATGGCCCCCACCATTTTCATGAAATATAAGTCTTGGGCTACCTGAAAATGTATGTCACCTCTGGTACCTGTGTGTGATATAAAATAATGATCTGGCCCATGGACTAGTAGGTCATACCCGTCATACCCGCGACCGTTGCTGCCGAGTTAGCATCCCCGTCATACCCGCGCTCGTGGCCGCGTCCGCGTCCGCCGCGTCCGCCGCGTCCGCGTCCGCCGAATACTAATAGCCACTGGAATTCAGTGGGATGTTTTTAACAGAGCTGCCGACGGCTAGCAATCTTGGTATATGACAAAGATACAGTACATCTTAATAGACTTGGGGGAGATAAATTGGCTGATGATGTACACAATTTCCCATATCATTTACTTTGATGTGACTGATTGTCTGACTTTCTATATGAACTGTATAAATATTGGTATGACTTATTCATATGGAAATAAAATGTGTAACCAAGTTTATGGGACGTCTTCTTACAATGTGAACTTGACATTCAGTATTGTGAGTCCATGGAAAACATGTAAATATAAAAGGGCCGGGTTTCCTGCCATGTTTTTCTAAAAACATGGCGTTATACTCGTATAATAATGTAGTTTCCATACCATCCTGTTAACGAGTGTAAATTGCTCCACATCCTGAGGTGGGAAATCGGACATCTTCCCACATCTGGTTTATAGCAAAGTGACTCCAGATGAGCCATATTCATTCGAAGAGTAATCTGACTTACAAAGTATTCTTTGTATCCAATTTTATTAGCAGTCCAAACCTGCGAGAGCTCGAAATTTGAACCACAAAGTTTATTTCTTTATTATTTCTTGGATAAGGGACTTACAATAGTGTACATGTGAGAAATGAATACAAGTATTCCTATTCCTACCAATTATTCGGACAATATATTTGCAAGTGACTAAATACTATAGCATAGCAAACAATATGCATGTCGATTGTACCTGCAGTTTTTTTGCGATACCAATATTAAGTTTAGGTCTGCAAATACAGTCATTCAGGCAGTTACGAGATTCAGGCAGTATCGAGAAATGTAAAGATTGGAACGGTGTTAAAAATAAGAATATCTATTGTATTCCAAAGGTACTGATATTACGTTGAAACCATATCATTTGCGCTTTTATGGTGGAGAAAGAACACCATTACCGTATTTTCCTTACATGAGATTCAAGGATGAGCATATAGCAGTCGCCTTATATTTGTACCGCACAAACTGTCGTAAATTGCTCATGCTGCGAAAAGCAGCTGAGAACATCCTAAAGCAATTGGACTTTTTTTTTTTTTATATATATATATGTTTTATATGTATGGGGTATGTGTCGGGATTAAAATAGGAGAGTTTGAGACATCTACAGTATTTTATCAGTTAATGCTGAGTAAGAAACCTTTTGCAGAAATTCAGTCAGTTACGAGAAACGTCATTTTGGGGTGGTATCGTCGTACGCATATTATAGTTCGATGTGGAATTTGTCGGCATAGCTCCATATAAAAAAATATGATGAAATAAACATAACATTCACGAATGTCGCAAGTGACACGTATAATTCTGTCATATGTCAAAATATAAATTTGTGGCATTTATTTTATGTATAGCGAAGTAATGATAATGATAATTCATTGAAACATTCTACATTTTTACTATCACACAGCTTGTATATGGCTTGAAAAGGTTATCAATGGGATGCTACGGAGTACAAAATGGAAACATCCATAGACAATACATACATATCAGTTTGGTAAATATTACCTGCGAGAGTCGAATATGTCACCTAAATGTATAATAATGAGACGGGGCAGGTGGCGTGGGATAGAGGGGGAGGGGGAGATTACAGAGAGAGAGAGATCAAAAAAATGTTTGGCAGAAAATTGGCGGGAAATGTACATGGATTCAATATCCAGAAAATCAAAATCACGCAATTTGTTTTAAAATCACGCAAGTTTTAAATCTCGTTTTTGGTACGCTCATAACCGTTTTGTCCACCAGACGTCACTCCGAAGCACCCGTCTTTGTAATAACCGATTCTCTGGTCCCCTGAATCAGGGGACAGTGTCAATGCGCGGTAACAAAATAGTCCGTATTAATGCGCGTTTTGTAAACACGAGCACGTGCTTTCTTGTTTTGCATGGGTTGACCCAGGGCTGGCCAGGGGTCGACCCGACAGTCATGACTCAGCCATGGATTTTTCAGAGGCACTAAAGATTGCCACGGACACCGCTACTGGAGTTATTCTATCCCAATCTCTTAAAAAATTGTATAGTTTTCGACAATAAGTCCTGTCAGTAACAAAATATCCCAAACATTCAAATTTATTTCGATTCATAGAGGCATCCATGTTGGAACTATTTTCTGTATCCCAGAATGCAAAGGACGAATTGTGTGAAAGACGGGTGCTGGAGCGCCGCCTTTCGTGAAAACGCGCTCATAACGATAGGAGAGTAAAATGGTAGCTACCATTGCTTGGCCTGTCAGCAACATTGCGCGGGTCGATAACCTTTCCGAAACACGGACCCGCGGCCGTGGGTATCACGTACACGGCATTTACGTTTTCGAGTTTCTCGCCTTTTGCCCGTGATGTTGTTAATCGGTGTGATATTTTTTGCATAAATCTTTACAAATTACATAAAGTAATGATTCAATATTACATAAAGCATTCCGATAGTTGTCATAATCTCTGTGTATACCAATGCGATGGTCCCTTGTCGCTCAAACTGTTCACAACATAACATTTCTCGATACTGCCGGAATTCTATCTAAACTACCCAAATTTCATTCATTAGATTATGGCCTACAGCTAAAAATACAATGGAAATATATTCGCACGATTTTCAGTTGTTAAATGGGTACAATATTTGCTATCCATCGCAGCAAAAATATCATAACATTCGACGATCATTATAAAGAAATATGCATTTTTCCAAAATGTTTCTCGTAACTGCCTGAACGACTGTATATCATATCATATATCAATAATCATTATCGACCGTGTCTCACATTCGTTCTTGGATGTTGATAGACAGATCAATCCACTTAGCGCAATATAATATGTGGATCGTATGACATGAACCAGTATGTGCAGCGATTTATGCATTTCCCTGACTGCAGTCTACATTTTGTGAAAATGATTTAAATTCACTTATATTAATTAATATAATCACAAAATATATGTGTAAGTCTTAGAATCTTTTGTACAATCACTTTTACCTCAAAATGAATTTTCCACAAGTAAATTGTTCTAAGAACATAAACTGATATTAGATACAAATTTAAGATGTTCTGGTTTAACAAAATTTCTCATAATTATATGGCAATGAACAAGATAGTGCAGGTTCTTAGCAAAAAAATTGTTCACATTGTGATAAAAGCATGAAACTTTGCAGAGGGGTAGAGTATCACCCACTGATCAATATAAGCTAGGGAGCCATTCTCAATATAGCCTGTGGCGGATATGGCAGCCATTTTTCTTTTCGCAGTGAATCATCTTCAAACGGCCGGTTCGCGAAATTCGTTATTTCTATCTATGCCTGTCAAATATTATCCAATATCCACAAAATTGGTATCAAACTGATCGGAATAACAAGGCCAACTCACCTATAACGAAAAAAGATAATTAGATTGAATGTTGTGTAGCAATATGTAAAAAAAACCCAGTTTTTTGCTTGAATTTTGCGAATTATTCATGGATCTCATAGTCGGGCAGTATAATAGGTGTGCCTGCATCCTCTCCTCCCCCTCCCCCGATGATTTTCTGAAATTAATTTCTTTAGTTAATTTCGAACATATTACTGATTATTAATACTGTTTCTAGAGATCCATCGCTGGCAAATATGGTTTTCTGGGCCGTTTTCAAAATGGCCGCCGTTGAATACTCTGAAATCATGTTTTGGGCTATATCTCAGCTTCTGTTGCAGGTAGAGACATTTGTTTTGGTGTCTATACCTATGTTTTTGATATTGGGGAATCCAATTTTATCAATGCTGAGTACCTGTGACTGTTGATTACTTAAGAATCACGAATGGCTGACAATGAAACTGGCGAAAAGCACATTTCCAACCATGGTGCGTCTGATATGAGTAGAAATCCTAAAATAGGCCAGATTGATAGTAAAAGCAGTTCCATTCCCACATATCAAGCTCAAAGGTAACAATCAATTTACAGATTTGGTGCCAAGGTGGACTCTTTTGAATTCCTGGATACATGACTCGATGATGAATGCGATGTTCGTTTGTGGTCTCTGGAATATATTGCATTTTCCTGGCATTCACCTAGTAAGATGGTAAAAAATACAAATGAACTAGTATTTAGGGCCTGCATAAACCATCATTATCAGTTGTGCGTGGACTGCAACACTTTTTACTCCACAGAAATCAAATCCAAGATGGCCCTCACGGCCAACAGATAATTTCTGAATTTAAGCAAGGCCTCTGCATAAAAATTACCAGGGATAAAACTAAACAATCCAATGATATACCAGTACGGATTCTGAAATTTCCCTTCTATTGCATTGGAATCAAGGCACCAAGAATGCCAGTAAAGTTCACTTCTACCACGTGTTTGTTGATCTTATCAGCTGCCATTAACATGGGAAATATCTCTGCCTCAACATCCATGCACCCGTTTTGTTCTGGGTGGCAAATGGAGCATGTTCGTTGTTGATTGGTTTCCGATTGACAAAGGAGTTGCCCCTTATGTGTGATACAGTCATGACATGTGATTTGTTTGTCCAGAACGATATGACAGTTACCTGAAAACGATGCAGTAGCTCAAGATAAATGTTATTTGCCAATGATAGCTTTGACCTCTAGTCTGAAGAATAATTACACGACAAATTTGGAATGGCATTTACATGTATACATTTCAAGTTAGACTTTTTTGCATTCGCAAAATTGACAAGGGTTTGTGCAATGACATTTGACATCAAGAACAAAGACATCCCTGACACAAGATATTGTGGTTGACATGGGAAATTTCTTGTCGTCTGTCTCATTCCATCCATGTCCTGTAGGGTTTTGAACAACCCCTAGTGGTTAATGGGCTCTAGTCCCTGTGCTTACGAGGTCAATGTTGATATCATAAAAAAACAGATTCAAGGACAGCTCACTGACCAATTGCATCATCACAGACCAATTGCATCGTCTCAGCTCAGATGATACTAACATATAAAGGAGAACGCGCTGTCAGATCCAGTGAATGCATGACATAGGATCATGAATTTATCACTAATGACATCAACGTTGACTTTGTCGGGATGAAGGTTCTATTTCACAAGATCAGTCATATACAATGAATTCCTGAAACAAATGATGTGCTAGAACAACATATCAGAATACCTCCAATTAAGGACACAAACTAGAGCCCATTAACCAGTAGGGGTTGTTCAAAACACCACAGACCATGGATGGACTGAAACAGACAACAAAGATGGTTTCCATCTAGACCATAATGCCTTTTGTCAAGGATGTCTTTGACCTTTGTGTCAAATGCCACTGCACAAAATATAGTTCACCTTGCGAATGCAGAAGATCAAAGTTGAACATGTTGAACAAAGAATGAACGTGTATATGCCATTGCTTATTTGCTGTGTAATCGTTCTTGAGACTAGGGGTCAAGCTGGGATTGGCATACAATTTGTCGGGAGCTACTGCATTGTTCTCAGTTCACTGTCATACCATGCTGCACAAAAAAATACACATATTTCTGTGCCCTACATAAGGGGTAATCATTTTTACAGTTTCGTTCTACCTGGCAAATGAAGCATGGTAATCATTTATAAACACATGCAGAACAAAACTGGTGGGTGTTGAGGCAGGGACCCTTCCCATGTTCATGACCGCTGATAAAACGATCAAAGATTGATAGGGATCTTTACTGGCATTTCATTGTACCATGATTACAATGCAATAGAAGGGAATTTACAGGATTTGTATTAGTCCATTATTGGATTGTTACGTTCCAATACTAATTCTTATGCAGAGACATTGCTTATATTCAAATATTATTTGTTGGCTTTGGTAGCCATCTTGGATTTCCTTTGTTTTCCCAGAAGTGAAAAGGTGTTGCATTACATGCACAACTATTAAAGAAGGCTTCTGCATACCCAAAATACTGGTTCATGTGCATTTTTGACTTTCTTTCCAGGTCAAATGACAGAAAACTGCACTCTTTTTTAATGACTACAAGCGAGCTTCGCATTCCTCATCAAATCATGTGTCCAGGAATTCAAAACAATTCACCTTGGCAATATTTCTGTAAATTGATTCTTTTCTTCTGAGCTTGTTATGTGGGAATGGAACTGCTTTCACTATCATTTTGGTCCCCTCTCAGGGTTTCTACGCAATATCATTCGCACCTTGTCAGACATTTTTAATTCTGAAGCAACCAACAGACACAGGTACTCAGCAATGACAGAATTGGATTCTTCAGTATCAAAAACATGGGGAAAGACACCAAAACCATGTCTCTACCTGCAATAGAAGCTGAGGTATGGCCCAAAACATGATTTCGGCGTTTTCGATGGTGGCCATTTTGAAAAAGGCTCAAAACAACCATTTTCGCCAGTGGTGGGTCTCTGGAATCTCCCTAATGATCAATAATAGGATGAAATCTAACTAAAAAAATTGATTTCAGATGACCATGCGGTCAGGGGGTGCAGGCACACCTGTTGTACATGTCCGACTACGAGATCCAGAGATAACTTGTCAAAATTCAAGCAAAAAATACTGTTTTTAAGACATATAGCCGTAGAGTGTTCGATATAATTATCTTTTTTGTTATGAGTGGGTTGGTCTTGTTATTCCGGTCAGTTTGATACCAATTTTGTTGATATTGGGTAATATTTGACATGCACAGGTAGAAATAACCAATTCCCCAAACCGGCCGTTTTAGGTCGATTTACTGCAAAAAGAAAAATGGCCGCCATATCCGCCACAGGCCATATTGAGAATGGCTCCCTAGCTTATATTGATCAGTGAGTGATACTCTACCCCTCTGCAAAGTTTCATGCTTTTATCACAATGTGAACAATTCCTCCAAAATTATGAGCTAAGAACCTGCACTAAGATAACGGATACGTGAAAGAAGAGATCACAGACAGAAACAATAATTTAAAAAAGTAAAGAAAAACAGATACAGATACGCACAAATGTTCAACTGTTCAGATGTATAAAATACTGTTCCATCATGCTGAAATACTGGAGTGAAAAGGTACAACAAAATGTACAATACCTTCAATTAGGGTAGATTCAGGTAGACCGGTACACCTAAAGACTCAAATTCTCTTGCTAACCTACAGTTAACTGTTAACCCGTATTATTATTTCCATATCACACCAAGGGAAGGTAGTCAACAAAATGATCAGTTGATACAGGATATGATTCCAATCTTTGTTTGTTTTAAATAGTTGTTGAGAAAAAGTGTAGTAATTTATACAAAATTCCAACAATTTTGCGCTGTATACCTGGCGTGTACCCTCGCAAATTGTGTGTAGTCTAAATGTAGGTACATATTATGCGATCGATCGTGTATTTATCGATATATCCTGGTGCACAGCCATTTTATGCGTATTTTAAACTACCGTTTGTGAAGTTATAACCAAAAAAAGTGTGCGTATGAACTACTGTTGTAGTGGAGTTATAACGAAAAAAGACCATTGTCTGTAATAGTATTATGTTCTCTTAAAGGACCACATTCTTGTAGAAAAGCTTATAAGGTTTGAACTTCATTCCCAGGTTTTAATATTCAATTCCAGGTTTTAATATTTAATTCCTGGTTTTAACGTAGTCCGCTACAATCAGTGAGGTATCGAAGAGTCAATATTTGAAAGTTATTTCTTGAATATTAACTCATCAAAATGACTTATTTTTATAGAGTAACTGATCAGCATCCTAATAATGAAAAGAAAATAGGGGGTCACCGTGCTGGTTTCTTTGACATATTCGATCGAAATCACAAACATTTACCTAAAATGACTTGAATTGTGATATTTTTACACATTTTTTCGTCCATATTCACATCTTGCATCGTGTTTTCTATGCGAACAGAAACGGTGACCCCTTATTTTCTTTTCCGTTTTAGGATGCTGATCAGTTACTCTATAAAATATGTCGTTTTGAAGCTCTAGAATATGTTGATACAGTTATTTATTTAAAAAAAACTCTTTGGCCCCTCCCCTCACCGTTTGGAGCGGAATACCTTTATTCCAGGCTCGATTATTTAATTCTCAGTTTGAATATTTAATTCAGGGTTTTGAACACTTAATTCCAGGTTTGAACATTTTTTTCTCAGTTTTAATACTTAATTCCGGGTTTTGATATTTATTTCCGAGTTCCAGATTTGAATATTTAATTCCGGGTTTGAACATTTATTTCCAGGTTTTACTGTTTATTTCCCGGTTTTAACATTTAATTCCAGGTTTTAATATTTATATCCGGTTTTTAAATATTTAATGCCCAAAAAATTTGAAAATTGAAGACTCTCAGATCATTTCTGATGTGTGCCAGAAGATACTTTTACATACACTTTCGTACATTATTGAAATTGCAAGATGAATATGGCTTTAGATGAGGTTGAATGTGGACGTGGAGTCATTTTTGAGGTTACAATTCAGTGTCGGGCCTTGACGCCCCTCTGCTTCTCTCGCCGATTTTAGGAGGGGCCTAATTTTAGGTCCGCCATTGTCAGTAGATAATATAAAGTTAATGATAAAAGAACAAAAACATATCCAGAAGCGCAGCATGTCGTGACTGACGACACAGGAACGAGAACGTGTTGTTTGAATGTTACGTTTAGGTTTTAGATGTGGTGGAATCGATCTAACCGCTCAAGACCATATTATGTCTTTCAATATAAAAGTATTTATAACCTCAACCTTTTGACATCTTTCCAGACAATCCTTTTTCTCCCGACGCATGCGTTTTTAATGGCGTTACCCGTATTTTGCTGGCACTATATAATGTTTTGTATACTGGCAATAGTGAACTATAAGAGATGGCTATGGAGCATGTAGGCTATATCCGACCATTTTACTAGCTATGCTCATACACTCTTGTATACACTGATAAATAGCCACCCGGTCATAATCCCCCGGACAATACATTTCCCTGAAAATTGATATACCGAACATAACCCCACCCCATTCATTTTGTGAAGTTTATTCAGGTCGAAAAGAAATAGATAGTCTATTTGTATGGTCTGTTGTCTGATATTGTGCGTTGTCTTGTTTTTTGTCTTGTTTTTAGTATTATTTTATTATTATCCATGTATCTCCTTTTGGAGGCTGAATAAATAAATTATTTAAAGATCAAAGGTCAAATTCAAGGTCAGGACAATATTCAGTATATTTCATGTCCTACATGTATAATATATATGTTCACAATTGATTCCTAACCTGTAAAGTCGATAATAAGCGATATATTAGCTATTTTGTCCTGTGACCTTGAAAATTAGATCTATAATAATTTATAATCTTGGGCTAGTTTTATAATATATAAAATTAGCCCAAGGGCTAAGAAAGGTTACCGGACAATGTCTATTTTAGATATTAGACTTTTGTCCTGTGACCTTGAAAATAAGGTCATTGGTCAATTCAGGGTCACGAGAATGTTCAGCATATATCATTTCTAGTATGTCCACCATTGATTTCCAAGCTGTAAAGTCGATAATAAGTGATATATTAGCCATTTTATGATCTGGCCTTGAAAATGAGGTTAAAGGTAAAATTCAAAGTCACCAAAATATTCAGCATATATCATTTCCTATATGTTCACTATGGATTCCAAAGCTGTGAAGTCGATAATAAGCGAGATATTAGCCATTTTGTGCTCTGACCTTGAAGATAAGTTCAAAGTCAAATTCAAGGTCATCAAAATGTTCAGTGTATATCATTGTCCATACGTCCAAAATTGGTTCCGAAGCTATAAATCAACGGAGGAACAAGATATCAGCCATTTCGTCCTTTGATCCTGAGAATAAGGTCAAAGGTCAAATTCAAAGTCATGGCAATATTCAGCATATATCATTTCCTATATGTTCACAATTAATTCCTAAGTTCACAATTAATTCCTAAACTGTAAGTGAGATATTAGTCATTCTGTCCCGTGACCTTGAAATTTAGGTCTAAGGTCAAATCCAAGGTCATGGGAATAATCTGTATATATCATTTTCTATACGTGCTCAATTGATTGCAAATTTGTAAGGTCGATAATATTAGCCATTTTGTGATCGAGATATTAGCCATTTTGTGCTTTGACCTTGAAAATGAGGTCAAAGGTCAAATCAGAGGTCATGGCAATACTCAGCATTTATCATTTATCATATATTCACAATTGATTCATAAGCAAAAGTTCTGACCTTGAAAATGAGGTCAAAGGTCAAGTTCAAGGTCATGACAAGATTCAGTATATATCATTTCCTAAATGTGCACAATTGATTCCTAAGCTGTAAAGTCAGTAATAAGCGACATATTAGGCATTTTATTCTCTGACTTTGAAAACGAGGTCAAAGGTCAAGTTCAAGGTCATGACAATATTCAGCATATATCACTTCCTATATGTCCCACTTGATTTGTAAGCTGTAAAGTTGATAATATGCAAGATTTTAGCCATTTAGTGCTCTGACCTTAAAAATGAGGTCGAAGGTTAAATTCAAGGTCACGACAATATTCAGCATATATTTCCTATATGTCCACAATTGATTCCTAGTCTCTAATCAAAATTTTAAGTGAGATATTAGCAATTATATGTCGCATTATTCAGTATAGGAGAATTTAGCATGGGAAAGTCCTATTTGGGCCAAGTTTGGGCCAAAATGGCCCACTTCGACCGATTCAAGCGCAATAAAACTTATACACATCACAGGAGTACATATAAGGAGTGATATGTGTCAAAAAGAAGAAAAACTGAACAGATTTTGAGAAAATGGCCGCCAAAGTCCAAAATCAGGAATTTTTCGTCGAAAACGGCCGCTATTTTGAAAAAAAAACGCGAAAAAACGCGAACGGACGACGGACGGACGGACGACGGACGCAACGCCACGGCAGTAGGTTATCGGACCAAAGGTTCGGTAACCGAATATGTAGATGTTCTGTATCTTCGGCGTATAATAGTTCTATTTGATAGGAGTTCGATATATCTAGTCAACTATGCACATTATTTTATATATCGGATTTTCTAACTCGTTTACACTGTTTTTTGCTGATATATTTGTGATGCTAAACGCTATCGTTCTATAACTTGGCATGCTTCACCTGGGAGGCAAACGGCAATTTTCTACCAAATTTCAGACAGCTATCGCAAAAAGTGAAAAATTTGGCAATCTACCTCAATGTTAAATTTCAGTCCCAAACGGGATCTCAAGAATCTGAGAATATTCGAGGAACTGGTCCTGTTTACATGCATCAGGATTCGAAATATTCTTGTAACTTTGAACCAGAAGATACACTGGGGTGTATTCTACACAAGCATGTTGATTTTGAATTATTGCTCCGCTACAAAACCGAGCAAATGCACAAAATTGTGTGCAGGCCCAGAAATTAAATAATAGGGCTAAATTTAACATTGGCGTAGATTGCCAACTTTTTCAATTTTCGCGATAGCTGTCTGACATTTGGTAGCAAATTGCCGTTTGACTCCCAGGTGAAGTATGCCAAGTTATAGAACGATAGCGTTTAGCATTACAAAAATATTAGCGAAAAACAGTGTAAACGAGTTAGAAAAATCCGAGTATACATCAAAATTTAGAAACGGATCTTTACAGTATATATTCTGTGATCATCCATTACTTGGAACAGAAATACAGAAGACACTCTGCTTGGAATTAATTAAAAATAAAACGGCGGTGTTCAAACTGAAACCGCATTTTTCAGATACATCAGATGAAATCCTGTGTATATATGTTTAGTTTCACAAGAGGCACATGAGAGTGGTTAAATTATGTTTAATCCAGAAGGTAATTTGATAGAGTCATGAACCGATTGTGGGCTGCAATCGTTATAATATCTAACGGTCAGTGAAGATGAATGAGGCTGGATTGCAGAAACGACAAGCATTTATTGTGGACGAATTCAACGATAGAGGCCGCCTGGGTGGGTGGGTAGGGAGCTTGTGTGCTCAGTACACAAAAGAGATGTGTGCAGGGCGCTGCCAAAGTCAGGAATGAGGCAAGTGATACAACAAACAGTGACCTGGATCTGACCCGGGTCATAAAAAACAGATGACCATTATATCCGGAACTGGAACCTCACTGAGTCTCTCACAGCAACACATCAAAAACTTATAAAGTAGTCATGAACGCAGCAAAAAAAGGGAAGGCATTTATAATACAATAACCCGTTATTTTTCACATAAAAATAGTCTTGAAACGGGAACTCTGCATCTCCGTATATGCCTGCTTATATTTCGATGATTAAGTAATGAAACATGAAATACTAGTTTTGTGTATGCATCATGAAAGATACCAATCAATTGTGATTATAATAACATGAGGCACTTCTCTGATAGAAACCCTATGTAGTGATGTTGGAGGACATGAGGGTGCGGGGGAGGGGAGGGATAATCGGACTTGCGACTTTTCTTTGCGGGGGGGGGGGGGGGGGAGTGGCTGTTTTACAAATGATTCAAGCCAAATAAAATTACATTATTGGTCTTGAATTAATATACTATTTGCTTTTCACACACGTGAGATATGAGTAAAACACATAGATACATGTACACATGCAATTGTTATTGAGGGGTCCGTATGGAAAGTCCCTTCGATCGAAAGCCCTTCGGTCATGATCCCCTCGGTGAAATGAGTAGAAAACTCTCCAGGATCAGAACCCTTCCGGTCAAAACGCCCGTTTGTATACTAATTTTCGTGAAATATTAAATGTTAAGTATAGTATAAAAACGTGTCCCAAACTTTCTACCCTTGGAAACTTGCTGGGAATCATTTCCCGAGCACGTGATATCATAATCATATACGCATACATCTATTGCACAAATGCTCGACAATATAATATGATAACACATACCTCGTCACATGAATGAGCTGTGATTTCGTGATGTTCACAGATAGTTAGCAACTTATCTATATTTCCCACAGATTCCAATGAAGTCGCTGTTCTCCATTTTCTCTTAATTATATGCCTGTTGCTACATTTCCCCTACTACTAGGCCTACTAGGAATGATGGCTAGACCTGCCCATAGACACTGTGGCTTGCCACCGTTCAGTGCAGGATCAGTGGGCGGTCCCAAACAAAAAAAGGGCGGGCCTTCAGCGATCCCATAATTCCTCGATCAAATAACTTACACGATATCGAAAAAGTATGTGCAACTCGATTGTTCAACAGGTAATTCGCTGTATGAGGAGATTGTGTGATGTTGGTGCTGCTGTATTTGATATGATATCATTAATGAGTAATAATTAGGTTAAACTACCACAAAGAATAGGTAGGATTCGTTAAATATTTACGAGAAAATGGAAACGAATTCATGTAAAATTTAGAACCATGTGGTATTTTCAGAACAATTGTTAAATTATCGAAAACATGATAGGTATCGAATATTGCAACATTTGGCGTGCCATAGAAAATCCTGGTCACAGTCAGGCATTACAGTAAACATAGTAGATCTACTGCTACTAATATTCTGTTTCCATGTTGTTGGTATCACTTTGGCACCACAGATCAAATGTCAATGTATGCATAAACTGCTAGGAAGTGGCAAATAAATGTGTAATACCATGTCTAGATTGTTGCTGCATTTGAATATACACATATATGTTTTGAATGAATTTAGGACACCATAATAGGGTTATCTGAATTTCTAGATATGTCCTCGGTATAAATAAGCTGACTCCTATTTGTGGTGGATTTCCTGGTAATACTAGTATTGGAATGCAAAAGTAAATTTAGTGTATAATATAGAGCAAAGAAAAAATTGGCCACAATTTTGAACAAATTCGTGAAGTTTCCGGCAACCTATATTCCGTGTAGAGAGGATAGTGATTTGTGTGTGTTACTGTTATAAAGTAACTAACCGACTGGGATTTAACCTTGGTTTATTTAAAAATATAATTATTTAAATTATAATATACAAACATAATGAAGTTGAGGTAGTTACAATAAAATGAGTTACAATGGGAAATAAGACATAATTATTGGAAATGGGTTATGACTAACAATTACCATGATATGTGGGTAAATAACACAAATATGAACGACAAAAATCAGAACCTAAGGCTGACACGCGTTCACAGTAAATACGATCTACCGTACATAATGATACATGGAAGAAACATAGTACAAACTGAAAAAAGATACATTAGACATAATTCTAAAATAGTACAATAACACATACTATAGGAAAGTGAAGAAATACAAGATAAGATTATATTTTGAATATAACGGAGAAACAACACGAGATTACATGACAATGAAATGATATGGTATAGTACTATAGTATACAACTGTACTTGTATGTAAATAATATTGACAAGGAAAAAGGGTGGGTTGGGTGGGAAAATTGAAAGATTGAAAGGAAAACAACCTCGAGGAGCTTCTAGTCGAAAAGAGAGATTGTCATTGGTTGAATAATCAGGTAACGTTGTCAAGGGATACCAATTCTACATAAAATGCGGACTGTAGAAATTAGAAGAACGGATAAAAAGGCGGGAATGATAACCTTGGGGATAGACTACCGGCACGCTAACACACACAAACCCGTTTGTAGCCTGCGTCCACAAACTGATTATTGTGTGTGTTGCTGTTATAAAGTAACTAACCGACTGGGATTTAACCTTGGTTTATTTAAAAATATAATTATTTAAATTATAATATACAAACATAATGAAGTTGAGGTAGTTACAATAAAATGAGTTACAATGAGAAATAAGACATAATTATTGGAAATGGGTTATGACTAACAATTACCATGATATGTGGGTAAATAACACAAATATGAACGACAAAAATCAGAACCTAAGGCTGACACGCGCCACAAAGCATTCACAGGAACTGGGAATGGTGACAGCCAAAACCGACCCAGCCGGATCCAAGAAAGTAAAGCATCCGTTCAGAGGACATACATTTACCACGAAAAAGAAAAACCTAGGACGACAACTACGACCCTTAAACTATAATTGTGGGATATAAGCAAGTAAGACAGTTGCTGATTTTATCCGTCTCAGCTTAGGAGTAAGACATAAGACCCGAATGAAACCCCGATATAAATGAACAACGACGGAGGGAGTTGGGAATGAACAAAAATTGACCATTAAATGATGTGAAGAAAAAAGTAGATGAGAATAGATAGACCGTAGGTCTTGACAAAGAACAATGTAATTAAAGTAACAGAGGTAAGGTGTTGGGTAGAAAATGATCAGAATATTCTAGAATCAACATCCCTGTAATGGTGAGACTGACTGTTACTAGTTTGACCCGAATTGATTACGAAGGATGAGAATGACAAGAGTAAAAATCCAACGGCGATTGATGAAAACTCTGGATTAACATATAGTGACCGTAACACCGGAAATGATACTGGTTCCGATGAAGAATGTGAATGGATAAGATACTGGGTCAGTGAAGTTTGTTGGACGAGGATCTGTCAAACGAGAAAGGGGTGAAACCTGAAAACGAAGCCGAAATGTAATGGTGATACCCTTAGCACCAGAATGTTTGGACTGAATTGTGAATTGTATGAAATATAATCGACAACGGGGAAAGTGCCAAAAACATAATAGTTGTATTTTGGAGGAGGAACATTTGGAAATTGGAAGTGGAAGTCTTATTGGCCACGACTTTGTTGATTAATCATAGAAACGAAGCAAATGGGATGGGATGAAGCAAATAAATTACTAGTAGTAAAGAGAAAGATAGATTGGACGACCCTTGAACATAGAGAAGATGGACATCCATGCTCCTAGATCTCTGGGAGCTCACTAATCATATGTATGCAGTGAAAATGTTTATGGTATACTATGAAAAGGCCACTAATTTTAGGGAAAAATGTTAAAGAAATAAGACTTGATGTAGAACGATGGGTTAAAAGGTCGACAACAAATTTTTTTAATATTCTGGAGCTAGAGTTATAATTTAAACACACTTACATAAAGGTAGACTATAATTAATTGATGAAAAATGTTGACATAGGATTATGATATGTGGAATATTGATATTGAATATTGCAACAAGTGCCAGACGACACTCAGTAATAGGATGAGTTTGGAAATTAGTAAGGTAGAGATAAAAGAGGAATGTAAGTTTTTATAATGTAATTTAAAGGTATTGAGGAACAAATTTAGATTTGTGTATGAGAGTTGAAGATAAGTGTAAAGCTACGTAAAGATATTGTAAAAATTGAAAAAGGGGTTGGGTTAACCAGGTGGAGTGCTTGTGAAGAATTCTTGGTTTCCTAACCATTTCTCATAAATATTGTTTAGAATAGGGAAGGGTAAGAGGAAAGGACTGGTGATAATTCTGGAATAGAAAAACCCAGAACAGGGGCAGCTTGAGCTGCTGACTTACAGCTAGGGACTGAGATCTGGAATTAAGAGAAGAAACTGGGGGGCTGGCTCACAGATTGAGATTGATGATTAGACTAGGGTACCTGGACTTGCAGGCTGGGGCTCCTGACCCACAGCTAGACACTAAGATCTAGAATTAGAGATGGAACTGGGGCTCCTGACCCACAGATTGAGATCGATGATTAGAATTGAGTACCTGGACTTGCAGGCTGGGGCTCCTGACCCACAGCTAGACACTAAGATCTAGAATTAGAGATGGAACTGGGGCTCCTGACCCACAGATTGAGATCGATGATTAGAATTGAGTACCTGGACTTGCAGGCTGGGGATCCTTACCCACAGCTACACAATAAGATCTAGAACTAGAGATGGAACTGGGGCTCCTGACCCACAGATTTAGATGACGATTAGAATTGGGTATCCAGACTTGCAGGCTGGGGCTCCTGACCCACAGATTTAGATGACGATTAGAATTGAGTACCCGGACTTGCAGGCTGGGGCTCCTGACCCACAGCTAGACACTAAAATCTATAATTAGAGATGGAACTGGGGCTCATGACCCACAGATTGAGATCGATGATTATAATTGCAGCACCCTGACTGGGAGGCTGGAACTCCTGACCCACAGCTGTGTAACCGGAGGGTAATAACAGCCTGAGGTCCTCGGCTGCTGACAGGAGAGGCACCTGACCTACACCCGTAATGGCAGTATTGATGTTGGAGGTGGTTTCAGGTGCACTGGGATCCGGAGCGTGAGCATCCTACGAATTTACACGTGAAGACATGCTCAGCAGTTATTAGATTGTCGGCTCCAGAGTCGAGGGGTACTGTTATGTTGGCACATGGCTCAACAGCCTTGGTTTTCTTGTGGAGGCATATTCTGCAATATTAGAAAACGAGAACGAGTACCTGTGGAACAACATTTAACGTGATAAATACTTGAACAAGATTGAACTCCGAAATGAAAGAGGTATCGTGATGCAGATTTACTGGGAATGAATAACAAGAACCATAAACACCAACGAATTTATAATACGCTAGCATCTTTTGAAGCGAGACAGGAGGAAGTGAAAATTTAATTAAATTTGATAAAATGAATTGTGAAGTACCGTACTTAAAATATACACGTATACTTAAATTTAATTTATGAAATATATGAAAATATCTAATGGAGAAATATATCAAATATATAATACTGAAATCTAAACATTACCGGAGACCGACCTAAATTTCACCAGGGGCAGTAAGCCCTACACATTATCACGGTCATCCAGGCCTAAACATTATCACAGCCAGTCCGCCTAAAATTACCCTGAGCAGTCAGCTCTAAACGTTACTACGGGCAGTGAGCCCTAAACGTTAGCACGGGCAGTTGGCCCTAAATATTACCAAGGGCAATCAGCCCTAAACAATACCAAGGTCATGGCCACTTACATCCAGTAAGTGACAGGGTTTAATAAATAATGTAGATATATAATCTAGGAAAGACGTGAATGATAACACTGGTAACAAGGGCACACAGCCCGAAACAGACAGCGAAAGCTCTGGAGCCTGTTAATTGGACTCCCAGGATAAATCCCGCAAGGAGAGCAGACACTGAACACATTATATATATATGGTGAATATTGATAAATATAAACTTTTTTTTTTTTTTTTTTTTTTTTTGGGGGGGGGGGGTACATCTTATATATATGTATATATATATATGGTATACAAACAAGGTCTGATAGTACATATAGACTAAATGAATAAATACTGGAACTAGGGCACACCGCCCACAACTGAAATATTTTCAAATATATATATATATATAATATGATATATAAATAATGTAAATATATACAAAAGACATGCATACTAAAACTGGTAACTAGGGCACACAGCCCACAACTGACAGCGAAAGCTCTGGAGCCTGTTAATTGGACTCCCAGGATAAATCCCACAACGAGAGCAGACACTGACATTAACACATTATTTATATGGTAAATATAGGTAAATATATACATATTTTTTGTAGATATGATATATATGTATATATGGAATAAAAAATGGTATGATAGTAGATATAGAATAAAGGAATAAATATTGGAAAAATGTAAATATATATAGAATACATGAATAATAAAACTGGTATCTAGGGCACACAGCCCAACTGACAGCGAAAGCTCTGGAGCCTGTTATTGGACTCCCAGGATAAATCCCACAACGAGAGCAGACACTGACATTAACACATATTGGTAAATATATACTTTTTTTTTTATTTTTTTTTATTTTTTATTTTTTTTTTTTTATAGATATTGTATATATGTGTATATGGTATAAAAAATGATAGGATAGTACATATAGAATAAAGGAATAAATACTGGAAAAAATGTAAATATATATTAAAAACATGAATAATAAACTGGAAACTAGGGCACACAGCCCACAACTGACAGTGAAAGCTCTGGAGCCTGTTAATTGGACTCCCAGGATAAATCCCGCAACGAGAGCAGACACTGACACGAAAAACATTATATACATATTTTGTGTAAAATATAATCTATGATATATAAATAATGAAATTATAGATGTATATAATAACACTGGAACTAGGGCAAACAGCCTTGAACCGTCAGCGGAATTGCACTTCCATTATAAAACAAAATAAATTATAAATATTATATATTTACATTGTAATATGATAAATACTTGTATGAATGACAGAGGATAACTGACACATTAGAGAGTATATATATTTATACATGCAGATTACAGACGAATTAACAAATGATAACAGATTGAGGAATAAACAAATATAGAAAACATTTTATGGATTTGTGACTATGTAAAAATTGATCGACCTAAACATTTGAACGTATATATATATATTATTATACGTTATTAGATAAACTATTACTAGATGTAGTATAATAAGTTTATGTTTGTTATGAAGATAGAATGAACTGATGAAAGAACTGTCGATGTACATGGATATGCTGGCCCACACTCTCAAAGGAAACAAATACCGTATAAAATAATTTACGTAGCCGTCAAGTGTCACCAGTTGGATGATGTTCTAAGCGATAGATCTACACCACACTGAATCTAGTCCGTGAACAATGTTGTTACCGGTTTTTAAATGTCTTGATGTCTTAATTGAAATTTGTGTGATGTTGTCTACACGATGTTGTGTACATCATTTTACACCCACGGAATTTCAGGATGCAGTATGAATAGGGAAAATACTGGGAGAGGGGTGGAGCGGGAGTAGAGATCAAAAATACATCCACGTTTGTCGTTCGTGACGAACTTACAAAGTTATACAAACAACGTTATGACCACCTTGAGCATGAAATGTCGCAGCATCACCGAGCCGGTCGATGAGACGATCGACCGATGACACGATAGGGGCTTATCCAGATTTGTATTTGAAGGCGAACACACTAACCATCGGAGACAGATGTGTCGATCCGATTAATAATTTGATACTCTTTGTATATTACGGCTACAGTAGATATAAAATGTGTTTAATATATATGACAAAATATTTATTTCGGTCTTATTTTTCGGCAAAAATTTCGGTCTTTCACCGGCCTCGGGGAAAAATAAATAAATCTGTTAGATGCTAGGAGGGATTCAAAAAATATAAAACCCTATAATAACAGTGATCACTAATGATAAGCGGGATAAAGTTTTACTTCTATACTTCAAGCAATGGGGCAGAATATCTTGGATTAAAAATTGAAAGATTGAAAGGAAAACAACCTCGAGGAGCTTCTAGTCGAAAAGAGAGATTGTCATTGGTTGAATAATCAGGTAACGTTGTCAAGGGATACCAATTCTACATAAAATGCGGACTGTAGAAATTAGAAGAACGGATAAAAAGGCGGGAATGATAACCTTGGGGATAGACTACCGGCACGCTAACACACACAAACCCGTTTGTAGCCTACGTCCACAAACTGATTAATATGCAGTTAAATGGGAAGTGCCTAAACCAACATAGAATCCTTTTTTTTCACCAGGCGATGTTGGTTTTTGGGCAGAAAACTTTTTGGGCAGAAAACTTTTTTTTTTCACCAGGCGATGTTGGTCTATGATGCATTTTCTTGTGTACACAAATTTTTAAACATAGTTACACATCTCTCCAATAAGTGTGGGAGACAACTTCTCAATCATTGCCGTCAGTGTATTTAACATGTATATTTTCCATTTCCCTTGGAGCCCATCCAAACATGGCAAAATATCCTTTAATTTGTAATGACTATCTTCAATGGTCACACAATTCATCATTTCATGCATTTTCAAGTGTCCTGATGCATGAAAAAATGTCTTTTTGTTATTCCTTAAGGGTTGACAAGCCCAATTATTTGATGTATTTAAATCAATGTTAAATTGGCTAAATTCGGATCTGCATTTGACCTTTCAAAAAAACAATTAGGGCTTAGCGGTTGATAGGTTATGATAGTATAATTATAGTCCTTTAAGAAAATCTTCCTCACTATAGAGCATGATAGTACCAATTTTTCATAAAACGATGCTGAAAAGGACCCTCGTCAATTTAGCCCGTTTTCAGATCGCAATTGCGAACCTAGCATACATACAGCAAAACCTATCTCTACTTCAAATCCCGGGTAATACCATCGAGATTTTTGTTTTTCCCAAAACCAGACTAACACAAGCGCAAAATAAACCAGCACGTGGACCAATATGGCTGCGCGTGGTCTCCCTAGGCAACCATACATCTGGCGACATGACGTCACTTAAAACGAAATCCTCGATGTGTGAGGCTTTCCCAAGTCTATCTCTGGTTTATGCCCTTAATGTATATGATATTTTGAATAGAGACTTGATACTCTACCATGAGGTAGACTGTCATTGCCGACAGTGTATTTAACATGTATATTTTCCATTTCCCTTGGAGCCCACCCAAACATGACAAAATATTCTTCAATTTGTAATGACTATCTTCAATGGTCACACAATTCACAATTTCATGCATTTTCAAGTGTCCTGATGCATGAAAAAATGTTTTTTTGTTATTCCTTAAGCGTTGACAAGCCCAATTATTTGATGTATTTAAATCAATGTTAAATTGGCTAAATTCGGATCTGCATTTGACCTTTGAAAAAAAATTAGGGCTTAGCGGTTGATAGGGTATGACAGTAGATTTATAGTCCTTTAAGAAAATCTTCTTCACTATAGAGCATGATAGAACCAATTTTTCATAAAATGACGCTGAAAAGGACCCTTGTCAATTTAGCCCGTTTTCAGATCGCAATTGCCGACCTAGCATACATACAGCAAAACCTATCTCTACTTCAAATCCCGGAGAATACCATCGAGATTTTTGATTTTCCCAAAACCAGACTAACACACGCGCAAAATAAACCAGCACGTGGATCAACATCGCTGCGCGTGGTCTCCCTAGGCAACCATACATCTGGCGACATGACGTCACTTAAAACGGAATCCTCGATGTGTGGGGCTTCCCCAAGTCTATTCCTTGTTTATACCCTTAATATATATGGTATTTTGAATAGAGACTTGATACTCTACCATGAGGTAGAATGATATACGGCTAGTCAGGACCTGAAATATCTACCCCATATCTCATTGCCTTCTCATGTAACAGCACAATTCATACCTGTACCCCCTAGTGTTGAAAATCACCAAAGGAGCACTATATCCAACGTTTATTGTTCAATAGCCAATTGAGTTTTCTTAAAGGCGACGGACGGTGAAAAAATAATATTCAGGATTTTTTCCTTATATGATAGAGTCGTATGGGTTATAAATGATAGCAACAATATTTTCAATAAATATGCATCCTGTTGCCCTGTGGGCGCTCTGTAGTAGAGACTCCCTTCAAGAAGCTTCCAGCGAATGTGTGACGTCACGATAGGTAAACCTCTGACGTTTTGGTGGCAAACGGGCGCATGATCCTAGTCCGACATACAGCATTCAAATGCAGATTGCGAAAATTCTGCCGCAGTGACCCCCATTTTTTTTTTCATTTTTTACATGTGTACAATCCACTAGACATGTATACTAAATTTTAGAAGTTTCTACCGTATGGATTTTTTTCTGGGGCTGTTAGTTCATTTTGAAATTAATAATATGGCGGATTTTGAAGGATAGCTAAACTTTTTCGAAAGTGTTTTGCAACAAATCCAACGCGGTGACCCCCAATTTTTATTCAACGATTTCAATCTACACATATCACTTGATAATCAGACATATCTTGAGAAAATTCTGATGAGCACATATTTACCTGTGGGTTATAACTCATCACCTATCTTGAAATATTGTCCGATTAGAGACCATGTTAGGCATGGACTGTGCATATTTTTCAGGTTAACCATATATTTCACCATAATAGTGTCATCTATATACTCTCCTTAACATGGTCGCAAATTTTCATATCCTTCTGCCCAAAAATGGTTGTGTCGCAAACATTTAATGAACGCCATCTCAACGCATGAAAATTCTTCGACCTCACCGGGATGATCACAGCATCCGCGCAAAACGTTCAGGTATCTATACAGCGGTATGGAAAACGTAATGACCTATCGTGACGTCACGATCCTTTTACCTGAAACACGCGGCATGGCTGGGGCACTGTGAACAGCATTTTGATCGTCCCAGGGTCCGTATTCTCGAACGAGTTACTAAACTTCTTAAGTTACGAAAGTATTCAGTTAAGAAAATTCGCAAGTACGAAATTTCGTAACTTCGTATTCTGGAAAGATTTGCGAAAATTCTTACTTACGAAATTTCGTAAAGTTGCGAAGTTTCGCAAAAAGCGTTGTAATGGATTTGCTTGCGTGTTTTGCCATATTTTCGCGGAAAGTTCGTCTGCTAGATGCCGTGATACTAGTTGTAAAGCTGTAGAATCCATGTTGAATCATACATTATTGCAATGAATAGGTGACACGGCGTGAAAATCACGTATTTATTCACTTATATACTTGGCGGATGATTTAGGCTACTTGACGGATTTGGCGGTAGGGAAGAAACCGTCAAATGAAATCTTGTGCTCAAATCAAATATAAAGTAGGCCCATGCAAATAAAAAATTCCATTGTCAAAATAAATCGTATGAAATCTCCATTAACTAAATAGTCAACAATCATACAACCACAGGGGCCTAATACATGTATGAACTAGTGTACTAGGCTACATGTATACCTACACGCACTAGTACATTATTATATGAGCCACTAATATGAGGAATTGTGTGATTTAGGCCTATTTCTCGTTCCAACAAGTGTTTTTGTTGTAACCAATAATTACCCTATTGTTACCTGTAATGTAATATGAATAGCCTACTTGCGCTGTTGATGTGCATATATTATATCTTAGGCCTATAGGTACATAGGCCTGCACGTTTTCATTCTGCCATGTATTGTATAAAACACCCCAAAATTCTTTGGAAAAACTCATAATCTAGGCTACGTTTCTTATTGCATGTTCTTTGGGGTCATCTATTGAATGCCATATCAAAGCCTTCTTGCGCGCTGATTTGCTGTCATCATTGAGAGACCAAGTCCAGGAAAAACGCATACCGCACGCTGTTTTTTTGTTTACGTAAAATTCATATGTTGTGGAATTTTATTAAAAAGCCTTCAACTCTGTCAGCGTGCGAGAAAATACATATTATATGGTACTGTTTTGTGTACGGTATTGGGTTGTCCTGGCACAGTCGTCACCTAAAGGCTTAGCCTGGATGAGGTAACTCGTACCGGGAAAAACCAATACAGCACGCAAAACAGTGCCATATGCATAGCTTGTTAGATCCATGTATTGTTTATTGGGATGGGGTACGAGGACATTTTTTTCCTGAATGGGACCTCGACGGGACATCGACTATTATTTGTAGCCGTAACTCGAACAGACAACGTACTCGATATTAAATATCCCGACCCCCACCAAGTGAATGAATTCGTTTTGTTTGAATCTGGTCATGCTAGTACCATACCATCAACTGTTCTCCACTACCGGCAGTAGTTACCGGGAGCCCCCGTTAATAGGCCCAGGGCGTATAAAAAGGGTTTTGAAAATACGCCCGCATATTTTCGGAATAAGGTTTTAAACAAGGAATTGTGGGTAGGAACATAATAATCGAAGACTGCATATGTATTTAAGTTATGCGTCCATGTATAGTTTGATTGGCCTTGCCGCCTCGACTTCCATTCGATAGATAGCGGTTAAAACATCAATCGTTATAGAAACACGTACACAAGTGCGTGCTTGTGATGTCCACATAAGTAATGTTATCGTTGTTTATGACGACGCACCAAACTATACGTGAAATACGCTCCTGGCGTATTTTCGGGAAGCTATTCCGTATATACGCCCAAGGGCGTATTATCGGATGGGCTCATTAACGGGGGCTCCCGGTATGTGTATTCTACCATGTTCAGGTGGGAGTCAAGGCATAAAATCACAATTTTAAAAATATTTTGCGCGCAAAACCGGGCTGTTAAGCAAAATGGCTGCCATGTTCTGCGTATTTTAGCAACGTCTGTTGTGTCTTTTGCGATTTTTCGCAAAATTTAAGACACCTCCTTCATTTTCGTAACTTTTCTTCGTAAGTTACGAAAAATCTTAGTCGTATTATTTCGAGAATACCACTTGCGAATTTTCGTAAAAGTTACGATTTTTCTTAACATTTTTTTCGCAAATATGGACTTACGAATTTCGTAACTCGTTCGAGAATACGGACCCAGACGCGCATTATATCGATGGAATTCGTACATTTATTTATTTCGTAGCATATCATATGAACATAAGCAGTATATTTGTGCAAGAAAATTTTTTTACTGTCCGTCGTCTTTAAGAAATATTTCAAATTTTCAGGATTGATACATGATGTGACTGCAATTAGCACTGTATACAATTTGGTGAAATATTCCTTAGCTGAGTAACAATATTTTGAACAAATTTTAACGAAAAATGCATATTAATTCAATAGGAAACTCAATATATTGTTTGTAAAGCATAGAAAAAACTACAAGAACTTGCAAAAACCAGCTTGTTAGGTTTTAAGCAACTGATATTTATGATGTAGATGCACCCTATAAGTTTCAGTGCTATATCCACGTGACGAGGTATGCTATACATGAGTCTCGGACGCGCGGTCACG
Organism: Terebella lapidaria; assembly: GCA_949152475.1. Lineage (NCBI taxonomy): Eukaryota > Metazoa > Annelida > Polychaeta > Terebellida > Terebellidae > Terebella > Terebella lapidaria. Next base: position 51,772,437 of record OX424556.1, on the reverse strand, counting down.
CCGACCCATTTTTGGTCAATTGCAACCTCGGGGGCGGGGGGGAGGGGTTTCAGCGTCTGGGCTCCCAATCAGTCCTGAGTAAATCATGTATAATCATAATTCTTATTTTGTACACAAATTTTTAAACATAGTTACACATCTCTCCAATAAGCGTGTAAGACAACTTCTCAATCATTGCCGACAGTGTATTTAACATGTATATTTTCCATTTCCCTTGGAGCCCATCCAAACATGGCAAAATATCCTTTAATTTGTAATGACTATCTTCAGTGGTCACACAATTCATCATTTCATGCATTTCCAAGTGTCCTGATGCATGAAAAAATGAATTTTTTGTTACGAAATCGGAATTCCTCAGGGTCCGATCAGCCCTTTTACTGACGTATAGTATTCGTAGTGTTGTGCTTGAAGTATCACAAACCAGTCCGAATTCAATTAATCCAAGTTTATTAGGATGATTGTTTCGATGGCGCGATGCGTACTTCTCGATATAGTCTGAAGATATTCTCTTCAGAACTTCGTTACAATTCTTCAATATTTCAGAAATCACTCCGAAAAGCGCGGGGATTTTTTCATGGGTGTCTAGTTTTTTTCCGCGTTGTGGAGCAGGAGTTCATGTGATTTGCTGAATGTGATGTAATGTCTGGGTGGGCGTGGTTAGGTGTCTGGAGATGTTGTGATTGGTGGTGTGTTCTGCGTGACGTCATTTGTGGAGTTGTTTACATGTCTTGGACGGTGTGTGCCGGTTCTCATGAGTACGAAGTCATGTGATGAATCTGTGCCGTGTATGTCGAGTGGAATAATATGAAAGGGAGGGTTTCGGGCCGATAACTGTCATAAATATTCTACATAACACCCCTTCGTCAAATTACCCCTGCGAATTAACCCTTCACGAAACCTCACAGTCCAAAAATCTAAACATAAAAAGCTAAAAGTCCTAGAGGGAAACACACACACCTCGCGAAACAATGAGAAAGCACTGAGTACAATAAAAGTTCTAACTGTCAAAGTAAAGTTATCAGTCAGTCTGTCAGCAGTCACTAGGATGATATGAACACATAGGACGAATACATGCATCACAACGACAGATGAGGAATCAACGACATCAATCAGCACATATATGAATAACGACATATAAAATCACAGAATACTGGAAACTGTCCTCGACGTCCCAGAATGGAACGGAATGTATTTAGAGTTCGTACCGGAATGATTCAGGCCAGAGTCCGACTTAGTACACAAGTTACCATGGATACGACATATTACCATATAATGAATTGAATACAAAAACACACCACATACATATATGATATGCAAACACACAGTGGTTATTCCGATTAAATGTGACCATCCAACTAGTACGAGCCACGACTCGAGAGGATGACCCCCTTCGAGTCCACCAGGCTGTCCGACAGATAACTTCTTGGCCACGACTCGGGGAGAAAACTCCCAGAGTCCACCAGGCCTATTCCGACACAATGCTTGTTAATCCGACACAATGCTTGCTAATCCGACAGTTCGACACATGACTCTAGCGGATGACCCCCTTAGAGTCCACTACAATGGAGTCCGTTCGACGATCACAACCTACTTAGGCTGATCGCGCCTTCTCTGAGTCCGAGCTGGTGCCGCAGGAGAAGTGTGTGCCATGAGTTCTAGCGCTTTCTTATGGGGCAGGTGCGGCAGAACACGGATGATGGTCGAAACCAGTTCGCTTGGCCTCCCAGTAGCTTCTGCCTGAGGTGCGGGGGTCTGAGCGAGTTGGGTGCGAAGTCGATTAACTTCGCGCTGCAGTTCCTCATGAGCTGTGTCTGAACGCTGAAGCTGCTCTTGAAGCTGGCGGCGTTCCTCCGTTACGGCCTCAGGAGAGGTCGGGTAGTACCGCTCATGGAGAACGCCCATGGTGAATCCGACGGCTAGTCCGTTATATTTGAGGCTGTAGGCCGTTCAACAACAGGCCCAGTGCTGTCCGAATCGGAAGGTCGTGTGACCCGGTGACCCATTTGTACGAGGTTGCGCGGGCGCTGGTCAGCGCGCCTCGGGCGCCTTTAAGGCCGAAGTCCGGTATTGATCGGCCTCAGGAACAGGAAGGCCCCAGGCCGACGGTAACGTACTTGCGGGTTGATGGTCTGTATCTCGCCGACCATGTTGGCGAGACGGATTTCACCTTCTCTGGTGTCAGTGTTGGGGGCCTCGATCCGCTGGAGAACCAACATGACGTGTGACGCAAAGTTCAGCGGGTATTGTTCCATCAATTCCGAGGCCATCAGCCAGATGCCGAAGGTAAGCACGGAAGTCGGCGTCCATCGGAAAATGACGAGATGGGCTGGTACGCGGGGTGGCCGATAGTGCGGGTTGGGCTGTATGTCCACGAGACATCGCCTCGTGAACCTCCGCACGATTTGTGGGGTCGCCGTTAGTCATACTCGCTTAAAGAGGGGAAATCGCAGGATGTGTTCATCCATGGGAGTTGACAGATGGCGAACCATATCCGCCTGGGTAAGAGTTACGAACCCGTCATTCGCTGGGCACAGGAAAAACCGAATAAACGGGTAGTGGTACGCCAAGACGTGTGCGTCCAGTTCCTGGGGCGTACGGAAAGGTCCGCACCGACTGACAGTCGGCCACAATAGGGATCAGGCGGGCTCCTCTGTTCCTGTACAGAAGGGCCAGTCGTAACATCCGTTTTTCAATCGTATTCCGCGTAGGGTCATGATCTAACCCTCTGACAGGGTTGACGGGACTGCGTAGTCGTGTTCAGGCCCATATCCGGCTAGCCGTGTCCGCTGACTCATCGGGACTTCGTCCCAATGGATAGCGCGAGTTCCGATTGGCGTAGCGAGTGCGGGGACAAGAGCCATGAGCTCGTTTACTTGTCATCGGAACGGGGTAATCCGAGTTCCCCGATCCGTATCTGGAGCTGGCACTGACGGTCCCGCTGTGGGTGGCGGCCCTGAGGGTTGCGCTGGGGATGCGGCAGGTCGTGTGGTGGATACGAGTACCGGCGCCGTCGTAGCGGGTGTCGATACGATCGCCGGCGGTGCGGCGATAGCGGCGAAGGTGGCGGAAGAGGCGGCGACCATAACTGGCGACTGTCGCTGTGTGGCCAAGCCACGCTCCATGATGCGGTTTCCCTCCTGGAGCTGCTCCAGTTGCGGGTCGTTCAAGTCCGCTAACTGATCAGGCGGCGGGCTCGGTGTGTGGCGCTCTCCTCGCAGCTGTAGATTACGGATGACGCGCTGTTGCAGGGTGAGCGGGGGTTCTGCTCCTGGGGCTTCCGCTCCTTGGAGCTGTCCCGGGGCACTCTCCGGCTGCTGGCTGTCCATATCCATTATTTCGATGGGGTGTTCGCGTACATCACCCTGTTCGATAACTTCGACGACAACGCACTCGCCGTTAATCACGACGGGAGCTGGTGGAGGTGCGGGAGTGTCCGATTCGTCATCCACGACGATAGGGCTCTCAGCTCGAGCCGGTGAAAGTTCGCCTTTATTCTCGTCCTAGGACAACATGCCCGGCCGCAGTGACACTGACGTGTGTCACAGCAGCCTCCAGGCACTAGTCCGACAACACTCTAGTCCGGCTTAGTTCGGGTACTATCCACCAGCAACAACCGAATACTCCGTCTGCTACCACAGATTGTTACTCCTATTACGATCAAAAGTTTGTGACAAACTTCTTACTCCGACAGGAAACTTATTCCACAGTCCGTATACAGTCCGTCTATACCACAAACGTGTGGAATCTTCTGAAATATCCGCTCTGAATACTCCTTTCAACAGTCAGGTTAATTCTGCTCTATTATCCACAAGTAGATGTAATTCGCTCGGTGGTCAGCAGGCAAGTGACCCACTTCCCAAAAACTTTCCACTAAGTCCGCACTGTACACACAAAGATGCTGACAGCATCACTTCTTAGAATCCCCGGGTGGGGGGTGCACTCTATTATCTATATACGTCTTTTTGTTTCATGCAATTGTCTCTGCCTGTGTATGCGGGAGGCGGACCCGTCGCCTAGGGAACGCTTGTACATCAAAGACTGGCCTTTCGCGCCAACAGCGCCAACACACCATTCTGATTTCCATAAGTCCGACTACGACTCCTGGATTTCACTGTCCAATCATATCGCAAGTTGATCTGGCATACATTCAAAGTTACAGCACTTTTCATGTGCTCCCAATCACTATTGTTTTTATGCGGGAAAGTTTGGTGGCGGTGCCGATCACGGCTTCTGTGTTTACTTGCATTACATGGAGTCTCTTCACTCTTCACGTTAATTCCGTTCCTTATTTTCGTGATTTAACACACATTAAACAGTTAATCGAATTGCGTTAGCAGACGATTCAGTTCATTAAATGTAGTAGTATAAATACTAGGCTCACAGGAGTCTCAATAGTCCGTGCATTATCATCAGTCCCTAGGGTCGAGGAACGTGGGTATTGCTGTGAGGGGTGAGGGTGGTGATCTGGGTCGGCCCTACCGAGGCGAGTTGATAGTGGTTTTTACAATGAGAGTGTTTGACAGATCGCGCTTTGGTGTGGAAAGGTGGTTATAGAGACGAAATCCGCTGGTATCGCGTTCCCCTGTATATTACGTAGGGGGAGTAGAGGCCTTATCCTGGTGCTTGCTCTGATAACGGCTCTCCTTTCACCTCGTCAGCGACAAAGTGATCTTACTCTCGGCAGGGCTGTTTGGCTGACACATGGGTGGAATTACATGATTATGAACTTTTAGGTAGTGCGCCACAGTGCGCGAGACAACAGACATGAATAATATGGTGATATATATACAGATGCATTATTCCACACTATACGACCAATATCATGACCATGCTCAATCCATAACATCATGTAAATAAAATATATGAAAAAGGTGCCTCACTGACATCAAGTACATAAGTAATATGATGAATATATCTGTACAGGTTATTATTATATTATTATAGAAATTATCGAAAAGACATGAACTCATAGTCCATTCAACATTCATAATTTCATCAACATTTTTATCAATCGGTTAACACAGCCAGGGTTATCTGCACCGGGCTGGTCGGCGAATAGTCCGTCTAGGATGGCTGTATGGAGCAGGCTTGGGCGTAGCCTCACTCGTTGACGAGTCCGTATTGATCACGGGTCGTGATCCGCGTTTCTTTGGCGTGTGCTGTGGGGCACTCGCATTCAATTTGCGCGATTTTCTTTTCCTCTTACGTCGTCTCGTGTTCGACGAGGGCGGCGACACGGGTTGGCGATTAGACTGTGATGGCGTGACATCCGTATCCGTAGTGCGATCTGTCTCTGTAGACTTTTCTTGTACTGTGACATCCCAGGGATGACACAGAGCTCGGATATGTTCCAGTGAATCACTGGATGACTTGTTTTTAGAGTCCGCATCACTTGGCGACTCAGGTGGCGACACCACGTTATCGTGGTAGTTCGGATGATGTAGATCACCTTCGTACGGTTTGATGACGTCAAGATGGACAACACGTGTGTAACGTAAGTTCGATACGAGGGCTATCCGATAGTCCACGTCGGTAAGACGTTCCAGAACTCTCCAGGGTCCAGTCCATGGTCGTGCAAATTTGTTACTTTGCGTGAGGGGTAGATAATAGTAATATCCCAATTTTTGACGGGTCGCGGCTTTCTGCAGATGGTCTTGTGCGAACCCGTGTGCAGTTCTGATGGCAGTTCGTAAGTATTCAACATAATCTGGACCGCATGGAGGTAGCGGCTTCGGGTCACGTGTTGGATATACCAAGTCCACTGGTGAATTACATTCATGTCCGTACACCATCAGGTGTGGAGTACACCCAGTAGATGAGTGAACTGAGGTGCGATATGCCATCAACACATATGGTAGGTGTAGGTCCCAATCATTCCCACGATCGCTGACAAATGAGCTTAGCATGTTCAGCAGAGTTCCATTGAATTGTTCAACCTGACCATCGTTTTGTGGTCGGTAGGGTGTAGTCCATATTTTCTTGGCGCCTAACAGGCGTACGACATTCCGTAATAGTGAGGATTCAAATTCAGTCCCTTGGTCACTGTGGATGGCTTTCGGCACTCCATGGTACACAATCCACCGATTTACCAAGACGTCGGCTACATTCCTTGCCGTGTGACGTCGGAGCGGGAATGCGTCCGTGTACTTGGAGAAATAGTCCCAAATCACAAGGATATATCTATTCCACGTCCGGTATTTTTGTGGGTATCTGAAATATCCAATGCAATTCTGTCGAAGGGGACCCGGTCGGCAATTGAGTCAACCGTGACCGTTTTGCCGTTGGCTTCCCTTTACGTGACGCACACTGTGGACAATGAGCACACCACCGTGCAAGGTCCAATGATAAACCCAGCCAATAGAATCGGCGTCAGACTCTATCGACAGTTCGCTGTATTCCAAGGTGACCTACGACCTTGAGGTCGTGCAACTGATGTAAGACCACCGTTCGTAGAGCGGCAGGCAGCACTGTTTGCATTATAGTTCGTCCGGCTGGATCCGGCTTGGTATTCCGCACCAAGACTCCATCTTGTAGAGCCAGTAGACTCCATCGTGAGAACAGGGTCTTAGCCTCCTCTCCATGACGGGCGACTTCTTTCGAGGTCGGTTTCGTTCCGGTTGCTATCTATTGACGTACTAACCCGACACTGGGGTCAGCCTGCTGTGCGGCGACAATGTCAGCGGTAAAATAGTCCGACAACCACTGTTGACCACTGATTTTAGTATCCAATATACGCACGCGAGCCGCTTGGTGTATGGAGAGCATTTGAGAAGAGACCGGTGATGTTATCATATCACTGTTCAGGAGATCTCTCTTAGGTGCGACTGGAGCAACGGTGATCCGCCTAACCGGAAGTTCGCCTGAACTCGTTTCTGGGTCCGTGGGAGGCACAATGAGGCGCCCTGGACAATCCGAATGTTTACAGCTATGACACCGTGAAAGTCCATCAGCATTTCCATGGAGTTTCCCGGGGCGATGTTCAATGCGGAAGTCATATTGCTGTAATTTGGCTGACCATCGGGCTAGCTTTCCGTCCGCATCGTTATAGTTTTTCAACCATCGCAATGAGCTATGGTCCCTCCGAAGTAGGAATTTCCGTCCCCACAAGTAATGTCTGTAATGCTGAATCATTTCGACTACAGCCAACACTTCACGGTATGTGGTGCAGTAATTCCGCTGTGTGCGCGACAGAGTCTTACTTGCAAAACCTATCAGAATTTCCTTTCCGTTGACATGTTGCGACAACACCCCTCCATTGGCGTATCCGCTGGCGTCCGTATCAAGGATAAAGTAATCGTCCTCATCTCGGGAGGAATAAACGAGCTTGGGGGCCTTGATTAATGCGTCTTGTAGCCTCCTGAAGGCTTTCCGTTGAGGTGACCCCCGGGTGAAAAGACATTCACCTCTTGTGAGTGCGACAAGAGGTTCGGGAATTTCGGTGTAGTCCCTAATGAATCTCCGGTGGTAGTTCGCGAACCCTAGAAAGGCCCTAACGTCCGTGGTTTCACATGGAATCGGCCATTCTCTGATAGCCTTGACCTTGTTCGGGTCAACCCTAATACCTTGTCCGCTCACAATAAATCCCAGGTATAGGATTTCTCTCTGGTTCACACTTTTTGGGTTGCAGACGTAACCCAGCAGTTCGTATCCGATCCAGGACCGCTTCCAGGTTGGCAAGCGCCTGATCAAAAGTGCGTCCGTATGCTATCACATCGTCCAGATAGCACATACATTTAGTCCATAGATATCCGCGGAGAATACTCTCCATGAGACGCTCAAAGGTTGCCGGTGCGTTACTCATTCCGAACGGCAAAACCTTGAATTGGTACAAGCCTTTCCGAGTGGCAGAGGCGGTCTTGGGTCGGTCCACTGGGTCCACCTCGACTTGCCAGTATCCGGAGGCAAGATCCAAAGCCGAAAAGTACGTCGCTCCAGCGAGCGCATCATGCGTGTCCTGTATGTTCGGGAGTGGGTACAAGTCTTTCCGTGTTATGTCATTGAGCAGTCTGTAATCAACACAGAACCGTACCTGTCCGTTCTTTTTCCGCACAAGCACCACTTGCGAGCTCCACGGTGAGTCTGAGGGCTCAATACATCCGAGCCGTAACATTTTGTCGACCTCTTCATCAATGATATGCTGTTGAGTCTGAGGGACACGTCGCTGTCGTTGGCGAATCGGTGCATTCGCTTTGGTGTCAATCCGATGCTGTACAACTTGGATTCGTCCCAGCTGTCCGTCTGGGCACATGAAGGTGTCCTTATACCCGTACACTAGGTTAGCACATTGGCGCTGCTGTTCGGAAGCTAACCCAGCTCGGTCTACCATATCGCGTAAATACGACGGCAGATCACCATAGTGATTAATGTTCATCCGGGGAATGTCTGATTCTTTTCCGGGTTTCGGCAGTGCACCCACAATGCTATCCAAAGGACTCGCAATAGCAACAGGGTCCGAGCGAGTCAGAGTTACGCCCGTATCCGCGGGGTTCACCACTGTCACTTTTACACACTTCCTGTTCAGTGTAGTTAGTGTCCTCCCCATTACTAAGTCCGTATCCTCGGGAAAGTTCACCATTGGCTGAATGAGGCGCGGGTGCTGCCGCATTCTGAACTTCGAGGTCGGGACCAGTTCGACCATCGCATCGCTGCATGGTGGCACAGTGACTGCATGACGTACAGCCATACGCACGACGTTCGCTGCAAAGTCTTTGTGCGCGCACAGTATCTCCTTATTAGCTTGTACTGTTCCTTCGCCATAGTTAACAATGGCGCTGGTTTGCCGGAAGATATTCATGCCCAAAATCATTTCGTCATGAATTGCGACTACACAGAATGTCACCGTTATCTCTTTAGTTCCGACTTGAATCACAAGGTCCAAGAGTCCGTCGATAGGGCTGGAGTCTCCGTTGACATCACAGATAGTCGCGGTCGTAGGACACATAGTTCGTTGTTCGAGAGGCACACGATGGAGCAGATCTCGGCGAAGCAACGAGATTTGTGCCCCCGAGTCTAATACTCCCTTGAGAGTTCATTTACCTATGCGCACTGGCAGTTTCCAACACTCATGGGCAGCCCGGCTGTTGTTGATAATGATCGGTTCGTCCGAATCATCCGATGGACCCTTCAGTGGGAGTGTCAATGTCGCCGGTTCGGTTTTAAGTCCGCACGGAAAGGCATAGAAACCTCCGTCGTCCGAGATCCATTCAATTTCGGACATACTATCTGTTTCAGTTCAGTTGGCGGTGCGTGGCGACACCCCTTCGTGGCGCTTATTCCGCAGTGAGCACTGATGCAACAGCTCCAACACCCCTAGTGGAGCAAATCTGGAGTGGAAGACGACCAGGCGCATTTAGCGCACATCCCTTCGGGAAGCTTAGCCGCCGGTGGCGGTGGCGTCAATCTGACCGGCAAGATAGTTATGGCCGCCGGTACGATTACTGTTTTGGAGCTGGGAGCTTTGCTCGTGTTATCGGATGATCGCAACAGCACTTGACCGACCTGGGGTGGCGCTACATTGGTTGGTTTGGCATTAGGCGTAGCCTTATAAGTCCAATCAGTGTTCCCTGGGACACCCTGTCTGGGTGTGAACGGCTTCATACCATTCCGTACCAGAATATCCTTCAGTCAGAAACACCGCATCCACCGATGTCCGGGTTTCTTACAAAAGAAACAGATTTCAGTTCGACCCGCCATCCTAGGACGATCTCCTCGGGCTTGAGCCGTAGCTCGCAACACAGAGTACAATGCATCCTCACCATACTGTCCGGCTTCGTCGCTGATAGCGCACTGAACAGGACGGCACCGAATGTTCGGCACAACCTTCAAGTCCGGTCGTGTCGCTGTCGGCTGGATCGTAGTACTCGGCTATCTGTTCAGGAGTTAACTTTTGTTAACCCAGTGTCAATCTGTCCGATAGCACACAACATTTCTGAGTACGTATCATTGTCCTCTGCATAACCAGAAGTAACAGTTCCAGTCCGACGAGCATCGTGTTGTCGCTCTCGTTCCGTTCTTTGCTGTCGGCTTTCCGCTTTTAGAACAGCTGTGAGTGCTTCACTATATGAACCAAACGTCAGCACACATAGTCTATCCGCAATATAGTCCGGTTGGCCTTTAATGAATTGCGAAATCACAGTTCTTCGCTGAGACTCTGGGGTCACGTCATCGAACACCTGTTCCGCAAGCGCTTGTAGCCGCGCAAGGTAATGTTCTGCGGCCTCTTTCTGTTCTCGTTGCATAAACGGAAAGTCATTGCGCTTTGCATGGCGGCGGGGCGTGGGCTCCCATCCTTCCAGTAGGCGACGCTGGAACTCTTCCCACGGGGTGACGACTGGGATATGTAGGGCGAGTGCCTCGGCACGACCTCGCATCGTACTGCAGAAAGTCGTGGTCTTGTTCAAGTCCGTATGTTCGTAGCTGCGCATGTACTGTACCAGGTTGCCTTCCTTGAAGGTGGCGCGCCACTGGGCGGTCTTGCCAGCTGCTAGTGGTGGTATGCTATCACATCGTCCAGATAGCACATACATTTAGTCCATAGATATCCGCGGAGAATACTCTCCATGAGACGCTCAAAGGTTGCCGGTGCGTTACTCATTCCGAACGGCAAAACCTTGAATTGGTACAAGCCTTTCCGAGTGGCAGAGGCGGTCTTGGGTCGGTCCACTGGGTCCACCTCGACTTGCCAGTATCCGGAGGCAAGATCCAAAGCCGAAAAGTACGTCGCTCCAGCGAGCGCATCATGCGTGTCCTGTATGTTCGGGAGTGGGTACAAGTCTTTCCGTGTTATGTCATTGAGCAGTCTGTAATCAACACAGAACCGTACCTGTCCGTTCTTTTTCCGCACAAGCACCACTTGCGAGCTCCACGGTGAGTCTGAGGGCTCAATACATCCGAGCCGTAACATTTTGTCGACCTCTTCATCAATGATATGCTGTTGAGTCTGAGGGACACGTCGCTGTCGTTGGCGAATCGGTGCATTCGCTTTGGTGTCAATCCGATGCTGTACAACTTGGATTCGTCCCAGCTGTCCGTCTGGGCACATGAAGGTGTCCTTATACCCGTACACTAGGTTAGCACATTGGCGCTGCTGTTCGGAAGCTAACCCAGCTCGGTCTACCATATCGCGTAAATACGACGGCAGATCACCATAGTGATTAATGTTCATCCGGGGAATGTCTGATTCTTTTCCGGGTTTCGGCAGTGCACCCACAATGCTATCCAAAGGACTCGCAATAGCAACAGGGTCCGAGCGAGTCAGAGTTACGCCCGTATCCGCGGGGTTCACCACTGTCACTTTTACACACTTCCTGTTCAGTGTAGTTAGTGTCCTCCCCATTACTAAGTCCGTATCCTCGGGAAAGTTCACCATTGGCTGAATGAGGCGCGGGTGCTGCCGCATTCTGAACTTCGAGGTCGGGACCAGTTCGACCATCGCATCGCTGCATGGTGGCACAGTGACTGCATGACGTACAGCCATACGCACGACGTTCGCTGCAAAGTCTTTGTGCGCGCACAGTATCTCCTTATTAGCTTGTACTGTTCCTTCGCCATAGTTAACAATGGCGCTGGTTTGCCGGAAGATATTCATGCCCAAAATCATTTCGTCATGAATTGCGACTACACAGAATGTCACCGTTATCTCTTTAGTTCCGACTTGAATCACAAGGTCCAAGAGTCCGTCGATAGGGCTGGAGTCTCCGTTGACATCACAGATAGTCGCGGTCGTAGGACACATAGTTCGTTGTTCGAGAGGCACACGATGGAGCAGATCTCGGCGAAGCAACGAGATTTGTGCCCCCGAGTCTAATACTCCCTTGAGAGTTCATTTACCTATGCGCACTGGCAGTTTCCAACACTCATGGGCAGCCCGGCTGTTGTTGATAATGATCGGTTCGTCCGAATCATCCGATGGACCCTTCAGTGGGAGTGTCAATGTCGCCGGTTCGGTTTTAAGTCCGCACGGAAAGGCATAGAAACCTCCGTCGTCCGAGATCCATTCAATTTCGGACATACTATCTGTTTCAGTTCAGTTGGCGGTGCGTGGCGACACCCCTTCGTGGCGCTTATTCCGCAGTGAGCACTGATGCAACAGCTCCAACACCCCTAGTGGAGCAAATCTGGAGTGGAAGACGACCAGGCGCATTTAGCGCACATCCCTTCGGGAAGCTTAGCCGCCGGTGGCGGTGGCGTCAATCTGACCGGCAAGATAGTTATGGCCGCCGGTACGATTACTGTTTTGGAGCTGGGAGCTTTGCTCGTGTTATCGGATGATCGCAACAGCACTTGACCGACCTGGGGTGGCGCTACATTGGTTGGTTTGGCATTAGGCGTAGCCTTATAAGTCCAATCAGTGTTCCCTGGGACACCCTGTCTGGGTGTGAACGGCTTCATACCATTCCGTACCAGAATATCCTTCAGTCAGAAACACCGCATCCACCGATGTCCGGGTTTCTTACAAAAGAAACAGATTTCAGTTCGACCCGCCATCCTAGGACGATCTCCTCGGGCTTGAGCCGTAGCTCGCAACACAGAGTACAATGCATCCTCACCATACTGTCCGGCTTCGTCGCTGATAGCGCACTGAACAGGACGGCACCGAATGTTCGGCACAAACTTCAAGTCCGGTCGTGTCGCTGTCGGCTGGATCGTAGTACTCGGCTATCTGTTCAGGAGTTAACTTTTGTTAACCCAGTGTCAATCTGTCCGATAGCACACAACATTTCTGAGTACGTATCATTGTCCTCTGCATAACCAGAAGTAACAGTTCCAGTCCGACGAGCATCGTGTTGTCGCTCTCGTTCCGTTCTTTGCTGTCGGCTTTCCGCTTTTAGAACAGCTGTGAGTGCTTCACTATATGAACCAAACGTCAGCACACATAGTCTATCCGCAATATAGTCCGGTTGGCCTTTAATGAATTGCGAAATCACAGTTCTTCGCTGAGACTCTGGGGTCACGTCATCGAACACCTGTTCCGCAAGCGCTTGTAGCCGCGCAAGGTAATGTTCTGCGGCCTCTTTCTGTTCTCGTTGCATAAACGGAAAGTCATTGCGCTTTGCATGGCGGCGGGGCGTGGGCTCCCATCCTTCCAGTAGGCGACGCTGGAACTCTTCCCACGGGGTGACGACTGGGATATGTAGGGCGAGTGCCTCGGCACGACCTCGCATCGTACTGCAGAAAGTCGTGGTCTTGTTCAAGTCCGTATGTTCGTAGCTGCGCATGTACTGTACCAGGTTGCCTTCCTTGAAGGTGGCGCGCCACTGGGCGGTCTTGCCAGCTGCTAGTGGTGGTGATCCGGTCGTAGATTCCTCTGGCGATGAGTATCGTTGTTTGATGTCGCAGAGATCGGAGTACCGTTGTTCGATGTCGTAGAGATCGGGGTACCGTTGTTCGATGTCGGTCTATCGGGCACAGTCGGGAATCATCCAACCACCGATAAATTCAAGATCGCCTGGGAGGTTGCGTCACCATGGAAGTATTAATGTTCACTGGTTGTACGCTCACCGGTTGTGACAGAGTGTTGGTATCCGGTCTCTGTCTTGCAGGCACAGAGTTCGCTCGCTCCGATCATCGGCTAGCGAGCGAGACGGTCCAGCAAATGTAGTCCGATACGACTTGGCATGAGCATCCAAAATCTCGCCCATCATGTGACGGGGCGATGACAGATCTTTGTGTAACAGTTCGTTCACGTATTCTTCGTCAGCAAAGAGGTTCAGTCCGTCATCTTCGTCCGACAATGACGAATCAGTATGATCGCAGTATTCCGATATCTGATACAGTTCGTCTGGCGGTTGCACGTGTGACAGAGTTAACGTGTCACTCATCGCTACTGATCGGGGTCGCGACGGTCGCTGGCTTAGCGGGACCGGTTTGCCGGTCGCTTCGTCTGTCGTCCGTGACTCCTCTTGGGAATTCGGCTAGCTATAGGTTTTCGCTCCTGTATCCGGCATTGACGTTAACAGTTACTAAGCCGAGACTGGCTTTTGATATCCTGGTCACGGCACCAATGTTACGAAATCGGGATTCCTCAGGGTCCTATGTGCCCTTTTACTAACGTATAGTGTTCATAGTGTTGTGCTAGAAGTATCACAAACCAGTCCGAATTCAATCAATCGAAGTTTATTAGGATGATTGTTTCGATGGCACGATCACGTCCTCATGCGTACTTCCCGATATAGTCCCATTAATAGTCTGACACGTACAACAATGTATCACAGATATTCTCTTCAGAACTTCGTTACAATTCTTCAATATTTCAGACCCGTCTTCTCTCTCTAAAATCTCTAAACTTCACTCTGAAAAGCGCGGGGATTTTTTCATGGGTGTCTGGTTTTTTTCCACTTGAAGGTGGCGCGCCACTGGGCGGTCTTGCCAGCTGCTAGTGGTGGTGATCCGGTCGTAGATTCCCCTGGCGGTGAGTATCGTTGTTTGATGTCGCAGAGATCAGAGTACCGTTGTTCGATGTCGTAGAGATCGGGGTACCGTTGTTCGATGTCGGTCTATCGGGCACAGTCGGGAATCGTCCAACCACCGATAAATTCAAGATCGCCTGGGAGGTTGCGTCACCATGGAAGTATTAATGTTCACTGGTTGTACGCTCACCGGTTGTGACAGAGTGTTGGTATCCGGTCTATGTCTTGCAGGCACAGAGTTCGCTCGCTCCGATCGTCGGCTAGCGAGCGAGACGGTCCGGCAGGTGTAGTCCGATACGACTTGGCATGAGCATACAAGATCTCGCCCATCATGTGACGGGGCGATGACAGATCTTTGTGTAACAGTTCGTTCACGTATTCTTCGTCAGCAAAGAGGTTTCGGTCCGTAATCTTCTTCCGACAATGACGAATCAGTATGATCGCAGTATTCCGATATCTGATACAGTTCGTCTGGCGGTTGCACGTGTGACAGAGTTAACGTGTCACTCATCGCTACTGATCGGGGTCGCGACGGTCGCTGGCTTAGCGGGACCGGTTTGCCGGTCGCTCCGTCTGTCGTCCGGTTTTCGCTCCTGTATCCGGCATTGACGTTAACAGTTACTAAGCCGAGACTGGCTTTCGCTATCCTGGTCACGGCACCAATGTTACGAAATCGGTATTCCTCCGGGTCCTATCAGCCCTTTTACTAACGTATAGTGTTCGTAGTGTTGTGCTAGAAGTATCACAAACCAGTCCGAATTCAATTAATCCAAGTTTATTAGGATGATTGTTTCGATGGCACGATCACGTCCTCATGCGTACTTCCCGATATAGTCCCAATAATAGTCCGACACGTACAACAATGTATCACAGATATTCTCTTCAGAACTTCGTTACAATTCTTCAATATTTCAGAGACCCGTCTTCTCTCTCTAAAATCTCTAAACTTCACTCCGAAAAGCGCGGGGACTTTTTCATGGGTGTCTGTTTTTTTTCCCGCGTCGTGGAACAGGAGTTCATGTGATTTGCTGAATGTGATGTAATGTCTGGGTGGGCGTGGTTAGGTGTCTGGAAATGTTGTGATTGGTGGTGTGTTCTGCGGGACGTCATTTGTGGAGTTGTTTACATGTCTTGGACGGTGTGTGCCGGTTCTTGGCACTGGAGATTCATTCGGTAACTTTCTCTCTGATTTCACGTATGCATGACATTTTGGACTCTTTATTTGTCGAAAATAAGTTGAAATGTTTCAAATTGCTCTAAAAACCCAGGAAGTATGTTCAAATGTCCTGAAAAAATGGCCTGAAATGCGCAAATTAGCCCCTGAAGACAAAATGTTTTTAGATTCACATTAGGTATGCATTATGAGTATATATACATTCGTAATATGTACCATTCTTTGGTGATCTTGAACTTGATCTTAGCATCATTTCCAAACTGAAACGTGAAAATTTATCTTTACGAAAGACCAACAGATGAACATGTATGCGGATCTTTTAGTGGTTTTGAATTGTTTCAAGTTTCCATACATTTTAGGAACTCAATGGTGATCACCATTCACAAATCATCTGAACCAATCACAACCAAGACTAGCTGGTCGAACCAATGGCAAACCAAGTGGAAAAGGTAGCTAGTTCATTCACAATGGTGTTTCTACATAAAGTTTAGAGCTGAGGTAGTAGTATGGTACCATCATTTACTTGCAGACTTCAATTCGTACAAGGTCAAGAGATCATGCATACAATAATGGCAAAAAGATCAAGAGGATATCTTTCCACCAGCTTCCACTTGACTCATCATAGTGTACTAATTAACATATGATCCACGATCTGTGTCAGTACACATAAATTTTCCCTTAAAGTGGAATAATCGGTTTCTGAAATTCGATATCAAAACCAATTGGCTAGCATATTTTATGATATAGCACCGTTACAATCACCGTTACGATCACCATTACAATTGGACGCCCGCGGCACACAGGGCGCACGCGGCAGGCGTCGGTAATTACTAGAACTACAACCAGGTAACAGTCTGTCCTTATCACATCATAACACATCACATCATAACACATCACCATTATCATCACCAACATCAACAATATCATATAGAACATGCATAGTACACAGTTATGGTAATGTAGCCGTGTGCGGAGCCTGACATGCCATGGGAGCGGCACCACAGAACTTGCGTGGTGGGCAAGTTGCTGGCCGGCCTCGCCAACGGCACTGCCGCAGAGATAGAACCCTGGACAGCCCAACGACCAACGGTGATCCGTAGGGCGTACACCCCCGAGTCATCAAGATCTTCCCAACCTGGGCCCCCTATGGAAGTCGTCCCCGACGCCTGACTGGCCTTTACCCGAACAGAGACAAGGAGCTCATGGCGTGAGCTCACCTGTCGTGCTCAGTCTCTGGACAACTCCGGCCACAAAACATATGGCCACAGTACTTATAGTCGATTCGTGAGCACGAGAGATGACGTAAACAGCCAGTGTTACAGTATAGTGGATAACAGGATTAGAGAGCGTTGCGGCTTCGAACACGAAGCGGCCAGAAACAATAAAGTGTTTAGAAAGAATCTCCTGCTGCGATCTTTGGGTAAAATCGCCACATTACCCCCTTCTTACAATGTTGGTCCCCAACATGCTCCGCCTGTGCCCAAAACTGCAAAACACGACGAGGGCATCACATGACGGACCGGAACGAAGCAAGGTGAGCGACACCCAAAAGTCGCGACGCAAAAGACGCGGACCATAAGGGTCCGTTTTGGAAGAACGGGTACGACCCCTGGACTTATGAACTATACTGGAACGCGCTCCTGAATTCTGAATAAACCCTAATAAACAAGCTAAAATTTCGAGCGAGGTGTTCCAGAAAGAATGATGACCTTGGAAGGTCATCTGCTAAAAGGGAATGTGTGCCGAGTGTTTGGAATATCTTTAAAGTTAAACTTTAAATTTAGAAATTTTTTAAAACGACACACACCGAGTGATCAAAAGTGGTAGTACCTCTAAAAAGTGTTGCGGGCCGCCCGGCTCCTCGGACCCACGGAGGGGCATGCCCGCGCAGACATAAATGTATCCGTGGGCAGCTGTCTCGGACAGCTATCAAAGCCAATGCGGCTTGCCGCGTTGACTGCCAGTACCTATACACTATTACCTGGGCAGGCCAGTGCGGAGATCACAGACAGACGGACATCCACAAATACATACAGACGCCTGAACACTCACACATCTCCGGACACGGCCCGCACGGGGAGTACACAACTGGCAAAACACTCGCACCCCAAACGACGGCCATGCCAGACCCCTCGAGATTCAGTGCCGCAGCAGCGGACGAAATGAGAGTGGCACAATATAAATGCGCCAACACCTGGAGATTAATAAAAATCCGGGTACGACATTGTAAATACATATGGTACATATTCACAAATATGACAGCAATTCTACCCGCGCAGCAGTGCACGTGGCATCGCTGTAAACTTCTGTACCGATCATAATGACACACTGCCCGGAGCAAAATACAAATACTATAAACTCATGCGGGGGCAGTCATTTCCCTCCGGTGACTCCAAATCAAGCCATGGATACGGGTAGAAAATGAAAATTTCTATCCCGGGGGACCTTTCAAATAACATACAAGCGACAACATCTGTCATTAGTTATAGCTGCCACGCTGTCGGTCGATGACGAGAAATTATCGCTCCCAGCAAGGTAGAAATTTAGTTTAAATTGACAGTAACCACTAACTTGTGGCTGTTACTAAAATGTCGGACGAAAACAACAAAATATTGCTGTTCTCCAGTCTTTTCGGATAACACATCACACCTTCACTGTCAAAATTAACACAAATTCCTTAAATTACCTGATTTCCAACCCTCTGTTGCACCAGAAAGGACATTTCACAAACTTGTCTCAATTGTGTCAATAAATGAGCAAGAACAGAATACTTGTGGTTCAAATAATCCACTCAGTAAATAATAACATGAGATGGATAAATGAATATAAACACTCCCCATAGCCACTGGTACGCTTACAAGGCGATCGGGTATGCCCATGGTAGCCCTAAAGACAATTGAGCGCTCTGTAGGCGTTGGTAACGCACTCACTAGCCACCCCAACGTACAATAGGGTCACGGAGCAATGCACCGGTCAAAGGCGCTTCTCCCATAGCGTACGTGAATCCCAGCCTCGGTCTGGCCATATAAGAGGCTGTTCCGGGACCGAGGGGCATCCGGGAAATCCACAGAAGTGGTCCGGCCAGCTTAGGCGTTGGGTTAACTACGCTGGACAACAGTCGGCGTTATGACGCAAAGTCGATCTGCTCACACCTGCGGACCACCACAAAGTGATGATCGTGGCGTTGTGCAGACCGGACTCCTGCGTAGTGACCTAAAATCTATCCTTGGGGTGATAGATGGATACCACACTTGCACCTGTCTGCGAATCTGCTGGACAAATGACAATGTGTGCTGCAGGTCGTCCTGACGTCCTTCCATGGGGCCGGAGCCACCGCTAACCTGCTCCCGGTTGGCCTGGGAGCGAGTGTGTTAGTACACATTGTCATTTTCATTCATTTTATTTACTTTCTTTCTTTTCTGGAGTGTCCCAGAGGAGCAGGCAGTCCCCAGGGACGAAGGAGCGGAGACACTGCGACATTAGGCTACGATGGGCGCAAGAAAAGAAATTCCAGCATGTGATCGTGCATCTGAGATCGACCTGGCCAAGGGAGAACTGCCTGTGATCAAATCCCTTGGAATCGTGTGGTCGGCAGAGTTCACAGTGCAAGAACACCAGGCAGTCTGCTCCTCCAAACGCTTGCTGCTCAAAAAGATCGCCAAGATCTTTGACCCGCTGAGATTCTTGGCACCATTTGTAATTCGAGCGAAAATAATTCTCCAAAAAGTCTGGAGAACTGTTCTGGTATGGGATGATGAACTTGACCCGCACCTGAAGAGAAAAGCATCCGACTGGTTCCAAGAACTACAGGACCTGTGTCAGAATCAAGGTCTGAGATGTGTACAACTGAGTGACAGTACCACGACAACAAGCATTCACGTGTTCAGTGATGCATATGAAGAAACCTATGGGGCTTGCATCTACATAAGGCATGTATACGAAGATGGAATCACCACAAGTCATCTTGTGGTTGCCAAACACGTGTCACACCACTTGCAAGCATGAGAATACCACGGCTGGAATTAATGGGAGCAATGCTCGGGCTGAAGCTTGCCGTTCGAACAAATAGTACATATCAGACGTCACTACAACAGATGACATTCTGGACAGACATTTCAAATGTGTTATGGTGGATCCACGGCAGAAGCCGAAACTTCAAGCTATTCATAGCACACCGAGTTGGCGAGATCCAACAAACAACAAGTACAAATCAATGGCGACACATCTCCACAAGCCTCAATCCAACAGATCACCTGACGAGAGGATTGACAGTAAACAAATTAGCGAACGAAGAATCATCGTGGGAAGGTCCACCATGACAACAACTGAGTAACAGTACCATGACAACAAGCATTCACTTGTTCAGTGATGCATTAGAATATCAGACGTCACTACAACAGGTGACATTCTGGACAGACAGTTCGAATGTGTTGTGGTGGATCCACGGCAGAAGCCGAAACTTCAAGCTATTCATAGCACACTGAGTTGGCGAGATCCAACAAACAACAAGTGCAAATCAATGGCGACACATCCCCACAAGCCTCAATCCAACCTGATGAGAGGATTGACAGTAAACAAATTAGCAAACGAAGAATCCTGGTGGGAAGGTCCAGAATTCTTTAAGAAGAGCGAAGAAGAATGACCGAATAAACAAGTCCTGCAAGTTGAAAATGGATCCACAGAAACACGCAAACCGATTCAGAAAAACGCAGAAAAGACAATGACAACCATAGAGTCCAGAGTTGGGTCATCAGGTTCATCGAAAACTGCAAACTGCCAATTTAGAAGAAGAGGCGAGCTGACGGTAGATGAATTTCAAGATGCAGAAAAACATGTTATCAAAAATGAGCAAAGAAAAAGATTCAATGAAGAGTATACTACTTGTCAAAGAAAAGAAGTGCCACAAAAGAGTAAGCTCTGAACATTGAGACCAATGATGGATGAAGAAGGTCTACTTTGTTGACGGGTGAACAAAATATGCAGAGAATCTGCCTCACGACACCGAATTCCCAATCATCTTGCCCAGAGATAGTTGGGTAACAACTCATTGTGAAAGGTACCTGCAATCATTGTGCAGGTACATCGTCAGAAAGATTCTGGGTCATATCCGCCAGAGAGGAAATCCAGAAGTGGGAAAAAACCTGCAGTAGATGCCAACAGAAAAAAGCAAGACCTGGATCCCAACTAATGGCACCCATACCAAGAATTCGGCCCAAGATGTCACTTCGAGCGTTTTCCAGAGTATCAGTAGACTATGGAGGGCCATTCTTTACAACACAAGGAAGAGGGAGACGAAGACAAAAAAGATATTTGTGTCTCTTCACATATGTAATGACTCGGGCAGTCCATTTGAAAATGGTGTATGGTCTTGATACAGTGTTGTCAGAAAATTGTGGAAACTTCGTCGAGCAGATAAAGAACTACATGCACTAGTCAACCAGTTGGATCCAGAGGAAATCACACGGTCCGCCGCAAATCGAGGTATCAGGTGGCAATTTAATCCCCCACTGGCTCCACATTTTGGAGGCATATACGAAACAATGATACAAGCGGCAAAAAAGGCAATATATTCAACACTCTCTCAAGCGATGTAAATGATGAGGAGTTGACAACACCCTTCACAGGAGCAGAAGCATTCATCAATGCAAGGCCACTGACCTACCAGTCAGCAAATCCACACGCTGATATTCCACTCACTCCCAACCATTTTTTAACATGAACAAATCGGGGGAAACTTTGCCCCAGATACGGTGGATGGAACGTACTATAATCTCAAGAAACAGTGGCGCCGAGTTCAAGAACTGATCGCCATTACTGGTCCAAGTGGATGAGAATATGGTTATCTGGACTGAATCCTAGGAAAAAGTGGACCACAGCTTCAAAGGACTTACAAGTCGGTGATGTGGTACTTGTCGAATCACCAGATACAGCACGCAACAAGTAGCCTCTTGGCAAAATTATTCAAGTTCATTCTGGAAAGGAAAGAGTCGCAAAAGTGAAAATTGGAAGTTCTGAACTGTTGAGACCGGTGACAAAACTGTGCCCACTGGATATTGTGTAGAGACTGTTGAAAAAACATTTTGGATATGGTGCAGAGACTGTTGAAAAATGATAATTTTGTTTCAGGAATGGACTGTTGATACATTTGAACATTTTTTGGTGCTTTGATATGTGATTTGTAGATGTTTGGCTAACCTGTATTGCTAAAAATATATTTCCATATATTGATAAAACATGTATAACATACAGTCAAACTTCCATTAGTGAACACCTCCGATCAGTGAACAACTCGTATTAGTGAACAGTTTTTACCGGTCCCAAATGAATGCCTATCCTTTAACATTGGAGATCTCTTCCGATTAGTGAACACCTCTCTACTGTGAACAGTGAACACCTTTTTGGGTCCCAAAGGGGACATTTCAATGTTAATAGACCTCTATTTAGTGAACATAGGCATTTCAATGTTAACCAATTATCAGGGTATCATAGACCCTAACTGCCACGCACCATTGGCTCCTATCCCCCCCCCCCCCCCCCCGCTCTTCCCCTAATGCCTCCTAAGCCATCTTCTCTGCTTTCAGTTATCATAGATTCTGTGACCAGCATTGTCACACCTCATCAACCGCCAGCCTCCCCTCCCCAGCTTCTCTGTTATTACAGTCTAAAGCAAAGGGATTCACTGGGCACAATTAATTTTGCCTGACCAAGTGCAAACATGTCAGGTAGAAAATAGACTTATGCCTATAACCTAAAGAGAGATTTCAGCTCATGCACCAAAAATTACAGTATGAACTCGAGCAGATTATATTGATGATAGTGGATTAACAATGAAGAAACCCCCTGATATATAAAGCGAATACCCATGCATTATTCATTCACTGATATTCTACTGGTTCTGTTCAGCAATAGCCATGTCTTCCAAAAGAAAAATACCTGTCATTGTCGGACTCTTGTTCTGAATCCCCCAGAACCATTCTTCCGATTAGTGAACACCTCCAGTTAGTGAACATTTTGGCCTGGTCCCTTGAACGTTCACTAATGGGAGGTTTGACTGCATGTCATATCAAGAAAGAGGAAAATGGTAAAAAGAGTTTCCCGTTTAGTATAGAATAGTATGGAAATCTACGGTTCGCTTAGTAAAAATTATAGTTCACCGATTATAGCCCGGATCAAAAACCATATGGAAACAACATGAGAGTTTTATTCAAACCAGAGCTCAGGAATCAATGGTGGACATACTAGAAATGATATATCGTGAACATTCTCGTGACCTTGAATTGTATTGTCCGGTAACCATTCTTAGCCCTCAAATTTTTGTTATTGTTGTGCTGCTATTATGTTAAATTTCATATCTAAATAAGCCCCTAAACACCAAAAAATAGTCCATAAGCCAACATGATGGTCTAAAACATGGTTAGGGGCTATTCAGCAGACCCTGACTCTGGGATGTGGGCTCGGACAGACCATAGGTCCGGTAATGTAAAAATGTAGATGGACGAAGACGGACGCGGACGCAACTCCACGGCAATAGGTTATCGGACCAAAGGTCCGGTAACGTAAAAACAAGGTAACTTTTATTAACTGTAACATATTTATTGACAGTACACTACATATGTAATACAACATCAAGAAGTTAACAAATAATCGCCAATGTAAACATCATGCCAGTTGATGACAATAAAATATGATTAACAGTACCTGTAGAAGAAGGCCTATATTCCTTGCCTAGTCACATGTTCAAGTGCATGAATGGCATTAAACAAGTACAAATAGTGAATAATTTGCAGCCATCAGCGGTCTCGGAAGATTTGTTCCGATTCAGTCATGTTGAGTGCTCTGTTAGACAGGCTTAATTCATTAGTTATAAGGGGTCTTACAAGAAGCAGTTATAAGGAGCAGATATACTTCAGGAATACATATGAATATCATGCAAATATTATTCTGCTTAATTATTCAAGGAATACGTTGGTCACTACAGTGGTCCCCCTCAGATATATCCAAAAGCTTGCAATCAGATAGAACATCTATACCCTTGATTTTTCAATACAAGTTTCAAATATCTTGCTTGTACATGTAGTTTTGTGAAATAGAAATTATATCACTTCAATGTCGTCAATCAGCAATTTTTCACCAAATGTCTACAAACAACTTCCTATTTTACAAACAAGGTACATGATAGGATGAGCCATATTGGCCAGATACACAATGATTAGAGAAGGAGTAAACTTCAGTGACCCGACCAGGACTCATACCACGGACCTTCCACTTGTCGGGTAACTGCTCTACCAGTTGAGCTACCGAGGCTCCTCAATTTCTCACTGACATTTTGGTACATATATAAAGGCCAACTAGGTTTTCTACAAACAAAAAAAGTTGACATTCTACCAAAATGTTAAATTCAGCTCCACCATGGAATTTCTGTGCCCGAAAACCACATTGTGCATTTGCTAAAATTCTTGTATGTGCAACTCTTGAAATTGACATTTCTGAGATTTTAAAAAATAAGCTCAAAGGCTGAAAAAAGTTACGGGAGAATGTGCAGTGTAAAATGTCAGTGCTACATCTCCACAATTACCATTCAAGTTGATATTATGTCAAGTTCAAGGTCACCAAAAGATCCATATAGGCCCATTCGTGCCTATATTTTGGGCCTTTCAATCAATTCGAGGCATTCCATCTTGATACATGAAATAATCAGGACGTAATGTCATGAATATATGAAACTAGACAATTCAGTCGCTGAAGACTGTGTGGGTGTATCCCCTCTAAAGCCCCATCATACCTGTTACCCAAAATATGTAAATTCAGACAAAATATCATTACTGCCAGGCCAGTGTCTCGATGTCAGTAATAAAAAAAATCAGGTCATTAACTATTTTTAGGTCACCAGACCATTGCTCCCATAACCAGTTGCCATGGCGTTGCGTCCATCGTCATTGTCACTGTCTACATTTCACATTTTTTTCAAAATGGCGGCCATATGTGACGAAAAATGGCTAATTTTTTATTTTGACGGTCCTTTTCTCAAAATCTGCTGGGTAACTTTGTTTCTTATTGATGCAAAACACTCCATATATGTGTCCCTGTGACGTGTATAAGTTTTGTTATCCTTGAATCGCTTGAAGTGCGCCATTTTGGCCAAAACCTGTGTTAACTTCCGATGTTAAATTCTCCTATGCTTTATAATGGGACACATTTTTCCAAAAATCTTACTCAATGTTTAGATTAGAGATTAGGAATCAATTGTGGACATATATGGAATGATATATGCTGAATAATCATGGACCTTGAATTTGACCTTTGGCCGGCCTAATTTTCAAGGTCACATGACAAAATGGCTGATATCTCGCTTATTATCGACTTTACAGCTTAGAAATCAACTAGACATAAAAGCCTATAGGCTTTGTGGCATCCCCCAATTTGTTCTTATCATTTCAAATGGTCATACTGGACTGAGAAAAAAGGATACATAGGCCAATGTATGTGGGTAAGAGTGAGAGCTCATCAGACAGTTTCTTACCAGAACTGCTTTCTATCATCTTGACAACTTGGCCCACCAGACATTTGCCACCCAAAATGAATGGACATTTACCCAGCCAATATTCAGAGTACTACCCAGCCAATATTCAGAATACTAGTATATTTAATCAGGATGTTCGTGATATTTTTCAGGTGCTCCTGTCAAATGTAAAATGATACATTCATATTATAACCAATGCCAAACATTTCCCAGCTAACTAAAACAATGATGATCTGGTCATTGCATGTGAAATAGAGTTGAATAACAAAACATTCAAACAATACATGTTTGTACAATATAAATGTAGACAGGGCAAATCATTCCACAAGCATGTGTGTCATGTGTGTTGGCTTATTAACCAACTATTGTTTTCTGTGGGGTGGAACTTCATTCTTTTATCATGTACACACACTAGTAAACCAGGCTTTGGAGGGGGGAGTGGCGATTATGCATGAATATGAGTCTAGGGTCATGTTGAACATGCTAGCTTTACTGCTGTATCACTTGTCAGGCATGACTGGGCAGGGCTGGCTGGGAGGGCGGAGCCTATTGCTGTGCTGGACAGACTGGCTGATCTTGTAAGGCATGACTGAGCAGGGCTCTCATATACTGCACTGGCTGAGACGGCAGAGCCTAGCCCCATGCTGGACATGCAGGCTGCAGTCTGTGAATACAGTAGCATGGCTCAGTTACAGTATTGACTGTATGACTGTCAAGGCTTTAAGTATCTGGCTGCATGGAGGGCTAGCATCTGCCTGGGTGCAGGCGAGGGAAAAATTCTAAGTCCCCCCCCCCCCCCCAAAAAAATACACCCAAAAATTTTTTTTCCCCTCGAAATTGCCTGAATCAAATTATGACATTGACAGGAATCGCCCGAATTTTTTTCCAAAATGGCCACTGGCGGCCATCTTGGATTTCGGATCTCGACAAAAACAATAGGGGTTAGGAGCAAAGTATTTCGGATGAGCGGTGAAAATTTCGGAAAGATATATCAAGGCGTTCAAGAGTTATGATCCGGAAACCAAACGGCGGAGGGAAAAAAAAAAAAAAAAAGAAAGAAAGAAAAGAAAAAAACAGACAAAAACATAAGGCCTTCCGATTTTCAATGGGGATGCCTAATTATAAACATATAGGAAATGATGTATGCAGATTATTGTTGCGACCTTGAATTTGACCTTTGACCTCATTTTCAGGATCACAGGACAAGATGGCTAATTTCTCGCTTCTTATGAACTTTATAGATTGAGAACCAATTGTGGACATATAGAAAATGATATCTAATATCTCGCTTCTTATTGACTTTATAGATTGGGAACGAATTGTGGACAGATAAAAAATGATATGTGCTGAATATTCTGATGACCTTGAGGTTGACCCTTGACCTCATTTTCAAGGTCAGAGCACAAAATGAGAATATCCAGCATATATCATTGCTATATGTCAACTATGGATTCCTAAGATGTAAAAAATGATAATAGGTGAGATATTAGCCATTTTGTGCTCTGACCTTGAAAACAAGGTAAAAAGTCAAGTTCAAGGTCATGAGAATATCAGCATATATCATTTCCTATAAGTCCACAATTGATTCCTAGGCTGTAAAGTCGATGATAAGTGAGATATTAGCCATTTTTGGCTTTGACCTTGAATATGAGGTCAAAGGTCAAATTCAGGGTCATAACAATATTCAATATATATTATTTCCTACATGTGCACAATTGAATCCTAAGCTGTAAAGTTGATAATAAACGAGATATTCGCTATTTTGTGCTCTGACCTTGAAAATAAGGTCAAATTCAAGGTCGTGGGAATATTCAGCATATATCATTGCCTATATGTGCACAGTTGATTGCTAAGTTGTAAGGTTGTTAATAAACGAGATATTAGCCTTTTCGTGCTTCGACCTTGAAAATGAGATCCAAGGTCAAATTCAGGTCATTACAATATTCAGCATATATCACTTCCTATATGTGCACAGTTGATTACTAAGCTGTTAGGTCGATAATAAGCGAGATATTACCCATTTTGTGATGTGAAAAAAAAAGTCAAGGTCCACCTTGAAAATAAGGTCAAAGGTCAAATTCAAGGCCACAAAAATATTCAGCATATATCATTTCCTATATGTGTTGATTGCTGAGTAGCAAGGTCGATAATAAGCGATATATTAACCATTTTGTGCTTTGACCTTGAAAATGAGGTCCAAGGTCAAAATAAGGTCATGACAATATTCAGGATATATTATTTCTTATATGTGTACAGGTGATTCCTAAGCTCTGGAGTTGATAATAAGCGAGATATTCACAATTTTGTGCTCTGACCTTGAAAATGAGGTGGGAAGTCAAATTCAAGGTCACAAGAATATTCAGCATATATCATTCCCTATCTGTCCACAATTGATTCCTAATCTATAATCTCAATATTCAGTGAGATATTAGGCAAAATGTGTCCCATTATGAAGCATAGGGAAAGTCACATTTGGGCCAAGTCTGGGCCAAAATGGCCCACTTCCAGTTATTTAAGGGCAACGAAGATCAACAAGATCATCAGTCAATTCAAGGTCACTAGAATATTCAGCATATATCATTTGCAGTATGACCACAATTGATTCCTATGCTATGAAGTCAATAATAAGTGATATATTAGTCATTTTGTTCTCTGACTTTGAAAATGAGGTGAAGGTCAAATTCAAGGTCATCAAATTATCCTGTGTATATCATTTTCTATATGTCCACAATTGGTCCCAAGCTATAAAGTCAATAGAGAAGCAAGATAATAGCCATTTTGTCCTTTGACCTCGAAAATGAGGTCAAAAGTCGAATTCAATGTCATGGCAATATTCAGCATATATCATTTCCTATAAGTTCACTATGGATTCCTAAGCTGTCAAGTCGACAATAAGCTAGATATTAGCCATTTTGTGCTCTGACCTTGAAAATGAGGTCAAATGTCGAATTCAATGTCATGGCAATATTCAGCATATATCATTTCCTATAAGTTCACTATGGATTCCTAAGCTGTCAAGTCGATAATAAGCAAGATATTAGCTATTTTGTGCTCTGACCTTGAAAATAAGGTCAAGGTCAATTCAAGGTCATCAAATTATTGCGTGTATATCTTTTCCTATATTTCCACAATTGGTCCCCAAGCTATAAAGTCGATAAAGAAGCAAGATATTAGCAATTTTGTCCTTCAAAGGTCGAATTCAAGGTCATGGCAATATTCAGCATATATCATTTACTATATGTTCACATTTGATTCCTAAGCTGTAAAGTCTATAATAAGGAAGATATTAGCCATTTTGTGATTTGACCTTGAAAATGAGGGCAGAGGTCAAATTAAAGGTCATCAGAATATTCGGACTATAATATTTCCTAAATGTGCACAATTGATTCCTAAGCTGTAAAGTCGATAATAAGGAGGATATTAGCCATTTTGTGATTTGACCTCGAAAATGAGGTCAGAGGTCAAATTCAAGGTCATCAGAATATTCGAACTATATCATTTCCTAAATGTGCACAATTGATTCCTAAGCTGTAAAGTCGATAATAAGTGAGATATTAGCCATTTTGTGCTTTGACCTTGAAAATGAGGTCACAGGTCAAAAAATTCAGGGTCATAACAATAATCAGCATATATCATTTCCTATCTCTCCACAATTGATTCCTAGTCTCTAATTTCAATATTAAGTGAGATATTGGGCATAGTGTGCCCTATTATAAAACATAGGAATATTTAACATGGGAAAGTCCCATTTGGGACCAGTCGAGAAACTGAAAATGGCCGCCACAAGCAGATCGCCGATTCAAGGGCAACAAAACTCATACACACCACAGAGATATATGAGTGGAATCTTTTGAAAAAAAAATCTCGAAACTGTCTGAACAATTTTTGAGAAAATGGCCGCCAAAGTAAGAAATTGGCCGTTTTTCATAAAAAAAAGGCGCCATTTTGAAGAAAAATACGAAAATCCAAAAAAACCAATAGCCCAAGGGCTAAGACAGGTTACCGTACAAAATATGTTTTATATTTTAAATGCTAGCCATTTTGTCTTGTGACATTGAAAATAAGGTCACTGGTCAAATGCAACGTCATGAGAATATCCAGCAAACATGTATATCATTCCCGATATGTCCATTGTTTGCTAAGCTGTAAATTCAATAACAAGTAAAACAAAATAGCAATTTTGTTCTATGACCTTGAAAATAAAGTCGAAAGTCGAATGAATGGTCATAAAAATATTTGGCATTCCCTATACGTGCACAACTGATTCCTAAGCTGTAAAGTCGACAATAAGTGAGATATTAGCCATTTGGTCCTGTGCCCTTGAAGTTTAGGTCAAAGGTCAAATTAAAGGTCATAAAAATAATCTGTATATATAATTTATTATATGTTCATAATTGATTCCTAAGCTGTAAAGTCGATTAGAAGCGAGATATTAGCCATTTTGTGCTTTTGATTTTGAAAATAAGGTCATAGGTAAAATTCAAGGTCACGAGAATATTCAGCATATATCATTTCCTATATGTCCACAATTGATTCCTAAGCTGTAAAATCGATAATAAGTGAGATATTAGCCATTTTGTCCTTTGACTTTGAAAATGAGGTCAAAGGTCAAACTCAAGGTCATGCCAATAATCTGCATACAAATATCTTGCTTCTTATCGACTTTACAGCTTAGGAATCAATTATGAACATATGGGAAATGAAACACGTGTATTTCATTTCCCATATGTTCATAATTGATTTGTAAGCTGTGAAGTTGATAACAAGCAAGATATTAGCCATTTTGTCCTGTGACCTTGAAAATGAGGTCAAAGGTCAAATTCAAGGTCATCAGAATATTCGGCATATATAATTTCCTATATGTCCACAATTGACTCCTAAGCTGTAAAGTCGATAATAAGCGAGATATTAGCCACTTTGTGCTCTGACCTTGAAACCAAGCTCAGAGGTCAAATTCAAGGTCACAAAAATATTCAGCATATATCATTTCCTATATGTCCATTGGTTCCTAGTCTCTAACATCAATACTAAGTGAGATATTAGGCATAATGTGTCCCATAATAAAGCATAGGAGAATTTAACATGGGAAAGTCCCATTTGGGAACCGTCGAGAAAATGCAAATGGCCACCACACGCAAACCGGCGATTCAGGGGCAACGAAACTTATACACCTCACAGAGGTATATGAGGGGAATCTTTTGAAATGAAAATCTCAAAACTGTCTGAACAGTTTTTGAGAAATTGGCAGCCAAAATCAGAAATTTTTAGGCATTTTTGTGCAAAATTTCAGAAAGATTCACCCGTAAATTTTGAAGATAAAATTAGCCCAAGGGCTAAGATAGGTTACCGGACAATTTTGGTTTTAAGCATTGTAGGTGACATATGATTTTGAGATTTACCAGTCAAGGTCATCTTTGTGAATTTCAATGTCTCCATTTCAATGTCTCATAATACAAACATATAAACTTTATCAACAAGTACTTCGTGTGTACTAAGTATAGACCAATTTCAGATTTTGAGATTTGACCTTCAAGGTCTTTAAGGTCAAGTTCAAGGTCACCAAAAATGTGCCATTTATACATGACTTTTTTATAGGCTTATACACAGTCCTAACCTAAAGTTTATGCTTCAGAGGCAACTTCCAAGATTTCAAGCCAGACATTTACCACTCAAGGTTGTTCCATATATGACCTCAATGCAAACTGAAGCTCTATATACATGCATTTCATCTGTAGAGGCAAATTTGGGCATTTTTTTTACCCAAAAATGACTGTTTTGACCTTTCAAGGTCATCCAAGGTCAAATTCAAGGTCACCACGCAAGTCGCCATATATGACTTCCCATTTGAAAGTGCCAATATCTAAGCTCTATCTTCAAGCGTTCTATGAGTATAGTCCTGGCAGCTCCCATTATGGAGGAAAAAAAGTCCAAAATTTTTTTCAAAGGATGAAAATTTTTTTTGGTCTAGAAATGACCCGAAATGGATACTCCCCGGTAGTAACGCGATTTGGGGCACACACATTTTTTTCGCCGACCCGTCAAAAATTCAAAATGGCCGCCACACTGAGACCGGCGAATCAAGGGCAACAAAACTTATACACATTATAAAGGTACATAAGGGGAATCTTCTGAAACAAAAATCTCAAAACTGATCAGACAGTTTTCGAGAAAATGGCCGCCAAATCCAAAATTGGCCATTTTTCGTCAAAAATGGCCGCCATTTTGAGAAAAATGTGAAAAAATAACCCCCTCTTGAAATATTTTTAGGCAGCTTTATGCAGAATTTCAGGAAAATTCACCTGTGAACTTCAAAGATAAAAATTAGCCCAAAGGCTAAGATAGGTTACCGGACAATTTTGGTTTGGCCATGGCAGCATTGGCAGGTAACAGACCTTGAGATTTACCAATCAAGGTTCGCAGTGTAAACATATGACCTTGGGATTTACCAATCAAGGTCATCCGTATGAACTTCGATGTAACCATTACATGTATGTGTGCAGCATTTGATATTCTATATGTTGGGTGGAATCGTTTAGGCCGCTCAGGTCAATTTACACATTCCAAGTCAGACATTTGGCACTCAAGGTCATCTGACGTCAAGTTCAAGGTCATCATTAGTTGTGCCATATATGTCTTCCTATATGTTCATAATGCAAACATGAGCTCTATCTGCAAGCATTTCATCTACAGAGGCAAATCTGGGCATTTTTTGACCCCAAAATGGCTGTTTTGACCTTTCAAGGTCATCGAAGGTCAAATTCAAGGTCACCACACAAGTCGCCATATATGACTTCCCATTTGAAAGTGCCAATTTCTAAGCTCTATCTTCAAGCGTTCTATGAGTACAGTCCTGACAGCTCCCATTATGAAGGAAAAAAGTGCCGAAAATTTTGTGTGTCCATTTTTGTGTGTCCAAAAGTTTTTTCAAAGGGTGAAAAATTTTTTTGCCTAGAAATGGCCCAAAATGGATAGTAATGCGATTTGGGGCAAAGAAATTTTTTTTCGCCGACTCGTCAAAAATTCAAAATGGCCGCCACACTGAGATCGGCGATTCAAGGGCAACAAAACTTATACACGTCACAGAGGTATATAAGAGGAATCTTTTTAAGCAAAAATCTCAAAACTGATCAGACAGTTTTTGAGAAAATACAGACCAGGTGCAAATTTGAGCGTTTTTCGACCCAAAAATGGCTGTTTTGACCTTTCAAGGTCATCCAAGGTCAAATTCAAGGTCACCACACAAGTCGCCATATATGACTTCCCATTTGAAAGTGCCAATTTCTAAGCTCTATCTTCAAGCGTTCTATGAGTACAGTCCAGACAGCTCCCATTATGAAGGAAAAAAGTGCCGAAAATTTTTTAAGTCCAAAATTTTTTTCAAAGGGTGAAAAATTTTTTTTGCCCTAGAAATGGCCCAAAATGGATAGTAATGCGATTTGGGGCGAAAAAATTTTTTTACGCCGACCCGCCAAAAATTCAAAATGGCCGCCACACGGAAACCGGCAGATTTAGGGCAACCAAACTTATACATATCACAGAGGTATATGAGGGGAATCTTTTGAAACCAAAAACTCAAAACTGATCAGACAGTTTTTGAGAAAATGGCCGTCAAAGTCCAAAATTGAGCGTTTTTCGACAAAAACGGCCGCCATTTTGAAAAAAATGCGAAAATCAAAAAACAAAAAAATACCTCCTTCTCAAAATATTTTTAGGCATTTTTGTGCAAAATTTCAGAAAGATTCGATCGTTAACTTTAAAGATAAAAATGTTAACGCCGGACGGACGGACGGACGGACGGACGACGGACGCAACGCCATGCCAATAGGTTATCGGACCAAAGGTCCGGTAACCTAAAAACGCCGGACGGACGGACGGACGGACGGACGACGGACGCAACGCCATGCCAATAGGTTATCGGACCAAAGGTCTGGTAACCTAAAAATGTGGACGAACGACAGACGACGGACGGACGGACGACGGACGCAACGCAACGGCAATAGGTTATCAGACCATAGGTCCGGTATTAAGATGTGGACGGACGACGCCGACGACGGACGCAACGCCATGCCAATCGGTTATCGGACCATAGGTCTGGTCACCTAAAACATAGCACCAAGGGTGCTGTAGCTTACCGGCAATCATGAGAAATGCAGAGTATTGATTTTCCAACATATAAATTGTTACACTGATCTCGAACTCTAATTGTCAAAACATGTTCGTAAATGTTGCTGCAAACACCTTTTTCTGCATGGACTATAATACCAAATCAAATTACACATCACAAAGGAACATAAAGAGAATCTTATACATTATTTTGAGAAAAACTGTCTGAATAGATTTTGACAAAATGGCCACCAAAGAAAAAATTCATCGTTTTTGACCTTTCAAGGTCATTGAAGGTCAAATTCAAGGTCATCACTCAAACCGCAATATATGATTTCCCTTTTGAATGTGCCAATACTTAGGCTCTATTTTGAAGTCTTCTATGAGTTTACTCTGCACAGCTCACATTATAAGTAAAATTAGCCCAAGGGCTAAGATAGGTTACCGGACAATTTTGGCTTTAATCATTGCAAGTGACATAGGACTGAGATTTGCCAATCAAGGTCATCTTTGTGATCTGCAATATAAGCTCTATCAACAAGTATTTTGTCTGTAGAGGACAATTTACACATGTCAGGTCAGGTAAGGTTGTGAGATTTGGATTTCAAGGTCATATATAAGGTCAAATTCAAGGTCTCCAATAGATGCGCTATAAATACATGACTTCTTGTAAGCTTATACACAATCCTAACCTGTATGTGCAAGTGTTTAAGCCTCGGTGGCTAATTTACACATTTCACATCGGACATTTAGCACTCAAGGTCATCTGAGGTCAAGGTCAAGGTCATCATCAGTTGTTCCATATATGACTTCCTATATGCTCATAATGCAAACTTAAGCTCTATCTACAAGCATTTCATCTGTGGAGGCAAATCTGGGCATTTTCTTACCCCAAAATGGCTGTTTTGACCTTTCAAGGTCATCAGAATTTCCAAAAAATTTTTCAAAGGGTAAATTTTTTTTTTTTTTGCCTAGAAACGGCCCAAAATGGGTAGTAATGTAATCTGAGGCAAACTTTTTTTTTTCCCGCCGACCCGTCAAAAATTAAAAAAGGCTGCCACACGGAGACCGGCGATTCAAGGGCAACAAAACTTATACACGTCATAAAGGAACGTACCAAATTGTAATGTTGGTCGATGGATTTTTTTACCAAAATTTCTGTACGGAGGCGATTTTATTATTTTTTTCAAATGTAAATTTTCCATCAATGGATTTTATGACAAAAATTTCATGAGGAGAATTTTTTTTAGAAATAAATTTTTCAACATGAAAACATGCGGAGATACATTTTCAACAGACATTTTTTTTTAAAATAAAATTTTCAATGTGATAACATGCGGAGATACATTTTCAATAGCTTTTCCCATCATCCTACACTTATGTATCACAGATCTGTCACCTGCAAATAATGATACACAGAGAATCACATCAAAGCAAACATTAAAATCATGTAAATCATTGAAATTACATGTATACAAGGGCAGCTGTTGGATTTCACTCATCACACACTACCTGAATAATCATATATACAAACATGAATTTATACTGCAGGTATCAAGCTATATATATACCATAGAGTGATACAATATTTAAGCGTATCATGAATGAGTCAATTCCATAGAATGAAGGATCAAAGGCTTATAAGATATACATTATTCGCCTAGCCAGCTACAGAAATTATGATTTTACTCAAATTATTGTTGGAAATATTTTTTTTCACTAGAAAAATTCCAATGAAATGCTTGTGCGGCCTGCGGCCGTTTTATTGTATCAGATACGAAATACTAGTTCTACTGTTGGCTACACAATTTAGAAGTCTGGGCAGTGAGTGCACCGAATGCAATCGAAATGCATACCGTTTTACAGTGATCGTAATCGTGGTCCCACGTGAGAGGAAAAGTAACATGTGTGATTCATACGAATATAATATATTTATTATATATATATATATTTTCTAAAGTTGATCATAAACGTGCTCATGTGTGTGCAAAGTAACTAGTATTTTGCATATACTTTTGAGAACCATCCACTTCAGTATTCATGCCGCTAATGCTGCGTTCAAACCAACTTGTGAAGACGGTGTTCCCCAGTTCACCACCAGTGATTTGCATTCAAGCCACGTTACCAACGGTGTTCACCAGCGGTGAAGTGGGAAATTTTTTAGCGCCTCCATTTTCACCGCCAGTGAAATAGCTGGCGGTGGTAAATGATTCTGCGTTCAAACCAACACTCACCGCTTGTGACAGTCGACGTCACAGGCGGTGTACACCGTCTTCAAAACTTGGTTTGAACGCAGCATAATTAGCGTGGACTTGAGGAATTTTAGGAGCGTCTAAGGCGAAATTCAAGTCTCATTGAAAATCATAATGCTCTCAACGTAACTTGTTATCTGTCATCCAAGAACTGTTATCTATTGTGCATCTGTCCTTTTTGCCGCACATTCTACATAACAAGCACACAATAGTATTGCTTGTTAGCTATTAACAATCTTCTGCATTTCTTGCACACCTATTCCGAATTCTGTACAGTAGTTTTCTCTCAAGGCGATCGTTCGTTGTCGTTTTACAAATGTGGCCGCTATAAAAAAAAAATTTGGTGTGAAAAATCGTAGCGGCGATTTTTTTTTATAGAAAGTGAAAATCACTTTTGAAAATGCGGCGATCCCATCGACCAACATTACAATTTGGTGTGGCCTAAGAGGAATCTTTTGAAACCAAAATCTCAAAACTGATCAGAAAGTTTTCGAGAAAAGACAGACAAGGTGCAAATTTGGGCATTTTTCGACCCAAAAATGGCTGTTTTGACCTTTCAAGGTCATCCAAGGTCAAATTCATAGTCACCACACAAGTCACCATATATGACTTCCCATTTGAAAGTGCCAATTTCTAAGCTCTATCTTCAAGCGTTCTATGAGTATAGTCCTGGCAGCTCCCATTATGAAGGATGAAAATGCCGAAAATTTTCTTAGAAAGGTCATCAAAAATTCCAAACAAATTTTTTTCAAAGAGTGTAAATTTTTTTTTTTGGCCTAGAAATGGCCCAAAATGGATACTAATACAATTTGAGGCAAAAAAAAAAAATTTCTCGGCGATTCAAGGGCAACAAAACTTATACACATCATGAAGGAACATAAGGGGAATCTTTTGAAACCAAAATCTCAAAACTGATCTGAAAGTTTTCGGGAAAAGACAGACAAGGTGCAAATTTGGGCATTTTTCGACCCAAAAATGGCTGTTTTGACCTTTCAAGGTCATCCTAGGTCAAATTCATAGTCACCACACAAGTCACCATATATGACTTCCCATTTGAAAATGCCAATTTATAAGCTCTATCTTCAAGCCTCCTATGAGTACAGTCCTGGCAGCTCCCATTAATAAGGAAAAAAGTGCCAAAAATTTTCTAAGTCCAACATTATTTTCAAAGGGTGAAAACATTTTTTTGGCTAGAAATGGTCCAATATGTATAGTAATGCGATTTGGGGGCGAAAAAGTGTTTTTTACTGTCTTGTCAAAAATTCAAA
This sequence comes from Terebella lapidaria, assembly GCA_949152475.1. NCBI lineage: Eukaryota > Metazoa > Annelida > Polychaeta > Terebellida > Terebellidae > Terebella > Terebella lapidaria. The sequence continues at coordinate 51,735,712 of OX424556.1, read as the reverse complement.
ATGGCCGCCACATGGAGACCGACGATTCAAGGGCAACGAAACTTATACACATCATAATGGTACATAAGGGGAATCATTTGAAACAAAAATCTCAAAACTGATCAGACAGTTTTTGAGAAAATACAGACCAGGTGCAAATTTGACTGAAAAACATAGGCCCAAGGGACCTGTAGCTTACCGGCTAGCCAATAGGTGATCGGACCGATGGTCTGGTAACTTCAAGGTTACAAGTATATTCAGCATATATCATTTCCTATATGTCCACATTTGATTTTTAAGCTGTGAAGTCGATAATAAGCGAGATAATAGCCATTTTGTGCTTTGACCTTGAAAATTAGGTCAAAGGTCAATTTCCAGGTCATCAGAGTATTCAACATATATCATTTCCTATATGTCCGCAATTGATTCCTAAGCTGCAAAGTCGATGATAAGCGAGATATCAGCCATTTTGTGCTTCAACCTTGAAAATAAGGTCAAAGGTCACATTCAATGTCATGAGAATATTCAGCTTATATCATTTCCCATATGTCCACAATTGATTCCCAAGCTGTAAAGTGAATAATAAGCGAGATATTAGCGATTTTGTGCTCTGACTTTGAAAATGAGGTCAAAGGTCAAATTCAAGGTCATCAGAATATTCGGCATATATCATTTCCTATATGGTCACAATAGATTTCTAAGCTGTAAAGTCGATAATAAGCGAGATATTAGCCATTTTGTGCGCTGACCTTGAAAATTAGGTCAAAGGTCAAATTCAAGGTCCCGAGAATATTCAGCATATATCACTCCCTATATGTCCACAATTGATACCTAAGCTGTAAAGTCAATAATAAGCGAGATATTGGCCATTTTGTGCTCTGACCTTGAAAATGAGGTTAAAGGTCAAATTCAAGGTCACGAGAATATTCAGCATATATCATTTCCTATATGTCCACAATCGATTCCGAGTCTCTAATCTCAATATTAAGTGAGATATCAAGAACATTGTGGCCCATTATAAAGCATAGGAGAATTTAACATGGGAAAGTCCTATTTGGGCTCCGTAAACAACATCGAAATGGCCGCCACACGCAGACCGGCGATTCAAGAGCATCGAAACTTATAGACGTTATGAAGATACATGAGGGGAACAGTTTGAAACTAAAATCTCAAAACTGATCAGACAGTTTTTGAGAAAATAATTTTTAAAGTTGAAAACATGCAAAATCAGCCATTTTCGGCATAAAAATGGCCGCCAAAACTGCGTAATCGATTCAATCAAAAAAATGAAAAAAACATCTGCGGGTATTAACCCGATACATATTCACACAAATTTATGGACAAATTAGCCCAAGGGCTAAGAAAGGTTACCGGACAATATATATTTTAGATCTTAGCCTTTTGTCTGGTGACCTTAAAAACAAGGTCATTGGTCAATTCAAGGTCGTGAGAATATTCACCATATATCATTTCCTATATGTTCGCAACTGATTCCAAAGCTGTAAAGTCGATGATAAGCGGGATATTAACCATTTTGCGCTCTGACCTTGAAAATGAGGTCAAACGCCAAATTCAATGTCACGAGAATATTCTGCATATATCATTTTCTATATGTCCACAATTGATTCCAAAGCTGTAAAGTTGATAATAAAAGAGATATTACCGATTTTGCGTTCTGACCTTGAAAATGAGGCCAAAGGTCAAATTCAAAGTCACAAGAATATTATGGATATATCATTTCCTATATGTCCATGATTGATTCCTAAGCTGTAAAATCGATAATAAGCGAGATATTAGCCATTTTGTGCTATGACCTTGAAAATAAGGTCAAAGGTCAAATTTAAGGTCATCAGAATATGCAGCGTATATCATTTCCTTTATGTCCACAATTGAGTCCTAAGCTGTAAAGTCGATAATAAGCGAGATATTAGCCATTTCGGGATCTTGACCTTGAAAATGAGGTCAGAGGTCAAATTCAAGGTCACGTGAATATTCAGCATATATCATTTCCTACATGTCCACAATTGATCCCTAAGCTGTAAAATCGATAATAAGTGAGATATTAGCCATTTTGTCCCGTGACCTTGAAAATGAGGTCAAAGGTCAAATTCAAGGTCATGACAATAATCTGCATATATGATTTCCTATATGTTCATAATTGATTGCTAAGCTGTAAAGTCGATAAGATGTGAGATATTACCCATTTTGTCCTGTGACCTAGAAAATGAGGTCAAAGGTCAAATTCAAGGTCATCAGAATATTCGGCATATATCATTTCCTATATGTCCACAATTAATTTCTAAGCTGTAAAGTCGATAATAAGCGAGATATTAGCCATTTTGTTCTTTGACATTGAAACTGAGATCAGAGGTCAAATTCAAGGTCACGAGAATATTCAGCATATATTGTTCCCTATATGGCCACAATTGATTCCTAGTCTCTAATCTCAATATCAAGTGAGATATGAGGCATAATGTGTCCCATTATAAAGCATAGGAGAATTTAACATGGGAAAGTCCCATTTGGGCCAAGTTTGGCCCAAAATAGCCCACTTGATCGATTCAAGCGCAACGAAACTTATACACATCACAGGAGTACATATGAGGAGTGTTGTGTATCAAAAAGAAAAAAAAAGTTACTGAACAGTTTTTGAGAAAATAGCCGCCAAAGTCCAAAATCAGGCATTTTTCGTCGAAAACGGCGAAAAAAATGCGAAAATCGAAAAACTAAAAAAAAAATTCCTGGAAATATTTTTAGGTATTTTTGTGCAGAATATCAGAAAGATTCGACCGTAAACTTTAAAGATAAAAATTAGCCCAAGGGCTAAGAAAGGTTACCGGACAATATACATTTTTGATATTAGCCTTTTGTCCAGTGACCTTGAAAATAAAGTCACTGATAGATTCAAGGCCATGAAATTTTCAACAAATATATCGCTTCTAGATGTCCACAATATATTCCTAAGCTGTAAAGTCGATAATAAGTGAGATATTAGCCATTCTGTGATGTGACCTTGAAAATGAGGTCAAAGTTCAAGTTCAAGGTCATGAAAATATTCAGCATATATCATTCCCTCTATATTCGCAATTGATTCCTAAGTTGTAAAGTTTATAATAAGCAACATATTAGCCATTTTGTTCTCTGACCTTGAAAATGGGATCAAAGGTCAAATTCTAGATCACCAAAATATTCAACATACATCATTTCCTATATGTTCACTATGGACTTCTAAGCTGTAAATTCGATAATAAGCGAGATATAAGCCATTTTGTATTCTGACCTTGAAAATAAAATGACTGACCTTGAAATTTAGGTCAAAGGTCAAATTCAAGGTCACGAGAATATTCAGCATATATCATTTCCTATATGTTCACAATGGATTCCTAAGCTGTAAAGTCGAGATATTAGCCATTTTGTCCTGTGACCTTGAAAATGAGATCAAAGGTCAAATTCGAGGTCACGAGAATATTCAGCATATATCATTTCCTATATGTTCACAATTGATTCCTAAGCTGCAAAGTCGCTAATAAGCAAGATATTGGCCATTTTGTCCTGTGACCTTGAAAATGAAGTCAAAGGTCAAATTCAAGGTCACGAGAATATTCAGCATATATCATTTCCTATATATGTTCACAATTGATTCCTAAGCCGTAAAGTCGATAATAAGCGAGATATTAGCAATTTTGTAATGTGACCTTGGAAATGAGGTCAAAGGTCAAATTCAAGGTCACGAGAATATTCAGCATATATCATCTCCTATATGTTCACAATTGATTCCTAAGCTGTAAAGTCGATATTAAGCGAGATATTAGCCATTTTGTCCTGTGACCTTGAAAATGAGGTCAAAGGTCAAATTCAAGGTCACGAGAATATTCAGCATATATCATTTCCTATATGTTCACAATGGATTCCTAAGCTGTAAAGTCGATAATAAGCGAGATATTAGCCATTTTGTCATGTGACCTTGAAAATGAGGTCAAAGGTCAAATTCAAGGTCACGAGAATATTCAGCATATATCATTTCCTATATGTTCACAATTGATTTCTAAGCTGTAAAGTCGATAATAAGCGAGATATTAGCCATTTTGTCCTGTGACCTTGAAAATGAGGTCAAAGGTCAAATTCAAGGTCACGAGAATATTCGGTATATATCATTTCCTATATGTCCACAATTCATTCCTAGTCTCTAATCTCAATATTAAGTGAGATATTAGGCTCAATGTGTCCCATTATAAAGCATAGGAAAATTTAACATGGGAAAGTCACATCTGGGCCGCGTTTGGGCCCAAAATGGCCCACTTCGAGTGATTGAAGCGCAACGAAATTTATACATGTCACAGAAGTACATATGAGGAGTGTTATGCATCAATAAGAAAAAAAGTTACTGAACAGATTTTGAGAAAACAACCGTCAAATTCCATAATTTGCCATTTTTCGACAAAAACGGCCGCTGTGACCTTGAAACCGAGGTCAGAGGTCAAATTCAAGGTCACGAGAATATTCAACATATATCATTTCCTACATGTCCACAATTGATTCCTGGTCTCTAATCTCAATATTAAGTGAGATATTAGGCTTAATGTGTCCCATTATAAAGCATAGGAGAATTTAACATGGGAAAGTCCCATTTGGGCCGAGTTTGGGCCCAAAATGGCCCACTTCGAGCGATTCAAGGGCAACGAAATTTATACATATCACAGGGGTACATATGAGGAGTGTTATGCATCAATAAGAAAAAAAGTTACTGAACAGATTTTGAGAAAACGACTGTCAAAGTCCAAAATTACAAATTTTTCGACGAAAACGGTCGCCATTTTGAAAAAAAGGCGAAAATAAAAAAACTGAAAAATACCTCCCTCTGGAAATATTTTTAGGCATTTTTGTGCAAAATTTCAGAAAAATCCGATCGTAAACTTTAAAGATAAAATTGTTTACGGACGACGGACGGACGGACAGCTAGACGGACAGCTAGACGGACGGACGGACGACGGACGCAACGCCATGGCAATAGGTTATCGGACCATAGGTCCGGTAACCTAAAATGTGGATGGACAGACGGACGGACGGACGGACGGACGGACGAACGAACGACGGACGCAACGTGACGGCAATAGGCTATCGGACCATAGATCCGGTAACCTAAAATGTGGACGGACGATGGACGAACGCCTGACGCAACGCCATGCCAATTGGTTATCGGACCAAAGGTCTGGTAACCTAAAACTGTGGACGGACGACGGACGCAATGCCACGCCAATAGGTTATTGGACCAAAGGTCCGGTAACCTAAAAATGTAGACAGATGGATGAGAGACGCAACATGACGGCGATAGGTTATCGGCCCATAAGCCCAGTGACCTAATAATTGCCCACAAACCTGACAAGTTTGTTGAAAATCTAACTTTATGTGTTTTTGATAACATTCGGACGGTTTTTCCTACTCTCGGACGGTATTTTCCACTGCTCCTGTGCGGTATTTTCTGCTACCGGATGGTCTTCTCAGGTCCATGATGGTGTTATTTGCTTCCGGCCGGTTTGTAGCATGACCGGTTGAATGAACTCACACAGTGGCAGCAGTGCACGTTTGACCGAGGTTGACTGATGCATGGTGCTCTCTACCTCACTCATGCAAGTGGGTGAAATTACATTTCATGCAGATTTGATTGTCACAATTCATAAAAGAATAATCAAGTGCAGTTTATGAAAATTTTGATTTCCTTCAACCATAAACAAGCTGTGGTAGAAGAACTTTGAGTTTTGCAAGAGAGTCTAGATCTATAACGATCTACCCAATAGCCGAGCCCTGAAGAACTGAAAGCTTGTTTGGCTTTCAAAAGCCACTCTGGCTTTGAAAGCCGTTTCAGTTTTTCAGAGCTATAGTTGCCCAGTTTGAAAACTGGATCAGAGTGTAAAAACATTCCACTTCGGAGGTCTCACTAAGTATCATGGTTGACTGACCACACAAAATTTTAATCAGCAATATGATCAACTGTGATTGCTAAGATTTATCTGTATATTCCACTGTGACCTGCATATGATGTGTCCCCGAGAATGGTAAATGAAGTCTGTTTTTACACAGATCTGGGAACTGTGGATTCAGCTGTGAATCAATCGCAAAGCCATGCCAATGTCTGTGAATACAATCCATTGGGGATATTAGGAACCTGGTGACAATCTATGCATTACTGGAATCATATCGTGAGACTGCTACTTTGCCGCGAGGGGACAGCCGTCGAGGTTTTGTGGCACTACCCACGGTGTTCATGCCTGGCTCCACCAGTGTGTTACCCGTCTCACTGACACCAATAACACCCACAGACCGCTGTTCTCGCATGGATGAGTGGCGCTGAGGCAGTGACAATGTTTTGCGGATGGGTTTCTTGGACACACTCGTTATGCCTTGTCCAGGAAGAATGAAGCAGCTTTTGCGCAGAAACATTCGGGCATTTCCTTGGGCAGGCCGGGATCCACCATGACTTGCTAGCTCCGCCAAGTGGGTTGCATAGCCATTTGATATGCACTGTAAAAACAGAATTACACAAGAAACTCAATAGAAATATTTCACATCAAGACAAATTCACTTACACACCCATATATATCAGGCAAAGCAGCCATACAACCACATTGAATCTGCTCTCTGTCACTGATGTCCACGTATGTGTAATCGCCGTCACTGATGTCCACGTATGTGTAATCCCCCTGTCACTGATGTCCACTAATGTGTGATCCCCCTGTCACTCATGTCCATGTATGTGTAATCCCCCTGTCACTGATGTCCACTAATGTGTAATCCCCCTGTCACTGATGTCCACGTATGTGTAATCCCCCTGTCACTGATGTCCATGTATGTGTAATCCCCCTTTCACTGATGTCCATGTATGTGTAATCGGGACACCCGAAAACGAGTTTCAAGTTCCAAGTTCCGAGTTTCAAGTTCCGAGTTCCAAGTTCCAAGTTCCGAGTTCCAAGTTCCAAGTTCCGCATTTAAAGTCCCAAGAAAGTGCAGTTATCGTTTTTATATTTCTGCATCGGGTCTCTCCAAATCATTAAATCACTTTCTTGTGCCACCTTTCATATCACAAAGTCGAAAATTAACCTTCCAAATTTCTGGTACGCGCTACCCGTATACACGCGGACCCCAGAGTGCCACGTGGGTATGATTTGAAATTTCGGATAGTTTGCGGATTTGGGTGTGTTTTTCGTTCAATTCTATTTAGTTCGAATGTATTTTTATATCATTTCTATATTTTACATTCACAAAATTAAATACAAATGATGGGAAAATTGAAAACAAAGGCGAGTGAAAATAATACTTATTGCATTATAACAGATTAAATTCGATCGGATCTTGTCAATTTCTTTCATCAATTAATTGTTCAGGCATCACCAACGAACTATGCTGTGGATGACTGAACAAATATTTAATAGAAGAAGTTGATATTTATCATTTATTCGAACGTGTAACACATAGTGGTGCTGCGCCTTCAAACTGACGCCATGATCCCTCGTCTCTGCAACTTTTAGACTCAATGTTCAAAGAACTCCTGAAAAAGCGTGGCATGTGTAGAAATACCGTAAGACTTCTAATAGATGCGGGTTTCTAATAGACGCCGGGTTCTTATAGACGCCGGGGGTTCAGGTATACTGAAATTAATAGACGCCGGGTTCCAATAGACGCCGGTTCTACGTACATTGTGTAACATAGCAACGTATAGATACTAATTTCGACAACGTCAACGCGTCCCAGTCGGGAATTTCCAGCTTTTAATATCTGAACTGTCGTCCGATTTGTCATATCAGGCCACGCCAATTCCAATAAACACCGGGTCCAGACAACGACTGAAATCAATTAACGCCGGGTTCTAATATACGCTGGGTTCTAATAGACGCCGGGTCTAGAGTGTAACTGAAATCATTAGACGCCCGGCCGGGCATTTATTCGAAGTTTTACGGTACTGACTGAACACCGACGACACCTTTTTCTTAGAACTTAACGCTGCCTTCAAACCAAGTTGTGAAAATGGAGGCGCTAAAATATTTCCCACTTCACCGCTGGTGAACACCGTTGGTAACGTGGCTTGAATGGAAATCACTGGTCGTGAACTGGAAAACACCGTCTTCACAAGTTGGTTTGAACGCAGCATTAAACGCGGAACTTGGAACTTGGAACTTGGAACTCGGAACTTGGAACTTGGAACTCGGAACTTGGAACTTGGAACTCGTTTTCGGGTGTCCCTGTGTAATCGCCCTGTCACTGATGTCCACGTATGTGTAATCGCCCTGTCACTGATGTCCACGTATGTGTAATCCCCCTGTCACTGATGTCCATGTATGTGTAATCCCCCTGTCACTGATGTCCACGTATGTGTAATCCCCCTGTCACTGATGTCCACGTATGTGTAATCGCCCTGTCACTGATGTCCACGTATGTGTAATCACCCCTGTCACTGATGTCCATGTATGTGTAATCGCCCTGTCACTGATGTCCACGTATGTGTAATCACCCTGTCACTGATGTCCATGTATGTGTAATCCCCCTGTCACTGATGTCCACGTATGTGTAATCGCCCTGTCACTGATGTCCACGTATGTGTAATCCCCCTGTCACTGATGTCCATGTATGTGTAGTCGCCCTGTCACTGATGTCCACGTATGTGTAATCCTCCTGTCACTGATGTCCACGTATGTGTAATCCCCCTGTCACTGATGTCCATGTATGTGTAATCCCCCTGTCACTGATGTCCACGTATGTGAATCACCCCTGTCACTGATGTCCATGTATGTGTTATCCCCTTGTCACTGATGTCCACGTATGTGTAATCCCCCTGTCACTGATGTCCATGTATGTGTAATCCCCCTGTCACTGATGTCCACGTATGTGTAATCCCCCTGTCACTGATGTCCACGTATGTGTAATCCCCCTGTCACTGATGTCCACGTATGTGTAATCCCCCCCTGATGCTCCAGGTGAATAGGGGAGAGGCGAAGACTCCCACGCAAAGCGAACCAGGGGCATAATTTGTTTAAAAATTGAATTACTGAGTGCCTATTTCTAACTTGTTCACACCAGTTTTTGACGATATTTTTGTGATGTTACATGGTATCGATCAATATTTGTTCGAATATTGAATTAATGAGTGCCTATTTCTAACTTGTTTACACCGGTTTTTGACAATATTTTTGTGATGTTAAATGGTATCGTTCATAATTTGTTTTCAATATTGAATTAATGAGTGCCTATTTCTAACTTGCCTACATCCATTTTTGTCGATATTTTTGCGATGCTGAATGCTATCATTCTATAACTTGGCAAACTTCACATGGAGGTCAAACGACAATTTTCTACCAAATTTCAGAATTCTATCACAAAAAATTAGCCCAATGGGCTAGAAAGGTTACCAGAGAAATATACAGAGTTAAGCCGAGAAAGTTGAAGGTCAAATTCAAGGTGACCACTGAAATCGCCATATCTCTAACCTTGAAAATGGGATCAAAGGTTAAATTCTAGATCACCAAACTATTCAGCATACATCATTTCCTATATGTTCACTATGGACCCCTAAGCTGTAAATTTGATAATAAGCGAGATATAAGCCATTTTGTAATCTGACTTCGTAAATAAAATGACTGACCTTGAAATTTAGGTCAAAGGTCAAATTCAATATCATTAAAATATTCAGAATATATCATTTCCTATATGTTCACAATTGATTCCTAAGCTGTAAAGTCAATAATAAGCAAAATATTAGCCATTTTGTCCTGTTGACCTTGAAAATGAGGTCAAAAGTCAAATTCAAGGTCACCAGAATATTCAGCATATATCATTTCCTATATGTTCACAATTGATTCCTAAGCTGCAAAGTCGCTAATAAGCAAGATATTGGCCATTTTGTCCTGTGACCTTGAAAATGAGGTCAAAGGTCAAATTCAAGGTCACGAGAATATTCAGCATATATCATTTCCTATATGTCCACAATTCATTTCTAGTCTCTAATTTCAATATTAAGTGAGATATTAGGCTTAATGTGTCCCATTATAAAGCATAGGAAAATATAACATGGGAAAGTCACATTTGGGCCGAGTTTGGGCCCAAAATGGCCCACTTCAAGCGATTCAAGGGCAACGAAATTTATACATGTCACAGGGGTACATATGAGGAGTGTTTTTCATCAATAAGAAAAAATTAGGCCAAGGGCCGAAGATAGGTTACCGGACAATGTTTAATATTTTAGATGTTAGCCAGGTCATTGGTTGAATTCAAGGTCAAGAGAATATTCAGCATATATAACATTAAGCATATATCATGTCCACAGTTGATTGCTGAGCTGTAAATTCAATAATCAGATAGATATGAGCAATTTTGTGCTGTGGCCTTGAAAATGAACGGGCAAAGGTCAAATTCAAGGTCATCAAAATATTCAATGTATATCATTTTCTATATCATGTCCACAATTGATTCCCAAGCCATACAGTCAATAGAGGAGCAAGATATGAGCCAGTTTGTCCTTGGACCTTGAAAATGAGGTCAGAGGTCAAATTCAAGGTCACGAGAATATTCAGCATATATCATTTCCTATATGTCCACAATTGATTCCTAAGCTGTAGAGTCGATAATAAGCGAGATATAAGCCATTTTGTGCTCTGACCTTGAAACTGAGGTCAGAGGTCAAATTCAAGGTCACGAGAATATTCAGCATATATCATTTCCTATATGTCCACAATTGATTCCTAAGCTGTAGATTCGATAATAAGCGAGATATAAGCCATTTTGTGCTCTGACCTTGAAACTGAGGTCAGAGGTCAAATTCGAGGTCACGAGAATATTCAGCATATATCATTTCCTATATGTCCACAATTGATTCCTAGTCTCTAATCTCAATATCAAGTGAGATATTAGGCATAATGTGTCCCATTATAAAGCATAGGAGAATTTAACATGGGAAAGTCCCATTTGGGCCGAGTTTGGGCCAAAATGGCCCACTTCGAGCGATTCAAGCGCAACGAAATTTATAGACATCATAGGAGTACATATGAGGAGTGTTATGTATCAAAAAGAAAAAAAGTTACTAAACAGATTTTGAGAAAATGGCCACCAAAGTCCAAAATCAGGCATTTTTCGTCGAAAACGGCCGCCATTTTGAAAAAAATGCGAAAATCAAAAAACTAAAAAATACCTCCTTCTTGAATTATTTTTAAGTATTTTTGTGCAAAATTTCAGAAGAATTCGCCCGTAAACAAAAAAGATAAAAATGTGGACGGCGACGACGGACGACGACGGACGCAACGCCATGCCAATAGGTTATCGGACCATAGGTCCGGTAACCTAAAAAAAGTTACTGAACAGATTTTGAGAAAACGACCGTCAAAGTCCAAAATTGGCCATTTTTCGACGAAAACGGCCGCTCTGACCTTGAAACCAAGGTCAGAGGTCAAATTCAAGGTCACGACAATATTCAGCATATACCATTTCCTATATGTCCACAATTGATTCCTAGTCTCTAATCTCAATATTAAGTGAGATATTAGGCTTTAATGTGTCCCATTATAAAGCATAGGAGAATTTAACATGGGAAAGTCCCATTTGGGCCGCGTTTGGGCCAAAATGGCCCACTTCGAGCGATTCAAGCGCAACGAAATTTATAGACATCATAGGAGTACATATGAGGAGTGTTATGTATCAAAAAGAAAAAAAGTTACTTAACAGATTTCGAGAAAATGGCCGCCAAAGTCCAAAATTGGCAGATTTTCGACGAAAACGGCCGCCATTTTGAAAAAAATGCGAAAATCAAAAAACTAAAAAATACCTCCCTCTCGAAATATTTTTAGGCATTTTTGTGCAAAATTTCAGAAAAATCCGATCGTAAACTTTAAAGATAAAATTGTTGACGGACGACGACGACGACGCCGGACGCATCGCCATGCCAATAGGTTACGGACCATAGGTCCGGAAACCTAAAAATGTGAACGGACGACGGACGGACGACGGATGACGGACGCAACGCCACGGCAATAGGTTATCGGACCAAAGGTCCGGTAACCTAACAAGGGCCACTGGCCTCAAAGGAAGAGCTTCGAAAATGTTTGCACAAAACTATTTAAAAACCCTTGAATACTGTATTTGATTTGGTACATGTATGTTGTGGCCATATTGTAACTCTACTGGGCAGAATCTATACCTTGTTGGGCCAATAAATTTGTCATGTAACTATTTTCTTGTCATGTAACTATTTTTAATGTGGTCAATAATAGACTTAACTAGTAAAACTAATGATAACCTATCCGGTTAGTCATGACTGGATAGAACTTTTTAGGGCCCGGATGAGTCGGAAATTTCCGAACCGGGTACCTGTGTCGTCTGACCCGACCCGTCCAAATATATAGCAAAATTTGAATGATACTCACTGAAGCAATTTGTAACACGTAAACGCCAGACATTGATCTTTGACACATATTATTTGTTTCGTCAGTAATTGCCGGTATTTTCAAGTTTGAGAAAGATCACAATGTCATGACCTCATAAAACTATCGGTTTTTTTCCTGATGATTTCCTTGTCATTCTTGTGATTTTACTAGTGTTTATCACAAATATTCAAAACTATATCTTTATTTGTTCTCAAATACGAGTAACGAAATTCCGATCCAGGTAATTGTATGACCCACCCCGAATTTGGGTACCTGTCGACTCGTCTGGGCCCCAGAACCTTTACATTGTTGAACCCAATAATAAATGTTTCTTGTCATAATTATTTTTATTGTGGCCAATAAGACTTAATCAATAAAACTAATGTTACTTATTCCGTTACAGCCATGAAATCTCTACAAGTCAGAAGCTTTACCTTGTTGAACATGTTTAAAAATCACCCGACTATTATTTGGACCAATGTGTAAGATTTTCAAAGTTCTGAATATGTTTTTCTGATTTAGGAGGCACAATGTTTTTTGAGCTTTAGTCTTAGATATAAATTTTTTTATGGATTTTTTTCCAGTGTTTTTATTTGTATGTACATGTATGTACAAACCAAGCACTTGTTTGTATTCATTGTATTGCACCTTAATTTTACCTTACTTAAATTAGGCCATCGTTTTTTATTTAATTGTTTTACGAAAAAATCTTTGCTAAAAATTTACAGTAGGTCGGTAGGAGCGAATAAAAATAAAGGTAGCTGAAAATATGTGGTCGGTCGGGTAAAAAAAAAATACAAACCAATTTTGGACAATAAATTCAATACTATACATGCTGAAGTGCTCGTACTTCCGCTCCTTGTACAATATTACTAAACCTTCCTGTCATTTTGTAGTGGGATACCACCAAGACGTATCAGGAAACACATAAAGTGGTGGCAATGATTTTATATCGCTTCTAAAATATCACTCAACATTATGTTTGATGTACATGACTTCTGAAAACAACAATGGCATGAAATGCACATCTCATAATATTCTGAGGCATATAAAACACATAAAAGTGGTAAAAACTCAATTTTATCTACAAAAAAACCCCCCCAAAACAGTACAAAAGTAGAACAGAAAGCCTGACCAGAAATAACAAATCACATGAAATATGTATATGAACGAAAGGATTATTGTCATTGTTTTGTTAATTACTAGACTACATAAATTTTGTGACAAAGTTTGACAGTGTGAATAAGAGAGCTCTGCTGATGTATACTTTCATCTTTTCATGCTCCATCAACGTACGATTGTTGAAGACATACAACATGTACAATGCGCTCCATACAACAGTTCTCAGCCACATACAATCTTGATGCAACACACTTTTTTTCGGTGCATTTTGTTCTGAGTCGGCGGGATAATAAAAATAAAAACATTAACTGCTAAATTTGTTTATTAGCGGCCAATTTTGACTAGAGTCGGCGGGTTTGTAAAACAATTGATCAAAAAATAATGGCCTTACGCAAGTGAAATATGAGGTAACACATTTGTCTCTAGATTAACAAAATTGTCATTATTGCAAAGACGTGCCTTACGAATTGTTGATAACGCTGAATACAGAGCACATACAGACCCAATTTTTGTTGAATATAGGTGCCTTAAGTTCCAAGATGTGGTTAATTAACTTTGATTCTGGTTATTAAAGCTCACAACAAACTATTGCCTGCTAATATTCAAAAAATGTTCACTGACAATCATCAAGTCCATAATTATAATACACGGTCAAGTGCCAATAGAAATTTCAATGTGAAATATCGTAGAACTAAAACCCGCTCCATGACTATCGGTATTAAAGGTGTAAAAATGTGGAATAATCTAGACAAAGCACTACATAAAATTCAATCTGTAAAAACGTTCAAAAGTAAACTCAAACAATTATACATTTCAGATTACTAGCATTTTTGTTATTCTAGTATAGTATATAGCATTTCACCCGACACTTTGTATTGAGCTGTTACTAATAGTAATAGTATTGATCAGTATTATCTATTTACTTGTTACTTTACTTTACTTTTTATTTATTTATTTTTATCTTTTTTTCATGTATCTTTATCTGTATTTTTATCTTTTATTGGTTTTGAACATGTGTACTTAAAAATATTGTAACTTTTAATTTGAAATTGCAACGTTATAAGCCTTGGCTTCTATGCATTCCCTTTCAACATCTATATTTTTTATGTAACTCTGTGGAATTGTACTTGTCAATGTTGATGTTGAAATAAACTTATTGAATGAATTAAAAAATTAGCCCAAGGGCTAAGAAAGGTTACCGGACAAAATTTCATTTTCTACATGTTCACAATTGTTTCCTAAGCTGTAAAGTCGATAATAAGCGAGCCATTAGCTATTTTGTGCTCTGACCTTGAAAATAAGTGTAGGGTTCGGCGACCCCACGATAAATACCCCATTACTGGAGTGTCACTGAATGTCTTATAAATCCGCCCACACTGCAGCATCATAACCATGGTGTCACTACTCGCGCACACCACGTCATAACGCTACAGTGCCTTCCCCTTTCGGAGAGACCTCGTCCCCGAGATCAGCTATATCCCACTGTTGAGCCAGATCACAAGCCACATCCATCCACACAAACATGGCGGTGATGTGAGTCAACAGCGGAGCCGACCCGGCAGCGACGCTGAGAGAACCCAGTGGTTCGAAAGGTCAGGCACCAATGTAGGGTTCGGCGACCCCACGATAAAGAGGTATACCCCATTACTGGAGTGTCACCGAATGTCTTATAAATCCGCCCACACTGCAGCATCATAACCATGGTGTCACTACTCGCGCACACCACGTCATAACGCTACATAAGGTTAAGGTCAAATACAAGGTAATCAAAATATTCAGTGTATATCATTTTCTACCAAACTTATACACATCACAGAGGTATATGCGGGTAATCGTTTGAAACAAAAATCTCAAAACTGTCCGAACAGTTTTTGAGAAAATGGCTGCCAAAGTAAAAAATCGGCCGTTTTTCGTCGAAAATGGCCGCCATTTTGAAAAAAAAATGCGAAAATCAAAAAACAAAACATAGCACCAAGGGTGCTGTAGCTTACCGGCAATCATGCGAAACGCAGAGTATTGATTTTCCAACATATAATTTGTTACACTGATCTTGAACTCTAATTGTCAAAAGATGTTCGTAAATGTTGCTGGAAACACATTATCTGTATGGACTATAATACGAAATCAAATTACACATCACAAAGGTACATAAAGATAATCTCATACATGATTTTGAGAAAAACTGTCTGAATAGATTTAGACAAAATGGCCACCAAAGACAAAATTCATCGTTTTTGACCTTCCAAGGAGTGTTTTTCATCAATAAAAAAAAATTAGGCCAAAGGCCGAAGATAGGTTACCGGACAATGTTTAATATTTTAGATGTTAGCCAGGTCATTGGTTGAATTCAAGGTCAAGAGAATATTCAGCATATATAACATTAAGCATATATCATGTCCACAGTTGATTGCTGAGCTGTAAATTCAATAATCAGATAGATATGAGCAATTTTGTGCTGTGGCCTTGAAAATGAACGGGCAAAGGTCAAATTCAAGGTCATCAAAATATTCAATGTATATCATTTTCTATATCATGTCCACAATTGATTCCCAAGCCATACAGTCAATAGAGGAGCAAGATATGAGCCAGTTTGTCCTTGGACCTTGAAAATGAGGTCAGAGGTCAAATTCAAGGTCACGAGAATATTCAGCATATATCATTTCCTATATGTCCACAATTGATTCCTAAGCTGTAGAGTCGATAATAAGCGAGATATAAGCCATTTTGTGCTCTGACCTTGAAACTGAGGTCAGAGGTCAAATTCAAGGTCACGAGAATATTCAGCATATATCATTTCCTATATGTCCACAATTGATTCCTAAGCTGTAGATTCGATAATAAGCGAGATATAAGCCATTTTGTGCTCTGACCTTGAAACTGAGGTCAGAGGTCAAATTCGAGGTCACGACAATATTCAGCATATACCATTTCCCATATGTCCACAATTGATTCCTAGTCTCTAATCTCAATATTAAGTGAGATATTAGGCTTTAATGTGTCCCATTATAAAGCATAGGAGAATTTAACATGGGAAAGTCCCATTTTGGCCGCGTTTGGGCCAAAATGGCCCACTTCGAGCGATTCAAGCGCAACGAAATTTATAGACATCATAGGAGTACATATGAGGAGTGTTATGTATCAAAAAGAAAAAAAGTTACTGAACAGATTTTGAGAAAATGGCCGCCAAAGTCCAAAATTGGCCGATTTTCGACGAAAACGGCCACCATTTTGAAAAAAATGCGAAAATCAAAAAACTAAAAAATACCTCCCTCTCGAAATATTTTTAGGCATTTTTGTGCAAAATTTCAGAAAAATCCGATCGTAAACTTTAAAGATAAAATTGTTGACGGACGACGACGACGCCGGACGCATCGCCATGCCAATAGGTTACGGACCATAGGTCCGGTAACCTAAAAATGTGAACGGACGACGGACGGACGACGGACGACGGACGCAATGCCACGGCAATAGGTTATCGGACCAAAGGTCCGGTAACCTAACAAGGGCCACTGGCCTCAAAGGAAGAGCTTCGAAAATGTTTGCACAAAACTATTTAAAAACCCTTGAATACTGTATTTGATTTGGTACATGTATGTTGTGGCCATATTGTAACTCTACTGGGCAGAATCTATACCTTGTTGGGCCAATAAATTTGTCATGTAACTATTTTCTTGTCATGTAACTATTTTTAATGTGGTCAATAATAGACTTAACTAGTAAAACTAATGATAACCTATCTGGTTAGTCATGACTGGATAGAACTTTTTAGGGCCCGGATGAGTCGGAAATTTCCGAACCGGGTACCTGTGTCGTCTGACCCGACCCGTCCAAATATATAGCAAAATTTGAATGATACTCACTGAAGCAATTTGTAACACGTAAACGCCAGACATTGATCTTTGACACATATTATTTGTTTCGTCAGTAATTACCGGTATTTTCAAGTTTGAGAAAGATCACAATGTCATGACCTCATAAAACTATCGGATTTTTTCCTGATGATTTCCTTGTCATTCTTGTGATTTTACTAGTGTTTATCACAAATATTCAAAACTATATCTTTATTTGTTCTCAAATACGAGTAACGAAATTCCGATCCAGGTAATTGTATGACCCACCCCGAATTTGGGTACCTGTCGACTCGTCTGGGCCCCAGAACCTTTACATTGTTGAACCCAATAATAAATGTTTATTGTCATAATTATTTTTATTGTGGCCAATAAGACTTAATCAATAAAACTAATGTTACTTATTCCGTTACAGCCATGAAATCTCTACAAGTCAGAAGCTTTACCTTGTTGAACACGTTTAAAAATCACCCGACTATTATTTGGACCAATGTGTAAGATTTTCAAAGTTCTGAATATGTTTTTCTGATTTAGGAGGCACAATGTTTTTTGAGCTTTAGTCTTAGATATAAATTTTTTTATGGATTTTTTTTCCAGTGTTTTGATTTGTATGTACATGTATGTACAAACCAAGCACTTGTTTGTATTCATTGTATTGCACCTTAATTTTACCTTACTTAAATTAGGCCATCGTTTTTTATTTAATTGTTTTACGAAAAAATCTTTGCTAAAAATTTACAGTAGGTCGGTAGGAGCGAATAAAAATAAAGGTAGCTGAAAATATGTGGTCGGTCGGGTAAAAAAAAAATACAAACCAATTTTGGACAATAAATTCAATACTATACATGCTGAAGTGCTCGTACTTCCGCTCCTTGTACAATATTACTAAACCTTCCTGTCATTTTGTAGTGGGATACCACCAAGACGTATCAGGAAACACATAAAGTGGTGGCAATGATTTTATATCGCTTCTAAAATATCACTCAACATTATGTTTGATGTACATGACTTCTGAAAACAACAATGGCATGAAATGCACATCTCATAATATTCTGAGGCATATAAAACACATAAAAGTGGTAAAAACTCAATTTTATCTACAAAAAAACCCCCCCAAAACAGTACAAAAGTAGAACAGAAAGCCTGACCAGAAATAACAAATCACATGAAATATGTATATGAACGAAAGGATTATTGTCATTGTTTTGTTAATTACTAGACTACATAAATTTTGTGACAAAGTTTGACAGTGTGAATAAGAGAGCTCTGCTGATGTATACTTTCATCTTTTCATGCTCCATCAACGTACGATTGTTGAAGACATACAACATGTACAATGCGCTCCATACAACAGTTCTCAGCCACATACAATCTTGATGCAACACACTTTTTTTCGGTGCATTTTGTTCTGAGTCGGCGGGATAATAAAAATAAAAACATTAACTGCTAAATTTGTTTATTAGCGGCCAATTTTGACTAGAGTCGGCGGGTTTGTAAAACAATTGATCAAAAAATAATGGCCTTACGCAAGTGAAATATGAGGTAACACATTTGTCTCTAGATTAACAAAATTGTCATTATTGCAAAGACGTGCCTTACGAATTGTTGATAACGCTGAATACAGAGCACATACAGACCCAATTTTTGTTGAATATAGGTGCCTTAAGTTCCAAGATGTGGTTAATTAACTTTGATTCTGGTTATTAAAGCTCACAACAAACTATTGCCTGCTAATATTCAAAAAATGTTCACTGACAATCATCAAGTCCATAATTATAATACACGGTCAAGTGCCAATAGAAATTTCAATGTGAAATATCGTAGAACTAAAACCCGCTCCATGACTATCGGTATTAAAGGTGTAAAAATGTGGAATAATCTAGACAAAGCACTACATAAAATTCAATCTGTAAAAACGTTCAAAAGTAAACTCAAACAATTATACATTTCAGATTACTAGCATTTTTGTTATTCTAGTATAGTATATAGCATTTCACCCGACACTTTGTATTGAGCTGTTACTAATAGTAATAGTATTGATCAGTATTATCTATTTACTTGTTACTTTACTTTACTTTTTATTTATTTATTTTTATCTTTTTTTCATGTATCTTTATCTGTATTTTTATCTTTTATTGGTTTTGAACATGTGTACTTAAAAATATTGTAACTTTTAATTTGAAATTGCAACGTTATAAGCCTTGGCTTCTATGCATTCCCTTTCAACATCTATATTTTTTATGTAACTCTGTGGAATTGTACTTGTCAATGTTGATGTTGAAATAAACTTATTGAATGAATTAAAAAATTAGCCCAAAGGCTAAGATAGGTTACCGGACAATTTTGGTTTGGCCATGGCAGCATTGGCAGGTAACAGACCTTGAGATTTACCAATCAAGGTTCGCAGTGTAAACATATGACCTTGAGATTTACCAATCAAGGTCATCCGTGTGAACTTCGATGTCACCATTACATGTATGTGTGCGACATTTGATATCCTATATGTTCATAATACAAAGATATATCTGGGTGGAATCGTTTAGGCCGCTCAGGTCAATTTACACAACCGAAGTCAGACATTTGGTCCTCAAGGTCATCTGACGTCAAGTTCAAGGTCATCATTAGTTGTGCCATATATGTCTTCCTATATGTTCATAATGCAAACATGAGCTCTATCTGCAAGCATTTCATCTATAGAGGCAAATCTGGGCATTTTTTCGACCCCAAAATGGCTGTTTTGACCTTTCAAGGTCATCGAAGGTCAAATTCAAGGTCACCACACAAGTCGCCATATATGACTTCCCATTTGAAAGTGCCAATTTCTAAGCTCTATCTTCAAGCGTTCTATGAGTACAGTCCGGACAGCTCCCATTATGAAGGAAAAAAGGCCGAAAATTTTCTAAGTCCAAAATTTTTTTCAAAGCGTGAAAATTTTTTTATGCCTAGAAATGGCCCAAAATGGATAGTAATGTGATTTGGGTCGAAAAAAAATTTTTATCGCCGACTCATCAAAAATTCAAAATTGCCGCCACACAGAGATTGGCGATTCAAGAGAAACAAAAGTTATACACGTCACAGAGGTATATAGGAGGAATCTTTTTAAACGAAAATCTCAAAACTGATCAGACAGTTTTTGAGAAAATACAGACAAGGTGCAAATTTGAGAGCATTTTCGACCCCAAAATGGCTGTTTTGACCTTTCAAGGTCATCCAAGGTCAAATTCAAGGTCACCACACAAGTCGCCATATATGACTTTCCATTTGAAAGTGCCAATTTCTAAGCTCTATCTTCAAGCGTTCTATGAGTACAGTCCGGACAGCTCCCATTATGAAGGAAAAAAGTGCCGAAAATTTTCTAAGTCCAAAATTTTTTTCAAAGGGTGAAAAAATTTTTTTGCCCTAGAAATGGCCCATAATGGATAGTAATGCGATTTGGGGCGAAAAAATTTTTTTTCGCCGACCCGCCAAAATTTCAAAATGGCCGCCACACGGAAACCGGCGAATTTAGGGCAACCAAACTTATACATATCAGAGATGTATATGAGGGGAATCTTTTGAAACCAAAAACTCAAAACTGATCAGACAGTTTTTGAGAAAATGGCCGTCAAAGTCCAAAATTGAGCGTTTTTCGACAAAAACGGCCGCCATTTTGAAAAAAATGCGAAAATCAAAAAACAAAAAAATACCTCCTTCTCAAAATATTTTTAGGCATTTTTCTGCAAAATTTCAGAAAGATTCGATCGTCAACTTTAAAGAGGACAGACGGACGGACGACGGACGCAACGCCATGCCAATAGGTTATCGGACCAAAGGTCCGGTAACCTAAAATTAGCCCAAGGGCTAAGAAAGGTTACCGGACAAAATTTCATTTTCTACATGTTCACAATTGTTTCCTAAGCTGTAAAGTCGATAATAAGCGAGCCATTAGCTATTTTGTGCTCTGACCTTGAAAATAAGTGTAGGGTTCGGCGACCCCACGATAAATACCCCATTACTGGAGTGTCACTGAATGTCTTATAAATCCGCCCACACTGCAGCATCATAACCATGGTGTCACTACTCGCGCACACCACGTCATAACGTTACAGTGCTTTCCCCTTTCGGAGAGATCTCGTCCCCGAGGTCAGCTATATCCCACTGTTGAGCCAGATCACAAGCCACATCCATCCACACAAACATGGCGGTGATGTGAGTCAACAGCGGGGCCGACCCGGCAGCGACGCTGAGAGAACCCAGTGGTTCGAAAGGTCAGGCACCAATGTAGGGTTTGGCGACCCCACGATAAAGAGGTATACCCCATTACTGGAGTGTCACCGAATGTCTTATAAATCCGCCCACACTGCAGCATCATAACCATGGTGTCACTACTCGCGCACACCACGTCATAACGCTACATAAGGTTAAGGTCAAATACAAGGTAATCAAAATATTCAGTGTATATCATTTTCTACCAAACTTATACACATCACAGAGGTATATGCGGGTAATCATTTGAAACAAAAATCTCAAAACTGTCTGAACAGTTTTTGAGAAAATGGCTGCCAAATGGCCGCCATTTTGAAAAAAAAATGCGAAAATCAAAAAACAAAACATAGCACCAAGGGTGCTGTAGCTTAAAAGCAATCATGCGAAACGCGGAGTATTGATTTTCCAACATATAATTTGTTACACTGATCTTGAACTCTAATTGTCAAAAGATGTTCGTAAATGTTGCTGGAAACACATTATCTGTATGGACTATAATACCAAATCAAATTACACATCACAAAGGTACATAAAGATAATCTCATACATGATTTTGAGAAAAACTGTCTGAATGGATTTAGACAAAATGGCCACCAAAGACAAAATTCATCGTTTTTGACCTTCCAAGGTCATTGAAGGTCAAATTCAAGGTCATCACTCAAACCGCAATATATGATTTCCCATTTAAATGTGCCAATACTTAGGCTCTATTTTGAAGTCTTCCATGAGTTTACTCTGCACAGCTCCCATTATGAAGGAAAAATTGATGAAATTTTCTAAGTCCAAAAATTTTTCAATGACCAAAAAAAAAAATTTGTTTTTTCTGCTGGAAATGGCTCAAAACAGTGACTTGATTTTGGAAAAAAAAAATTTTTTTTGCCAACCCGTAAAAAAATCAAAATGGCCGCCACACGCAGACCGGCGATTCAAGGGCAACAAAACTTATACACATCATAGAGGTACATGGGGGGAATGTTTTAAAACAAAAATCTCAAAACTGATCAGACAGTTTTTGAGAAAATGGCCATAAAAAATCCAATTTGGCCATTTTTTGACAAAAAAGGTCGTTTTGACCTTCCAAGGTCATTGAAGGTCAAATTCAAGGTCATCACTCAAACCGCAATATATGATTTCCCATTTGAATGTGCCAATACTTAGGCTCTATCTTCAAGTGTTCCATGAGTTTACTCCGCACAGCTCCCATTATGAAGGAAAATTGGGTGAAATTTTCTAAGTCCAAAAAATTTTTCAATGGCCAAAAAAATTTTTTTTTTTTTTTTTGCTGGAAATGGCTCAAAATGAATAGTGACTTGATTTGGGACAAAAAATTTTTTTTTGGCCGACCCGTCAAAAAATCAAAATGGCCGCCACACGCAGACCGACGATTCAAGGGGAACGAAACTTATACACATCATGGAGGTACATGAGAGGAATGTTTTGAAACAAAAATCTCAAAACTGATCAGACAGTTTTTGAGAAAATGGCCTCCAAAGTCCAAAATTGGGAATTTTTCGTCAAAAATGGCCGCCAAATAGGTAAAAACGATTCAATCAAAAAAATTCAAAAAACGTCTTTAGATACTGGCCCAAGGTATGTTCTGACAAATTTATGGGGAAATTCATCATGTCAAAAAAAAGTTACAGACCCGGACGGACGACGGACGGACGACGGACGGACGACGGACGGACGACGGACGACGGACAGACGACGGACGCCGGACGACGGACAAAATACCACAACAATAGCTTAACGGCCCAAATGGGCCGGTAAGCTAAAAATAACCCTTTTTCAAAATATTTTTAGGCTTTTTTGTGCAAAATTTCAGAAAGATTCAATGTAAACTTTAAGGATAAAAATGTGACGGACGACGCTGACGCCGCCGCCGACGGAGGACGGACACAACGCCATGCTAATAGGTTATCGGACCATAGGTTCGGTAATCTAAAAATTAGCCCAAAGGCTAAGATAGGTTACCGGACAATTTTGGTTTGGCCATGGCAGCATTGGCAGGTAACAGACCTTGAGATTTACCAATCAAGGTTCGCAGTGTAAACATATGACCTTGGGATTTACCAATCAAGGTCATCTGTATGAACTTCGATGTAACCATTACATGTATGTGTGCGGCATTTGATATTCTATATGTTGGGTGGAATCGTTTAGGCCGCTCAGGTCAATTTACACATTCCAAGTCAGACATTTGGCACTCAAGGCCATCTGACGTCAAGTTCTAGGCCATCATTAGTTGTGCCATATATGTCTTCCTATATGTTCATAATGCAAACATGAGCTCTATCTGCAAGCATTTCATCTACAAAGGCAAATCTGGGCATTTTTTGACCCCAAAATGGCTGTTTTGACCTTTCCAGGTCATCCAAGGTCAAATTCAAGGTCACCACACAAGTCGCCATATATGACTTCCCATTTGAAAGTGCCAATTTCTAAGCTCTATCTTCAAGCGTTCTATGAGTACAGTCCTGACAGCTCCCATTATGAAGGAAAAAAGTGCCGAAAATTTTCCAAGTCCAAATTTTTTTTCAAAGGATGAAAATTTTTTTTGGCCTAGAAATGGCCCAAAATGGATAGTAATGTTATTTGGGGCGAAAAAAATTTTTTTCGCCGACTCGTCAAAAATTCAAAATGGCCGCCACACTGAGATCGGCGATTCAAGGGCAACAAAACTTATACACGTCACAGAGGTATATAAGAGGAATCTTTTTAAGCAAAAATCTCAAAACTGATCAGAGAGTTTTTGAGAAAATACAGACCAGGTGCAAATTTGAGCGTTTTTCGACCCAAAAATGGCTGTTTTGACCTTTCAAGGTCATCCAAGGTCAAATTCAAGGTCACCACACAAGTCGCCATATATGACTTCCCATTTGAAAGTGCCAATTTCTAAGCTCTATCTTCAAGCGTTCTATGAGTACAGTCCGGTCAGCTCCCATTATGAAGGGAAAAAGTGCCGAAAATTTTCTAAGTCCAAAATTTTTTTCAAAGGGTGAAAAAAATTTTTTGCCCTAGAAATGGCCCAAAATGGATAGTAATGCGATTTGGGGCGAAAAAAATTTTTTTGCCGACCCACCAAAAATTCAAAATGGCCGCCACACGGAAACCGGCAGATTTAGGGCAACCAAACTTATACATATCACAGAGGTATATGAGGGGAATCTTTTGAAACCAAAAAATCAAAACTGATCAGACAGTTTTTGAGAAAATAGCCGTCAAAGTCCAAAATTGAGCGTTTTTCGACAAAAACGGCCGCCATTTTGAAAAATGACGGACGGACGGACGGACGGACGGACGCAACGCCATGCCAATAGGTTATCGGACCAAAGGTCCGGTAACCTAAAATTAGCCCAAGGGTTAAGACATGTTACCGGACAATATATATTATTATATATAATAGCTTTTTTATATAATAGCTATTTTCGCCGTTTCCCATAATAGCCGTTTCCAAGACATCGATGAAAATGAAAAATGCTGACTCGGCGAAAAAATTTCAGGTCAAGGTCAAAGTTCATCCCTAATACCCCTCAGACAAGTTTGTCTAGGGCCACGAGTCCGAAAACAACCTTCGTCTCACTCTAAGATGCACCGTTTCCGAGATATCGACAAAAGCGAAAAATGCTGACTCAGCGAAAAAAATTACGGTCAAGGGCAATTGTCATCCCTAATACCTTTAAGACATGTTAGTGTAGGGCGACAAGTCCGAAAATAACGTCCGTTTCGCTCCACAACGCACCGTTTCCGAGATATCGACAAAAAATGCCGACTCAGCGAAAAAATTCAAGGTCAAAGGTCATCCCTAATAACCTTAAGACATGTTTGTCTAGGGAAAAGAGTAAAAAAATAACGGCCGTTTCGCTTACGAGTACGACGCACCATTTCTGAAATATCGACGAAAGCAAAAATGCCGACTCAACGAAACAAATTAAGGTCAAGGTCAAAGGTCATCCCTAATACCCTTAAGACACGTTTGTCTAGGGCCACGAGTCCGAAAATAACCTCCGTTTCGCTCTACGACGCACCATTTTCGAGATATCGACGAAAAATGCAGGCTCAGCAAAAAAATTCAAAGTCAAGGTCAAAGGTCATCCCTCATACCCTGAAGACATGTTTGTCTAGGGCGACAAGTCCAAAAATAACGGCCGTTTTGCTCTACGACGCACCGTTTCCGAGATATCGACGAAAGCAAAAACAGCCGACTCAGCGAAAAAAATTAAGGTCAAGGTCAAAGGTCATCCCTGATACCCTTAAGACATGTTTGTCTAGGGCCACGAGTCCGAAAATAACATCTGTTTCACTCTATGACGCACCATTTCCGAGATATCGACGAAAACGAAAAATGCTGACTCAGCGAAAAAATTTAAGGTCAAGGTCAAATGTTATCCCTAATAGCCTTGAGACACGTTTGTCTAAGGCCACTCTCTGAAAATAACCTCCATTTCACTCTACGACGCACCGTATCGAGATATCGACGAAAACGAAAAATGCCGACTCAGCGAAAAAATTTAAGGCAAAGGTCAAAGGTCATCCCTAATACCCTTAACGTAGTCCGCTACAAACAGTGAGATAACGAAGAGTCAAAATTTAAAAGTCATTTCTTAAATATAATCTCTTCAAAATGACAGTAAATGAGAGTAAATGATCAGCATCCTAATACTGAAAAGAAAACAGGGGGTCACCGTGCTCGTTTCTTCTACATATTCGATCGAAATCACACACATTTACCTAAAATGACACAAATTATGGCATTTTTGCAAATTTATTCGTCCATATTCACATCTTGCATCGTGTTTTCCATGCGAACGGATACGGTGACCCCCTATTTTCTTTTCAGTTTCAGGATGCTGAACATTATGTTGACACAGTTATTTATTTTAAAAAAAACTTAAGACAAATTTGTTTAGGGCGACGAGTCCGAAAATAACGTCCGTTTCACTCTACGACGCACCGTTTCCGAGATATCGATGAAAACGAAAAATGCCGACTCATCGAAAGGTCATTCATACTACCCCTTAGGCATGTTTGTCTAGGGTGACAAGTCCGAAAATAATGTTCGTTTCGTTCTATGACGCACCATTTCCGAGATATGTACGAGAGCCTCAAGGATGACACAGCTAAAATTATTTCGAGCCCTAGGTCAAAGGTCGTTTGACGGATCGGCCTCAACGGACCCCGGAGCCGGCTCAAAAACAATAGGCTTCTTCTACACAACATTTCTGACCAGTGGTGAAAATTTGGCGAAGATACATCGAGGCAAACTGAAGTTATCGTTCAGAAACCAAAAAGTCAAAAAAAAAAACCAAAAAAAAACATAAAGCCATAGGGCTCTGCGCTTACCGGACCCAAGACAGTTATGTAAGGTGAAAGCAATGTCATGAAGTCATGAGAATAATTGCACATCATTCACGCCTAAAACTTGCTCTACGTAAGTCGATCGTGTTAGGACCAAATATACAATGATATGAAACTAGAGTGGAACTGACTAGTACTGTCAAAGATATTCTTTGCTCTTGTATCGATTTCAGTTTATTGAGGTCAAAGGTCAAATTCAAGCTCACAAGAATATTCGGCATATATAATTTCCTATATGTCCTCAATTGATGCCTAAGCTGTAAAGTCGACAATAAGCAAGATATTAGCGATTTTGTCATCTGACCTTGAAAACGAGGTCAAATGTCAGGTTCAAGGTCATCGAAATATTCGGCATACATCATTTCCTATATCTTTACAATTGATTCCTAACCTGTGAAGTATATGATAAATGAGATATTAGCCAATTTGTGCTCTGACCTTGAGAATGAGGTCGAAGGTCAAATTCAAGGTCATTGAAATATTCGGCATACGTCATTTCCTATATGTTCACAATTGATTTCTGAGCTGCAAAGTAGATAATAAACGAGATATTAGCCATTTTGTGCTCTGACCTTGAAAATGAGGTCAAAGGTCAAATTCAAGGTGATCAGAATATTCGGCATATATCATTTAATATAGGTCCACAATGGATTCCTAAGCTGCTAAGTTGATAATAAGCGAGATATTGCCCATTTTGTTCTCTGACCTTGAGAATAAGGTCAAAGGTCAAGTTCAAGGTCATGAGAAAATCCAGCATATATAATTTTCTATGAGCCAACAATTGATTCCGAAGCTGTAAAGTCGATAATAAGCGAGATATTAGCCATTTTGTGCTGTGACCTTGAAAGTTAGGTCGAAGGTCAAATTCAATGTCAAGAGAATAATCGGCATATATAATTTCCTATATGTGCACAATTGATTCCTAATGTCTAATCCCAATATTAAGTGAGATATTAGGAAAATTTGTCCCCATTATGAAGCATAGGCTAATTTAACATGGGAAAGTCCTATCTGGGACCGGTCGAAAAAATCAAAATGGCTGCCACACCCAGACCGACGATTCAAGGGCAACAAAACTTATACACAGCACAAAGGTATATCAGGGGAATTTTTTTGAAACAAAAATCTCAAATCTGATCAAACAGTTTTTGAGAAAATGGCCACCAAAATTGGCCATTTTTGGAAAAAAAATGGCCGCTATTTAGGAAAAATGGATTCAATTGACAAAAAAAAATGGTCCGGAGATATGGGCCCACAGAACATATTTTATGAATTACAGGAATATTCATCAAACAGATTCTTCCCAGCGTTTGACAACACCGACGCGGACGCCGACACCAACACCGACGTTGACGCCGACGGACGGACGCCGGACCCCACCTGACGACAATAGCTTATTGGACCTTTGGTCTGGTAAGCTAAAACATTAGCCCAAGGGCTAAGATAAGTTACCGGACAATTTTAGTTGAAACACGACAGGTGAGATATGACGTTCAGATTAACCAATCAAGGTCATCTTCGTGAACTTCAATGTCATCATTAAGTGTGCAGCATAAAACCTTGTATTCATGTATGTTCAAAATACAAATACAAGGTCTATCTAAAAGTCTTTTGTCTATAGACGAAATTTACATATTTCTTGTTGGACATGACACTGAGATATAGCACTCAATGTCATCTGAGGTCAAGTTCAAGGTCACCAAAAGAAGTGGTATGTATGACTTCCAATTCCAGCTATACCTACAAACATTTTTTGGCTGTAGAGGCCAATGCACACACTCAAGGGCCTTTTAAGCAATCCAAAGCACTACATCTTTATACACAACGTCAGGAACCCCAATTAGCATGTTTTATAACAAAAATCTCAAAACTGATCAGATAAATTTGAAGGAAAACGACCAACAATTTAATTTGGGGCCTATTCAGCCTAGCTCACTTTATACACTATATACATCTTTATACACAATGTCAAAAACCCCAATTACTATGTTTTGAAATAAAAATCTCAAAAGTGATCAGATAATTTTTGATTAAAAACAAACAAGTTGCAAATTTGGGCAAGTTTCGACCCAAAAATGGCTGTTTTGACCTTTCAAGGTCATCCAAGGTCAAATTCAAGGTCACCACACAAGTCGCCATATATGACTTCCCATTTGAAAGTGCCAATTTCGAAGCTCTATCTTCAAGCGTTCTATGAGTACAGTTCTGGCAGCTCCCATTATGAAGGAAAAAAGTGCCGAAAATTTTCTAAGTCCAAAATTTTGTTCAAAGGGTGAACAATTTTTTTTTGCCTAGAAATGGCCCAAAATGGATAGTAATGTTATTTGGGGCGAAAAAAATTTTTTTCGCCGACCCGCCAAAAATACATATCACAGAGGTATATGAGGGGAATCTTTTGAAACCAAAAACTCAAAACTGATCAGACAGTTTTTGAGAAAATGGCCGTCAAAGTCCAAAATTCAGCGTTTTTCGACAAAAACGGCCGCCATTTTGAAAAAAATGCGAAAATCAAAAAACAAAAAAATACCTCCTTCTCAAAATATTTTTAGGCATTTTTGTGCAAAATTTCAGAAAGATTCGATCGTTAACTTTAAAGATAAAAATGTTAACGCCGGACGGACGGACGGACGGCCGGACGGACGGACGACGGACGCAACGCCATGCCAATAGGTTATCGGACCAAAGGTCCGGTAACCTAAAATTGTACTGCAGAGACATTTCAGTAACTTGTCTGCATTTCCAATAATTCATGACATGCTAGAAGCTTTTTTCATCAATGCGATCATGTTTCTCCTTGCCCAAATGTTGGTTTGAAGATCAGCGTACATGTGTGTGCAGTGTGTAGTGTCAGCTGCCAAATACTGGAGTAGCCTAGCCCCCCCCCCCCCCCCCCCCCCCAACCCAAATCGCCGCTCGTGTGACTGCTATCAAAATCAGCACTGACAATTCTCGTCGGCAATATAAAACTATCATAAACATGATAAAAGTGCTAGATCTAGTATCCATTTGTTTCTGCTTATTTCAGGAGGAAACTAAGTTTTTTCCCGTGTAAAAGCTCGGCAAATCTGCCAAATTTTGTTTGTTTGTTTCCGACTGTTCCTTTTAGTCAAATCTCGTTGAAATCTCGCTTCACTTCAGTGGCATTCCTGATTAAATTCCCCCATAAACAAGCTTTCGGTGGTGATATTTTATGAAGTATTACCAGTGAAGTAGGAAAGAGTCATAGAAAAGAAAATATATATTTTAGATATTAGTATTTTGTCCCGTGACCTTGAAAATAAGGTCATTGGTCAATTCAAGGACACGATAATATTTGGTATATGTCATTTCTAGTATGTCCACAATTGATTGCTAAGCTGTAAAGTCAATAATAAGCGAGATATTAGCCTTATGTCCTGTGACCTTGAAAATGAGGTCAAAGGTCAAATTCAAGGTCATAGCAATATTCAGCATATATCATTTCCTATATGTTCATAATTGATTCCTAAGCTGTAAAGTCGATAATAAGCGAGCTATTAGCCATTTTGTCCTCTGACCTTGAAACCGAGGTCAGAGGTCAACCTCAAGGTCACAAGAATATTCGGCATATATCATTTCCTATATGTCCACAATTGATTCCTAGTCTCTAATCTCAATATTAAGTGAGATATTAGGCTTAAACTGTCCCATTATAAAGCATGGAAGAATTTAACATGGGAAAGTATCATTTGGACCGTGTTTGGGCCTAAAATGGCCCACTTTGAGTGATTCAAGGGCAATGAAATTTATACTTGTCACAGGGGTACATATGAGAAGTGTTATGCATCAATAAGAAAAATTAGCCCAAGGGCTAAGAAAGGTTACCAGAGAAATGTTCAATTTTAAACCATAACATTTTTTATTCAAATTGTCATATTGACCTTTCATGGTCATTGAAGGTGAAATTTAAGATTACCATTAACACTGCAATATGATTTCCCATTTGATACTGCCAATATTTAAGGTCTATCTTGAAGTGTTTTACGAGTTTACTCCATACAGCTCCAATACATGAGTTCGGAAATGTTTTCAGGTTAGGTAAGTGGAATTGGGTCAGGGTCAAGTGGTATAAACATAGCCAATCCATGCTGTCCCGCTACCATTGTCGAGTCACTGTCATCAAAACATTACTAGATTTCGCTTGTACAATACCAAATACTTTGTTTACTTCGAGTTCACCACGTCACTCACGTTTGAACATGGCGCGTACAAACGTTTTGTTTATACCACTTGACCTGACCTAGAAACATTTCCGAACTGGCCGATCATGAAGGAGAAATGAGGTCAAAGGTCAAATTCAAGGTCATAACAACATTCACCATATATTAATTCATTCATGTTCATAAATGATTCTCAAGCCATTAAGTTGATAACAAACAAAATATTAGCCATTTTATGCTCCGACCTTGAAAATAAGGTCAAAGGTCAAGTTCAAGGTCATGAAAATACTCAGCATATATAATTTTCTACATGTACACAACCTATTCCCGAACTGTAGAGTCGATAATAAACAAGATATTAGTCATTTTGTGCTCTGACCTTGAAAAAAAGGTCAAAGGTCAAATTCAAGGTTTCCTATAGGTTGACAATTGATTCCTGAGCTGTAAAGTCGATAATAAGCAAGATATTAGCCATTTTGTGCTCTGACCTTGAAAATGAGGTCAAAGGTCAAATTCAAGGTCACGAGAATATTCAGCATATATCACTTCCTATATGTCCACAATTGATTCCAAAGCTGTAAAGTTGATATTAAGTGAGATATTAGCCAACTTGTACATTGACCTTGAGAATGAGGTCAAAGGTCAAATTCAAAGTCATCAAAATATTCAGACTATATCATTTCCTATACCATAGACATAGAACAGAGATGGACTGCCAACTCTGACGTCACTCTCTCTGTTTGTAGTTATTGAGCTTGAGGTCAACAAAGGTCAGAGGAAGAGGGTAGTGACACTTCCGTTGTTAACCTAAAACGTCGTATTGCCATTATTCAATCTTGATGATCCTCTGATTGATGACTTCACGAATGACATTTGACGTATTTTGACAATTAAATTTTGCATGAAAACGCCAAACCGGAAATAACGTACCCCTCTTCCTCTGGACGCAAGCTCAAGATCACTGAGTACGAGTTGGCAGTCCATCTCTGTTCTATGTCTATGCCTATACGCGCACAATTGATTCCTAAGCTGTAAAGTCGATAATAAGCGAGATATTAACCATTCTGTGCTTTGACCTCGAAAATGAAGTCAACGGTCAAATTCAAGGTCATTAAAATATTCAGACTATATCATTTCCTATATGCGCACAATTGAATCCTAAGCTGTAAAGTCGGTAATAAGCGAGATATTAGCCATTTTGTGCTCTGACCTTGAAAATGAGGTCAAAGGTCAAATTCAAGGTCATGACAATAATCAGCATATATCATTTCCTATATGTCCACAATTGATTCCTAAGCTGTAAAGTCGATAATAAGCCAGATATTAGCCATTTTGTGCTCTGACCTTGAAAACGAGGTCAAAGGTCAAATTCAAGGTCATGACAATAATCAGTATATATCATTTCCTATGTGTCCACAATTGATTCCTAGACTCTATTCTCAATTTTAAGTGAGATATTAGGCATATTGTGTCCCATTATAAAGCACAAGAGAATTTAACATGAGAAAGCCCTATTTGGGACCCGTCAAGAAAATGAAAATGGCCGCTACATGCAGACCGGCGATTCAGGGGCAACGAAACTTATACAAATCACAGAGGTATGTGGGAGCAATCTTTTGAAATAAAAATCTCAAAACTGTCTGAACAGTTTTTGAGAAAATGGCCGCCAGAGTCAGAAATTGGCCGTTTTTCGGCGAAAATGGCCGCCATTTTGAAAAAAATGTGAAAATCAAAAAACAAAAAAATAACCCCCTCTTGAAATATTTTTAGGTATTTTTGTGCAAAATTTCAGAAAGATCCGATCGTAAACTTCAAAGATGAAAATGTGGACGGACGACGCCGACGGACGACGGACGCAACGCCATGCCAATAGGTTATCGGACCATAGGTCCGGTAACCTAAAAAAAGTTACTGAACAGATTTTGAGGAAAAGTCCGTCAAAGTCCAAAATTGGCCATTTTTCGACTAAAATGGCTGCTCTGACCTTGAAACCGAGGTCAGAGGTCAAATTCAAGGTCACAAGGATATTCAGCATATATCATTTCCTATATGTCCACAATTGATTCCTAGTCTCTAATCTCAATATTAAGTGAGATATTAGGCTTAATGTGTCCCATTATAAAGCATAGGAGAATTTAACATGGGAAAGTCCCATTTGGGCCGAGTTTGGGCCCAAAATGGCCCACTTCGAGCCATTCAAGGGCAACGAAACTTATACACATTGTAGGGGTACACAGTGTAGAGTGTTACGCATGAGTAGGAAAAAAAGTTATTGAACAGATTTTGAGAGAATGGCCGCCAAAGTCCAAAATCAGGCATTTTTCGTCAAAAATGGCCGCCATTTTGAAAAGAAATGCGGAAATCAGAAAACTAAAAAATACCTTTCCTGGAAATATTTTTAGGTATTTTGTGCAAAATTTCAGAAAGATTTGACCATATACTTTAAAGATAAAAATTAGCCCAAGGGCTAAGAAAGGTTACCAGACAATGTATATTTTAGATATTAGCCTTTTGCCCCATGACCTTGAAAATAAGGTAATTGGTCAATTTGAGGTCACGAGAACATTTTGCCCATATCATTTCTAGCATGTCCACAATTGATTCCTAAGCTGTAAAGTCGATATTAAGTGAGATATTAGCCATTTTGTGATGTGACCTTGAAAATGAGGTCAAAGGTCAAGTTCAAGGTCATGAGAATATTCAGCATATATCATTTACAATATGTTTGCAATTAACTCCTAAACCGTAAAGTCCCCAACAAGTGAGATATTAACTTTTTTTGTTCTCTGCCCTTGAAAATGAGGTCAAGGTCAAATTCAAGGTCACCAAAATATTCAGCATATATCATTTCCTATATGTTCA
The DNA here is from genome assembly GCA_949152475.1 of Terebella lapidaria. Lineage (NCBI taxonomy): Eukaryota > Metazoa > Annelida > Polychaeta > Terebellida > Terebellidae > Terebella > Terebella lapidaria. The sequence continues at coordinate 51,701,719 of OX424556.1, read as the reverse complement.
CAATTGATTTCTAAGCTGTAAAGGCGCTAATAAGCAAGATATTGGCCATTTTGTCCTGTGACCTTGAAAATGAGTTCAAAGGTCAAATTCAAGGTCATGAGAATATTCAACATATATCATTTCCTATATGTTCACAATTGATTCCTAAGCTGTAAAGTCGATAATAAGCGAGATATTAGCACATTTGTCCTGTGACCTTTAAAATGAGGTCAAAGGTCAAATTCAAGGTCATGAGAATATTCAGCATATATCATTTCCTATATGTTCACAATTGATTCCTAAGCTGCAAAGTCGATAATAAGCAAGATATTAGCCATTTTGTCATTTGACCTTGAAAATGAGGTCAAAGGTCAAATTCAAGGTCATGAGAATTTTCAGCATATATCATTTTATATATGTTCACAATTGATTCCTAAGCTGTAAAGTCGCTAATAAGCAAGATATTGGCCGTTTTGTCCTGTGACCTTGAAAACGAGGTCAAAGGTCAAATTCAAGGTCACGAGAATTTTCAGCATATATCATTTCCTATATGTTCACAATTGATTCCTAAGCTGTAAAGTCGATAATAAGCGAGATATTAGCAATTTTGTCCTGTGACCTTGAAAATGAGGTCAAAGGTCAAATTCAAGGTCACGAAAATAGTCAGCATATATCATTTCCTATACGTTCACAATTGATTCCTAAACTGTAAAGTCGATAATAAGCGAGATATTAGCCATTTTGTCATGTGACCTTGAAAATGAGGTCAAAGGTCAAATTCAAGGTCACAAGAATATTCAGCATATATCATTTCCTATATGTTCACAACTGATTCCTAAGCTGTAAAGTCGATAATAAGCGAGATATTAGCCATTTTGTCCTGTGACCTTGAAAATGAGGTCAAAAGTCAAATTCAAGGTCACGAGAATTTTCAGCATATATCATTTCCTATATGTCCACAATTCATTCCTAGTCTCTAATTTCAATATTAAGTAAGATATTAGGCTCAATGTGTGCCATTATAAAGCATAGGAAAATTTAACATGGGAAAGTCACATTTGGGCCGAGTTTGGGCCCAAAATGGCCCACTTCAAGCGATTCAAGCGCAACGAAATTTATACATGTCACAGGGGTACATATGAGGAGTGTTTTTCATCAATAAGAAAAAAAATTAGCCCAAAGGCTAGGATAGGTTACCGGACAATTTTGGTTTGGCCATGGCAGCATTGGCAGGTAACAGACCTTGAGATTTACCAATCAAGGTTCGCAGTGTAAACATATGACCTTGGGATTTACCAATCAAGGTCATCCGTATGAACTTCGATGTAACCATTACATGTATGTGTGCGGCATTTGATATTCTATATGTTGGGTGGAATCGTTTAGGCCGCTCAGGTCAATTTACACATTCCAAGTCAGACATTTGGCACTCAAGGTCATCTGACGTCAAGTTCAAGGTCATCATTAGTTGTGCCATATATGTCTTCCTATATGTTCATAATGCAAACATGAGCTCAATCTGCAAGCATTTCATCTACAAAGGCAAATCTGGGCATTTTTTGACCCCAAAATGGCTGTTTTGACCTTCCAAGGTCATCCAAGGTCAAATTCAAGGTCACCACACAAGTCGCCATATATGACTTCCCATTTGAAAGTGCCAATTTCTAAGCTCTATCTTCAAGCGTTCTATGAGTACAGTCCTGACAGCTCCCATTATGAAGGAAAAAAGTGCCGAAAATTTTCCAAGTCCAAAATTTTTTTCAAAGGGTGAAAATTTTTTTTTGCCTAGAAATGGCCCAAAATGGATAGTAATGTTATTTGGGGCGAAAAAAAATTTTTTCACCGACTCGTCAAAAATTCAAAATGGCCGCCACACTGAGATCGGCGATTCAAGGGCAACAAAACTTATACACGTCACAGAGGTATATAAGAGGAATCTTTTTAAGCAAAAATCTCAAAACTGATCAGAGAGTTTTTGAGAAAATACAGACCAGGTGCAAATTTGAGCGTTTTTCGACCCAAAAATGGCTGTTTTGACCTTTCAAGGTCATCCAAGGTCAAATTCAAGGTCACCACACAAGTCGCCATATATGACTTCCCATTTGGAAGTGCCAATTTCTAAGCTCTATCTTCAAGCGTTCTATGAGTACTGTAAGTCCGGACAGCTCCCATTATGAAGGGAAAAAGTGCCGAAAATTTTCTAAGTCCAAAATTTTTTTCAAAGGGTGAAAAATTTTTTTTGCCCTAGAAATGGCCCAAAATGGATAGTAATGCGATTTGGGGCGAAAAAATTTTTTTTCGCCGACCCGCCAAAAATTCAAAATGGCCGCCACACGGAAACCGGCAGATTTAGGGCAACCAAACTTATACATATCACAGAGGTATATGAGGGGAATCTTTTGAAACCAAAAACTCAAAACTGATCAGACAGTTTTTGAGAAAATGGCCGTCAAAGTCCAAAATTGAGCGTTTTTCAACAAAAACGGCCGCCATTTTGAAAAAAATGCGAAAATCAAAAAACAAAAAAATACCTCCTTCTCAAAATATTTTTAGGCATTTTTGTGCAAAATTTCAGAAAGATTCGATCGTTAACTTTAAAGATAAAAATGTTAACGCCGGACGGACGGACGGACGGACGGACGGACGGACGGACGGACGGACGACGGACGCAACGCCATGCCAATAGGTTATCGGACCAAAGGTCCGGTAACCTAAAAAGTTACTGAACAGATTTTGAGAAAACGACCATCGAAGTCCAAAATTGGCCATTTTTCGACGAAAACGGCGGCTCTGACCTTGAAACCAAGGTCAGAGGTCAAATTCAAGGTCACGACAATATTCAGCATATATCATTTCCTATATGTCCACAATTGATTCCTAGTCTCTAATCTCAATATTAAGTGAGATATTAGGCTTTAATGTGTCCCATTATAAAGCATAGGAGAATTTAACATGGGAAAGTCCCATTTGGGCCGAGTTTGGGCCCAAAATGGCCCACTTCGAGCGATTCAAGCGCAACGAAATTTATACATGTCACAGGGGTACATATGAGGAGTGTTATGCATCAATAAAAAAAAAAGTTACTGAACAGATTTTGAGAAAATGGCCGCCAAAGTCCAAAATCAGGCATTTTTCGTCGAAAACGGCCGCCATTTTGAAAAAAATGCGAAAATCAAAAAACTAAAAAATACCTCCCTCTCGAAATATTTTTAGGCATTTTTGTGCAAAATTTCAGAAAAATTTGATCGTAAACTTTAAAGATAAAACTGTTGACGGACGACGACGACGACGACGGACGACGACGCCGGACGCATCGCCATGCCAATAGGTTACGGATAATAGGTCCGGTAACCTAAAAATACCTCCCTCTCGAAATATTTTTAGGCATTTTTGTGCAAAATTTCAGAAAAATTCGATCTTAAACTTTAAAGATAAAATTGTTGACGTACGACGACGGACGACAGACGACTACGCCGGACGCAACGCCATGCCAATAGGTTATCAGACCAAAGGTCAAGTAACCTAAAAACTAAAAAAAAACTTTCCTGGAAATATTTTTAGGTATTTTTGTGCAAAATTTCAGAAATATTCGCCTGTAAGCTTTAATGATAAAAAATTAGGCCAAGGGCCAAAGATAGGTTACCGGACAATGTTTAATATTTTAGAAGTTAGCCAGGTCACTGGTTGAATTCAAGGTCAAAAGAATATTCAGCATATATAACATTAAGCATATATCATGTCCACAGTTGATTGCTAAGCTGTAAATTCAATAATCAGAGAGATATTAGCAATTTTGTGCTGTGGCCTTGAAAATGAAGGGGCAAAAGTCAAATTCAAGGTCATCAAAATATTCATTGTATATCATTTTCTATATGATGTCCACAATTGATTCCCAAGCCATACAGTCAATAGAGGAGCAAGATATGAGCCAGTTTGTCCTTGGACCTTGGAAATGAGATCAGAGGTCAAATTCAAGGTCACGAGAATATTCAGCATATATCATTTCCTATATGTCCACAATTGATTCCTAAGCTGTAAAATCGATAATACTGGTAAGTGAGATAGCAGCCATTTTGTCCTGTTACCTTGAAAATGAGGTCAAAGGTCAAATTCAAGGTCATGACAATAATCTGCATATATCATTTCCTATATGTTCATAATTGATTACTAAGCTGTAAAGTCGATAACAAGCGAGATATTAGCCATTTTGTCCTGTGACCTTGAAAATGAGGTCGAAGGTCAAATTCAAGGTCATCAGAATATTCAGCATATATCATTTCCTATATGTCCACAATTGATTCCTAAGCTGTAGAGTCGATAATAAGCGAGATATAAGCCATTTTGTGCTCTGACCTTGAAACTGAGGTCAGAGGTCAAATTCAAGGTAACGAGAATATTCAGCATATATCATTTCCTATGAGTCCACAATTGATTCCTAGTCTCTAATCTCAATATTAAGTGAGATATTAGGCATAATGTGTCCCATTATAAAGCATAGGAGAATTTAACATGGGAAAGTCCCATCTGGGCCGAGTTTGGGCCAAAATGGCCCACTTCGAGCGATTCAAGCGCAACGAAATTTATAGACATCATAGAAGTACATATGAGGAGTGTTATGTATCAAAAAGAAAAAAAGTTACTGAACAGATTTTTAGAAAATGGCCGCCAAAGTCCAAAATCAGGCATTTTTCGTCGAAAACGGCCGCCATTTTGAAAAAAATGCGAAAATCAAAAAACTAAAAAATACCTCCTTCTTGAATTATTTTTAAGTATTTTTGTGCAAAATTTCAGAGAAATTCGCCCGTAAACAATAAAGATAAAAATGTGGACGACGACGACGACGACGACGACGGACGACGGACGCAACGCCATGCCAATAGGTTATCGGACCATAGGTCCGGTAACCTAAAATTAGCCCAAAGGCTAAGACAGGTTACCGGACAATTTTGGTTTGGCCATGGCAGCATTGGCAGGTAACAGACCTTGAGATTTACCAATCAAGGTTCGCAGTGTGAACAAATGACCTTGAGATTTACCAATCAAGGTCATTCGTGTGAACTTCGATGTCACCATTACATGTTCATAATACAAAGATATATCTGGGTGGAATCGTTTAGGCCGCTCAGGTCAATTTACACATTACGAGTCAGACATTTGGCACTCAAGGTCATCTGACGTCAAGATCAAGGTCATCATTAGTTGTGCCATATATGTCTTGCTATATGTTCATAATGCAAACATGAGTTCTATCTGCAAGCATTTCATCTATAGAGGCAAATCTGGGCATTTTTTGACCCCAAAATGGCTGTTCTGACCTTTCAAGGTCATCGAAGGTCAAATTCAAGGTCACCACACAAATCACCATATATGACTTCCCATTTGAAAGTGCTAATATCCAAGCTCCATCTTCAAGCGTACTATGAGTACAGTCCGGGCAGCTCCCATTATGAAGGGAAAAAGTGCCGAAAATTTTCCAAAAATTTCCAAAAAATTTTTCAAAGGGTGAAAAAAATTTTTTGCCTAGAAATGGCCCAAAATGGATAGTAATGCGATTTGGAGCGAAAAAAAATTTTTTGCCGACTCGTCGAAAATTCAAAATGGCCGCCACACGGAGATCGGCGATTCAAGGGCAACAAAACTTATACACATCATAAAGGTACATAAGGGGAATCTTTTGAAACAAAAATCTCAAAACTGATCGGACAGTTTTCGAGATAAGACGGACAAGGTGCAAATTTGGGCATTTTTCGACCCAAAAATGGCTGTTTTGACCTTTGAAGGTCATCCAAGGTCAAATTCAAGGTCACCACACAAGTCGCCATATATGACTTTCCATTTGAAAGTGCCAATTTCTAAGCTCTATCTTCAAGCATTCTATGAGTACAGTCTTCACAGCTCCCATTATGAAGGAAAAAAAGGGCCGAAAATTTTCCAAGTCCAAAATTTTTTTCAAATGGTGAAAAATTTTTTTTTGTCTAGAAATGGATAGTAATGCGATTTGGGCCGAAAATTTTCTTTTTCGTCGACCCGTCGAAAATTCAAAATGGCCGCCATACGCAGACCGGCGATTCAAGGGCGACCAAACTTATACACATCACAGAGGTACATAAGGAGAATCTTTTGAAACAAAAATCTCAAATCTGATCAGACAGTTTTTGAGAAAACGACCGTCAAAGTCCAAAATTAGCTGTTTTTCGTCAAAAATGGCCGCCATTTTGAAAATAATTCAAAAATCAAAAATTAGGCCAAGGGCCAAAGATAGGTTACCGGACAATGTTTAATATTTTAGGTGTTAGCCAGGTCACTGGTTGAATTCAAGGTCAAGAGAATATTCAGCATATATAACATTAAGCATATATCATGTCCACAGTTGATTGCTAAGCTGTAAGTTCAATAATCAGAGAGATATTAGCAATTTTATGCTGTAGCCTTGAAAATGAAGGGGCAAAGGTCAAATTCAAGGTCATCAAAATATTCAGTGTATATCATTTTCTATATCATGTATATCATGTCCACAATTGATTCCCAAGCCATACAGTCAATAGAGAAGCAAGATATGAGCCAGTTTGTCCGTGGACCTTGGAAATGAGGTCAGAGGTCAAATTCAAGGTCACGAGAATATTCAGCATATATCATTTGATACCTCCCTGAACCCTAGTAAGGCAACTGGCCTCGATAAAATTCCCTCCAGGTTTGTAAAGGATGGAGCTAGGTATATTGTATCTCCCTTAACTCATAATGTAAATTTATCTATATCTAGTGGCATTATTCCAGATGATCTGAAAGCTGCTAGAATAAATACAATCCACAAAAAGAACTCTAAGACTGAAGCTGGCAACTATCGACCTGTGTCAACAAGCTCCTATATGAGCTTCAATCTGGATTTCGGCCCTCTTATTCCCCTCTTATTTTTTTCTTTAGGCTTTCCATAGATGTCGGATGGAATTGAAAACAACAGTCTTTAAATGTCGTTTTCTTAGCAAAATACTGTGCAGTGACTATTAAATTTTGTCTACAATATCAAGTATCATTCAAGGAGTACATTGTGAGTGGTAAATTCCCCCGTGACTTTGATAGAACAAACTCTTTCATTAAAGAAATCATTGACGTGGGCGATAATCAGTGACTTTTGGTAGCAGTGTGTCGGTCATAACGTCCCCACAAGTCCGTCCATATACATCAGTCTGCCTGCCCGACTGCGCCAGAAATTATTGTCATCATAACGTCAACGTGTATCAACTCATGAACTATGTCACATGCAAGTCCAACGTCAACGGGAAGAGGTATTGGTCACTCCACACCCATTACAACGCATGAGGCCAATATCGTGTTGCAAGCAAATGAACTGACCAATCAGAGGGTATACTTATCTCCAGTGAACCCAAGCAACAAAGACTTATATGATCTCATACTCAGCATAAAAGGTGAACTTGTTTCATCAGTGAATGAGCTGCGAAATGAAGTTGCATCACTCAAACAAGACATGACACACTACAATGATAAACTGAACCTGGTTGATGAACGTCTAAACAAGGTGGAAGATGAACTTGACACCAGGCTGGCTATCCAGGATGCTCTGCTGCCCTGTCTGGATGCCGCATATAACACTGATGTCACACTGGTGTGTTCTGGCCTGCAGGAACATGCTGACGAAGACATCTATAAGAAAGCGCAGTCACTCCTGGAGGAAGGACTTGGACTTGATATTCAGGTGGAAAAGGCAATGAGGATGAGAGGTAAAGGTGACAGACCAGGACTGGTTAAAATCCAGCTAAAGAGTAAAGAAGACAAGATCAAAGCATTGCGAGCAAAACAAAGACTGAAAAACACAAGGTATTCCAAAGTCTTCATACGATCATCCCAGAGTCACGCAGAGAGAGTTACCCAACAGAACTTTCATACTATCCTGAAACAGCTCCCAACAGGGGCTAATTTTCGTGTGACAGCCCATGGAAAAATCGTCAAGAAGGATGAAGCTTGGGACCGCCCACCACCTATATCAACGCATGAGCAGCCACCCTGGTCACCGAGGGACCAAGTACTGAGGTCATCACATGAACAACAACCCTGGTCACCCAGAGAACAACCACCATGGTCATCGCGCGAGCAGACACTACCAAAGACAAGTATGGCTCGTGGCCTCACTTCACCCAGTTACTACTAGGGACGCGACCAGCCCTTGGATGATTCCAAATATGAACAAACTGTTGTGTATGATGATGTTGTCTGCTGTAAACTTGATAAATGTATCTTTAATATATCTATGTGGAACGTAAATGGGTGGACACAAAATAATAATGCGCTCAGGGAACATATTGTAACCAACAAGAGATCTGATGTATATGCTATATGTGAAACACACTTGAGAGAAAATGAGAATATTCAAGTACCAGGATATGTTTGGTATGGCTATAATAGGAATAATACTCATGTCAATGCGGTAAAAGGATCTGGTGGTGTAGGTATTTTAGTCAGCATTAAAAGATTAAAAAGGTATTACGTTGAAATCATAGATAAGACATTTGATGGTATTCTAGGTGTTTTATTCACTCATAGAGAAATAGGTACTAAAATAATTATTTTTGTTTGCTATCTGAGTCCTGAGAACTCAGTATGGGGTAGAAACTCTGATTTATTCTTCGCACATCTTGAGAATGTATGTACAGGTTTTCTTTTACTGATCATATATTTGTTGCTGGTGATATTAATGCAAGGATTGGTGAACTGGATGATCACGTAAAACTGGTAGATAAGATAGCAAGAAGGTATGTTTTAGATAAGGTAAAATCTGGGCACTGCGAAAATTTTCTTAGTTTTTTGAAGAGTTCACAAATGTGCATATTGAATGGTCGTATCACACCTGATAAGAATGACTATACGTTTGTATCTACGAATGGTAAGTCTGTTGTAGATTATATTCTCACATCACACGATAATGTACCAAATTGTAAATCATGTGAAGTTGAGCTGACAAGTGATTTGATCAGTAAATTTGATTGTATGTGTTTATTGTCAGACATATGTAAAGCTCCAGACCATTCTATGATAAGTGTGATATTAGAATTTCCATATGTACAAAGTCATCCTGACACAGTGAAAAGTAATATTGATTTTAGGGAAAAACAATCTTCTTATGTTAAAGAAAAGTTTAATTTTAAAAATTGCTCAGGAAATTTCATGAGAACTGCTGAGTGGAACAAAAATGTAGAAAATATTATTGGAGATATAAGCAATGCCATGCCTACACAAAGAAAGATTGATGATTTGTATGAGAATATATGTTGTTCTGTCTCAAATGAAATGTCCCATTTTGGTGTAAAAAGGAAATTATTTGTTAGAAAGGGGAAAAGAAAAGGGGTACATGCAAAACCATACTGGTGTGAACAATTAACATCTCTTTGGAATATTATGAGAGAAAAAGAGAAAAGGTTTGTAAAGTATAGGGGTGATTATGAAACAATAAGATTGTTCAGAAGAAATTACCAGAATGCAAGACAAAGCTTTGATAAGGAATTACGAAGACGTAAAAGACTGTACAACCGAAATATAGTAAATCAGCTTGAAAATGTGTGCACAAGTAATCACAAGGATTTCTGGAATTTTATTAAACAACTCGGGCCCAGAAAAATGGTACATATTCCAATTGCGGTGGACACTGAGAATGGTGTTACTTATAACATGCAGGCTGTGTTGAATAAATGGAAAAATGAATTTGAAATTTTGTATAATCAGTGCAGCTGTGATGCAAATCATATCTTTAATGAATCTTTTTATGAAAATGCTGTGAACACACTTAATAACGTAATTAGGCCTGATTGTGCTGAAAATTTTTCTGATTTTGATTGTTTTATTGATATTAATATGGATATTTCAATGGAGGAAGTATCAAAAGCGTCGAATAAGTTGAAATGTAATAAAAGTACTGGGATAGATGGAATCCCAAATGAAATATTGAAATTAAATTCCATGATCTCCATAATGTATAATTTTTTCAACTTAATTTTCAAATCAAGTGTATGGCCATCTGTATGGTCGAAAAGTGTTATTGTACCTATACCTAAGAGCCCAGACCGCGATCCAAAAATACCTTTAAATTACCGAGGTATTTCATTATCTTCTTGTATTTCTAAAGTTTTAACAAGTATATTGAACGAGCGTTTGTGTACCTACTATAATATGTTTGATATAATGGTTGATGAACAAAATGGATTCAGAAAAGGTAGATCATGTCAAGACCATTTGTATAATCTAACAAGTATAATAAGATATAGACAAAACACAAATAGAAACACATTTGTTGCCTTTATTGACTACAAGAAAGCTTTTGACTCTGTTGATAGAACATTATTGTTATATATGTTACATGAATATGGCATACATGGTAATATGTTACATTTGGTCAAAAATATGTATAATAAGACAGAATCCTGTGTTAAAATAAATAATCTGTATACTGATTGGTTTAATATAACATATGGTGTAAAGCAAGGGGATAACTTATCACCAACCCTCTTTGGACTGTATGTAAATAGATTAGCAGAACATATCAATAGTCTGGATCTAGGAGTAAAGTTTGGTCAATTAAATGTCAGTCTTCTGTTGTATGCAGATGATGTAGTTTTGTTAGCTGAAAATGAAAGTAAACTACAACGTTTGTTAAATGAACTTCATACGTGGAATTGTTTGTGGAGGTTACAACTAAATATTGATAAATCAAAGATTATGCAATTTGTTCCTAAATACAAATCAGGTAAAGATAGAAAATTCATATATGGTCATTGTGAACTAGAAACAGTTAGCATGTATAAGTACTTAGGAGTTTATCTTGATACTAAGTTGAGTTTTGACGTATGTGCAGAAGTTCTGTCTGATTCAGCAAGCCGTGCACTAGGTGGTATCATTTCCAAGTTCAAACAATTAAACGATGTTGGGTATAATACTTTCACAAAGCTCTTTGAGACAGGGGTACTACCTATTTTACATTTCGGTGCTGAAATCTGGGGTTATGGTTCATTTCAAGTTTGTGATAAGGTTATAAATAGAGCAATGCGATGGTTTTTAGGTGTACATAGATTTGCCCCCACTAGTGCTGTACAGGGAGACATGGGTTGGCGTTCTCTCAAATATAGACGCTATATTCTGATGTTAAAATACTGGAATAGGTTGATAGTAATGGATGACAATAGATTGACAAAGAAAATTTTTATCTGGAATTTACAACAGCAAGTAGGTAACTGGTGCAGTGACATTAAATCAATAGCAGACACTTTAGAATTGTGCCATTTCTATGATAACCATGTTCAATTTGATATTAAAATGGCTGAGGAAAAAAGCAAGGAAATGATGTATAAAGAATGGATATGTATTATAAAAAGTAAACCCAAATTGAGAACTTATATTTTGTTTAAACATGAATTCATAGTAGAACCATATGTAAAACTGTAAGTAAGTAGGTATGAAAGATCTCTTTTGGCACAACTTAGATGTGGTATTCTACCTCTTGAAATAGAAACTGGTCGCTATACTAATTTACGTGATCTCAAAACAGGTTTATTCAGGAAACTTACACCAGAAGAACGTTTATGTAAAGTTTGTGGTCAAAATCAGGTAGAAGATGAAATTCATTTTCTTTTTGAATGTCCAGTATACAATGGGATTAGACAGGGTTATTTTACAGGCTTTCAGATGAATTATGAAAATTTTTCTAACATGAATAATGTTGAAAAACTCGTACATTTAATGACTATTCAATGGAAAGAGTGTTCAAAACTATTGCTCAAATTATGGCAGAAGCGCAAAAGTATTTTATACGTATGAATATATATTGTTCTCATGATGATATATTTGTTTATGCATATCTGTTTATTGTATATATTTGCTTATATGATGTATATATCTCACTGTTTTCCTACGTCACTGTTTCTGTCTCTCCGACATGTGGTTCAGAGTCACATAAGTCCTCCAAGGGCTGGGTACACAGTACTATTGTTATATTTTTCTGTTCAATTTGGATATGTACATGTGACTTACAAATAAATGAATACAATACAATACAAATATTCCACAGATACATGTCTTATCCATTTATTGGACTCCATCAAATGTCAACAAGACAAAGGCAATTACACAGGTATGATATTATTGGATCTCCAGAAGGCCTTTGACACTGTGGACCACAAAATTCTTTTATGTAAACTGGAAGCCTTAGGATTTCAGAAACCTACCATAGACTGGTTCAAATCCTACCTTAATGGAGGGCTGCAGTCATTTGAGGTAGGGGGCACCCTCTCAACTGCTGCCATAGTTCAATGTGGAGTACCTCAGGGCTCAATCCTGGGGCCTCTACTTTTTCTTATCTATGTGAATGACATGCCCTCAGCAGTGTCCTGCAAGCTGCTGTTGTATGCTGATGATTCTGCTTTAATTGTGTCTGGCAAGGATGTTGCAGAGATTCAGCAAACCCTAAGCTCTGAACTTGAGTCAGTCAGAGAATGGTTGTTAGACAATAAGCTGTCTCTTCACTTGGGGAAGACAGAAACAATCCTGTTCGGATCCAAACAAAGACTCGCCAAACATAGCCAATTGCAGGTAGCCTGTGCAGGTGATAACATCACTTGCAAATCCTGTGTAAAATATATAGGACTGACCATTGATCAGTCCTTATCTGGAGATCAAATTGCTGAAAATATCATCAGCAAATCAAGTTCCAAATTGAAATTTTTGTACAGACAGGCCAGGCAGTTTGACATTAGGACCAAAAGGCTACTGGTGTCAGCACTCATACAGTGCCATTATGATTATGCCAGCTCTTCTTGGTATTCTGGCCTAACCAAGAAGTATCAGGGGAGGCTGCAGACAATGCAGAACAAGATAATACGCTTCCTCCTCAACGCTCAACCCAGAACCCATATAGGTATCAATGAATTTCAACAGGTCAATATGTTGCCAGTAAACCTTAGAGTCGATCAGATTAAGTTGAATCATATGTATAATGTAATTCACAATAAAGCTCCTGAATATCTATCTTCATCCTTCACACAAGTATCCACAATCCATAATAGGAACACCAGGTCCAGCATCTTGTCTTTAGTCATCCCTTCAGTGAGATCCTTTGGTGCTTCTTCTTTTATGTACACTGGTGCTAAGGTCTGGAACTCTCTTCCTAGTCATATAAAAAATTGTTCTTCTCGTTCTAATTTTAAAAGCAGGGTAAAACAGCTTTTATTTCTTAACATGGCCCAAGCAGAAAATGACATATATACCTATCTTTAATTTTATTTCTTATACATCTTGTATTTGTGTCTTTTGTTATGTTATTCACTTTATTACCGTCTAATTATTACCAGTATTGTTCTACATATCCCTTATTATTATTTAGTAAGATTTGTTATTATTTTTATTATTATTATTAGTATTACCTACATTTACCATTGTTGTTTTTATTTTTGTAATATTGTTAAAATCTCTGCTGTCATATTATTGTCTGTGATCATATGGGCCACAATGGAAACAAGTGATTTTTCGCTTTCTTGTGTTACCCTGTGTATTTTATAGTATCATTTACATTTGTATTTATACACTTGTATTTTTACATGGAATATGCAAATAAACTCAATCAAAGATATATGTCCACAATTGATTCCTAAGCTGTAAAATCGATAATAAGTGAGATATTAGCCATTTTGTCCTGTGACCTTGAAAATGAGGTCAAAGGTCAAATTCAAGGTCATGACAATAATCTGCATATATCATTTCCTATATGTTCATAATTGATTGCTAAGCTGTAAAGTCGATAACAAGCGAGATATTAGCCATTTTGTCCTGTGACCTTGAAAATGAGGTCGAAGGTCAAATTCAAGGTCATCAGAATATTCAGCATATATCATTTCCTATATGTCCACAATTGATTCCTAAGCTGTAGAGTCGATAATAAGTGAGATATAAGCCATTTTGTGCTCTGACCTTGAAACTGAGGTCAGAGGTCAAATTCAAGGTCACGAGAATATTCAGAATATATCATTTCCTATATGTCCACAATTGATTCCTAAGCTGTAGAGTCGATAATAAGCGAGATATAAGCCATTTTGTGCTCTGACCTTGAAAGTGAGGTCAGAGGTCAAATTCAAGGTCACGAGAATATTCAGCATATATCATTTCCTATAGGTCCACAATTGATTCCTAGTCTCTAATCTCAATATCAAGTGAGATATTAGGCATAATGTGTCCCATTATAAAGCATAGGAGAATTTAACATGGGAAAGTCCCATTTGAGCCGAGTTTGGGCCAAAATGGCCCACTTCGAGCGATTCAAGCGCAACGAAATTTATAGACATCATAGGAGTACATATGAGGAGTGTTATTTATCAAAAAGAAAAAAAGTTACTGAACAGATTTTGAGAAAATGGCCGCCAAAGTCCAAAATCAGGCATTTTTCGTCGAAAACGGCCGCCATTTTGAAAAAAATGCGAAAATCAAAAAACTAAAAAATAACCCCTTCTTGAATTATTTTTAAGTATTTTTGTGCAAAATTTCAGAAAAATTCGCCTGTAAACAAAAAAGATAAAAATGTGGACGACGACGGACGACGACGACGGACGACGACGGACGACGGCCACAATGCCATGCCAATAGGTTATCGGACCATAGGTCCGGTAACCTAAAAACTAAAAAATACCTCCCTCTCGAAATATTTTTAAGCATTTTTGTGCAAAATTTCAGGAAGATTCAATCGTAAACTTTAAAGATATGAATGTTGACGGACGACGGACGACGGACGACGACGACGACGACGACGGACGCAACGCCACGGCAATAGGTTATCGGACCAAAGGTCCGGTAACCTAAAAACAACATACTGGATCCAGGCGTGGCACTGTGCTTTGATTGTTTAACGCAGTAAAACATCGTCCTGGTTCCAATCGTATACAAAGGCGGGTGCAAGGGATTTGTCATGCATGTAGGGGAGGTGCAGTGTAGACATTTGAGATTTCGGACATGTTTTTGACAACCTCAAGTTGACATTAAGATTATTGCAAACTTTAACTCCAATTATTGATATACTCTTGGTATTAACAATTTTTCTTGCATTCTTGACTTTCAGCTTTGCATATTGTGTACAATGATCTTTCCACAATGCTCTTGAAACAGTCTTTGCAGATTAATTGGCAGTAGACAATTTTGTGCCTCAAACATAATGATAGCAGTTTTCACTTTAACTGAAAACTGTTAACACTTCAACAAAAAAGTGGTAACATTCCGGGAAAACTGCTATCATTAACTGCTATCATTGATAAAGTGTATATACTACTAGTAGTATTTGGGTCGAGTCACGATATTTCAATCCAAATATCATCTTCAGTGCTTTCTTCTGTACTAAGTACACACATTGTGTTTCAGCACAATATGTATTGCTCCGATGATTTATATTATTATTACAGATAATTTCTGAGGGTTTATAGGCAATCTGTACAAGTTGACATCATTTTGCAGCACGTCTCAAATTACTCGCACAAAACTTGTCACACGAGAAAAATGTCGCGCGTCTGGTGCACCCCCGCCCTCCCGGTCATGTAGACATTTGTGCGATTGAGTACGGCAGTCACATACTCAGTCATAACGTGTCAGCTACCAGGCGAATATTCAGGTCATAACGTGTTTCATAACGTGTGAAAATGTTACTATTGATACAGTACACTCTTGAATGTATGGCTGCCTATGGTCTTGCTTCACGTGGTATTGATGAGCTCAAGAGCTATGAAGCTCACAAGTATATTCACACAGAAGTGTTTGTATCAAATATTTATTAAAAATGTTGACTCAAAACAATCACGTGAAAAGACAAAAATTAGCCCAAGGGCTAAGAAAGGTTACCGGACAATATATCTTTTAGATATTAGTATTTTGTCCCGTGACCTTGAAAATAAGGTCATTGGTCAATTCAAGGATATGATAATATTTGGCATATGTCATTTCTAGTATGTCCACAATTGATTCCTAAGCTGTAAAGTCAATAATAAGCTAGATATTATTCAAGGAAAATGAGTTCAAAGGTCAAATCCAAGGTCATAGCAATGTTCAGCATATATCATTTCCTATATGTTCATAATTGATTCCTAAACTGTAAAGTCGATAAGAAGCGAGATATTAGCCATTTTTTCCTGCGACCTTGAAAATGAGGTCAAAGGTCAAGTTCAAGGTCATGCCAATGTTCAGAATGTATCATTTCCTATATGCTCACAATTGATTGCTAAGCTGTAAAGTCGATAAAAGCGAGATATTAGCCATTTTGTCCTGTGATCCTGAAATGAGGTCAAAGGTCAAATTCAATGTCATGGCAATAATATGCATATATCATTTCCTATATGTCCACAATTGATTCCTGAGCTGTAAAGTCAATAATAGGCGAGATATTAGCCATTTTGTTCTCTGACCTTGAAACTGAAGTCATAGGTCAAATTCAAGGTCACGGAATATTCAGCATATATCATTTCCTTTATGTCCACAATTGATCCCTAAGCTGTAAAATCGATAATAAGTGAGATATTAGCCATTTTGTTCTGTCACCTTGAAAATGAGGTCAAAGGTCAAATTCAAGGTCATCAGAATATTCGGCATATATCATTTCCTATATGTCCACAATTGATTCCCAGGCTGTAAAGTTGATAATAAGCGAGATATTAGACATTTTGTGCTCTGACCTTGAAACCGAGGTAAGAGGTCAATTTCAAGGATACGAGAATATTCAGCATATATCATTTCCTATATGTCCACAATTGATCCCTAAGCTGTAAAATCGATAATAAGTGAGATATTAGCCATTTTGTCCTGTGACCTTGAAAATGAGGTCAAAGGTCAAATTCAAGGTCATCAGAATATTCGGCATTTATCATTTCCTATATGTCCACAATTGATTCCTAAGCTGTAAAGTCGATAATAAGCAAGATATTAGACATTTTGTGCTCTGACCTCTAAACCGAGGTCAGAGGTCAAATTCAAAGTCACGAGAATATTCAGCATATATTATTTCCTATATGTCCACAATTGATTCCTAGTCTCTAATCTCAATATCAAGTGAGATATTAGGCTTAATGTGTCCCATTATCAAGCATAGGAGAATTTAACATGGAAAAGTCCCATTTGGGCCAAATTTCGGCCCAAAATAGCCCACTTCGAGCGATTCAAGGGCAACGAAATTTATCCATGTCACAGGGGTACATATGAGGAGTGTTATGCATCAACAAGAACAAAAGTTACTGAACAGATTTTGAGAAAACGACCGTCAGAATCCAAAATTGGTCATTTTTCAACGAAAACGGCCGCTCTGACCTTGAGACTGAGGTCAGAGGTCGAATTCAAGATCACGAGAATATTCAGCATATATCATTTCCTATATGTCCACAATTGATCCCTAAGCTGTAAAATCGATAATAAGTGAGATATTAGCCATTTTGTCCTGTGACCTTGAAAATGAGGTCAAAGGTCAAATTCAAGGTCATCAGAATATTCGGCATTTATCATTTCCTATATGTCCACATTGATTCCTAAGCTGTAAAGTCGATAATAAGCAAGATATTAGACATTTTGTGCTCTGACCTCTAAACCGAGGTCAGAGGTCAAATTCAAGGTCACGAGAATATTCAGCATATATTATTTCCTATATGTCCACAATTGATTCCTAGTCTCTAATCTCAATATCAAGTGAGATATTAGGCTTAATGTGTCCCATTATCAAGCATAGGAGAATTTAACATGGAAAAGTCCCATTTGGGCCAAATTTCGGCCCAAAATAGCCCACTTCGAGCGATTCAAGGGCAACGAAATTTATCCATGTCACAGGGGTACATATGAGGAGTGTTATGCATCAACAAGAACAAAAGTTACTGAACAGATTTTGAGAAAACGACCGTCAGAATCCAAAATTGGTCATTTTTCAACGAAAACGGCCGCTCTGACCTTGAGACTGAGGTCAGAGGTCGAATTCAAGATCACGAGAATATTCAGCATATATCATTTCCTATATGTCCACAATTGATTCCTAGTCTCTAATCTCAATATTAAGTGAGATATTAGGCATAATGTGACCCATTACAAAGCATAGGAGAATTTAACATGGGAAAGTCCCATTTGGGCCAAGTTTGGGCCAAAATGGCCCACTTCGAGCGATTCGAGCGCAACGAAATTTATAGACATCATAGGAGTACATATGAGGAGTGTTATATATCAAAAAGAAAAAAAGTTACTGAACAGATTTTGAGAGAATGGCCGCCAAAGTCCAAAATCAGGCATTTTTCGTCGAAAATGGCCGCCATTTTGGAAAAAATGCGGAAATCAGAAAACTAAAAAAAAAATTTCCTGGAAATATTTTTAGGTATTTTTATGCAAAATTTCAGAAAGATCGGACCATATACTTTAAAGATAAAAATGTGAACGGACGGACGACGGACGACGGACGCAACGCCATGCCAATAGGTTATCGGACCATAGGTCCGGTAACCTAAAAATTAGCCCAAAGGCTAAGATAGGTTACCGGACAATTTTGGTTTGGTCATGGCAGCATTGGCAGGTAACAGACCTTTTACCAATCAAGGTTCGCAGTGTAAACATATGACCTTGGGATTTACCAATCAAGGTCATCCGTATGAACTTCGATGTTACCATTACAAGTATGTGTGCGGCATTTGATATTCTATATGTTGGGTGGAATCGTTTAGGCCGCTCAGGTCAATTTACACATTCCAAGTCAGACATTTGGCACTCAAGGTCATCTGACGTCAAGTTCAAGGTCATCATTAGTCGTGTCATATATGTCTTCCTATATGTTCATAATGCAAACATGAGCTCTATCTGCAATCATTTCATCTATAGAGGCAAATCTGGGCATTTTTTGACCCCAAAATGGCTGTTTTGACCTTTCAAGGTCATCGAAGGTCAAATTCAAGGTCACCACACAAGTCGCCATATATGACTTTCCATTTGAAAGTGCCAATTTCTAAGCTCTATCTTCAAGCATTCTATGAGTACAGTCTTCACAGCTCCCATTATGAAGGAAAAAAAGGGCCGAAAATTTTCTAAGTCCAAAATTTTTTTCAAAGGGTGAAAAATTTTTTTTTGTCTAGAAATGGATAGTAATGCGATTTGGGCCGAAAATTTTCTTTTTCGTCGACCCGTCGAAAATTCAAAATGGCCGCCATACGCAGACCGGCGATTCAAGGGCGACCAAACTTATACACATCACAGAGGTACATAAGGAGAATCTTTTGAAACAAAAATCTCAAATCTGATCAGACAGTTTTTGAGAAAACGACCGTCAAAGTCCAAAATTAGCTGTTTTTCGTCAAAAATGGCCGCCATTTTGAAAATAATTCGAAAATCAAAAATTAGGCCAAGGGCCAAAGATAGGTTACCGGACAATGTTTAATATTTTAGGTGTTAGCCAGGTCACTGGTTGAATTCAAGGTCAAGAGAATATTCAGCATATATAACATTAAGCATATATCATGTCCACATTTGATTGCTAAGCTGTAAGTTCAATAATCAGAGAGATATTAGCAATTTTATGCTGTAGCCTTGAAAATGAAGGGGCAAAGGTCAAATTCAAGGTCATCAAAATATTCAGTGTATATCATTTTCTATATCATGTATATCATGTCCACAATTGATTCCCAAGCCATACAGTCAATAGAGAAGCAAGATATGAGCCAGTTTGTCCGTGGACCTTGGAAATGAGGTCAGAGGTCAAATTCAAGGTCACGAGAATATTCAGCATATATCATTTGATACCTCCCTGAACCCTAGTAAGGCAACTGGCCTCGATAAAATTCCCTCCAGGTTTGTAAAGGATGGAGCTAGGTATATTGTATCTCCCTTAACTCATAATGTAAATTTATCTATATCTAGTGGCATTATTCCAGATGATCTGAAAGCTGCTAGAATAAATACAATCCACAAAAAGAACTCTAAGACTGAAGCTGGCAACTATCGACCTGTGTCAACAAGCTCCTATATGAGCTTCAATCTGGATTTCGGCCCTCTTATTCCCCTCTTATTTTTTTCTTTAGGCTTTCCATAGATGTCGGATGGAATTGAAAACAACAGTCTTTAAATGTCGTTTTCTTAGCAAAATACTGTGCAGTGACTATTAAATTTTGTCTACAATATCAAGTATCATTCAAGGAGTACATTGTGAGTGGTAAATTCCCCCGTGACTTTGATAGAACAAACTCTTTCATTAAAGAAATCATTGACGTGGGCGATAATCAGTGACTTTTGGTAGCAGTGTGTCGGTCATAACGTCCCCACAAGTCCGTCCATATACATCAGTCTGCCTGCCCGACTGCGCCAGAAATTATTGTCATCATAACGTCAACGTGTATCAACTCATGAACTATGTCACATGCAAGTCCAACGTCAACGGGAAGAGGTATTGGTCACTCCACACCCATTACAACGCATGAGGCCAATATCGTGTTGCAAGCAAATGAACTGACCAATCAGAGGGTATACTTATCTCCAGTGAACCCAAGCAACAAAGACTTATATGATCTCATACTCAGCATAAAAGGTGAACTTGTTTCATCAGTGAATGAGCTGCGAAATGAAGTTGCATCACTCAAACAAGACATGACACACTACAATGATAAACTGAACCTGGTTGATGAACGTCTAAACAAGGTGGAAGATGAACTTGACACCAGGCTGGCTATCCAGGATGCTCTGCTGCCCTGTCTGGATGCCGCATATAACACTGATGTCACACTGGTGTGTTCTGGCCTGCAGGAACATGCTGACGAAGACATCTATAAGAAAGCGCAGTCACTCCTGGAGGAAGGACTTGGACTTGATATTCAGGTGGAAAAGGCAATGAGGATGAGAGGTAAAGGTGACAGACCAGGACTGGTTAAAATCCAGCTAAAGAGTAAAGAAGACAAGATCAAAGCATTGCGAGCAAAACAGAGACTGAAAAACACAAGGTATTCCAAAGTCTTCATACGATCATCCCAGAGTCACGCAGAGAGAGTTACCCAACAGAACTTTCATACTATCCTGAAACAGCTCCCAACAGGGGCTAATTTTCGTGTGACAGCCCATGGAAAAATCGTCAAGAAGGATGAAGCTTGGGACCGCCCACCACCTATATCAACGCATGAGCAGCCACCCTGGTCACCGAGGGACCAAGTACTGAGGTCATCACATGAACAACAACCCTGGTCACCCAGAGAACAACCACCATGGTCATCGCGCGAGCAGACACTACCAAAGACAAGTATGGCTCGTGGCCTCACTTCACCCAGTTACTACTAGGGATGCGACCAGCCCTTGGATGATTCCAAATATGAACAAACTGTTGTGTATGATGATGTTGTCTGCTGTAAACTTGATAAATGTATCTTTAATATATCTATGTGGAACGTAAATGGGTGGACACAAAATAATAATGCGCTCAGGGAACATATTGTAACCAACAAGAGATCTGATGTAGATGCTATATGTGAAACACACTTGAGAGAAAATGAGAATATTCAAGTACCAGGATATGTTTGGTATGGCTATAATAGGAATAATACTCATGTCAATGCGGTAAAAGGATCTGGTGGTGTAGGTATTTTAGTCAGCATTAAAAGATTAAAAAGGTATTACGTTGAAATCATAGATAAGACATTTGATGGTATTCTAGGTGTTTTATTCACTCATAGAGAAATAGGTACTAAAATAATTATTTTTGTTTGCTATCTGAGTCCTGAGAACTCAGTATGGGGTAGAAACTCTGATTTATTCTTCGCACATCTTGAGAAATGTATGTACAGGTTTTCTTTTACTGATCATATATTTGTTGCTGGTGATATTAATGCAAGGATTGGTGAACTGGATGATCACGTAAAACTGGTAGATAAGATAGCAAGAAGGTATGTTTTAGATAAGGTAAAATCTGGGCACTGCGAAAATTTTCTTAGTTTTTTTAAGAGTTCACAAATGTGCATATTGAATGGTCGTATCACACCTGATAAGAATGACTATACGTTTGTATCTACGAATGGTAAGTCTGTTGTAGATTATATTCTCACATCACACGATAATGTACCAAATTGTAAATCATGTGAAGTTGAGCTGACAAGTGATTTGATCAGTAAATTTGATTGTATGTGTTTATTGTCAGACATATGTAAAGCTCCAGACCATTCTATGATAAGTGTGATATTAGAATTTCCATATGTACAAAGTCATCCTGACACAGTGAAAAGTAATATTGATTTTAGGGAAAAACAATCTTCTTATGTTAAAGAAAAGTTTAATTTTAAAAATTGCTCAGGAAATTTCATGAGAACTGCTGAGTGGAACAAAAATGTAGAAAATATTATTGGAGATATAAGCAATGCCATGCCTACACAAAGAAAGATTGATGATTTGTATGAGAATATATGTTGTTCTGTCTCAAATGAAATGTCCCATTTTGGTGTAAAAAGGAAATTATTTGTTAGAAAGGGGAAAAGAAAAGGGGTACATGCAAAACCATACTGGTGTGAACAATTAACATCTCTTTGGAATATTATGAGAGAAAAAGAGAAAAGGTTTGTAAAGTATAGGGGTGATTATGAAACAATAAGATTGTTCAGAAGAAATTACCAGAATGCAAGACAAAGCTTTGATAAGGAATTACGAAGACGTAAAAGACTGTACAACCGAAATATAGTAAATCAGCTTGAAAATGTGTGCACAAGTAATCACAAGGATTTCTGGAATTTTATTAAACAACTCGGGCCCAGAAAAATGGTACATATTCCAATTGCGGTGGACACTGAGAATGGTGTTACTTATAACATGCAGGCTGTGTTGAATAAATGGAAAAATGAATTTGAAATTTTGTATAATCAGTGCAGCTGTGATGCAAATCATATCTTTAATGAATCTTTTTATGAAAATGCTGTGAACACACTTAATAACGTAATTAGGCCTGATTGTGCTGAAAATTTTTCTGATTTTGATTGTTTTATTGATATTAATATGGATATTTCAATGCAGGAAGTATCAAAAGCGTCGAATAAGTTGAAATGTAATAAAAGTACTGGGATAGATGGAATCCCAAATGAAATATTGAAATTAAATTCCATGATCTCCATAATGTATAATTTTTTCAACTTAATTTTCAAATCAAGTGTATGGCCATCTGTATGGTCGAAAAGTGTTATTGTACCTATACCTAAGAGCCCAGACCGCGATCCAAAAATACCTTTAAATTACCGAGGTATTTCATTATCTTCTTGTATTTCTAAAGTTTTAACAAGTATATTGAACGAGCGTTTGTGTACCTACTATAATATGTTTGATATAATGGTTGATGAACAAAATGGATTCAGAAAAGGTAGATCATGTCAAGACCATTTGTATAATCTAACAAGTATAATAAGATATAGACAAAACACAAATAGAAACACATTTGTTGCCTTTATTGACTACAAGAAAGCTTTTGACTCTGTTGATAGAACATTATTGTTATATATGTTACATGAATATGGCATACATGGTAATATGTTACATTTGGTCAAAAATATGTATAATAAGACAGAATCCTGTGTTAAAATAAATAATCTGTATACTGATTGGTTTAATATAACATATGGTGTAAAGCAAGGGGATAACTTATCACCAACCCTCTTTGGACTGTATGTAAATAGATTAGCAGAACATATCAATAGTCTGGATCTAGGAGTAAAGTTTGGTCAATTAAATGTCAGTCTTCTGTTGTATGCAGATGATGTAGTTTTGTTAGCTGAAAATGAAAGTAAACTACAACGTTTGTTAAATGAACTTCATACGTGGAATTGTTTGTGGAGGTTACAACTAAATATTGATAAATCAAAGATTATGCAATTTGTTCCTAAATACAAATCAGGTAAAGATAGAAAATTCATATATGGTCATTGTGAACTAGAAACAGTTAGCATGTATAAGTACTTAGGAGTTTATCTTGATACTAAGTTGAGTTTTGACGTATGTGCAGAAGTTCTGTCTGATTCAGCAAGCCGTGCACTAGGTGGTATCATTTCCAAGTTCAAACAATTAAACGATGTTGGGTATAATACTTTCACAAAGCTCTTTGAGACAGGGGTACTACCTATTTTACATTTCGGTGCTGAAATCTGGGGTTATGGTTCATTTCAAGTTTGTGATAAGGTTATAAATAGAGCAATGCGATGGTTTTTAGGTGTACATAGATTTGCCCCCACTAGTGCTGTACAGGGAGACATGGGTTGACTTTCTCTCAAATATAGACGCTATATTCTGATGTTAAAATACTGGAATAGGTTGATAGTAATGGATGACAATAGATTGACAAAGAAAATTTTTATCTGGAATTTACAACAGCAAGTAGGTAACTGGTGCAGTGACATTAAATCAATAGCAGACACTTTAGAATTGTGCCATTTCTATGATAACCATGTTCAATTTGATATTAAAATGGCTGAGGAAAAAAGCAAGGAAATGATGTATAAAGAATGGATATGTATTATAAAAAGTAAACCCAAATTGAGAACTTATATTTTGTTTAAACATGAATTCATAGTAGAACCATATGTAAAACTGTATGTAAGTAGGTATGAAAGATCTCTTTTGGCACAACTTAGATGTGGTATTCTACCTCTTGAAATAGAAACTGGTCGCTATACTAATTTACGTGATCCCAAAACAGGTTTATTCAGGAAACTTACACCAGAAGAACGTTTATGTAAAGTTTGTGGTCAAAATCAGGTAGAAGATGAAATTCATTTTCTTTTTGAATGTCCAGTATACAATGGGATTAGACAGGGTTATTTTACAGGCTTTCAGATGAATTATGAAAATTTTTCTAACATGAATAATGTTGAAAAACTCGTACATTTAATGACTATTCAATGGAAAGAGTGTTCAAAACTATTGCTCAAATTATGGCAGAAGCGCAAAAGTATTTTATACGTATGAATATATATTGTTCTCATGATGATATATTTGTTTATGCATATCTGTTTATTGTATATATTTGCTTATATGATGTATATATCTCACTGTTTTCCTATGTCACTGTTTCTGTCTCTCCGACATGTGGTTCAGAGTCACATAAGTCCTCCAAGGGCTGGGTACACAGTACTATTGTTATATTTTTCTGTTCAATTTGGATATGTACATGTGACTTACAAATAAATGAATACAATACAATACAAATATTCCACAGATACATGTCTTATCCATTTATTGGACTCCATCAAATGTCAACAAGACAAAGGCAATTACACAGGTATGATATTATTGGATCTCCAGAAGGCCTTTGACACTGTGGACCACAAAATTCTTTTATGTAAACTGGAAGCCTTAGGATTTCAGAAACCTACCATAGACTGGTTCAAATCCTACCTTAATGGAAGGCTGCAGTCATTTGAGGTAGGGGGCACCCTCTCAACTGCTGCCATAGTTCAATGTGGAGTACCTCAGGGCTCAATCCTGGGGCCTCTACTTTTTCTTATCTATGTGAATGATATGCCCTCAGCAGTGTCCTGCAAGCTGCTGTTGTATGCTGATGATTCTGCTTTAATTGTGTCTGGCAAGGATGTTGCAGAGATTCAGCAAACCCTAAGCTCTGAACTTGAGTCAGTCAGAGAATGGTTGTTAGACAATAAGCTGTCTCTTCACTTGGGGAAGACAGAAACAATCCTGTTCGGATCCAAACAAAGACTCGCCAAACATAGCCAATTGCAGGTAGCCTGTGCAGGTGATAACATCACTTGCAAATCCTGTGTAAAATATATAGGACTGACCATTGATCAGTCCTTATCTGGAGATCAAATTGCTGAAAATATCATCAGCAAATCAAGTTCCAAATTGAAATTTTTGTACAGACAGGCCAGGCAGTTTGACATTAGGACCAAAAGGCTACTGGTGTCAGCACTCATACAGTGCCATTATGATTATGCCAGCTCTTCTTGGTATTCTGGCCTAACCAAGAAGTATCAGGGGAGGCTGCAGACAATGCAGAACAAGATAATACGCTTCCTCCTCAACGCTCAACCCAGAACCCATATAGGTATCAATGAATTTCAACAGGTCAATATGTTGCCAGTAAACCTTAGAGTCGATCAGATTAAGTTGAATCATATGTATAATGTAATTCACAATAAAGCTCCTGAATATCTATCTTCATCCTTCACACAAGTATCCACAATCCATAATAGGAACACCAGGTCCAGCATCTTGTCTTTAGTCATCCCTTCAGTGAGATCCTTTGGTGCTTCTTCTTTTATGTACACTGGTGCTAAGGTCTGGAACTCTCTTCCTAGTCATATAAAAAATTGTTCTTCTCGTTCTAATTTTAAAAGCAGGGTAAAACAGCTTTTATTTCTTAACATGGTCCAAGCAGAAAATGACATATATACCTACCTTTAATTTTATTTCTTATACATCTTGTATTTGTGTCTTTTGTTATGTTATTCACTTTATTACCGTCTAATTATTACCAGTATTGTTCTACATATCCCTTATTATTATTTAGTAAGATTTGTTATTATTTTTATTATTATTATTAGTATTACCTACATTTACCATTGTTGTTTTTATTTCTGTAATATTGTTAAAATCTCTGCTGTCATATTATTGTCTGTGATCATATGGGCCACAATGGAAACAAGTGATTTTTCGCTTTCTTGTGTTACCCTGTGTATTTTATAGTATCATTTACATTTGTATTTATACACTTGTATTTTTACATGGAATATGCAAATAAACTCAATCAAAGATATATGTCCACAATTGATTCCTAAGCTGTAAAATCGATAATAAGTGAGATATTAGCCATTTTGTCCTGTGACCTTGAAAATGAGGTCAAAGGTCAAATTCAAGGTCATGACAATAATCTGCATATATCATTTCCTATATGTTCATAATTGATTGCTAAGCTGTAAAGTCGATAACAAGCGAGATATTAGCCATTTTGTCCTGTGACCTTGAAAATGAGGTCGAAGGTCAAATTCAAGGTCATCAGAATATTCAGCATATATCATTTCCTATATGTCCACAATTGATTCCTAAGCTGTAGAGTCGATAATAAGTGAGATATAAGCCATTTTGTGCTCTGACCTTGAAACTGAGGTCAGAGGTCAAATTCAAGGTCACGAGAATATTCAGAATATATCATTTCCTATATGTCCACAATTGATTCCTAAGCTGTAGAGTCGATAATAAGCGAGATATAAGCCATTTTGTGCTCTGACCTTGAAAGTGAGGTCAGAGGTCAAATTCAAGGTCACGAGAATATTCAGCATATATCATTTCCTATAGGTCCACAATTGATTCCTAGTCTCTAATCTCAATATCAAGTGAGATATTAGGCATAATGTGTCCCATTATAAAGCATAGGAGAATTTAACATGGGAAAGTCCCATTTGAGCCGAGTTTGGGCCAAAATGGCCCACTTCGAGCGATTCAAGCGCAACGAAATTTATAGACATCATAGGAGTACATATGAGGAGTGTTATTTATCAAAAAGAAAAAAAGTTACTGAACAGATTTTGAGAAAATGGCCGCCAAAGTCCAAAATCAGGCATTTTTCGTCGAAAACGGCCGCCATTTTGAAAAAAATGCGAAAATCAAAAAACTAAAAAATACCCCCTTCTTGAATTATTTTTAAGTATTTTTGTGCAAAATTTCAGAAAAATTCGCCTGTAAACAAAAAAGATAAAAATGTGGACGACGACGGACGACGACGACGGACGACGACGGACGACGGACGACGGCCACAATGCCATGCCAATAGGTTATCGGACCATAGGTCCGGTAACCTAAAAACTAAAAAATACCTCCCTCTCGAAATATTTTTAAGCATTTTTGTGCAAAATTTCAGGAAGATTCAATCGTAAACTTTAAAGATATGAATGTTGACGGACGACGGACGACGGACGACGACGACGACGGACGCAACGCCACGGCAATAGGTTATCGGACCAAAGGTCCGGTAACCTAAAAACAACATACTGGATCCAGGCGTGGCACTGTGCTTTGATTGTTTAACGCAGTAAAACATCGTCCTGGTTCCAATCGTATACAAAGGCGGGTGCAAGGGATTTGTCATGCATGTAGGGGAGGTGCAGTGTAGACATTTGAGATTTCGGACATGTTTTTGACAACCTCAAGTTGACATTAAGATTATTGCAAACTTTAACTCCAATTATTGATATACTCTTGGTATTAACAATTTTTCTTGCATTCTTGACTTTCAGCTTTGCATATTGTGTACAATGATCTTTCCACAATGCTCTTGAAACAGTCTTTGCAGATTAATTGGCAGTAGACAATTTTGTGCCTCAAACATAATGATAGCAGTTTTCACTTTAACTGAAAACTGTTAACACTTCAACAAAAATTAGCCCAAGGGCTAAGAAAGGTTACCGGACAATATACATTTTAGATATTAGCCTTTTGTCCAGTGACCTTGAAAATAAAGTCACTGATAATTTCAAGGCCATGACATTTTCAACAAATATATCACTTCTAGTATGTCCACAATAAATTCATAAGCTGTAAAGTCGATAATAAGTGAGACATTAGCCATTCTGTGATGTGACCTTGAAAATGAGGTCAAAGTTCAAGTTCAAGGTTATGAAAATATTCAGTATATATCATTCCTCTATATTCGTAATTGATTCCTATGCTGTAAATGTAAGTACCAATCTATTACCACCAATACAATCAGATTTTGATGATGCCAATAAGAAACGTAAAATACTACACTTTGCCATGGAAACAAACAAAGCCCGACCAAATAGTTTATCCAAAGACACACTGGCGTCTTCAGGGGCAGACAATGTGTTAAATGTAGTTGTTTCTACTGTACACCAGATGGAATTAGTACTATGAAAATAATTTAGAAATCCGAATCTAACCCCATGGAATAGATACATGACAAGTACAAAAGTACCCAATCACAAGCCCGAAGGCTACTGAGTTGATGGTATCCTCGGGGACAGATTTAACGTCCGCCAGCAGTGACACCGACTCAGTGGTATAAATGTAAGTATCAATCTATTACCACCAATACAATCAAATTTTGAAGTTGCCAATAAGGAAAGTAAAATACAACATTTTGCAATAGAAACAAAGCCCGACCAAATAGTTTATCCAAAGACACACTGGCGTCATCAGGGGCAGATGTAAAGATGATAATAAGGGACATATTAGCCATTTTGTTCTCTGACCTTGAAAATGAGATCAAAGGTCAAATTCTAGATCACCAAAATATTCAGCATACATCATTTCCTATATGTTCACTATGGACCCCTAAGCTGTAAATTTGATAATAAGCGAGATATAAGCCATTTTGTATTTTGACCTTGAAAATAAAATGACTAACCTTGAAATTTAGGTCAAGGGTCAAATTCAAGGTCACTAGAATATTCAGCATATATCATTTCCTATATGTTCACAATTGATTCCTAAGCTGCAAAGTCGCTAATAAGCAAGATATTGGCCATTTTGTCCTGTGACCTTGAAAATGAGGTCAAAGGTCAAATTCAAGGTCACGAGAATATTCAGCATATATCATTTCCTATATGTTCACAATTGATTCCTAAGCCGTAAAGTCGATAATAAGCGAGATATTAGCAATTTTGTCCTGTGACCTTGGAAATGAGGTCAAAGGTCAAATTCAAGGTCACGAGAATATTCAGCATATATCATTTCCTATATGTTCACAATTGATTCCTAAGCTGTAAAGTCGATAATAAGCGAGATATTAGCCATTTTGTCTTGTGACCTTGAAAATGAGGCCAAAGGTCAAATTCAAGGTCACGAGAATATTCAGCATATATCATTTCCTATATGTTCACAATGGATTCCTAAGCTGTAAAGTCGATAATAAGCGAGATATTAGCCATTTTGTCCTGTGACCTTGAAAATGAGGTCAAAGGTCAAATTCAAGGTCACGAGAATATTCAGCATATATCATTTCCTATATGTTCACAATTGATTTCTAAGCTGTAAAGTCGATAATAAGCGAGATATTAGCCATTTTGTCCTGTGACCTTGAAAATGAGGTCAAAGGTCAAATTCAAGGTCACGAGAATATTCAGCATATATCATTTCCTATATGTCCACAATTGATTCCTAGTCTCTAATCTCAATATTAAGTGAGATATTAGGCTTGATGTGTCCCATTATAAAGCATGGGAAAATTTAACATGGGAAAGTCACATCTGGGCCGAGTTTGGGCCCAAAATGGCCCACTTCGAGTGATTCAAGCGCAACGAAATTTACACATGTCACAGAAGTACATATGAGGAGCGTTATTTATCAAAAAGAAAAAAAGTTACTGAACAGATTTTGAGAAAACGACCATCAAAGTCCAAAATTAGCCATTTTCGACGAGAACGGCCGCTATGACCTTGAAACCAAGGTCAGAGGTCAAATTCAAGGTCACGAGAATATTCAGCATATATCATTTCCTATATGTCCACAATTGATTCTTAGTCTCTAATTTCAATTTTAAGTGAGATATTAGGCTTAATGTGTCCCATTATAAAGCATAGGAGAATTTAACATGGGAAAGTCCCATTTGGGCCGAGTTTGGGCCCAAAATGGCCCACTTCGAGCGATTCAAGGGCAACGAAATTTATACATGTCAAAGGGGTACATAGGAGGAGTGTCATGCATCAATAAGAAAAAAAGTTACTGAACAGATTTTGAGAAAACGACCGTCAAAGTCCAAAATTGGCCATTTTTCGACGAAAAAGGCCGCCATTTTGAAAAAAATGCGAAAATCAAAAAACTAAAAAAAACCTTTCCTGGAAATATTTTTAGGTATTTTTGTGCAAAATTTCAGAAATATTCGACCATAAACTTTAAAGATAAAAATGTGAACGGACGACGGACGGACGGACGGACGGACGGACGGACGGACGACGGACGACGGACGCAACGCCACGGCAATAGGTTATCGGACCAAAGGTCCGGTAACCTAAAAAGTGGTAACATTCCGGGAAAACTGCTATCATTAACTGCTATCATTGATAAAGTGTATACTACTAGTAGTATTTGGGTCGAGTCACGATATTTCAATCCAAATATATCTTCAGTGCTTTCTTCTGTACTAAGTACACACATTGTGTTTCAGCACAATATGTATTGCTCCGATGATTTATATTATTATTACAGATAATTTCTGAGGGTTTATAGGCAATCTGTACAAGTTGACATCATTTTGCAGCACGTCTCAAATTACTCGCACAAAACTTGTCACACGAGAAAAATGTCGCGCGTCTGGTGCACCCCCGCCCTCCCGGTCATGTAGACATTTGTGCGATTGAGTACGGCAGTCACATACTCAGTCATAACGTGTCAGCTACCAGGCGAATATTCTGGTCATAACGTGTTTTGTATGGTGAAAATGTTACTATTGATACAGTACACTCTTGAATGTATGGCTGCCTATGGTCTTGCTTCACGTGGTATTGATGAGCTCAAGAGCTATGAAGCTCACAAGTATATTCACACAGAAGTGTTTGTATCAAATATTTATTAAAAATGTTGACTCAAAACAATCACGTGAAAAGACAAAAATTAGCCCAAGGGCTAAGAAAGGTTACCGGACAATATATCTTTTAGATATTAGTATTTTGTCCCGTGACCTTGAAAATAAGGTCATTGGTCAATTCAAGGATATGATAATATTTGGCATATGTCATTTCTAGTATGTCCACAATTGATTCCTAAGCTGTAAAGTCAATAATAAGCTAGATATTATTCAAGGAAAATGAGTTCAAAGGTCAAATCCAAGGTCATAGCAATGTTCAGCATATATCATTTCCTATATGTTCATAATTGATTCCTAAACTGTAAAGTCGATAAGAAGCGAGATATTAGCCTGTTTTCCTGCGACCTTGAAAATGAGGTCAAAGGTCAAGTTCAAGGTCATGCCAATGTTCAGAATGTATCATTTCCTATATGCTCACAATTGATTGCTAAGCTGTAAAGTCGATAAAAGCGATATATTAGCCATTTTGTCCTGTGATCCTGAAATGAGGTCAAAGGTCAAATTCAATGTCATGGCAATAATATGCATATATCATTTCCTATATGTCCACAATTGATTCCTGAGCTGTAAAGTCAATAATAGGCGAGATATTAGCCATTTTGTTCTCTGACCTTGAAACTGAAGTCATAGGTCAAATTCAAGGTCACGGAATATTCAGCATATATCATTTCCTTTATGTCCACAATTGATCCCTAAGCTGTTAAATCGATAATAAGTGAGATATTAGCCATTTTGTTCTGTCACCTTGAAAATGAGGTCAAAGGTCAAATTCAAGGTCATCAGAATATTCGGCATATATCATTTCCTATATGTCCACAATTGATTCCCAGGCTGTAAAGTTGATAATAAGCGAGATATTAGACATTTTGTGCTCTGACCTTGAAACCGAGGTCAGAGGTCAATTTCAAGGATACGAGAATATTCAGCATATATCATTTCCTATATGTCCACAATTGATCCCTAAGCTGTAAAATCGATAATAAGTGAGATATTAGCCATTTTGTCCTGTGACCTTGAAAATGAGGTCAAAGGTCAAATTCAAGGTCATCAGAATATTCGGCATTTATCATTTCCTATATGTCCACAATTGATTCCTAAGCTGTAAAGTCGATAATAAGCAAGATATTAGACATTTTGTGCTCTGACCTCTAAACCGAGGTCAGAGGTCAAATTCAAAGTCACGAGAATATTCAGCATATATTATTTCCTATATGTCCACAATTGATTCCTAGTCTCTAATCTCAATATCAAGTGAGATATTAGGCTTAATGTGTCCCATTATCAAGCATAGGAGAATTTAACATGGAAAAGTCCCATTTGGGCCAAATTTCGGCCCAAAATAGCCCACTTCGAGCGATTCAAGGGCAACGAAATTTATCCATGTCACAGGGGTACATATGAGGAGTGTTATGCATCAACAAGAACAAAAGTTACTGAACAGATTTTGAGAAAACGACCGTCAGAATCCAAAATTGGTCATTTTTCAACGAAAACGGCCGCTCTGACCTTGAGACTGAGGTCAGAGGTCGAATTCAAGATCACGAGAATATTCAGCATATATCATTTCCTATATGTCCACAATTGATCCCTGAGCTGTAAAATCGATAATAAGTGAGATATTAGCCATTTTGTCCTGTGACCTTGAAAATGAGGTCAAAGGTCAAATTCAAGGTCATCAGAATATTCGGCATTTATCATTTCCTATATGTCCACATTGATTCCTAAGCTGTAAAGTCGATAATAAGCAAGATATTAGACATTTTGTGCTCTGACCTCTAAACCGAGGTCAGAGGTCAAATTAAAGGTCACGAGAATATTCAGCATATATTATTTCCTATATGTCCACAATTGATTCCTAGTCTCTAATCTCAATATCAAGTGAGATATTAGGCTTAATGTGTCCCATTATCAAGCATAGGAGAATTTAACATGGAAAAGTCCCATTTGGGCCAAATTTCGGCCCAAAATAGCCCACTTCGAGCGATTCAAGGGCAACGAAATTTATCCATGTCACAGGGGTACATATGAGGAGTGTTATGCATCAACAAGAACAAAAGTTACTGAACAGATTTTGAGAAAACGACCGTCAGAATCCAAAATTGGTCATTTTTCAACGAAAACGGCCGCTCTGACCTTGAGACTGAGGTCAGAGGTCGAATTCAAGATCACGAGAATATTCAGCATATATCATTTCCTATATGTCCACAATTGATTCCTAGTCTCTAATCTCAATATTAAGTGAGATATTAGGCATAATGTGACCCATTACAAAGCATAGGAGAATTTAACATGGGAAAGTCCCATTTGGGCCAAGTTTGGGCCAAAATGGCCCACTTCGAGCGATTCGAGCGCAACGAAATTTATAGACATCATAGGAGTACATATGAGGAGTGTTATATATCAAAAAGAAAAAAAGTTACTGAACAGATTTTGAGAGAATGGCCGCCAAAGTCCAAAATCAGGCATTTTTCGTCGAAAATGGCCGCCATTTTGGAAAAAATGCGGAAATCAGAAAACTAAAAAAAAAATTTCCTGGAAATATTTTTAGGTATTTTTATGCAAAATTTCAGAAAGATCGGACCATATACTTTAAAGATAAAAATGTGAACGGACGGACGACGGACGGACGGACGACGGACGCAACGCCATGCCAATAGGTTATCGGACCATAGGTCCGGTAACCTAAAAATTAGCCCAAAGGCTAAGATAGGTTACCGGACAATTTTGGTTTGGTCATGGCAGCATTGGCAGGTAACAGACCTTTTACCAATCAAGGTTCGCAGTGTAAACATATGACCTTGGGATTTACCAATCAAGGTCATCCGTATGAACTTCGATGTTACCATTACAAGTATGTGTGCGGCATTTGATATTCTATATGTTGGGTGGAATCGTTTAGGCCGCTCAGGTCAATTTACACATTCCAAGTCAGACATTTGGCACTCAAGGTCATCTGACGTCAAGTTCAAGGTCATCATTAGTTGTGTCATATATGTCTTCCTATATGTTCATAATGCAAACATGAGCTCTATCTGCAATCATTTCATCTATAGAGGCAAATCTGGGCATTTTTTGACCCCAAAATGGCTGTTTTGACCTTTCAAGGTCATCGAAGGTCAAATTCAAGGTCACCACACAAGTCGCCATATATGACTTCCCATTTGAAAGTGCCAATTTCTAAGCTCTATCTTCAAGCGTTCTATGAGTACAGTTCGGACAGCTCCCATTATGAAGGAAAAAAGTGCCGAAAATTTTCTAAGTCCAAAAATTTTTTCAAAGGGTGAAAATTTTTTTTGGCCCTAGAAATGGCCCAAAATGGATAGTAATGCGATTTGGGGTGAAAAAATTTTTTTTCGCCGACCCGCCAAAAATTCAAAATGGCCGCCACACGGAAACCGGCGAATTTAGGGCAACCAAACTTATACATATCACAGAGGTATATGAGGGGAATCTTTTGAAACCAAAAACTCAAAACTGATCAGACAGTTTTTGAGAAAATGGCCGTCAAAGTCCAAAATTGAGCATTTTTCGACAAAAACGGCCGCCATTTTGGAAAAAATGTGAAAATCAAAAAACAAACAAATACCTCCTTCTCAGAATATTTTTAGGCATTTTTGTGCAAAATTTCAGAAAGATTCGATCGTTAACTTTAAAGATAAAAATGTTAACGCCGGACGGACGACGGACGCAACGCCATGCCAATAGGTTATCGCACCAAAGGTCCGGTAACCTAAAATGTGAACAGACGGACGACGGACGGACGCAACGCCATGCCAATAGGTTATCGGACCATAGGTCTGGTAACCTAAAAATTAGCCCAAGGGCTAGGATAGGTTACTGGACAATTTTGGCTTGAAGCATTGCAAGTGACATATGACTTTGAGATTTACCAATCAAGGTCATCTTTATGAACTGCAATATCACCATTAGGTATGTTGCATATGATTTCATATATGTTCATATTTCAAACATATAAGCTCTATCAACAAGAATTTTCTCTATAGAGGCCACTTTACACATGTCAGGTCAGGCAAGGTTGTGAGATTTGGATTTCAAAGTCATATATAAGGTCAAATTAAAGGTCTCCAACAGATGTGCTATAAATATATACATGACTTCTTGTAAGCTTATACACAATCCTAACCTGTATGTGCAAGTGTTTAAGCCTCGGTGGCTAATTTACACATTTCACATCGGACATTTAGCACTCATGGTCATCTGAGGTCAAGGTCAAGGTCATCATCAGCTGTTCCATATATGACTTCCTATATGCTCATAATGCAAACTTAAGCTCTATTTACAAGCATTTCATCTGTAGAGGCAAATCTGGGCATTTTTTTACCCGAAAATGGCTGTTTTGACCTCTCAAGGTCATCAAAATTTCCCAAAATTTTTTCAAAGGGTGAAAATTCTTCTCTTTTTTTTTTGCCTAGAAGTAGCCCAAAATGGATACTAATGCAATTTGAGGCAAAAAAAATGTTTTTCCACTGACCGGTCAAAAATTAAAAAATAGCCCAAGGGCTAAGAAAGGTTACCGAACAATACATATTTTAGATATTAGTAGTTTGTCCCGTGACCTTGAAAATAAGGTCATTGGTCAATTCAAGGACACAGTAATATTCGGCATATGTCATTTCTAGTATGTCCACAACTGATTTTTAAGCTGTAAAGTCAATAATAAGCGAGATATTAGCCATCATGTCCTGCGACCTTGAAAATGAGGTCAAAGGTTCAATTCAAGGTCATAGCAAATTTCAGCTTATATAATTTCCTATACGTTCATAATTGACTCCTAAGCTCTGAATAAGCTAATAGCCATTTTGTCCTGTGACCTTGAAAATTAGGTCAAAGGTGAAGTTCAAGGTCATGACAATGTTCAGAATATATCATTTTCTATATGTCCACAATTGATTGCTAAGCTGTAAAGTCGATAAAAAGCGAGATATTAGCCATTTCGTTCTCTGACCTTGAAAATGAGGTCAAAGGTCAAATTCAAGGTCATAGCAATATTCAGCATATATCATTTCCTATATGTTTATAATTGAATCCTGAGCTGTAAAATTGATAATAAGCGAGATATTAGCCATTTCGCCTGCGACATTGAAAATGAGGTCAAAGGTCAAGTTCAAGGTCATGACAATGTTCAGAATATATCATTTTCTATATGTTCACAATTGATTGCTAAGCTGTAAAGTCGATAAGTGAGATATTAGCCATTTTGTCCTGTGATCCTGAAAATGAGGTCAGAGGTCAAATTTAAGGTCATGATAATATTCAGCATATATCATTTCCTTTATGTCCACAATTGATCCCTTAGCTGTAAAATCGATAATAAGTGTGATATTGGCCATTTTGTTCTGTGACCTTGAAAATGAGTTCAAAAGTCAAAATCAACATCATCAGAATATTTGGCATATATCGTTTCCTATATGTCCACAATTGATTCCTAAGCTGTAAAGTCGATAATAAGCGAGATATTAGCCATTTTGTGCTCTGACCTTGAAACTGAGGCCGGAGGTCAAATTCGAGGTCACGTGAATATTCAGCATATATTATTCCCTATATGTCAACAATTGATCCCTAAGCTGTAAAATCGATAATAAGTGAGATATTAGCCATTTTGCTCTGTGACCTTGAAAATGAGATCAAGGTCAAATTCAAGGTTATCAGAATATTCAGCATATACCATTTCCTATATGTCCACAATTGATTCATAAGCTGTAAAGTCGATAATGAACGAGATATTAGCCATTTTGTACTCTGACCTTGAAACCGAGGTCAGAGGTCAACTTCAAGGTCACAAGAATATTCGGCATATATCAATTCCTATATGTCCACAATTGATTCCTAGTCTCTAATCTCAATATAAAGTGAGATATTAGGCTTAATGTGTCCCATTATAAAGCATAGGAGAATTTAACATTA
Organism: Terebella lapidaria; assembly: GCA_949152475.1. NCBI lineage: Eukaryota > Metazoa > Annelida > Polychaeta > Terebellida > Terebellidae > Terebella > Terebella lapidaria. The sequence goes on along the minus strand of OX424556.1, from coordinate 51,664,269 downwards.
GACAGTTCCATCGAGCGATTCAAGGGCAACGAAATTGATACATGTCACAGGGGTACATATGAGGAGTGTTATGCATCAATAAGAAAAAAAGTTACTGAACAGATTTTGAGAAAACGACCATCAAAGTCCAAAATTGGCCATTTTTAGAAGAAAACGGGCGCTCTAACCTTGAAACCGAGGTCAGAGGTCAAGTTCAAGGTCACGAGAATATTCAGCACATATCATTTCCTATATGTCTACAATTGATTCTTAGTCTCTAATTTCAATTTTAAGTGAGATATTAGGCTTAATGTGTCCCATTATAAAGCATAGGAGAATTTAACATGGGAAAGTCCCATTTGGGCCGAGTTTGGGCCCAAAATGGCCCACTTCGAGCGATTCAAGGGCAACGAAATTTATACATGTCACAGGGGTACATAGGAGGAGTGTCATGCATCAATAAGAAAAAAAGTTACTGAACAGATTTTGAGAAAACGACCATCAAAGTCCAAAATTGGCCATTTTTCGACGAAAACGGCCACCATTTTGAAAAAAATGCGAAAATCAAAAAACTAAAAAAAATCTTGCTTGGAAATATTTTTAGGTATTTTTGTGCAAAATTTCAGAAATATTCGCCTGTAAACTTTAATGATATAAATGTGGACGGACAGACGACAGACGACGGACGCAACGCCATGGCAATAGGTTATCGGACCAAAGGTCCGGTAACCTAAAAATGGCTGCCACATGGAGACCGGTGATTCAAGGGCAACAAAACTTAAACACATCATGGGTACATAAGGGGAATCTTTTGAAACCCAAATCACAAAACTGATCAGACAATTTTCGAGAAAAGACAGACAAAGTGCAAATTTATGACTCCCCTTTGAAAGTGCCAATTTCTAAGCTCTATCTTCGAGCGATCTCTGAGTATAGTCTTGGCAGGTCCCATTATGAAGGAAACGATGACGGCGGACGGATGGACGACGGACGCAATGCCATGCCAATATCGGACCAAAAGTTTGGTAACCTAATTGAATTGCATCAAGCAAACTCACATTAACTTCCTTCTGTAGTTTCTTGGTGACTTTTCCAATGATGTACATATTGGAATAGTGTATGCCAACAGCCTGGTACACGGATACATCCTTGTTGGACCCATACACCGCATGAATACGGATCTTTGCCTACACGCAGAAACAAATAAATGACATAAAATTGGACATCAAAGTCTTGAGTAGCCTTGGAAGCGTTTCGGTTATCACACAAGAACGGAACAAGTCTGTGTGATAACAATACTGACCTGTCCAAGTCTGTGTGATAACAGTCCTGACCTGTGCAAGTCTGTGTGATAACAGTACTGACCTGTACAAGTCTGTGTGATAACAGTACTGACCTGTCCAAGTCTGTGTGATAACAGTACTGACCTGTCCAAGTCTGTGTGATAACAGTACTGACCTGTCCAAGTCTGTGTGATAACAGTACTGACCTGTCCAAGTCTGTGTGATAACAGTACTGACCTGTCCAAGTCTGTGATAACAGTACTGACCTGTCCAAGTCTGTGATAACAGTACTGACCTGTACAAGTCTGTGTGATAACAGTACTGACCTGTCCAAGTCCGTGTGATAACAGTACTGACCTGTCCAAGTCCGTGTGATAACAGTACTGACCTGTCCAAGTCCGTGTGATAACAGTACTGACCTGTCCAAGTCTGTGTGATAACAGTACTGACCTGTCCAAGTCTGTGTGATAACAGTACTGACCTGTACAAGTCTGTGTGATAACAGTACTGACCTGTCCAAGTCTGTGTGATAACAGTACTGACCTGTCCAAGTCCGTGTGATAACAGTACTGACCTGTCCAAGTCTGTGTGATAACAGTACTGACCTGTCCAAGTCTGTGTAATAACAGTACTGACCTGTACAAGTCTGTGTGATAACAGTACTGACCAGTACAAGTCTGTGTGATAACAGTACTGACCTGTACAAGTCTGTGTGATAACAATACTGACCTGTACAAGTCTGTGTGATAACAGTACTGACCTGTCCAAGTCTGTGTGATAACAGTACTGACCTGTACAAGTCTGTGTGATAACAGTACTGACCTGTACAAGTCTGTGTGATAACAGTACTGACCTGTCCAAGTCTGTGTGATAACAGTACTGACCTGTCCAAGTCTGTGTGATAACAGTACTGACCTGTACAAGTCTGTGCGATGACAGTACTGACCTGTCCAAGTCTGTGTGATAACAGTACTGAATTGTCCAAGTCTGTGATAACAGTACTGACCTGTACAAGTCTGTGTGATGACAGTACTGACCTGTCCAAGTCTGTGATAACAGTACTGACTTGTCCAAATCTGTGTGATAACAGTACTGACCTGTCCAAGTCTGTGTGATAACAGTACTGACCTGTCCAAGTCTGTGATAACAGTACTGACCTGTACAAGTCTGTGTGATAACAGTACTGACCTGTCCAATTCTGTGTGATAACAGTACTGACCTGTACAAGTCTGTGTGATAACAGTGCTGACCTGTACAAGTCTGCGTGATAACAGTACTGACCTGTCCAAGTCTGTGTGATAACAGTACTGACCTGTCCAAGTCTGTGTGATAACAGTACTGACCTGTCCAAGTCTGTGATAACAGTACTGACCTGTACAAGTCTGTGATAACAGTACTGACCTGTACAAGTCTGTGTGATAACAGTACTGACCTGTCCAAGTCTGTGTGATAACAGTACTGACCTGTACAAGTCTGCGTGATAACAGTACTGACCTGTCCAAGTCTGTGTGATAACAGTACTGACCTGTCCAAGTCTGTGTGATAACAGTACTGACCTGTCCAAGTCTGTGATAACAGTACTGACCTGTACAAGTCTGTGATAACAGTACTGACCTGTACAAGTCTGTGTGATAACAGTACTGACCTGTCCAAGTCTGTGTGATAACAGTACTGACCTGTCCAAGTCTGTGTGATAACAGTACTGACCTGTACAAGTCTGTGTGATAACAGTACTGACCTGTCAAACTATGTGATAACAGTACTGATCTGTACAAGTCTGTGTGATAACAGTACTGACCTGTACAAGTCTGTGTGATAACAGTCCTGACCTGTGCAAGTCTGTGTGATAACAGTACTGACCTGTACAAGTCTGTGTGATAACAGTGCTGACCTGTACAAGTCTGTGTGATAACAGTGCTGACCTGTACAAGTCTGTGATAACAGTGCTGACCTGTACAAGTCTGTGATAACAGTACTGACCTGTCCAAGTCTGTGTGATAACAGTACTGACCTGTACAAGTCTGTGTGATAACAGTACTGACCTATACAAGTGTGTGATAACAGTACTGACCTGTCCAAGTCTGTGAGATAACAGTACTGACCTGTCCAAGTCTGTGATAACAGTACTGACCTGTACAAGTCTGTGATAACAGTACTGACCTGTACAAGTCAGTGTGATAACAGTACTGACCTGTCCAAGTCTGTGTGATAACAGTACTGACCTGTACGAGTCTGTGTGATAACAGTACTGACCTGTACAAGTATGTGTGATAACAGTACTGACCTGTCCAAGTCTGTGTGATAACAGTACTGACCTGTCCAAGTCTGTGTGATAACAGTACTGACCTGTACAAGTCTGTGTGATAACAGTACTGACCTGTCCAAGTCTGTGTGATAACAGTACTGACCTGTACAAGTCTGTGTGATAACAGTACTGACCTGTCCAAGTCTGTGTGATAACAGTACTGACCTGTCCAAGTCTGTGTGATAACAGTACTGACCTGTACAAGTCTGTGTGATAACAGTACTGACCTGTCCAAGTCTGTGTGATAACAGTACTGACCTGTCCAAGTCTGTGTGATAACAGTACTGAATTGTCCAAGTCTGTGATAACAGTACTGACCTGTACAAGTCTGTGTGATAACAGTACTGACCTGTCCAAGTCTGTGTGATAACAGTACTGACCTGTCCAAGTCTGTGTGATAACAGTACTGACCTGTCCAAGTCTGTGTGATAACAGTACTGACCTGTCCAAGTCTGTGTGATAACAGTACTGACCTGTCCAAGTCTGTGTGATAACAGTACTGACCTGTCCAAGTCTGTGTGATAACAGTACTGACCTGTCCAAGTCTGTGTGATAACAGTACTGACCTGTCCAAGTCTGTGTGATAACAGTACTGACCTGTCCAAGTCTGTGTGATAACAGTACTGACCTGTCCAAGTCTGTGATAACAGTACTGACCTGTCCAAGTCTGTGATAACAGTACTGACCTGTACAAGTCTGTGTGATAACAGTACTGACCTGTCCAAGTCCGTGTGATAACAGTACTGACCTGTCCAAGTCCGTGTGATAACAGTACTGACCTGTCCAAGTCCGTGTGATAACAGTACTGACCTGTCCAAGTCTGTGTGATAACAGTACTGACCTGTACAAGTCTGTGTGATAACAGTACTGACCTGTCCAAGTCCATGTGATAACAGTACTGACCTGTCCAAGTCTGTGTGATAACAGTACTGACCTGTCCAAGTCTGTGTGATAACAGTACTGACCTGTCCAAGTCTGTGTGATAACAGTACTGACCTGTCCAAGTCTGTGTGATAACAGTACTGACCTGTACAAGTCTGTGTGATAACAGTACTGACCTGTCCAAGTCCATGTGATAACAGTACTGACCTGTCCAAGTCTGTGTGATAACAGTACTGACCTGTCCAAGTCTGTGTGATAACAGTACTGACCTGTACAAGTCTGTGTGATAACAGTACTGACCAGTACAAGTCTGTGTGATAACAGTACTGACCTGTACAAGTCTGTGTGATAACAGTACTGACCTGTACAAGTCTGTGTGATAACAGTACTGACATGTCCAAGTCTGTGTGATAACAGTACTGACCTGTACAAGTCTGTGTGATAACAGTACTGACCTGTACAAGTCTGTGTGATAACAGTACTGACCTGTCCAAGTCTGTGTGATAACAGTACTGACCTGTCCAAGTCTGTGTGATAACAGTACTGACCTGTACAAGTCTGTGTGATAACAGTACTGACCTGTCCAAGTCTGTGTGATGACAGTACTGACCTGTCCAAGTCTGTGTGATAACAGTACTGAATTGTCCAAGTCTGTGATAACAGTACTGACCTGTACAAGTCTGTGTGATGACAGTACTGACCTGTCCAAGTCTGTGATAACAGTACTGACTTGTCCAAATCTGTGTGATAACAGTACTGACCTGTCCAAGTCTGTGTGATAACAGTACTGACCTGTCCAAGTCTGTGATAACAGTACTGACCTGTACAAGTCTGTGTGATAACAGTACTGACCTGTACAAGTCTGTGTGATAACAGTACTGACCTGTCCAAGTCCGTGTGATAACAGTACTGACCTGTCCAAGTCCGTGTGATAACAGTACTGACCTGTCCAAGTCCGTGTGATAACAGTACTGACCTGTCCAAGTCTGTGTGATAACAGTACTGACCTGTCCAAGTCTGTGTGATAACAGTACTGACCTGTACAAGTCTGTGTGATAACAGTACTGACCTGTCCAAGTCCGTGTGATAACAGTACTGACCTGTCCAAGTCTGTGTGATAACAGTACTGACCTGTCCAAGTCTGTGTGATAACAGTACTGACCTGTCCAAGTCTGTGTGATAACAGTACTGACCTGTACAAGTCTGTGTGATAACAGTACTGACCTGTCCAAGTCCATGTGATAACAGTACTGACCTGTCCAAGTCTGTGTGATAACAGTACTGACCTGTCCAAGTCTGTGTGATAACAGTACTGACCTGTACAAGTCTGTGTGATAACAGTACTGACCAGTACAAGTCTGTGTGATAACAGTACTGACCTGTACAAGTCTGTGTGATAACAGTACTGACCTGTACAAGTCTGTGTGATAACAGTACTGACATGTCCAAGTCTGTGTGATAACAGTACTGACCTGTACAAGTCTGTGTGATAACAGTACTGACCTGTACAAGTCTGTGTGATAACAGTACTGACCTGTCCAAGTCTGTGTGATAACAGTACTGACCTGTCCAAGTCTGTGTGATAACAGTACTGACCTGTACAAGTCTGTGTGATAACAGTACTGACCTGTCCAAGTCTGTGTGATGACAGTACTGACCTGTCCAAGTCTGTGTGATAACAGTACTGAATTGTCCAAGTCTGTGATAACAGTACTGACCTGTACAAGTCTGTGTGATGACAGTACTGACCTGTCCAAGTCTGTGATAACAGTACTGACTTGTCCAAATCTGTGTGATAACAGTACTGACCTGTCCAAGTCTGTGTGATAACAGTACTGACCTGTCCAAGTCTGTGATAACAGTACTGACCTGTACAAGTCTGTGTGATAACAGTACTGACCAGTCCAAGTCTGTGTGTTAACAGTACTGACCTGTACAAGTCTGTGTGATAACAGTCCTGACCTGTACAAGTCTGTGTGATAACAGTACTGACTTGTCCAAATCTGTGTGATAACAGTACTGACCTGTCCAAGTCTGTGTGATAACAGTCCTGACCTGTACAAGTCTGTGTGATAACAGTACTGACCTGTACAAGTCTGTGTGATAACAGTACTGACCTGTCCAAGTCTGTGTGATAACAGTACTGACCTGTCCAAGTCCGTGTGATAACAGTACTGACCTGTCCAAGTCTGTGTGATAACAGTACTGACCTGTCCAAGTCTGTGTGATAACAGTACTGACCTGTCCAAGTCTGTGTGATAACAGTACTGACCTGTCCAAGTCTGTGTGATAACAGTACTGACCTGTCCAAGTCTGTGTGATAACAGTACTGACCTGTACAAGTCTGCGTGATAACAGTACTGACCTGTCCAAGTCTGTGTGATAACAGTACTGACCTGTCCAAGTCTGTGTGATAACAGTACTGACCTGTCCAAGTCTGTGATAACAGTACTGACCTGTACAAGTCTGTGATAACAGTACTGACCTGTACAAGTCTGTGTGATAACAGTACTGACCTGTCCAAGTCTGTGTGATAACAGTACTGACCTGTCCAAGTCTGTGTGATAACAGTACTGACCTGTCCAAGTCTGTGTGATAACAGTACTGACCTATCCAAGTCTGTGATAACAGTACTGACCTGTCCAAGTCTGTGATAACAGTACTCACCTGTACAAGTCTGTGTGATAACAGTACTGACCTGTCCAAGTCCGTGTGATAACAGTACTGACCTGTCCAAGTCCGTGTGATAACAGTACTGACCTGTCCAAGTCTGTGTGATAACAGTACTGACCTGTCCAAGTCTGTGTGATAACAGTACTGACCTGTCCAAGTCTGTGTGATAACAGTACTGACCTGTACAAGTCTGTGTGATAACAGTACTGACCTGTCCAAGTCCGTGTGATAACAGTACTGACCTGTCCAAGTCCGTGTGATAACAGTACTGACCTGTCCAAGTCTGTGTGATAACAGTACTGACCTGTCCAAGTCTGTGTGATAACAGTACTGACCTGTACAAGTCTGTGTGATAACAGTACTGACCAGTACAAGTCTGTGTGATAACAGTACTGACCTGTACAAGTCTGTGTGATAACAATACTGACCTGTACAAGTCTGTGTGATAACAGTACTGACCTGTCCAAGTCTGTGTGATAACAGTACTGACCTGTACAAGTCTGTGTGATAACAGTACTGACCTGTCCAAGTCTGTGTGATAACAGTACTGACCTGTCCAAGTCTGTGTGATAACAGTACTGACCTGTCCAAGTCTGTGTGATAACAGTACTGACCTGTACAAGTCTGTGTGATAACAGTACTGACCTGTCCAAGTCCGTGTGATAACAGTACTGACCTGTCCAAGTCTGTGTGATAACAGTACTGACCTGTCCAAGTCTGTGTGATAACAGTACTGACCTGTCCAAGTCTGTGTGATAACAGTACTGACCTGTACAAGTCTGTGTGATAACAGTACTGACCTGTCCAAGTCCATGTGATAACAGTACTGACCTGTCCAAGTCTGTGTGATAACAGTACTGACCTGTCCAAGTCTGTGTGATAACAGTACTGACCTGTACAAGTCTGTGTGATAACAGTACTGACCAGTACAAGTCTGTGTGATAACAGTACTGACCTGTACAAGTCTGTGTGATAACAGTACTGACCTGTACAAGTCTGTGTGATAACAGTACTGACATGTCCAAGTCTGTGTGATAACAGTACTGACCTGTACAAGTCTGTGTGATAACAGTACTGACCTGTACAAGTCTGTGTGATAACAGTACTGACCTGTCCAAGTCTGTGTGATAACAGTACTGACCTGTCCAAGTCTGTGTGATAACAGTACTGACCTGTACAAGTCTGTGTGATAACAGTACTGACCTGTCCAAGTCTGTGTGATGACAGTACTGACCTGTCCAAGTCTGTGTGATAACAGTACTGAATTGTCCAAGTCTGTGATAACAGTACTGACCTGTACAAGTCTGTGTGATGACAGTACTGACCTGTCCAAGTCTGTGATAACAGTACTGACTTGTCCAAATCTGTGTGATAACAGTACTGACCTGTCCAAGTCTGTGTGATAACAGTACTGACCTGTCCAAGTCTGTGATAACAGTACTGACCTGTACAAGTCTGTGTGATAACAGTACTGACCAGTCCAAGTCTGTGTGTTAACAGTACTGACCTGTACAAGTCTGTGTGATAACAGTCCTGACCTGTACAAGTCTGTGTGATAACAGTACTGACTTGTCCAAATCTGTGTGATAACAGTACTGACCTGTCCAAGTCTGTGTGATAACAGTCCTGACCTGTACAAGTCTGTGTGATAACAGTACTGACCTGTACAAGTCTGTGTGATAACAGTACTGACCTGTCCAAGTCTGTGTGATAACAGTACTGACCTGTCCAAGTCCGTGTGATAACAGTACTGACCTGTCCAAGTCTGTGTGATAACAGTACTGACCTGTCCAAGTCTGTGTGATAACAGTACTGACCTGTCCAAGTCTGTGTGATAACAGTACTGACCTGTCCAAGTCTGTGTGATAACAGTACTGACCTGTCCAAGTCTGTGTGATAACAGTACTGACCTGTACAAGTCTGCGTGATAACAGTACTGACCTGTCCAAGTCTGTGTGATAACAGTACTGACCTGTCCAAGTCTGTGTGATAACAGTACTGACCTGTCCAAGTCTGTGATAACAGTACTGACCTGTACAAGTCTGTGATAACAGTACTGACCTGTACAAGTCTGTGTGATAACAGTACTGACCTGTCCAAGTCTGTGTGATAACAGTACTGACCTGTCCAAGTCTGTGTGATAACAGTACTGACCTGTCCAAGTCTGTGTGATAACAGTACTGACCTATCCAAGTCTGTGATAACAGTACTGACCTGTCCAAGTCTGTGATAACAGTACTCACCTGTACAAGTCTGTGTGATAACAGTACTGACCTGTCCAAGTCCGTGTGATAACAGTACTGACCTGTCCAAGTCCGTGTGATAACAGTACTGACCTGTCCAAGTCTGTGTGATAACAGTACTGACCTGTCCAAGTCTGTGTGATAACAGTACTGACCTGTCCAAGTCTGTGTGATAACAGTACTGACCTGTACAAGTCTGTGTGATAACAGTACTGACCTGTCCAAGTCCGTGTGATAACAGTACTGACCTGTCCAAGTCCGTGTGATAACAGTACTGACCTGTCCAAGTCTGTGTGATAACAGTACTGACCTGTCCAAGTCTGTGTGATAACAGTACTGACCTGTACAAGTCTGTGTGATAACAGTACTGACCAGTACAAGTCTGTGTGATAACAGTACTGACCTGTACAAGTCTGTGTGATAACAATACTGACCTGTACAAGTCTGTGTGATAACAGTACTGACCTGTCCAAGTCTGTGTGATAACAGTACTGACCTGTACAAGTCTGTGTGATAACAGTACTGACCTGTCCAAGTCTGTGTGATAACAGTACTGACCTGTCCAAGTCTGTGTGATAACAGTACTGACCTGTACAAGTCTGTGCGATGACAGTACTGACCTGTCCAAGTCTGTGTGATAACAGTACTGAATTGTCCAAGTCTGTGATAACAGTACTGACCTGTACAAGTCTGTGTGATAACAGTACTGACCTGTCCAAGTCTGTGTGATAACAGTACTGACCTGTCCAAGTCTGTGTGATAACAGTACTGACCTGTCCAAGTCTGTGTGATAACAGTACTGACCTGTCCAAGTCTGTGTGATAACAGTACTGACCTGTCCAAGTCTGTGTGATAACAGTACTGACCTGTCCAAGTCTGTGTGATAACAGTACTGACCTGTCCAAGTCTGTGTGATAACAGTACTGACCTGTCCAAGTCTGTGATAACAGTACTGACCTGTCCAAGTCTGTGATAACAGTACTGACCTGTACAAGTCTGTGTGATAACAGTACTGACCTGTCCAAGTCCGTGTGATAACAGTACTGACCTGTCCAAGTCCGTGTGATAACAGTACTGACCTGTCCAAGTCCGTGTGATAACAGTACTGACCTGTCCAAGTCTGTGTGATAACAGTACTGACCTGTCCAAGTCTGTGTGATAACAGTACTGACCTGTACAAGTCTGTGTGATAACAGTACTGACCTGTCCAAGTCCATGTGATAACAGTACTGACCTGTCCAAGTCTGTGTGATAACAGTACTGACCTGTCCAAGTCTGTGTGATAACAGTACTGACCTGTACAAGTCTGTGTGATAACAGTACTGACCAGTACAAGTCTGTGTGATAACAGTACTGACCTGTACAAGTCTGTGTGATAACAGTACTGACCTGTACAAGTCTGTGTGATAACAGTACTGACATGTCCAAGTCTGTGTGATAACAGTACTGACCTGTACAAGTCTGTGTGATAACAGTACTGACCTGTACAAGTCTGTGTGATAACAGTACTGACCTGTACAAGTCTGTGTGATAACAGTACTGACCTGTCCAAGTCTGTGTGATAACAGTACTGACCTGTACAAGTCTGTGTGATAACAGTACTGACCTGTCCAAGTCTGTGTGATGACAGTACTGACCTGTCCAAGTCTGTGTGATAACAGTACTGAATTGTCCAAGTCTGTGATAACAGTACTGACCTGTACAAGTCTGTGTGATGACAGTACTGACCTGTCCAAGTCTGTGATAACAGTACTGACTTGTCCAAATCTGTGTGATAACAGTACTGACCTGTCCAAGTCTGTGTGATAACAGTACTGACCTGTCCAAGTCTGTGATAACAGTACTGACCTGTACAAGTCTGTGTGATAACAGTACTGACCAGTCCAAGTCTGTGTGTTAACAGTACTGACCTGTACAAGTCTGTGTGATAACAGTCCTGACCTGTACAAGTCTGTGTGATAACAGTACTGACTTGTCCAAATCTGTGTGATAACAGTACTGACCTGTCCAAGTCTGTGTGATAACAGTCCTGACCTGTACAAGTCTGTGTGATAACAGTACTGACCTCTGTGTGATAACAGTACTGACCTGTCCAAGTCTGTGTGATAACAGTACTGACCTGTCCAAGTCCGTGTGATAACAGTACTGACCTGTCCAAGTCTGTGTGATAACAGTACTGACCTGTCCAAGTCTGTGTGATAACAGTACTGACCTGTCCAAGTCTGTGTGATAACAGTACTGACCTGTCCAAGTCTGTGTGATAACAGTACTGACCTGTCCAAGTCTGTGTGATAACAGTACTGACCTGTACAAGTCTGCGTGATAACAGTACTGACCTGTCCAAGTCTGTGTGATAACAGTACTGACCTGTCCAAGTCTGTGTGATAACAGTACTGACCTGTCCAAGTCTGTGATAACAGTACTGACCTGTACAAGTCTGTGATAACAGTACTGACCTGTACAAGTCTGTGTGATAACAGTACTGACCTGTCCAAGTCTGTGTGATAACAGTACTGACCTGTCCAAGTCTGTGTGATAACAGTACTGACCTGTCCAAGTCTGTGTGATAACAGTACTGACCTATCCAAGTCTGTGATAACAGTACTGACCTGTCCAAGTCTGTGATAACAGTACTCACCTGTACAAGTCTGTGTGATAACAGTACTGACCTGTCCAAGTCCGTGTGATAACAGTACTGACCTGTCCAAGTCCGTGTGATAACAGTACTGACCTGTCCAAGTCTGTGTGATAACAGTACTGACCTGTCCAAGTCTGTGTGATAACAGTACTGACCTGTCCAAGTCTGTGTGATAACAGTACTGACCTGTACAAGTCTGTGTGATAACAGTACTGACCTGTCCAAGTCCGTGTGATAACAGTACTGACCTGTCCAAGTCCGTGTGATAACAGTACTGACCTGTCCAAGTCTGTGTGATAACAGTACTGACCTGTCCAAGTCTGTGTGATAACAGTACTGACCTGTACAAGTCTGTGTGATAACAGTACTGACCAGTACAAGTCTGTGTGATAACAGTACTGACCTGTACAAGTCTGTGTGATAACAATACTGACCTGTACAAGTCTGTGTGATAACAGTACTGACCTGTCCAAGTCTGTGTGATAACAGTACTGACCTGTACAAGTCTGTGTGATAACAGTACTGACCTGTCCAAGTCTGTGTGATAACAGTACTGACCTGTCCAAGTCTGTGTGATAACAGTACTGACTTGTACAAGTCTGTGCGATGACAGTACTGACCTGTCCAAGTCTGTGTGATAACAGTACTGAATTGTCCAAGTCTGTGATAACAGTACTGACCTGTACAAGTCTGTGTGATGACAGTACTGACCTGTCCAAGTCTGTGATAACAGTACTGACTTGTCCAAATCTGTGTGATAACAGTACTGACCTGTCCAAGTCTGTGTGATAACAGTACTGACCTGTCCAAGTCTGTGATAACAGTACTGACCTGTACAAGTCTGTGTGATAACAGTACTGACCAGTCCAAGTCTGTGTGTTAACAGTACTGACCTGTCCAAGTCTGTGTGATAACAGTACTGACCTGTCCAAGTCTGTGTGATAACAGTACTGACCTGTACAAGTCTGCGTGATAACAGTACTGACCTGTCCAAGTCTGCGTGATAACAGTACTGACCTGTCCAAGTCTGTGTGATAACAGTACTGACCTGTCCAAGTCTGTGATAACAGTACTGACCTGTACAAGTCTGTGATAACAGTACTGACCTGTACAAGTCTGTGTGATAACAGTACTGACCTGTCCAAGTCTGTGTGATAACAGTACTGACCTGTCCAAGTCTGTGTGATAACAGTACTGACCTGTACAAGTCTGTGTGATAACAGTACTGACCTGTCGAACTCTGTGATAACAGTACTGATCTGTACAAGTCTGTGTGATAACAGTACTGACCTGTACAAGTCTGTGTGATAACAGTCCTGACCTGTGCAAGTCTGTGTGATAACAGTACTGACCTGTACAAGTCTGTGTGATAACAGTACTGACCTGTACAAGTCTGTGTGATAACAGTGCTGACCTGTACAAGTCTGTGATAACAGTGCTGACCTGTACAAGTCTGTGATAACAGTACTGACCTGTCCAAGTCTGTGATAGCAATACTGACCTGTCCAAGTCTGTGTGATAACAGTACTGACCTGTCCAAGTCTGTGTGATAACAGTACTGACCTGTACAAGTCTGTGTGATAACAGTACTGACCTGTCCAAGTCTGTGTGATAACAGTACTGACCTGTACAAGTCTGTGTGATAACAGTACTGACCTGTCCAAGTCTGTGTGATAACAGTACTGACCTGTCCAAGTCTGTGTGATAACAGTACTGACCTGTCCAAGTCTGTGATAACAGTACTGACCTGTCCAAGTCTCTGTGATAACAGTACTGACCTGTCCAAGTCTCTGTGATAACAGTACTGACCTGTCCAAGTCTGTGTGATAACAGTACTGACCTGTACAAGTCTGTGTGATAACAGTACTGACCTGTCCAAGTCTGTGTGATAACAGTACTGACCTGTCCAAGTCTGTGTGATAACAGTACTGACCTGTCCAAGTCTGTGTGATAACAGTACTGACCTGTCCAAGTCTGTGTGATAACAGTACTGACCTGTCCAAGTCTGTGATAACAGTACTGACCTGTACAAGTCTGTGTGATAACAGTACTGACCTGTCCAAGTCTGTGTGATAACAGTACTGACCTGTCCAAGTCTGTGTGATAACAGTACTGACCTGTCCAAGTCTGTGATAACAGTACTGACCTGTACAAGTCTGTGATAACAGTACTGACCTGTCCAAGTCTGTGTGATAACAGTACTGACCTGTACAAGTCTGTGTGATAACAGTACTGACCTGTCCAAGTCTGTGTGATAACAGTACTGACCTGTCCAAGTCTGTGTGATAACAGTACTGACCTGTCCAAGTCTGTGTGATAACAGTACTGACCTGTACAAGTCTGTGTGATAACAGTACTGACCTGTCCAAGTCTGTGTGATAACAGTACTGACCTGTCCAAGTCTGTGTGATAACAGTACTGACCTGTCCAAGTCTGTGTGATAACAGTACTGACCTGTACAAGTCTGTGTGATAACAGTACTGACCTGTACAAGTCTGTGTTATAACACTACTGACCTGTACAAGTCTGTGTGATAACAGTACTGACCTGTCCAAGTCTGTGTGATAACAGTACTGACCTGTCCAAGTCTGTGTGATAACAGTACTGACCTGTACAAGTCTGTGCGATGACAGTACTGACCTGTACAAGTCTGTGTGAAAACAGTACTGACCTGTCCAAGTCTGTGATAACAGTACTGACCTGTACAAGTCTGTGTGATAACAGTACTGACCTGTCCAAGTCTGTGATAACAGTACTGACCTGTCCAAGTCTGTGTGATGACAGTACTGACCTGTACAAGTCTGTGTGATAACAGTACTGACCTGTCCAAGTCTGTGTGATAACAGTACTGACCTGTACAAGTCTGTGTGATAACAGTACTGACCTGTCCAAGTCTGTGTGATGACAGTACTGACCTGTCCAAGTCTGTGATAACAGTACTGACCTGTACAAGTCTGTGTGATAACAGTACTGACCTGTACAACTCTGTGTGATAACAGTACTGACCTGTACAAGTCTGTGTGATAACAGTACTGACGTGAACAAGTCTATGCGATAACAGTACTGACCTGTCCAAGTCTGTGTGATAACAGTACTGACCTCCTGAACAAGTCTGTTGAGGTAGTTGGCCTTTTGTCGAAGGGGTTCAGCTGACAATCCATCCATGAATGCGGTCATGCCATGAGGGAAGTTGTGCTGAGCCAACCATGCGATCACTTTCTTTTGCTGCATATCAGGTCTCGCTGTGATGTACAGAATCAAATAACCAAGCTCCTGCCAGTGCCTGCAGATAAAACACCATGGTCACAAATTCTTCTGCATTCCCCATTTTACATGTTTATTCCTTTTTTATGATGCCAAAGGAGCTGCTACATTAAATATGTTGTTTTGATGGTCCCCACCTGACCACATCCACTGCTCCAGGCCGTACTTTGGGGTCCTTGCCCATGATGGAGACACTGGCTGTGAAGGAGCCATCAATACTGAAGACAACCGTCTCAGTGCTAGGGGGCAGCACTGATATGTACAAGTCCGCTGATGTGTGGTCACCTCTAGAAAAACCAAATCAACACCTGTTGTATCAGCGCTTTGATCTCCATGACATCATATCAGCGCCACATAGTTTACATTTTAGCCCAAAGGCTTGAAAGGTTAGTTACTGGGAAAACATGGAGGAAGTTGTTTCACCTACTTAACAGTCAAAGGTCATAACTTTTTGACTGTTTAAGGTCAAAAGTTTGCCAGTTCAAGTTCATCACTTTTTGACAGTCTAATATTAACTTATTCTGTAATATTGTTCTGTATGTTCTAATATAATCTGTAATAATGTTCTGTAAAAATATTGTTCTGTATGTTCCATATTCTGTTCTTTTCACCCAAAACATCAGTTCTTTATTCTGAACAAGAATCCAGTGCCATATGCCTCCATAGTACATGGTATTGGAGTGATCACAGATGTCAAAGAGGGTATTTTAATGGTCGTAACAACTTAGTCTGCTAACCAATTAATATTCATTTGATCATTCCGCAAAAACAATAGATTTCACAGTCTTTCTCATTGAGCCTTTGCGATTTCATCAGCATTCATCAAAAACTCCCACCCACAGAGCGTTCACAAACCAAGTGTGCTAAACAGGCTAATTTGAGTACGGAATGTATAGCCAATCGACCAGCTATGGCAGCCAAAATAAATTGGTGTCGGGATTTTACCATAAGAAATGTCTGTATAAAAAAATTAGCCCAAGGGCTAAGAAAGGTTACCGGACAATATACATTTTAGATATTAGCCTTTTGTCCAGTGACCTTGAAAATAAAGTCACTGATAAATTCAAGGTCATGAAATTTTCAACAAATATATCACTTCTAGTATGTCCACAATTAATTCCTAAGCTGTCAAGTCGATAATAAGTGAGACATTAGCCATTCTGTGATGTGACCTTGAAAATGAGGTCAAAGTTCAAGTTCAAGGTTATGAAAATATTCAGTATATATCATTCCTCTATATTCGCAATTGATTCCTATGCTGTAAATGTAAGTATCAATCTATTACCACCAATACAATCAGATTTTGATGATGCCAATAAGAAACGTAAAATACTACATTTTGCAATAGAAACAAACAAAGCCCGACCCGAGTTTATCCAAAGACACACTGGCGTCTTCAGGGGCAGACAATGTGTTAAATGTAGTTGTTTCTACTGTACACCAGATGGAATTAGTATACAACTGCCCAACAACCTATGAAAATAATTTAGAAATCCGAATCTAACCCCATGGAATAGATACATGACAAGTACAAAAGTACCCAATCACAAGCCCGAAGGCTACTGAGTTGATGGTATCCTCGGGGACAGATTTAACGTCCGCCAGCAGTGACACCGACTCAGTGGTACAAATGTAAGTATCAATCTATTACCACCAATACAATCAAATTTTGATGATGCCAATAAGAAAGGTAAAATACAACATTTTGCAATAGAAACAAAGCCCGACCAAATAGTTTATCCAAAGACACACTGGCGTCATCAGGGGCAGATGTAAAGATGATAATAAGCGACATATTAGCCATTTTGTTCTCTGACCTTGAAAATGAGACCAAAGGTCAAATTCTAGATCACCAAAATATTCAGCATACATCATTTCCTATATGTTCACTATGGACCCCTAAGCTGTAAATTTGATAATAAGCGAGATATAAGCCATTTTGTATTCTGACCTTGAAAATAAAATGACTAACCTTGAAATTTAGGTCAAGGGTCAAATTCAAGGTCACTAGAATATTCAGCATATATCATTTCCTATATGTTCACAATTGATTCCTAAGCTGCAAAGTCGCTAATAAGCAAGATATTGGCCATTTTGTCCTGTGACCTTGAAAATGAGGTCAAAGGTCAAATTCAAGGTCACGAGAATATTCAGCATATATCATTTCCTATATGTTCACAATTGATTCCTAAGCCGTAAAGTCGATAACAAGCAAGATATTAGCAATTTTGTCCTGTGACCTTGGAAATGAGGTCAAAGGTCAAATTCAAGGTCACGAGAATATTCAGCATATATCATTTCCTATATGTTCACAATTGATTCCTAAGCCGTAAAGTCGATAATAAGCGAGATATTAGCAATTTTGTGCTATGACCTTGAAAATAAGGTCAAAGGTCAAATTTGAGGTCATCAGAATATTCAGCGTATATCCTTTCCTGTATGTCCATATTTGATTCCTAAGCTGTAAAGTCGATAATAAGCGAGATATTAGCCATTTTGTCCCGTGACCTTGAAAATGAGGTCAAAGGTCAAATTCAAGGTCACGTGAATATTCAGCATACCTATATCATTTCCTACATGTCCACAATTGATCACTAAGCTGTAAAATCGATAATAAGTGAGATATTAGCCATTTTGTCCCGTGACCTTGAAAAAATGAGGTCGAAGGTCAAATTCAAGGTCATGACAATAATCTGCATATATCATTTCCTATATGTTCATAATTGATTCCTAAGCTGTAAAGTCGATAATAAGCGAGATATTAGCCATTTTGTCATGTGACCTTGAAAATGAGGTCAAAGGTCAAATTCAAGGTCATGAGAATTTTCAGCATATATCATTTCCTATATGTTCACAATTGATTCCTAAGCTGTAAAGTCGCTAATAAGCAAAATATTGGCCGTTTTGTCCTGTGACCTTGAAAATGAGGTCAAAGGTCAAATTCAAGGTCACGAGAATTTTCAGCATATATCATTTCCTATATGTTCACAATCGATTCCTAAGCTGTAAAGTCGCTAATAAGCAAGATATTGGCCTTTTTGTCCTGTGACCTTGAAAATGAGGTCAAAGCTCAAATTCAAGGCCACGAGAATATTCAGCATGTATCATTTCCTATATGTTCACAATTGATTCCTAAGCTGTAAAGTCGATAATAAGCGAGATATTAGCAATTTTGTCCTGCGACCTTGGAAATGAGGTCAAAGGTCAAATTCAAGGTCACGAAAATATTCAGCATATATCATTTCCTATATGTTCACAATTGATTCCTAAACTGTAAAGTCGATAATAAGCGAGATATTAGCCATTTTGCCATGTGACCTTGAAAATGAGGTCAAAGGTCAAATTCAAGGTCACAAGAATATTCAGCATATATCATTTCCTATATGTTCACAACTGATTCCTAAGCTGTAAAGTCGATAATAAGCGAGATATTAGCCATGTTGTCCTGTGACCTTGAAAATGAGGTCAAAAGTCAAATTCAAGGTCACGAGAATATTCAGCATATATCATTTCCTATATGTCTACAATTCATTCCTAGTCTCTAATTTCAATATTAAGTGAGATATTAGGCTCAATGTGTGCCATTATAAAGCATAGGAAAATTTAACATGGGAAAGTCACATTTGGGCCGATTTTGGGCCCAAAATGGCCTACTTCGAGCGATTCAAGCGCAACGAAATTTATACATGTCACAGGGGTACATATGAGGAGTGTTTTTCATCAATAAGAAAAAATTAGCCCAAGGGCTAAGAAAGGTTACCGGACTATACATATTTTAGATATTATCAGTTTGTCCTGTGACCTTGAAAATAAAGTCATTGGTCAATTCAAGGACACGATAATTTTCGGCATATGTCATATTAGTATGTCCACAACTGATCCTTAAGCTGTAAAGTCAATAATAAGCGAGATATTAGCCATTATGTCTTGTGACCTTGAAAATGAGGTCAAAGGTCGAATTCAAGGTCATAGCAATATTCAGCTTAGATCATTTCCTATACGTTCATAATTGATTCCTAAGCTCTAAAGTCAATAATAAACGAGCTAATAGCCATTTTGTCCTGTGACCTTGAAAATTGGTCAAAGGTGAAGTTCAAGGTCATGACAATGTTCAGAATATATCATTTTTTATATATTCACAATTGATTACTAAGCTGTAAAGTCGATAATAAGCGAGATATTAGCCATTTTGTCTGGTGATCCTGAAAATGAGGTCAGAGGTCAAATTCAAGGTCATGATAATATTCAGCATATATCATTTCCTATATGTCCACAATTGATCCCTTAGCTGTAAAATCGATAATAAGTGAGATATTAGCCATTTTGTCCTGTGACCTTGAAAATGAGGTCAAAGGTCAAATTCAAGGTCATCAGAATATTCGGCATTTATCATTTCCTATATGTCCACAATTGATTCCTAAGCTGTAAAGTCGATAATAAGCAAGATATTAGACATTTTGTGCTCTGACCTTGAAACCGAGGTCAGAGGTCAAATTCAAGGTCATGAGAATATTCAGCATACATCATTTCCTATATGTCCACAATTGATTCCTAGTCTCTAATCTCAATATTAAGTGAGATATTAGGCTTAATGTGTTCCATTATAAAGCATAGGAGAATTTAACATGGGAAAGTCCCCTTTGGGCCGAGTTTGGGCCAAAATGGCCCACTACGAGCGATTCAAGCGCAACGAAATTTATACATGTCACAGGGGTACGTATGAGGAGTGTTATGTATCAAAAAGAAAAAAAGTTACTGAACTGATTTTGAGAGAATGGCCGCCAAAGTCCAAAATCAGGCATTTTTCGTCGAAAATGGCCGCCATTTTGAAAAAATTAGCCCAAAGGCTAAGATAGGTTACCGGACAATTTTGGTTTGGCCATGGCAGCATTGGCAGGTAACAGACCTTGAGATTTACCAATCAAGGTTCGCAGTGTAAACATATGACCTTGGGATTTACCAATCAAGGTCATCTGTATGAACTTCGATGTAACCATTACATGTATGTGTGCGGCATTTGATATTCTATATGTTGGGTGGAATCGTTTAGGCCGCTCAGGTCAATTTACACATTCCAAGTCAGACATTTGGCACTCAAGGTCATCTGACGTCAAGTTCAAGGTCATCATTAGTTGTGCCTTATATGTCTCCCTATATGTTCATAATGCAAACATGA
Organism: Terebella lapidaria; assembly: GCA_949152475.1. Taxonomy (NCBI): domain Eukaryota; kingdom Metazoa; phylum Annelida; class Polychaeta; order Terebellida; family Terebellidae; genus Terebella; species Terebella lapidaria. The sequence goes on along the minus strand of OX424556.1, from coordinate 51,643,826 downwards.
GCTCTATCTGCAAGCATTTCATCTACAAAGGCAAATCTGGGCATTTTTTGACCCCAAAATGGCTGTTTTGACCTTTCAAGGTCATCCAAGGTCAAATTCAAGGTCACCACACAAGTCGCCATATATGACTTCCGATTTGAAAGTGCCCATTTCTAAGCTCTATCTTCAAGTGTTCTATGAGTACAGTCCTGACAGCTCCCATTATGAAGGAAAAAAGTGCCGAAAATTTTTTAAGTCCAAAATTTTTTTCAAAGGGTGAAAATTTTTTTTGGCCTAGAAATGGCCCAAAATGGATAGTAATGTTATTTGGGGCGAAAAAAAATTTTTTCGCCGACTCGTCAAAAATTCAAAATGGCCGCCACACTGAGATCGGCGATTCAAGGGCAACAAAACTTATACACGTCGCAGAGGTATATAAGAGGAATCTTTTAAAGCAAAAATCTCAAAACTGATCAGACAGTTTTTGAGAAAATACAGACCAGGTGCAAATTTGAGCGTTTTTCGACCCAAAAATGGCTGTTTTGACCTTTCAAGGTCATCCAAGGTCAAATTCAAGGTCACCACACAAGTCGCCATATATGACTTCCCATTTGAAAGTGCCAATTTCTAAGCTCTATCTTCAAGCGTTCTATGAGTACAGTCCGGACAGCTCCCATTATGAAGGGGAAAAGTGCTGTTGGCTGTTTTGACCTTTCAAGGTCATCCAAGGTCAAATTCAAGGTCACCACACAAGTCGCCATATATGACTTCCGATTTGAAAGTGCCCATTTCTAAGCTCTATCTTCAAGTGTTCTATGAGTACAGTCCTGACAGCTCCCATTATGAAGGAAAAAAGTGCCGAAAATTTTTTAAGTCCAAAATTTTTTTCAAAGAGTGAAAATTTTTTTTTGCTCTAGAAATGGCCCAAAATGGATAGTAATGCGATCTGGGGCGAAAAATTTTTTTTTCGCCCACCCGCCAAAAATTCAAAATGGCCGCCACACGAAAACCGGCAGATTTAGGGCAACCAAACTTATACATATCACAGAAGTATATGAGGGGAATCTTTTGAAACCAAAAACTCAAAACTGATCAGACAGTTTTTGAAAAAATGGCCGTCAAAGTCCAAAATTGAGCGTTTTTCGACAAAAACGGCCGCCATTTTGAAAAAAATGCGAAAATCAAAAAACAAAAAAATACCTCCTTCTCAAAATATTTTTAGGCATTTTTGTGCAAAATTTCAGAAAGATTCGATCGTTAATTTTAAAGATAAAAATGTTAACGCCGGCCGGCCGGACGGACGGACGGACGGACGGACGGACGCAACGCCATGCCAATAGGTTATCGGACCAAAGGTCCGGTAACCTAAAAAAAGCGGAAATCAGAAAACTAAAAAAAACCTTTCCTGGAAATATTTTTAGGTATTTTTGTGCAAAATTTCAGAAAGATCGGACCATATACTTTAAAGATAAAAATGTGAACGGACGGACGACGGACGGACGGACGACGGACGACGGACGACGATGCAACGCCATGCCAATAGGTTATCGGATCATAGGTCCGGTAACCTAAAAAAGTTACTGAACAGATTTTGAGAAAACGACCGTCGAAGTCCAAAATTGGCCATTTTTCGACGAAAACGGCAGGTCCACAATTGATTCCTAGTCTCTAATCTCAATATTAAGTGAGATATTAGGCTTTAATGTGTCCCATTATAAAGCATAGGAGAATTTGAGTTTGGGCCCAAAATGGCCCACTTCGAGCGATTTAAGCGCAACGAAATTTATACATGTCACAGGGGTACATATGAGGAGTGTTATGCATCAATAAAAAAAAAAGTTACTGAACAGATTTTGAGAAAATGGCCGCCAAAGTAAAAATTAGCCCAAAGGCTAAGATAGGTTACCGGACAATTTTGGTTTGGCCATGGCAGCATTGGCAGGTAACAGACCTTGAGATTTACCAATCAAGGTTCGCAGTGTAAACATATGACCTTGGGATTTACCAATCAAGGTCATCCGTATGAACTTCGATGTAACCATTACATGTATGTGTGCGGCATTTGATATTCTATATGTTGGGTGGAATCGTTTAGGCCGCTCAGGTCAATTTACACATTCCAAGTCAGACATTTGGCACTCAAGGTCATCTGACGTCAAGTTCAAGGTCATCATTAGTTGTGCCATATATGTCTTCCTATATGTTCATAATGCAAACAGGAGCTCTATCTGCAAGCATTTCATCTACAAAGGCAAATCTGGGCATTTTTTGACCCCAAAATGGCTGTTTTGACCTTTCAAGGTCATCCAAGGTCAAATTCAAGGTCACCACACAAGTCGCCATATATGACTTCCGATTTGAAAGTGCCAATTTCTAAGCTCTATCTTCAAGCGTTCTATGAGTACAGTCCTGACAGCTCCCATTATGAAGGAAAAAAGTGCCGAAAATTTTCTAAGTCCAAAATTTTTTCAAAGGGTGAAAATTTTTTTTTGCCTAGAAATGGCCCAAAATGGATAGTAATGTTATTTGGGGCGAAAATTTTTTTTTTCGCCGACTCGTCAAAAATTCAAAATGGCCGCCACACTGAGATCGGCGATTCAAAGGCAGCAAAACTTATACACGTCGCAGAGGTATATAAGAGGAATCTTTTTAAGCAAAAATCTCAAAACTGATCAGAGAGTTTTTGAGAAAATACAGACCAGGTGCAAATTTGAGCGTTTTTCGACCCAAAAATGGCTGTTTTGACCTTTCAAGGTCATCCAAGGTCAAATTCAAGGTCACCACACAAGTCGCCATATATGACTTCCCATTTGAAAGTGCCAATTTCTAAGCTCTATCTTCAAGCGTTCTATGAGTACAGTCCGGACAGCTCCCATTATGAAGGGAAAAAGTGCCGAAAATTTTCTAAGTCCAAAATTTTTTTCAAAGGGTGAAAATTTTTTTTTGCTCTAGAAATGGCCCAAAATGGATAGTAATGCGATCTGGGGCGAAAAAAAATTTTTTCGCCGACCCGCCAAAAATTCAAAATGGCCGCCACACGAAAACCGGCAGATTTAGGGCAACCAAACTTATACATATCACAGAGGTATATGAGGGGAATCTTTTGAAACCAAAAACTCAAAACTGATCAGACAGTTTTTGAGAAAATGGCCGTCAAAGTCCAAAATTCAGCGTTTTTCGACAAAAACGGCCGCCATTTTGAAAAAAATGCGAAAATCAAAAAACAAAAAAATACCTCCTTCTCAAAATATTTTTAGGCATTTTTGTGCAAAATTTCAGAAAGATTCGATCGTTAACTTTAAAGATAAAAATGTTAACGCCGGACGGACGGACGGACGGACGGACGGACGGACGGACGGACGGACGGACGGACGGACGGACGGACGGACGGACGGACGGACGGACGCAACGCCATGCCAATAGGTTATCGGACCAAAGGTCCGGTAACCTAAAAATCAGGCATTTTTCGTCGAAAACAGCCGCCATTTTGAAACAAATGCGAAAATAAAAAAAATAAAAAATACCTCTCGAAATATTTTTAGGCATTTTTGTGCAAAATTTCAGAAAAATTTGATCGTAAACTTTAAAGATAAAATTGTTGACGGACGACGACGACGACAGACGACGGAAGACGACGCCGGACGCATCGCCATGCCAATAGGTTACGGACCATAGGTCCGGTAACCTAAAAATTAGCCCAAGGCCTAAGATAGGTTACCAGACAATTTTGGCTTTAAGCATTGCAAGTGACATATGACTTTGAGATTTACCAATCAAGGTCATCTTTGTGAACTGCAATATCACCATAAGGTATGCTGCATATGACACCATATATGTTTATAACACAAACATATAAGCTCTATCAACAAGTATTTTGTCTGTACAATTTACACATGTCAGGTCAGGAAAGGTTGTGAGATTTGGATTTCAAGGTCATATATCAAGTCAAATTCAAGGTCTACAAGAGATGTGCTATAAATACATGACATCTTGTAAGATTATACACAATCCTGACCTGTATGTGCAAGTTTTTAAGCCTCGGTGGCTAATTTACACATTTCATATCGGACATTTAGCACTCAAGGTCATCTGAGGTCAAGGTCAAGGTCATCATCAGTTGCTCCATATACGACTTCCTATACGCTCATAATGCAAACTCAAGCAGAGGCAAATCTGGGCATTTTTTGACCCCAAAATGGCTGTTTTGACTTTTCAAGGTCATCCAAGGTCAAATTCAAGGTCACCACACAAGTCGCCATATATGACTTCCCATTTGAAAGTGCCAATTTCTAATTTGTATCTTCAAGTGTTTTATGAGTACAGTCCTGACAGCTCCCATTATGAAGGAAAAAAGTGCCGAAAATTTTCTAAGTCCAAAATTTATTTCCAAAGGGTGAAAAATTTTTTTGCCTATAGTCGGCGTCATTGGTCTGTGAGCGGTGGTTTTCAGGCGATTGCTCTGTCATTATTTGAGATAATTCTATGGAATTTTGACAGGCATGTTATCTCATAACCGCCTAACTCAGAATGCATTTTCAAGAAGATTGGATGCGATGCAAAAAAGTTAGCCTATCTCGTCCATAGTAAAAATCTGAAGATATCGGCCGTGGACCGACCCCGATCGCCGTAGCATTTCTATAGATAACGTTTTGACGTTTTCCTATTCCGTTATATATAGGCCAAACGGGTTAACTTTTTTATTTACACACCAATCTTTCCGAAAATTTATACCCTGTTAGGCGAACATAAAATAACACTCCTGCCAAAATTTCATCGAAATATGTTAATTATTGACGGAATAATCGCGAAAAAACCACCGATCACAGACCAATGATGCCGACTATAGAAATGGCCCAAAATGGATAGTAATGCGATTTGAGGCAAAAAAAATTTTTTCCCCGTGAACCTGTCGAAAATTCAAAATGGCTGCCACACGGAGACCGGCGATTCAAAGGCAACAAAACTTATACACATCATAAATGTACATATATAAAACCATGCGAGTGTGTTTTCCGCAAAAAGATATCGGTCGAGTTGGTCTGGCGGATGAATTCAGGATGCACGAGTCCGAAGGATGAGTGTATTCTGTGTTCATTCGCCAGACCAGGCGAATTCGATATCTTTTTGCGGAAAACACACGAGCGTGGTTTTTATTTTATCACACACAACTGTTCAGACATAATTTTAGATACTGTCGTTATCATACGAAAATTGATAATGATCATTAATATAATATTAATATTATTAATTTAATAATATTCATGAATATGCCCGTGATGTCCTGAAAAACCTCAACCAGTGTTCTACACTCTCTGTCTGAGCTAGGAAAGTAACTCTCGGTTGCTAGGTTACTTTACCTACATAACATTGTTCTTTTACGTAAAACTGGTCTTTACGTATCTACAGTAAAAAATTAGCCCAAAGGCTAAGATAGGTTACCGGACAATTTTGGTTTGGCCATGGCAGCATTGGCAGGTAACAGACATTGAGATTTACCAATCAAGGTTCGCAGTGTGAACATATGACCTTGAGATTTACCAATCAAGGTCATCCGTGTGAACTTCGATGTCACCATTACATGTATGTGTGTGGCATTTGATATTCTATATGTTCATAATACAAAGATATATCTGAGTGGAATCGTTTAGGCCGCTTAAGTCAATTCACACATTCCGAGTCAGACATTTGGCACTCAAGGTCATCTGACGTCACATGAGCTCTATCTGCAAGCATTCCATCTATAGAGGCAAATCTGGGCATTTTTTGACCCCAAAATGGCTGTTTTGCCCTTTCAAGGTCATCCAAGGTCAAATTCAAGGTCACCACACAAGTCACCATATATGACTTCCCATTTGAAAGTGCCAATTTCTAAGCTCTATCTTCAAGTGTTCTATGAGTACAGTCCCGACAGCTCCCATTATGAAGGAAAGAAGTGCCGAAAATTTTTCAAGTCCAAAATTTTCTTCAAAGGGTGAAAAAAATTTTTTGCCTAGAAATGGCCCAAAATGGATGGTAATGCGATTTGGGCCGAAAAATTTTGTTTTCGCCGACTCGACAAAAAATTTTTTTGCCTAGAAATGTCCTAAAATCGATAGTAATGCGATTTAGAGTGAAAAAAAATTTTTTCGTCGACTCGTCAAAAATTCAAAATGGCCGCCACACGGAGACCGGCGATTCAAGGGCAACAAAACTTATACACATCATAAAGGTACATAAGGGGAATCTTTTGAAATAAAAATCTCAAAACTGATCAGACAGTTTTTGAGAAAATGGCTGCCAAAGTTCAAAATTGGTCATTTTTCGACAAAAATGGCCGCCATTTTGGAAAAAAGCGAAAATAAAAAAACTAAGAAATACCTCCCTCTCCAAATATTTTTAGGCATTTTTGTGCAAAATTTCAGGAAGATTCGATCGTAAACTTTAAAGATATTAATGTTGACTGAGGACGGACGACGACGGACGACGACGACGACGACGGACGCAACGCCACGGCAATAAGTTATCGGACCAAAGGTCCGGTAACCTAAAAAGTAGTTTCGGCCAGATGTGGCTCAGCGAGTGATAAAGATTATATTTGAAGTAGGGTGATACAGAAAAGGTTATCACACTTTTTGTAGTCCTATAGCATTGTAGTTTACAGTGTGTGATAAATAAGGGTAATCTTTTGAAACCAAAATCCCAAAATCGTTCAGACAGTTTTCGAGGAAAGACAGACAAGGTGCAAATTTGAGCATTTTTCGACCAAAAAATGGCTGTTTTGACCTTTCAAGGTCATCCAAGGTCAAATTCAAGGTCACCACACAAGTCGCCATATATGACTTCCCATTCGAAAGTGCCAATTTCTAAGCTCTATCTTCAGGCGTTCTAGGAGTACAGTTCCGGCAGCTCCCATTACGAAGGAGAAAAATGGCGAAAATTTTCCGAGTCCGAAATTTTTTTCAAAGGGTGAAAACAATTTTCTTGTATAGAAATGGCCAAAAATGGACAGCAATGCGATTTGCGCCGAAAACATTTTTTTTCGTCGACCCGCCCAAAAATCAAAATGGCTGCCATACGCAGACCAGCGATTAAAATGCAACCAAACTTATACACATCACAAAGGTACATTCAATCACACAGTTTTTGCGAAAATGGAAATTCTGCAAAAACAGCTTACCTAACCACCATTTTGATAGGGTACATACCCTGGCCGAGTAACAGTACACACACAGTCCTAGCAGCTTACCTAACCACCCTTTGACAGGGTACATGTCCTGGCTGAGTACCAGTACACACACAGTCCTAGCAGCTTACCTAACCACCCTTTGACAGGGTACATGCCCTGGCTGGGTACCAGTACACACACAGTCCTAGCAGCTTACCTAACCACCCTTTGACAGGGTACATGTCCTGGTTGAGTACCAGTACACACACAGTCCTAGCAGCTCCCCTAACCACCCTTTGACAGGGTACATGCCCTGGCAGGGTACCAGTACACACACAGTCCTAGCAGCTTACCTAACCACCCTTTGACAGGGTACATGCCCTGGCTGGGTACCAGTACACACACGGTCCTAGCAGCTTACCTAACCACCCTTTGACAGGGTACATGCCTTGGCTGAGTACCAGTACACACACAGTCCTAGCAGCTTACCTAACCACCCTTTGACAGGGTACATGCCCTGGCTGAGTACCAGTACACACACAGTCCCAGCAGCTTACCTAACCACCCTTTGCCAGGGTACATGCCCTGGCTGAGTACCAGTACACACACAGTCCTAGCAGCTTACCTAACCACCCTTTGACAGGGTACATGCCCTGGCTGAGTACCAGTACACACACAGTCCTAGCAGCTTACCGAACCACTCTTTGACAGGGTACATGCCTTGGCTGAGTACCAGTACACACACAGTCCTAGCAGCTTACCTAACCACCCTTTGACAGGGTACATGCCCTGGCTGAGTACCAGTACACACACAGCCGTAGCAGCTTACCTAACCACCACTTTGACAGGGTACATGTCCTGGCTGAGTACCAGTACACACACAGTCCTAGCAGCTTACCTAACCACCCTTTGCCAGGGTACATGCCCTGGCTGAGTACCAGTACACACACAGTCCTAGCAGCTGACCTAACCACCCTTTGCCAGGGTACATGCCCTGGCTGAGTACCAGTACACACACAGTCCTAGCAGCTTCCCTAACCACAGTTTGACAGGGTAAATGCCCTGGCTGAGTACCAGTACACACACAGTCCTAGCAGCTTACCTAACCACCCTTCGACATGGTACATGCCCTGGCTGAGTACCAGTACACACACAGTCCTAGCAGCTTACCTAACCACCCTTTGACAGGGTACATGCCCTGGCTGAGTACCAGTACACACACAGTCCTAGCAGCTTACCTAACCACCCTTCGACATGGTACATGCCCTGGCTGAGTACCAGTACACACACAGTCCTAGCAGCTTACCTAACCACCCTTTGACAAAGTACATGCCCTGGCTGAGTACCAGTACACACACAGTCCTAGCAGCTTACCTAACCACCCTTTGACAGGGTACATGCCCTAGCTGAGTACCAGTACACACACAGTCCTAGCAGCTTACCTAACCACCACTTTGACAGGGTACATGCCCTGGCTGAGTACCAGTACACACACAGTCCTAGCAGCTTACCTAACCACAGTTTGACAGGGTACATGCCCTGGCTGAGTACCAGTACACACACAGTCCTAGCAGCTTACCTAACCACCACTTTGACAGGGTACATGCCCTGGCTGAGTACCAGTACACACACAGTCCTAGCAGCTTACCTAACCACCCTTTGCCAGGGTACATGCCTTGGCTGAGTACCAGTACACACACAGTCCTAGCAGCTTACCTAACCACCCTTTGCCAGGGTACATGCCTTGGCTGAGTACCAGTACACACACAGTCCTAGCAGCTTACCTAACCACAGTTTGACAGGGTACATGCCCTGGCTGAGTACCAGTACACACACAGTCCTAGCAGCTTACCTAACCACCCTTTGCCAGGGTACATGCCCTGGCTGAGTACAAGTACACACACAGTCCTAGCAGCTTACCTAACCACCCTTTGACAGGGTACATGCCCTGGCTGAGTACCAGTACACACACAGTCCTAGCAGCTTACCTGACCACCCTTTGACAGGGTACATGCCCTGGCTGAGTACCAGTACACACACAGTCCTAGCAGCTTACCTAACCACAGTTTGACAGGGTACATGCCCTGGCTGAGTACCAGTACACACACAGCTCTAGCAGCTTACCTAACCACCCTTTGACAGGGTACATGCCCTGGCTGAGTACCAGTACACACACAGTCCTAGCAGCTTACCTAACCACCCTTTGACAGGGTAAAGGCCCTGGCTGAGTACCAGTACACACACAGTCCTAGCAGCTCCCCTAACCACCCTTTGACAGGGTACATGCCCTGGCTGAGTACCAGTACACACACAGTCCTAGCAGCTTACCTAACCACCCTTTGACAGGGTACATGCCCTGGCTGAGTACCAGTACACACACAGTCCTAGCAGCTTACCTAAAAACCCTTTGACAGGGTACATGCCCTGGCTGAGTACCAGTACACACACGGTCCTAGCAGCTTACCTAACCACCCTTTGACAGGGTACATGCCCTGGCTGAGTACCAGTACACACACAGTCCTAGCAGCTTACCTAACCACCCTTTGACAGGGTACATGCCCTGGCTGAGTACCAGTACACACACAGTCCTAGCAGCTTACCTAACCACCCTTTGCCAGGGTACATGCCCTGGCTGAGTACCAGTACACACACAGTCCTAGCAGCTTACCTAACCACCCTTTGACAGGGTACATGCCTTGGCTGAGTACACACACAGTCCTAGCAGCTTACCTAACCACCCTTTGACAGGGTACATGCCCTGGCTGAGTACCAGTACACACACAGTCCTAGCAGCTTACCTGACCACCCTTTGACAGGGTACATGCCCTGGCTGAGTACCAGTACACACACAGTCCTAGCAGCTTACCTAACCACCCTTTGACAGGGTACATGCCCTGGCTGAGTACACACACAGTCCTAGCAGCTTACCTAACCACCCTTTGCCAGGGTACATGCCCTGGCTGAGTACCAGTACACACACAGTCCTAGCAGCTTACCTGACCACCCTTTGACAGGGTACATGCCCTGGCTGAGTACCAGTACACACACAGTCCTAGCAGCTTACCTAACCACCCTTTGACAGGGTACATGCCCTGGCTGAGTACCAGTACACACACAGTCCTAGCAGCTTACCTAACCACCCTTTGACAGGGTACATGCCCTGGCTGAGTACCAGTACACACACAGTCCTAGCAGCTTACCTAACCACCCTTTGACAGGGTACATGCCCTGGCTGAGTACCAGTACACACACAGTCCTAGCAGCTTACCTAACCACCCTTTGACAGGGTACATGCCCTGGCTGAGTACCAGTACACACACAGTCCTAGCAGCTTACCTAACCACCCTTTGACAGGGTACATGCCCTGGCTGAGTACCAGTACACACACAGTCCTAGCAGCTTACCTAACCACCCTTTGACAGGGTACATGCCCTGGCTGAGTACCAGTACACACACAGTCCTAGCAGCTTACCTAACCACCCTTTGACAGGGTACATGCCCTGGCTGAGTACCAGTACACACACAGTCCTAGCAGCTTACCTAACCACCCTTTAACAGGGTACATGCCCTGGCTGAGTACCAGTACACACACAGTCCTAGCAGCTTACCTGACCACCCTTTGACAAGGTACATGCCCTGGCTGAGTACCAGTACACACACAGTCCTAGCAGCTTACCTGACCACCCTTTGACAAGGTACATGCCCTGGCTGAGTACCAGTACACACACAGTCCTAGCAGCTTACTTAACCACCCTTTGACAGGGTACATGCCCTGGCTGAGTACCAGTACACACACAGTCCTAGCAGCTTACCTAACCACATTTTGACAGGGTACATGCCCTGGCTGAGTACCAGTACACACACAGTCCTAGAAGCTTACCTAACCACCCTTTGACAGGGTACAGGCCCTGGCTGAGTAAACACACAGTCCTAGAAGCTTACCTAACCACCCTTTGACAGGGTACATGCCCTGGCTGAGTACCAGTACACACACAGTCCTAGCAGCTTACCTAACCACCCTTTGACAGGGTACATGCCCTGGCTGAGTACCAGTACACACACAGTCCTAGCAGCTTACCTAACCACCCTTTGCCAGGGTACATGCCCTGGCTGAGTACCAGTACACACACAGTCCTAGCAGCTTACCTAACCACCCTTTGACAGGGTACATGCCCTGGCTGAGTACACACACAGTCCTAGCAGCTTACCTAACCACCCTTTGCCAGAGTACATGCCCTGGCTGAGTACACACACAGTCCTAGCAGCTTACCTAACCACCCTTTGACAGGGTACATGCCCTGGCTGAGTACCAGTACACACACAGTCCTAGCAGCTCCCCTAACCACCCTTTGACAGGGTACATGCCCTGGCTGAGTACCAGTACACACACAGTCCTAGCAGCTTACCTAACCATCCTTTGACAGGGTACAGGCCCTGGCTGAGTACACACACAGTCCTAGCAGCTCCCCTAACCACCCTTTGACAGGGTACATGCCCTGGCTGAGTACCAGTACACACACAGTCCTAGCAGCTTACCTAAAAACCCTTTGACAGGGTACATGCCCTGGCTGAGTACCAGTACATACACAGTCCTAGCAGCTTACCTAACCACCCTTTGACAGGGTACATGCCCTGGCTGAGTACCAGTACACACACAGTCCTAGCAGCTTACCTAAAAACCCTTTGACAGGGTACATGCCCTGGCTGAGTACCAGTACATACACAGTCCTAGCAGCTTACCTAACCACCCTTTGACAGGGTACATGCCCTGGCTGAGTACCAGTACACACACAGTCCTAGCAGCTTACCTAACCACCCTTTGACAGAGTACAGGCCCTGGCTGAGTACCAGTACACACACAGTCCTAGCAGCTCCCCTAACCACCCTTTGACAGAGTACAGGCCCTGGCTGAGTACCAGTACACACACAGTCCTAGCAGCTTACCTAACCACCCTTTGACAGGGTACATGCCCTGGCTGAGTACCAGTACACACACAGTCCTAGCAGCTTACCTAACCACCCTTTGACAGGGTACATGCCCTGGCTGAGTACCAGTACACACACAGTCCTAGCAGCTTACCTAACCACCCTTTAACAGGGTACATGCCCTGGCTGAGTACCAGTACACACACAGTCCTAGCAGCTTACCTGACCACCCTTTGACAAGGTACATGCCCTGGCTGAGTACCAGTACACACACAGTCCTAGCAGCTTACCTGACCACCCTTTGACAAGGTACATGCCCTGGCTGAGTACCAGTACACACACAGTCCTAGCAGCTTACTTAACCACCCTTTGACAGGGTACATGCCCTGGCTGAGTACCAGTACACACACAGTCCTAGCAGCTCCCCTAACCACCCTTTGACAGAGTACAGGCCCTGGCTGAGTACCAGTACACACACAGTCCTAGCAGCTTACCTAACCACCCTTTGACAGGGTACATGCCCTGGCTGAGTACCAGTACACACACAGTCCTAGCAGCTTACCTAACCACCCTTTGACAGGGTACATGCCCTGGCTGAGTACCAGTACACACACGGTCCTAGCAGCTTACCTAACCACCCTTTAACAGGGTACATGCCCTGGCTGAGTACACACACGGTCCTAGCAGCGTACCTAACCACCCTTTAACAGAGTACATGCCCTGACTGAGTACCAGTACACACACAGTCCTAGCAGCTTACCGAACCACTCTTTGACAGGGTACATGCCTTGGCTGAGTACCAGTACACACACAGTCCTAGCAGCTTACCTAACCACCCTTTGACAGAGTACATGCCCTGACTGAGTACCAGTACACACACAGTCCTAGCAGCTTACCTAACCACCCTTTGACAGAGTACATGCCCTGACTGAGTACCAGTACACACACGGTCCTAGCAGCTTACCGAACCACACTTTGACAGGGTACATGCCTTGGCTGAGTACCAGTACACACACAGTCCTAGCAGCTTACCGAACCACACTTTGACAGGGTACATGTCCTGGCTGAGTACCAGTACACACACAGTCCTAGCAGCTTACCTAACCACCCTTTGACAGGGTACATGCCCTGGCTGAGTACCAGTACACACACAGTCCTAGCAGCTTACCTAACCACCCTTTGACAGGGTACATGCCCTGGCTGAGTACCAGTACACACACAGTCCTAGCAGCTTACCTAACCACCCTTTGACAGAGTACATGCCTTGGCTGAGTACCAGTACACACACAGTCCTAGCAGCTTACCTAACCACCCTTTGACAGGGTACATGCCCTGGCTGAGTACCAGTACACACACGGTCCTAGCAGCGCACCTAACCACCCTTTGACAGGGTACATGCCCTGGCTGAGTACCAGTACACACACAGTCCTAGCAGCTTACCTAACCACCCTTTGACAGGGTACAGGCCCTGGCTGAGTACCAGTACACACACGGTCCTAGCAGCTTACCTAACCACCCTTTGACAGGGTACATGCCCTGGCTGAGTACCAGTACACACACAGTCCTAGCAGCTTACCTGACCACCCTTTGACAGAGTACATGCCCTGGCTGAGTACCAGTACACACACAGTCCTAGCAGCTTACCTGACCACCCTTTGACAGGGTACATGCCTGGGCTGAGTACCAGTACACACACAGTCCTAGCAGCTTACCTAACCACCCTTTGACAGGGTACATGCCCTGGCTGAATACCAGTACACACACAGTCCTAGCAGCTCACCTAACCACCCTTTGACAGGGTACATGCCCTGGCTGAGTACACACACAGTCCTAGCAGCTTACCTAACCACCCTTTGACAGGGTACATGCCTGGGCTGAGTACCAGTACACACACAGTCCTAGCAGCTTACCTAACCACCCTTTGACAGGGTACATGCCTGGGCTGAGTACCAGTACACACACAGTCCTAGCAGCTTACCTAATCACCCTTTGACAGGGTACATGCCCTGGCTGAGTACCAGTACACACACAGTCCTAGCAGCTTACCTAACCACCCTTTGACAGGGTACATGCCCTGGCTGAGTACCAGTACACACACAGTCCTAGAAGCTTACCTAACCACCCTTTGGCAGGGTATATGCCCTGGCTGAGTACCAGTACACACACAGTCCTAGAAGCTTACCTAACCACCCTTTGACAGGGTACATGCCTGGGCTGAGTACCAGTACACACACAGTCCTAGCAGCTTACCTAATCACCCTTTGACAGGGTACATGCCCTGGCTGAGTACCAGTACACACACAGTCCTAGCAGCTTACCTAACCACCCTTTGACAGGGTACATGCCCTGGCTGAGTACCAGTACACACACAGTCCTAGAAGCTTACCTAACCACCCTTTGCCAGGGTACATGCCCTGGCTGAGTACCAGTACACACACAGTCCTAGCAGCTTACCTAACCACCCTTTGACAGGGTACATGCCCTGGCTGAGTACCAGTACACACACAGTCCTAGAAGCTTACCTAACCACCCTTTGACAGGGTACATGCCCTGGCTGAGTACCAGTACACACACAGTCCTAGCAGCTTACCTAACCACCCTTTGACAGGGTACATGCCCTGGCTGAGTACCAGTACACACACGGTCCTAGCAGCTTACCTAACCACCCTTTGACAGGGTACATGCCCTGGCTGAGTACCAGTACACACACAGTCCTAGAAGCTTACCTAACCACCCTTTGACAGGGTACATGCCCTGGCTGAGTACCAGTACACACACAGTCCTAGCAGCTTACCTAACCACCCTTTGACAAGGTACATGCCCTGGCTGAGTACCAGTACACACACGGTCCTAGCAGCTTACCTAACCACCCTTTGACAGGGTACATGCCCTGGCAGAGTACCAGTACACACACAGTCATAGCAGCTTACCTAACCACCCTTTGACAGGGTACATGCCTTGGCCGAGTACCAGTACACACACAGTCATAGCAGTTTACCTAACCACCCTTTGACAGGGTACATGCCCTGGCTGAGTACCAGTACACACACGGTCCTAGCAGCTTACCTAACCACCCTTTGACAGGGTACATGCCCTGGCAGAGTACCAGTACACACACAGTCCTAGCAGCTTACCTAACCACCCTTTGACAGGGTACATGCCCTGGCTGAGTACCAGTACACACACAGTCCTAGCAGCTTACCTGACCACCCTTTGACAGGGTACATGCCCTGGCTGAGTACCAGTACACACACAGTCCTAGCAGCTTACCTAACCACCCTTTGACAGGGTACATGCCCTGGCTGAGTACCAGTACACACACAGTCCTAGAAGCTTACCTGACCACCCTTTGACAAGGTACATGCCCTGGCTGAGTACCAGTACACACACAGTCCTAGCAGCTTACTTAACCACCCTTTGACAGGGTACATGCCCTGGCTGAGTACACACACAGTCCTAGCAGCTTACCTAACCACCCTTTGACAGGGTACATGCCCTGGCTGAGTACCAGTACACACACAGTCCTAGCAGCTTACCTAACCACCCTTTGACAGGGTAAATGCCCTGGCTGAGTACCACTACACACACAGTCCTAGCAGCTTACCTAACCACATTTTGACAGGGTACATGCCCTGGCTGAGTACCAGTACACACACAGTCCTAGCAGCTTACCTAACCACATTTTGACAGGGTACATGCCCTGACTGAGTACCAGTACACACACAGTCCTAGCAGCTTACCTAACCACCCTTTGACAGGGTACATGCCCTGGCTGAGTACCAGTACACACACAGTCCTAGCAGCTTACCTAACCACCCTTTGACAGGGTACATGCCCTGGCTGAGTACCAGTACACACACAGTCCTAGCAGCTTACCTAACCACCCTTTGACAGGGTACATGCCCTGGCTGAGTACACACACAGTCCTAGCAGCGTACCTAACCACCCTTTAACAGAGTACATGCCCTGACTGAGTACACACACAGTCCTAGCAGCTGACCTAACCACCCTTTGACGAGGTACAGGCCCTGGCTGAGTACCAGTACACACACAGTCCTAGCAGCTTACCTAACCACCCTTTGACAGGGTACATGCCCTGGCTGAGTACCAGTACACACACAGTCCTAGCAGCTTACCTAACCACCCTTTGACAAGGTACATGCCCTGGCTGAGTACCAGTACACACACAGTCCTAGCAGCTTCCCTAACCACCCTTTGACAAGGTACATGCCCTGGCTGAGTACCAGTTCACACACAGTCCTAGCAGCTTACCTAACCACCCTTTGACAAAGTACATGCCCTGGCTGAGTACCAGTAAACACACAGACCTAGCAGCTTACCTAACCACCCTTTGACAGGGTACAGGCCCTGGCTGAGTACCAGTACACACACAGTCCTAGCAGCTCACCTAACCACCCTTTGACAGGGTACATGCCCTGGCTGAGTACCAGTACACACACAGTCCTAGCAGCTTACCTAACCACCCTTTGACAGGGTACAGGCCCTGGCTGAGTACCAGTACACAAACAGTCCTAGACTTACCTAACCACCCTTTGACAGGGTACATGCCCTGGCTGAGTACCAGTACACACACGGTCCTAGCAGCTTACCTAACCACCCTTTGACAGAGTACAGGCCCTGGCTGAGTACCAGTACACACACAGTCCTAGCAGCGTACCTAACCACCCTTTGACAGGGTACAGGCCCTGACTGAGTACCAGTACACACACAGTCCTAGCAGCTCCCCTAACCACCCTTTGACAGGGTACATGCCCTGGCTGAGTACCAGTACACACACGGTCCTAGCAGCTTACCTAACCACCCTTTGACAGGGTACATGCCCTGGCTGAGTACCAGTACACACACAGTCCTAGCAGCTTACCTAACCACCCTTTGACAGGGTACATGCCCTGGCTGAGTACCAGTACACACACAGTCCTAGCAGCTTACCTAACCACCCTTTGACAGGGTACATGCCCTGGCTGAGTACCAGTACACACACAGTCCTAGCAGCTTACCTAACCACCCTTTGACAGGGTACATGCCCTGGCTGAGTACCAGTACACACACAGTCCTAGCAGCTTACCTAACCACCCTTTGACAGGGTACATGCCCTGGCTGAGTACCAGTACACACACAGTCCTAGCAGCTTACCTAACCACCCTTTGAAAGGGTACATGTCGTGGCTGGGTACCAGTACACACACAGTCCTAGCAGCTTACCTAACCACCCTTTGACAGGGTACATGCCCTGGCTGAGTACCAGTACACACACAGTCCTAGCAGCTTACCTAACCACCCTTTGAAAGGGTACATGTCGTGGCTGAGTACCAGTACACACACAGTCCTAGCAGCTTACCTAACCACCCTTTGACAGGGTACATGCCCTGGCTGAGTACAAGTACACACACAGTCCTAGCAGCTTACCTAACCACCCTTTGACAAAGTACATGCCCTGGCTGAGTACCAGTACACACACAGTCCTAGCAGCTTACCTAACCACCCTTTGACAGGGTACATGCCCTGGCTGAGTACAAGTACACACACAGTCCTAGCAGCTTACCTAACCACCCTTTGACAGGGTACATGCCCTGACTGAGTACAAGTACACACACAGTCCTAGCAGCTTACCTAACCACATTTTGACAGGGTACATGCCCTGGCTGAGTACAAGTACACACACAGTCCTAGCAGCTTACCTAACCACATTTTGACAGGGTACATGCCCTGGCTGAGTACAAGTACACACACAGTCCTAGCAGCTTACCTAACCACCCTTTGCCAGGGTACATGCCCTGGCTGAGTACCAGTACACACACAGTCCTAGCAGCTTACCTAACCACCCTTTGACAGGGTACATGCCCTGACTGAGTACCAGTACACACACAGTCCTAGCAGCTTACCTAACCACCCTTTGACAGAGTACAGGCCCTGGCTGAGTACCAGTACACACACAGTCCTAGCAGCTTACCTAACCACCCTTTGACAGGGTACATGCCCTGGCTGAGTACCAGTACACACACAGTCCTAGCAGCTTACTTAACCACCACTTTGACAGGGTACATGTCCTGGCTGAGTACCAGTACACACACGGTCCTAGCAGCTTACCTAACCACCCTTTGACAGGGTACATGCCCTGGCTGAGTACCAGTACACACACGGTCCTAGCAGCTTACCTAACCACCCTTTGACAGGGTACATGCCCTGGCTGAGTACCAGTACACACACGGTCCTAGCAGCTTACCTACCCACCACTTTGACAGAGTACAGGCCCTGGCTGAGTACCAGTACACACACAGTCCTAGCAGCTTACCTAACCACCCTTTGACAGGGTACATGCCCTGGCTGAGTACACACACAGTCCTAGCAGCTGACCTAACCACCCTTTGACAGGGTACATGCCTTGGCTGAGTACCAGTACACACACAGTCCTAGCAGCTTACCTAACCACCCTTTGACAGGGTACATGCCTTGGCCGAGTACCAGTACACACACAGTCCTAGCAGCTTACCTAACCAACCTTTGACAGGGTACATGCCCTGGCTGAGTACCAGTACACACACAGTCCTAGCAGCTTACCTAACCACCCTTTGACAGGGTACATGCCCTGGCTGAGTACAAGTACACACACAGTCCTAGCAGCTCACCTAACCACCCTTTGACAGGGTACATGCCTTGGCTGAGTACAAGTACACACACAGTCCTAGCAGCTCACCTAACCACCCTTTGACAGGGTACATGTCCTGGCTGAGTACCAGTACACACACAGTCCTAGCAGCTCACCTAACCACCCTTTGACAGAGTACAGGCCCTGGCTGAGTACCAGTACACACACAGTCCTAGCAGCTTACCTAACCACCCTTTGACGGGGTACATGCCCTGGCTGAGTACCAGTACACACACAGTCCTAGCAACTCACCTAACCACCCTTTGACAGGGTACATGCCCTGGCTGAGTACACACACAGTCCTAGCAGGTGACCTAACCACCCTTTGACAGGGTACATGCCCTGGCTGAGTACCAGTACACACACAGTCCTAGCAGCTCACCTAACCACCCTTTGACAGGGTACATGTCCTGGCTGAGTACCAGTACACACACGGTCCTAGCAGCTTACCTGACCACCCTTTGACAGGGTACATGCCCTGGCTGAGTACCAGTACACACACAGTCCTAGCAGCTTACCTAACCACCCTTTGACAGGGTACAGGCCCTGGCTGAGTACCAGTACACACACAGTCCTAGCAGCTTACCTAACCACCCTTTGACAGGGTACAGGCCCTGGCTGAGTACCAGTACACACACAGTCCTAGCAGCTTACCTGACTACCCTTTGACAGGGTACATGCCCTGGCTGAGTACCAGTACACACACAGTCCTAGCAGCTCACCTAACCACCCTTTGACAGGGTACATGCCCTGGCTGAGTACCAGTACACACACAGTCCTAGCAGCTTACCTAACCACCCTTTGACAGGGTACATGCCCTGGCTGAGTACCAGTACACACACAGTCCTAGCAGCTTACCTAACCACCCTTTGACAGGGTACATGCCCTGGCTGAGTACCAGTACACACACAGTCCTAGCAGCTTATCTAACCACCCTTTGACAGGGTACATGCCCTGGCTGAGTACCAGTACACACACAGTCCTAGCAGCTGACCTAACCACCCTTTGACAGGGTACATGCCCTGGCTGAGTACCAGTACACACACAGTCCTAGCAGCTTACCTAACCACCCTTTGACGGGGTACAGGCCCTGGCTGAGTACCAGTACACACACAGTCCTAGCAGCTTACCTAACCACCCTTTGACAGGGTACATGCCCTGGCTGAGTACCAGTACACACACAGTCCTAGCAGCTTACCTAACCACACTTTGACAGGGTACATGCCCTGGCTGGGTACCAGTACACACACAGTCCTAGCAGCTTACCTAACCACCCTTTGACAGGGTACATGCCCTGGCTGAGTACCAGTACACACACAGTCCTAGCAGCTTACCTAACCACATTTTGACAGGGTACATGCCCTGGCTGAGTACCAGTACACACACAGCTCTAGCAGCTTACCTAACCACCCTTTGACAGGGTACATGCCCTGGCTGAGTACCAGTACACACACAGTCCTAGCAGCTTACCTAACCACCCTTTGACAGGGTACATGCCCTGGCTGAGTACCAGTACACACACAGCTTTAGCAGCTTACCTAACCACCCTTTGACAGAGTACATGCCCTGGCTGAGTACCAGTACACACACAGTCCTAGCAGCTTACCTAACCACCATTTGACAGGGTACATGCCTGGGCTGAGTACCAGTACACACACAGTCCTAGCAGCTTACCTAACCACCCTTTGACAGGGTACATGTCCTGGCTGAGTACCAGTACACACACAGTCCTAGCAGCTTACCTAACCACATTTTGACAGAGTACATGCCTTGGCTGAGTACCAGTACACACACAGTCCCAGCAGCTTACCTGACCACCCTTTGACAGGGTACATGCCCTGGCTGAGTACCAGTACACACACAGTCCTAGCAGCTTACCTAACCACCCTTTGAAAGGGTACATGTCGTGGCTGAGTACCAGTACACACACAGTCCTAGCAGCTTACCTGACTACCCTTTGACAGGGTACATGCCCTGGCTGAGTACCAGTACACACACAGTCCTAGCAGCTTACCTAACCACCCTTTGACAGGGTACATGCCCTGGCTGAGTACCAGTACACACACAGTCCTAGCAGCTTACCTAACCACATTTTGACAGGGTACATGCCCTGGCTGAGTACCAGTACACACACAGTCCTAGCAGCTTACCTAACCACCCTTTGACAGGGTACATGCCCTGGCTGAGTACCAGTACACACACAGCTTTAGCAGCTTACCTAACCACCCTTTGACAGGGTACATGCCCTGGCTGAGTACCAGTACACACACAGTCCTAGCAGCTTACCTAACCACCATTTGACAGGGTACATGCCTGGGCTGAGTACCAGTACACACACAGTCCTAGCAGCTTACCTAACCACCCTTTGACAGGGTACATGTCCTGGCTGAGTACCAGTACACACACAGTCCTAGCAGCTTACCTAACCACATTTTGACAGAGTACATGCCTTGGCTGAGTACCAGTACACACACAGTCCTAGCAGCTTACCTGACCACCCTTTGACAGGGTACATGCCCTGGCTGAGTACCAGTACACACACAGTCCTAGAAGCTTACCTAACCACCCTTTGACAGGGTACATGTCGTGGCTGAGTACCAGTACACACACAGTCCTAGCAGCTTACCTGACTACCCTTTGACAGGGTACATGCCCTGGCTGAGTACCAGTACACACACAGTCCTAGCAGCTTACCTAACCACCCTTTGACAGGGTACATGCCCTGGCTGAGTACCAGTACACACACAGTCCTAGCAGCTTACCTAACCACATTTTGACAGGGTACATGCCCTGGCTGAGTACCAGTACACACACAGTCCTAGCAGCTTACCTAACCACCCTTTGACAGGGTACATGCCCTGGCTGAGTACCAGTACACACACAGTCCTAGCAGCTTACCTGACCACCCTTTGACAGGGTACATGCCCTGGCTGAGTACCAGTACACACACAGTCCTAGAAGCTTACCTAACCACCCTTTGACGGGGTACAGGCCCTGGCTGAGTAACAGTACACACACAGTCCTAGCAGCTTACCTAACCACCCTTTGACAGGGTACATGCCTTGGCTGAGTACCAGTACACACACAGTCCTAGCAGCTTACCTAACCACATTTTGACAGGGTACATGCCTTGGCTGAGTACCAATACACACACAGTCCTAGCAGCTTACCTAACCACATTTTGACAGGGTACATGCCCTGGCTGAGTACCAGTACACACACAGTCCTAGCAGCTTACCTAACCACCCTTTGACAGGGTACATGCCCTGGCTGAGTACCAGTACACACACAGTCCTAGCAGCTTACCTAACCACATTTTGACAGGGTACATGCCCTGGCTGAGTACCAGTACACACACAGTCCTAGCAGCTTACCTAACCACCCTTTGACAGGGTACATGCCCTGGCTGAGTACCAGTACACACACAGTCCTAGCAGCTTACCTAACCACCCTTTGACAGGGTACATGCCCTGGCTGAGTACACACACAGTCCTAGCAGCTTACCTAACCACCCTTTGACAACGTACATGCCCTGGCTGAGTACCAGTACACACACAGTCCTAGCAGCTTACCTAACCACCCTTTGACAGGGTACATGCCGTGACTGAGTACCAGTACACACACAGTCCTA
This sequence comes from Terebella lapidaria, assembly GCA_949152475.1. NCBI lineage: Eukaryota > Metazoa > Annelida > Polychaeta > Terebellida > Terebellidae > Terebella > Terebella lapidaria. Next base: position 51,621,480 of record OX424556.1, on the reverse strand, counting down.
GAAGCTTACCTAACCACCCTTTGACAGGGTACATGCCCTGGCTGAGTACCAGTACACACACGGTCCTAGCAGCTTACCTAACCACCCTTTGACAGGGTCCATGCCCTGGCTGAGTACCAGTACACACACAGTCCTAGCAGCTTACCTAACCACCCTTTGACAGAGTACATGCTCTGGCTGAGTACCAGTACACACATAGTCCTAGCAGCTTACCTAACCACCCTTTGACAGGGTACATGCCCTGGCTGAGTACCAGTACACACACGGTCCTAGCAGCTTACCTAACCACCCTTTGACAGGGTCCATGCCCTGGCTGAGTACCAGTACACACACAGTCCTAGCAGCTTACCTAACCACCCTTTGACAGGGTACATGCCCTGGCTGAGTACCAGTACACACACGGTCCTAGCAGCTTACCTAACCACCACTTTGACAGAGTACAGGCCCTGGCTGAGTACCAGTACACACACAGTCCTAGCAGCTTACCTAACCACCCTTTGACAGGGTCCATGCCCTGGCTGAGTACCAGTACACACACAGTCCTAGCAGCTTACCTAACCACCCTTTGACAGGGTACATGCCCTGGCTGAGTACCAGTACACACACAGTCCTAGCAGCTTACCTAACCACCCTTTGCCAGGGTACATGCCCTAGCTGAGTACCAGTACACACACAGTCCTAGCAGCTTACCTAACCACCCTTTGCCAGGGTACATGCCCTAGCTGAGTACCAGTACACACACAGTCCTAGCAGCTTACCTAACCACCCTTTGACAGGGTACATGCCCTGGCTGAGTACCAGTACACACACAGTCCTAGCAGCTTACCTAACCACCCTTTGACAGGGTACATGCCCTGGCTGAGTACCAGTACACACACAGTCCTAGCAGCTTACCTAACCACCCTTTGACAGGGTACATGCCCTGGCTGAGTACCAGTACACACACAGTCCTAGCAGCTTACCTAACCACCCTTTGACAGGGTCCATGCCCTGGCTGAGTACCAGTACACACACAGTCCTAGCAGCTTACCTAACCACCCTTTGACAGGGTACATGCCCTGGCTGAGTACCAGTACACACACAGTCCTAGCAGCTTACCTAACCACCCTTTGACAGGGTACATGCCCTGGCTGAGTACCAGTACACACACAGTCCTAGCAGCTTACCTAACCACCCTTTGCCAGGGTACATGCCCTGGCTGAGTACCAGTACACACACAGTCCTAGCAGCTTACCTAACCACCCTTTGACAGGGTACATGCCCTGGCTGAGTACCAGTACACACACAGTCCTAACAGCTTACCTAACCACAGTTTGACAGGGTACATGCCCTGGCTGAGTACCAGTACACACACAGTCCTAGCAGCTTACCTAACCACCACTTTGACAGAGTACAGGCCCTGGCTGAGTACCAGTACACACACAGTCCTAGCAGCTTACTTAACCACCCTTTGACAGGGTACATGCCCTGGCTGAGTACCAGTACACACACAGTCCTAGCAGCTTACCTAACCACCCTTTGACAGGGTACATGCCCTGGCTGAGTACCAGTACACACACAGTCCTAGCAGCTTACCTAACCACCCTTTGACAGGGTACATGCCCTGGCTGAGTACCAGTACACACACAGTCCTAGCAGCTTACCTAACCACCCTTTGCCAGGGTACATGCCCTGGCTGAGTACCAGTACACACACAGTCCTAGCAGCTTACCTAACCACCCTTTGACAGGGTACATGCCCTGACTGAGTACCAGTACACACACAGTCCTAGCAGCTTACCGAACCACTCTTTGACAGGGTACATGCCCTGGCTGAGTACCAGTACACACACAGTCCTAGCAGCTTACCTAACCACCCTTTGACAGAGTACATGCCCTGACTGAGTACCAGTACACACACGGTCCTAGCAGCTTACCTAACCACCCTTTGACAGGGTACATGCCCTGACTGAGTACCATTACACACACAGTCCTAGCAGCTTACCTAACCACATTTTGACAGGGTACATGCCCTGACTGAGTACCAGTACACACACAGTCCTAGCAGCTTACCTAACCACATTTTGACAGGGTACATGCCCTGGCTGAGTACCAGTACACACACAGTCCTAGCAGCTTACCTAACCACCCTTTGACAGGGTACATGCCCTGGCTGAGTACCAGTACACACACAGTCCTAGCAGCTTACCTAACCACCCTTTGACAGGGTACATGCCCTGGCTGAGTACCAGTACACACACAGTCCTAGCAGCTTACCTAACCACCCTTTGCCAGGGTACATGCCCTGGCTGAGTACCAGTACACACACAGTCCTAGCAGCTTACCTGACCACCCTTTGACAGGGTACAGGCCCTGGCTGAGTACCAGTACACACACAGTCCTAGCAGCTTACCTAACCACCCTTTGACAGGGTACATGCCCTGGCTGAGTACCAGTAAACACACAGTCCTAGCAGCTTATCTAACCACCCTTTGACAGGGTACAGGCCCTGGCTGAGTACCAGTACACACACAGTCCTAGCAGCGTACCTAACCACCCTTTGACAGGGTACATGCCCTGGCTGAGTACACACACAGTCCTAGCAGCTGACCTAACCACCCTTTGACAGGGTACATGCCTTGGCTGAGTACACACACAGTCCTAGCAGCTTACCTAACCACCCTTTGACAGGGTACATGCCCTGGCAGAGTACCAGTACACACACGGTCCTAGCAGCTTATCTAACCACCCTTTGACAGGGTACATGCCTTGGCTGAGTACCAGTACACACACAGTCCTAGCAGCTTACCTAACCACCCTTTGACAGGGTACATGCCCTGGCTGAGTACCAGTACACACACAGTCCTAGCAGCTTACCTAACCACCCTTTGACAGGGTACATGCCTTGGCTGAGTACCAGTACACACACAGTCCTAGCAGCTCCCCTAACCACATTTTGACAGGGTACATGCCCTGGCTGAGTACCAGTACACACACAGTCCTAGCAGCTTACCTAACCACCCTTTGACAGGGTACATGCCTTGGCTGAGTACCAGTACACACACAGTCCTAGCAGCTCCCCTAACCACATTTTGACAGGGTACATGCCCTGGCTGAGTACCAGTACACACACAGTCCTAGCAGCTTACCTAACCACCCTTTGACAGGGTACATGCCCTGGCTGAGTACCAGTACACACACGGTCCTAGCAGCTTATCTAACCATCCTTTGACAGGGTACAGGCCCTGGCTGAGTACCAGTACACACACGGTCCTAGCAGCTTATCTAACCACCCTTTGACAGGGTACAGGCCCTGGCTGAGTACCAGTACACACACAGTCCTAGCAGCGTACCTAACCACCCTTTGACAGAGTACATGCCTTGGCTGAGTACCAGTACACACACAGTCCTAGCAGCTTACCTAACCACCCTTTGACAAAGTACATGCCCTGGCTGAGTACCAGTACACACACAGTCCTAGCAGCTTACCTAACCAACCTTTGACAGAGTACATGCCCTGGCTGAGTACCAGTACACACACGGTCCTAGCAGCTTACCTAACCACCCTTTGACAAGGTACATGCCCTGGCTGAGTACCAGTACACACACAGTCCTAGCAGCTTACCTAACCAACCTTTGACAGAGTACATGCCCTGGCTGAGTACCAGTACACACACAGTCCTAGCAGCTTACCTAACCAACCTTTGACAGGGTACATGCCCTAGCTGAGTACCAGTACACACACAGTCCTAGCAGCTTACCTAACCACCCTTTGACAGGGTACATGCCCTGGCTGAGTACCAGTACACACACAGTCCTAGCAGCTTACCTAACCACCCTTTGACAGGGTACATGCCCTGGCTGAGTACCAGTACACACACGGTCCTAGCAGCTTATCTAACCACCCTTTGACAGGGTACATGCCCTGGCTGAGTACCAGTACACACACAGTCCTAGCAGCTTACCTAACCACCCTTTGACAGGGTACATGCCCTGGCTGAGTACCAGTACACACACAGTCCTAGCAGCTTACCTAACCACCCTTTGACAGGGTACATGCCCTGGCTGAGTACCAGTACACACACGGTCCTAGCAGCTTATCTAACCACCCTTTGACAGGGTACAGGCCCTGGCTGAGTACCAGTACACACACGGTCCTAGCAGCTTATCTAACCACCCTTTGACAGAGTACAGGCCCTGGCTGAGTACCAGTACACACACAGTCCTAGCAGCGTACCTAACCACCCTTTGACAGGGTACATGCCCTGGCTGAGTACACACACAGTCCTAGCAGCTGACCTAACCACCCTTTGACAGGGTCCATGCCCTGGCTGAGTAACAGTACACACACAGTCCTAGCAGCTTACCTAACCACCCTTTGACAGGGTACATGCCCTGGCTGAGTACCAGTACACACACAGTCCTAGCAGCTTACCTAACCACCCTTTGACAGGGTACATGCCCTAGCTGAGTACCAGTACACACACAGTCCTAGCAGCTTACCTGACCACCCTTTGACAGGGTACATGCCCTGGCTGAGTACCAGTACACACACAGTCCTAGCAGCTTACCTAACCACCCTTTGACGGGGTACAGGCCCTGGCTGAGTACCAGTACACACACAGTCCTAGCAGCTTACCTAACCACCCTTTGACAGGGTACATGCCCTGGCTGAGTACCAGTACACACACAGTCCTAGCAGCTTACCTGACCACCCTTTGACAGGGTACATGCCCTGGCTGAGTACCAGTACACACACAGTCCTAGCAGCTTACCTAACCACCCTTTGACAGGGTACATGCCCTGGCTGAGTACCAGTACACACACAGTCCTAGCAGCTTACTTAACCACCCTTTGACAGGGTACATGCCCTGGCTGAGTACCAGTACACACACAGTCCTAGCAGCTTACCTAACCACCCTTTGACAGGGTACATGCCCTGGCTGAGTACCAGTACACACACAGTCCTAGCAGCTTACCTAACCACCCTTTGACAGGGTACATGCCCTGACTGAGTACCAGTACACACACAGTCCTAGCAGCTTACCTGACCACCCTTTGACAGGGTACATGCCCTGGCTGAGTACCAGTACACACACAGTCCTAGCAGCTTACTTAACCACCCTTTGACAGGGTACATGCCCTGGCTGAGTACACACACAGTCCTAGCAGCTTACCTAACCACCCTTTGACAGGGTACAGGCCCTGGCTGAGTACCAGTACACACACAGTCCTAGCAGCTTACCTAACCACCCTTTGACAGGGTACATGCCCTGGCTGAGTACCAGTACACACACAGTCCTAGCAGCTTACCTAACCACCCTTTGGCAGGGTACATGCCCTGGCTGAGTACACACACAGTCCTAGCAGCTGACCTAACCACCCTTTGACAGGGTACATGCCCTGGCTGAGTACCAGTACACACACAGTCCTAGCAGCTTACCTAACCACCCTTTGGCAGGGTACATGCCCTGGCTGAGTACCAGTACACACACAGTCCTAGCAGCTTACCTAACCACCCTTTGACAGGGTACATGCCCTGGCTGAGTACACACACAGTCCTAGCAGCTTACCTAGCCACATTTTGACAGGGTACATGCCCTGGCTGAGTACCAGTACACACACAGTCCTAGCAGCTTACCTAACCACCCTTTGACAGGGTACAGGCCCTGGCTGAGTACCAGTACACACACAGTCCTAGCAGCTTACCTAACCACCCTTTGACAGGGTACATGCCCTGGCTGAGTACCAGTACACACACAGTCCTAGCAGCTTACCTAACCACCCTTTGACAGGGTACATGCCCTGGCTGAGTACCAGTACACACACAGTCCTAGCAGCTTACCTGACCACCCTTTGACAGGGTACATGCCCTGGCTGAGTACCAGTACACACACAGTCCTAGCAGCTTACCTAACCACCCTTTGACAGGGTACATGCCCTGGCTGAGTACCAGTACACACACGGTCCTAGCAGCTTATCTAACCACCCTTTGACAGGGTACATGCCCTGGCTGAGTACCAGTACACACACAGTCCTAGCAGCTTACCTAACCACCCTTTGACAGGGTACATGCCCTGGCTGAGTACCAGTACACACACTCCTAGCAGCTTACCTAACCACCCTTTGATGGGGTACATGCCCTGGCTGAGTACACACACAGTCCTAGCAGCTTACCTAACCACCCTTTGACAGGGTACATGCCCTGGCTGAGTACCAGTACACACACAGTCCTAGCAGCTTACCTAACCACCCTTTGACAGGGTACATGCCCTGGCTGAGTACCAGTACACACACAGTCCTAGCAGCTTACTTAACCACCCTTTGACAGGGTACATGCCCTGGCTGAGTACCAGTACACACACAGTCCTAGCAGCTTACCTAACCACCCTTTGACAGGGTACATGCCCTGGCTGAGTACCAGTACACACACAGTCCTAGCAGCTTACCTAACCACCCTTTGCCAGGGTACATGCCCTGGCTGAGTACCAGTACACACAGTCCTAGCAGCTTACCTGACCACCCTTTGACAGGGTACATGCCCTGGCTGAGTACCAGTACACACACGGTCCTAGCAGCTTACCTGACCACCCTTTGACAGGGTACATGCCCTGGCTGAGTACCAGTACACACACAGTCCTAGAAGCTTACCTAACCACCCTTTGACAGGGTACATGCCCTGGCTGAGTACCAGTACACACACAGTCCTAGCAGCTTACCTAACCACCCTTTAACAAAGTACATGCCCTGGCTGAGTACCAGTACACACACAGTCCTAGCAGCTTACCTAACCACCCTTTGACAGGGTACATGCCCTGGCTGAGTACCAGTACACACACAGTCCTAGCAGCTTACCTAACCACCCTTTGACAGGGTACATGCCCTGGCTGAGTACCAGTACACACACGGTCCTAGCAGCTTACCTAACCACCCTTTGACAGGGTACATGCCCTAGCTGAGTACCAGTACACACACAGTCCTAGCAGCTTACCTAACCACCCTTTGACGGGGTACATGTCCTGGCTGAGTACCAGTACACACACAGTCCTAGCAGCTTACCTAACCACCCTTTAACAAAGTACATGCCCTGGCTGAGTAACAGTACACACACAGTCCTAGCAGCTTACCTAACCACCCTTTGACAGGGTACAGGCCCCGGCTGAGTACCAGTACACACACAGTCCTAGCAGCTTACCTAACCACCCTTTGACGGGGTACATGCCTGGGCTGAGTACCAGTACACACACAGTCCTAGCAGCTTACCTAACCACCCTTTGCCAGGGTACAGGCCCTGGCTGAGTACCAGTACACACACAGTCCTAGCAGCTTACCTAACCACCCTTTGACAGGGTACATGCCCTGGCTGAGTACCAGTACACACACAGTCCTAGCAGCTTATCTAACCACCCTTTGACAGGGTACATGCCCTGGCTGAGTACCAGTACACACACGGTCCTAGCAGCTTACCTAACCACCCTTCGACAGGGTACATGCCCTGGCTGAGTACCAGTACACACACAGTCCTAGCAGCTTACCTAACCACCCTTTGACAGGGTACATGCCCTGGCTGAGTACCAGTACACACACAGTCCTAGCAGCTTACCTAACCACCCTTTGACAGGGTACATGCCCTGGCTGAGTACCAGTACACACACAGTCCTAGCAGCTTACTTAACCACCCTTTGACAGGGTACATGCCCTGGCTAAGTACCAGTACACACACAGTCCTAGCAGCTTACCTAACCACCCTTTGACAGGGTACATGCCCTGGCTGAGTACCAGTACACACACGATCCTAGCAGCTCACCTAACCACCCTTTGACAGGGTACATGCCCTGGCTGAGAACCAGTACACACACAGTCCTAGCAGCTTACCTAACCACCCTTTGACAGGGTACATGCCCTGGCTGAGTACCAGTACACACACAGTCCTAGCAGCTTACCTAACCACCCTTTGACAGGGTACATGCCCTGGCTGAGTACCAGTACACACACAGTCCTAGCAGCTTACCTAACCACCCTTTGACAGGGTACATGCCCTGGCTGAGTACCAGTACACACACAGTCCTAGCAGCTTACCTAACCACCCTTTGACAGGGTACATGCCCTGGCTGAGTACCAGTACACACACAGTCCTAGCAGCTTACCTAACCACCATTTTGACAGGGTACATGCCCTGGCTGAGACGTTTGCTGGAAGGAATGACGTAAGTGGCTCGGCCGCTGCTGTCTGTTACTGTAGTGTCCATGTACTCCCACTCCCCTGATGCTACTGATGACATAATATGGATGTCAACCTGAAGAAAACATCGAGAGTTAGCTAGACCAATTATGCTTATTCCAGCAGTATATATTTCTCCTGTTTGTAGTACATACCCTTTCACCTGACAGAGATACCATGTCAAGTGGCCCGTACATAAACCTTGCAGAAATGGTTTGTTCCTGATCCTCCAACACAATGATGTCATTCCCCCGATGATTTGGAGCTACATTCTGGAAACAGAAATCTTCAATTATCACCTCACTTCAAAAGCTGGAGTAATGTGATGGAAGCAGTGATTATTTGGGAAAGCCATTAGACGTCAAGGCCTGAAGATGCCTTGGGGCATTTCGACTTAAATTCATAGGTAACATCCGTTTCGTTCTAACGCACCATTTTCGAGATATGGCCAGAAATGAAAAATGCTGACTCAGCAAAAAACATTTGGCCCAGAGCCAAGTTCACCCAACATACTCCTAAGACATTTTTGTCTAGTGTCACGAGTCCGAAAATAACGAGTCCGTCCATTTCGCTCTACGACACACCGTTTCCGAGATATGGCCGTAATGACAATTGTCGACTCAGCGAAAAAAAAAAATTAGCCCAGGTCCGTTTCGTTCTAACACAACATTTTCGAGATATGGCCAAAAATGAAAAATGCCGACTCAGCAAAAAATTAGCCCAATGGGCTAGAAAGGTTACCGGAGAAATATACAGAGTTAAGCTGAGAAAGTTGAAGGTCAAATTCAAGGTGACCACTGAAATCGCCATATCTCTAACCTTGAAAATGGGATCAAAGGTTAAATTCTAGATCACCAAACTATTCAGCATACATCATTTCCTAATGTTCACTATGGACCCCTAAGCTGTAAATTTGATAATAAGCGAGATATAAGCCATTTTGTAATCTGACTTTGAAAATAAAATGACTGACCTTGAAATCTAGGTCAAAGGGCAAATTCAATATCATTAAAATATTAAGAATATATCATTTCCTATATGTCCACAATTGATTCCTAAGCTGTAAAGTCGATAATAAGCGAGATATTAGCCATTTTGTCCAGTGACCTTGGAAATGAGGTCAAAGGTCAAATTCAAGGTCATGAGAATATTCAGCATGTATCATTTCCTATATGTTCACAATTGATTCCTAAGCTGTAAAGTCGATAATAAGCGAGATATTAGCCATTTTGTCATGTGACCTTGAAAATGAGGTCAAAGGTCAAATTCAAGGTCATGAGAATATTCAGCATGTAACATTTCCTATATGTTTACAATTGATTCCTAAGCTGTAAAGTCGCTAATAAGCAAGATATTGGCCGTTTTGTCCTGTGACCTTGAAAATGAGGTCAAAGGTCAAATTCAAGGTCACGAGAATTTTCAGCATATATCATTTCCTATATGTAAGTATCAATCTATTACCACTAATACAATCAGATTTTGATGATGCCAAAGAGAAACGTAAAATACAACATTTTGCAATAGAAACAAAGCCCGACCAAATAGTTTATTCAAAGACACACTGGCGTCATCAGGGGCAGACAGTGTGTTAAATGTAGTTGTTTCTACTGTACACCAGATGGAATTAGTATACAACTGCCCAACAACCTATGAACACAATTTACAAATCCGAAACTAACCCCATGGAATAGATACATGACAAGTACAAAAGTACCCAATCACGAGCCAGAAGGCTACTGAGTTGATGGTATCCTCGGGGACAGATTTAACGTCCGCCAGCAGTGACACCAATCGATTCCTAAGCTGTAAAGTCGCTAATAAGCAAGATATTGGCCATTTTGTCCTGTGACCTTGAAAATGAGGTCAAAGCTCAAATTCAAGGCCACGAGAATATTCAGCATATATCATTTCCTATATGTTCACAATTGATTCCTAAGCTGTAAAGTCGATAATAAGCGCGATATTAGCAATTTTGTCCTGCGACCTTGGAAATGAGGTCAAAGGTCAAATTCAAGGTCATGAAAATATTCAGCATATATCATTTCCTATATGTTCACAATTGATTCCTAAACTGTAAAGTCGATAATAAGCGAGATATTAGCCATTTTGTCATGTGACCTTGAAAATGAGGTCAAAGGTCAAATTCAAGGTCACAAGAATATTCAGCATATATCATTTCCAATATGTTCACAACTGATTCCTAAGCTGTAAAGTCGATAATAAGCGAGATATTAGCCATTTTGTCCTGTGACCTTGAAAATGAGGTCAAAAGTCAAATTCAAGGTCACGAGAATATTCAGCATATATCATTTCCTATATGTCCACAATTCATTCCTAGTCTCTAATTTCAATATTAAGTGAGATATTAGGCTTAATGTGTGCCATTATAAAGCATAGAAAAATTTAACATGGGAAAGTCACATTTGGGCCAAGTTTGGGCCCAAAATGGCCCACTTCAAGCGATTCAAGCACAACGAAATTTATACATGTCACAGGGGTACATATGAGGAGTGTTTTTCATCAATAAGAAAAAAAAGTTACTGAACAGATTTTGAGAAAACGACCGTCGAAGTCCAAAATTGGCCATTTTTCGACGAAAACGGCCGCTCTGACGTCAAATTCAAGGTCACGACAATATTCAGCATATATCATTTCCTATATGTTCACAATTGATTCCTAGTCTCTAATCTCAATATTAAGTGAGATATTAGGCTTTAATGTGTCCCATTATAAAGCATAGGAGAATTTAACATGGGAAAGTCCCATTTGGGCCGAGTTTGGGCCCAAAATGGCCCACTTCGAGCGATTCAAGCGCAACGAAATTTATACATGTCACAGGGGTACATATGAGGAGTGTTATGCATCAATAAAAAAAAAAGTTACCGAACAGATTTTGAGAAAATAGCCGCCAAAGTCCAAAATCAGGCATTTTTCTTCGAAAACGGCCGCCATTTTGAAAAAAATGCGAAAATCAAAAAACTAAAAAATACATCCCTCTCGAAATATTTTTAGGCATTTTTGTGCAAAATTTCAGAAAAATTCGATCGTAAACTTTAAAGATAAAATTGTTGACGGACGACGACGACGACGGACGTCGACGACGCCGGACGCATCGCCATGCCAATAGGTTACGGACCATAGGTCCGGTAACCTAAAAACATTTGGCCCAGAGCCAAGTTCACCCAACATACTCCTAAGACATTTTTGTCTAGTGTCACGAGTCCTAAAATAACATCCGTTTCGCTCTACGATGCACCATTCCCGAGATATGCAATGAGCCTCAAGGATGACTCACCAAAATTGTTTTCAGCCCCTGGGTCAAAGGTTATTTGACGGATTGACCCCATAATCAATAGGCTTCCTCTGTGACACTATATCAACCTATGTGTCAAGTTTCAGAAGTGTAGCGCAAGTACTTTATGAGTTATCACCTGAAAAGCATTTAACACAAAATTCATCCTCACGGACTAATCGAACCTCGAAGCCGGCTCCAAAACAATAGGGTTCATCTACATAATATATGTGATAACTGATGAAAATTTCTCGGGGATTTGTCAGGGAATTCTTGAGTTATTGTCCAGAAACCGAAAAGTGAAAAAAAAAAAAATTAGCCCAAGGGCTAAGAAAGGTTACCGGACAATGTATAATTTAGATATTGGCCTTTTGTCCCATGACTTTGAAAATAAGATAGTTGGTCAATTCGAGGTCATGAGAACATTCTGCCCATATCATTTCTAGCATGTCCACAAATGATTCCTAAGCTGTAAAGTCGATATTAAATGAGATATTAGCCATTTTGTGTTTTGACCTTGAAAATGAGGTCAAAGGTCAAGTTCAAGGTCTCGAGAATATTCAGCATATATCATTTCTAATATGTTCGCAATTGACTCCTAAGCTGTAAAGTCCCTAACAAGTGAGATATTAACTTTTTTGCTCTCTGCCCTTGAAAAATGAGGTCAAGGTCAAATTCAAGGTCACCAAAATATTCAGCATATATCATTCCCCATATGTCCACTATGGATTCCTAAGCTGTAGAGTCGAAAATGAGCGAGATATTACCAATTTTGTTCTCTGACCTTGAAAATAAGTCAAAGGTCAAATTCAAGGTCACCAGAATATTCAACATTATATCATTTCCTATATGTTCACAATTGATTGCTAAGCTGTAAAGTCAATAATAAGCGAGATATTAGCCATTTTGTGCTCTGACCTTGAAAATGAGGTCTAAGGTCGAATTCAACGTCATGACAATATTCAGCATGCGTTCCCTATGGCTCCACAATTGATTCCTAAGCTGTAAAGTCAATAATAAGCGAGATATCAGCCATTCTGTGCTTTGACCTTGAAAATGAGGTCAGAGGTCAAATTCAAGATCATGAGAATATTTCCTATATGTGCACAATTGATTCCTAATCTGTAAAATCCATAATAAGCGAGATATTGGCCATTTTGTACTATGACCTTGAAAATAAGGTCAAAGGGCAAATTCAGTGTCATCAGAATATTCGGCGTATATCATTTCCTATATGTCCACAATTGATTCCTAAGCTGTAAAGTCGTTAAGAATCGAGATATTAGCCATTTTGTCCTGTGACCTAGAAAATGAGGTCAAAGGTTAAATTCGAGGTCATCAGAATATTCGGCATAAATCATTTCCTAGAAGTCCACAATTGATTCCTAAGCGGTAAAGTCAATAATAAGCAAGATATTAGCCATTTTGTGCTCTGACCTTCAAACTGAGGTCAGAGGTCAAATTCAAGGTCACGACAATATTCAGCATATATCATTTCCTATATGTCCACAATTGATTCCTAAGCTGTAAAATTGATAATAAGTGAGATATTAGCCATTTTATCCTGTGACCTTGAAAATGAGGTCAGAGGTCAAATTCAAGGTCATCAGAATATTCGGCATCTATCATTTCCTATATGTCCACAATTGATCCCTAAGCTGTAAAGCCAATAATAAGTGATATGTTAGACATTTTGTCCTGTGACCTTGAAAATGAGGTCAAAGGTCAAATGAAGGTCATCAGAATATTCAGCATATATCATTTTCTATATGTCCACAATTGATTCCTAGTCTCTAATCTCAATATTAAGTGAGATATTAGGCTTAATGTGTCTCATTATAAAGCACAGGAGAATTTAACATGGGAAAGTCCCATTTGGGCCGAGTTTGGGCCCAAAATGGCCCACTTCGAACGATTCAAGGGCAACGAAATTTATACATGTCACAGGAGTACATATGAGGTGTGTTATGCATCAATAAGAAGAAAAGTTACTGAACAGATTTTGAGAAAATGATCGTCAAAGTCCAAAATTGGCCATTTTTCGACGAAAACGGCCGTTCTGACCTTGAAACCGAGGTCAGAGGTCAAATTCAAGGTCACGAGAATATTCAGCATATATCATTTCCTATATGTCCACAATTGATTCCTAGTCTCTAATCTCAATATTAAGTGAGATATTAGGCTTAATGTGTCCCATTATGAAGCATAGGAGAGTTTAACATGGGAAAGTCCCATCTAGGCCGAGTTTGGGCCAAAATGGCCCACTTCGAGCGATTCAAGCGCAACGAAATTTACACACATCACAGGAGTACATATGAGGAGTGTTATGCATCAAAAAGAAAAAAAGTTACTGAACAGATTTTGAGAAAATGGCCGCCAAAGTCCAAAATCAGGCATTTTTCGTCGAAAATGGCCGCCATTTTGAAAAAAATGCGGAAATCAGAAAACTAAAAAAATCCTTTCCTGGGAATATTTCTAGGTATTTTTGTGCAAAATTTCAGAAAGATCGGACTGTATACTTTAAAGATAAAAATGTGAACGGACGGACGACGGACGGACGGACGGACGGACGGACGGACGACGGACGACGGACGCAACGCCATGCCAATAGGTTATCGGACCATAGGTCCGGTAACCTAAAAAACATAGGCCCAAGGGACCTGTAGCTTACCGGCTAGCCAATAGGTGATCGGACCGATGGTCTGGTAACTTCAAGGTTACAAGTATCTTCAGCATATAACATTGTATCATTTCCTATATGTCCACATTTGATTTCTAAGCTGTAAAGTCAATAATAAGCGAGATAATAGCCATTTTGTGCTTTGACCTTGAAAATTAGGTCAAAGGTCAATTTCAAGGTCATCAGAGTATTCGACATATATCATTTCCTATATGTCCGCAATTGATTCCTAAGCTGTAAAGTCGATAAGAAGCAAGATATTAGCCATTTTGTGCTATGACCTTGAAAATCAGGTCAAAGGTCAAATTCAAGGTCACGAGAATAATCTGTATATATCGTTTCCTATATGTTCATAATTGATTCCCGAGCGGTAAAATCGATAATAAGTGAGATATATAGCCATTTTGTCATGTGACCTTGAAAATTAGGTCAAAGGTTAAATTCAAGGTCATGAGAATATTCAGCATAAATCATTTCCTATATGACTACAATTGATTCCTAATCTCTAATCTCAATATTAAGTGAGATATTTGTAAAAATGTGCCCCATTATAAAGCATAGGAAAATTTAACATGGGAAAGTGCCATTTGGGACCCGTTGACAGCTTATCCAAGTCCAAAATGTTTTTTCAAAGGGTGAAAATGTTTTTTCGCCTAGAAATGGCCCAAAATGGATAGTAATGCGATTCGGGGCAAAAACATTTTTTTTACCGACTGTTCAAAAATTCAAAATGGCCACCACACGAAGACCAGTGATTCAAGGACAACAAAACTTATACACATCATAAAGGTACATAAGCGGAATCTTTTAAAACAAAAATCTCAAAACTGATCAAACAGTTTTTGAGAAAATGGCTGTCAAAGTTCAAAATTGGCCATTTTTCGACCAAAATGGCTGCATTTTAGAAAAAAGCGATATTGAAAAAAACTAAAAAATACCTCCCTCTCGAAATATATTTTAGGCAATTTTGTGCAAAATTTCGGGAAGTTTCGATCATAAACTTCAAAGATATTAATGTTGACGGACGACAACGACGACGGACTACGAATGATGACGATGGACGTAACGCCATGGCAATAGGTTATCGAATAGGTTATTAATTTATTTTTCTCCACACACAATTTATTGACATCACAAATATTTACAAACATTGTGAATCATATACAGTAAACTCCCGTTATAACAAAGTCAATGGGACCCAGGTGAGTACTTCGTTATAAAAGAAGTTTGTAATAAAAGAAGTTCATTTTTCCAGGTGGTTTCTCTCGAAATTGGAACAAAAATAGTTTGTTTTTGTGGTACCAATTTTTTAGTAGCCGACCTTTATTTTGAGCGAATGTTGAAACGTTTTTCTCTTCAAATCAATATTTATTTTTTGTCCATTAAAAATACCAGTGAAACATAATGCTATTCATGCATATTCATAAGTCACAAGCACACAAATTCATCATTCACGAGCATAAAAATTTGTCAATCAATATGTCTGGTGGCGTCCTGTTTCATATACTGGGTCATGAGCATTTGCAGCTTGCCGGTGTGTTGCATTTTGCGTGCAAATTCTTCAAGTCCATTCAGGAACGGCACACAGTGGGATGATTCAGGCTGGCTCTCCAAGTACCGACGTAACTTGTTGCACATGTGCATGGCCTGCAGGTGGTTGAAGGGGAGGACGGTCTGGTTCAACAGAGTCATCGTCACTGTCGCTATCAGCAGCGGCCTCAGCTGTAGGTTCTTTCACCATCGCCACGATGGCGTCATCAGTCAGCGGCTCGTTCGTCAACACTTGACTGTCAACTGTGACGTGATCATCTGCTGTGCCGTTAACTTCATATCCAGAACTGCGAAGTTGAGCAATGAGTTCTGATAGAGGGACATCATCGTCAGGGTCCGTGTCAGTGTCAGAATTCACAAGCGCGGGGGTAACAAATTCACAGTGTTTGAAGCAATTGGCGATCGTTGACGGTTTCACTCGTGACCAAGCCTGCTGAATGAAGCGCATAGCGTGCAGCACGGTGACAGAGAATGCCTCGTGTCTGTCGATGGAAGTGACGAGATGATGCAACATAAGCTGTCTGTAGTTATGTTCAGGTTTGCAATGATGCCCTGATCCATGGGTTGTGTTTTGCTGGTTGTGTTTGGTGGCAAAAACACGACGTGATGGCTTTGAGTCCAGTGACACGTGGATGTGCAGGACAGCTGTCGATCACAAGGGCAATTTTACGTTTTTGTAGCGCGAATTTGCGATCGTGTTCACGCAACCAGTCAGTGAAAATAACGGACGTCATCCATGCTCGTTTATTGTGGCGATAGGGTGTTGGCAGCGATTTCACACCCTTGAAACACTGTGGCTTTTCAGCTTTGCCGATTACGAGGAGCAGAAGTTCTTCTGTTCCATCCATGTTTGCACAAGGAAGAATCGAGAGTCTGTCTTTGGCGCACTTTCCACCATGGCATGATTCACCTTTGAGCACAAGTGATTTGTCAGGTAATAAGCAGAAAAACAATCCGGTTTCATCAGCATTGAAGATATCCTTGGGGGAAAACTCTGCGAGAAGTTTTGGCAGAGTGGTTGTGGTCCATTGATCTGTTGCCGAAGATGCGACTGCGCCTGATTCGCCGCTGATCACACGGAACTGGATGTCGTGTCGCACCTTGAATCTCGACAGCCAACCATCACTTGCTTGAAAATCATCAATGCCAAGACTGGTGGCAAGTGTTCGAGCTTTAGCCATGAGAATCGGACCAGAGATGGGCACGCTTTGGCTTCTGGCATTTTTAACCCACATCAGTAGTGCTGATTCATCGTCAGCATGTTTTGCTGTTCTCATGCGCTTTCTAGCAGGCAAAAGCTGTCTTGGGATTTTGCGAGAGATTCTCTGTTTTTCAACCATGTTGATAAAGCGCTGATCGGCACTTCAAATTGTTTAGGCAGGAGGCCAAAGTCAAAAAGAGCCATATTTTTGAAGTTAGTATGCACAAGAGTACTTATTCATGAATGTGGTATCAATGGAAAGGGGAGGATCTCAGGGTCTCATTTCTACCACATGTAGTGTTAGCAATTATGTCCGTCACCATGGCAATGGCCCTTGAACATGGCAACCACCAGATTATCTACAAAACCCATTGAAACACTGATTTAGCCTCATTTTCAATATAATTAATTATAAATACAATAATTTAGCAAACAAAAATAGGTTTCACCGTAGTGCATTGTATTAGGGTGACATTTAAAGAAAATGTCATTTTTGGTATCCATGGCAACGGAATAAATGTAAAAATTGGCAAAAATATGATCAAATCCATTGCTTGACAAAGTGCTGCTAAGTACAAAGTTTATATCGAATGTCATCAGATATTGATTACAATTATTTAGTAGTCCATATGCTTCAGTGTGATACTAAAAACCTAAACAGACGCACGTCAGGACTTGCCCTAAAACTTCGAAAAAAATTAGTGCCAAAAATTATAGTCGCCATTATTGAAATTTCTGTTCTTGGCAATATCTTGATAACTGGTCATTCAATCACAATGACAAAAGTACCTACACCTATGTTTTCATGGTCAAGGAACCTGCTCGTGTCAATAAAAATACATTTTATGCAAATATACCTATTGAAACGGCATTCCTGTATCCATGGCAACGCAACAAATGTAAAAAATTGGGGAGATATATGACCAAACTTATTGCTTTACAATGTGTTTCCGAATACAGATTTTATATAAAAAGCCATCATATATCGATCATGATCAATTGGGATTCGAATTAGTTAAATTATATATAAAATATTAAAAATAGACGCCCTTTAGAATTATCGAAAAAAAGTCACAAAGATCAACATGAAATTACGAAGCCGCCATTACTGAAATTGCTGTTTCTGGCAATAATTTCCTGATTTATCATCCAATAACAATGAATGAAGTGTCTATACCTCTATTTTAATGGTCAGGGAATATGTCTATGCCATTAAAATTTGGATTTTATGCATATTAAGTTTTCAAAAATTGTAATATTTATCCATGGAAATGGAACCAATTTGAAAATTGGGGAAACTAGACGCTTCCGGTCGCCTACGACCGCTTGGGTGTATCCCCCGTAGCCCTATCATCTCTGTTGCCCCAAATATATCACTGTCAAGTGTGAAAAACTAGAGCAAGGGCTAAAAAAGATTACCAGAGAAATGTTAAATCTCAAGTCACAACTGTTTTCTTTTCCCCACCAAAATTGTTGCATTGATCTTCCGAGGTTATTGAAGATCGAATTCAAAATCACCACTGAAATCTCTTTATATGAATTTCCATTTCGACATGTTTGATAAAATAACAAAAATACAGATAGATCAATCTTTTCACCTATTTATATTTCAACTCAGAATATTTTACTTACTTGGTTCCAAGTTGAAATTCAAAGTAAAAGTTGACCAAAACTGCATTTCAAGATGACGAAATTGGAGCCAGATCAAACTTTCCGCCATGAGTTATATTTCAACTCATAATATGTGCCAAACTTGGTATTAAGTTGAAATTCAATGTAAAAGTTGACCAAAACTGCATTTCAAGATGAAGAAATTGGAGCCAGATAGAACTTTTCGTCATAAGTTATATTTTAACTCATAATATGTGCCAAACTTGGTTTCGTGTTGAAATTCAAGCTAAAAGTTTACCAAAACTGCATTTCAAGATGAAGAAATTGGAGCCAGATCGAACTTTTCATTATAAGTTATATTTTAACTCATAATATGTGCCAAACTTGGTTTCAAGTTGAAATTCAAACTAAAAATTGACCAAAACTGCATTTCAAGATGACGAAATTGGAGCCAGATCGAACTTTTCACGATGAGTTATATTTTGACTTATAATATGTGCCAAACATGCTTTCAAGTTGAAATTTAAAGTAAAAGTTGACCAAAAATGAATTTCAAGATGACGAAATTGGAACCAGATCGAAGTTTCCACCATAAGTTATATTTTAACTCATAATTTGTGTCAAACTTGGTTTCAAGTTGAAATTCAAAGTAAAATTTGACCAAAACTGTATTTCAAGATGACGAAAATGGAGCCAGATCGAACTTTCATCGCAAGTTATAATTTAACTCATAATATGTGCCCAGTAATAAATGTTCCTCACCTTAACTATTTTTATTGTGCTCAATAATAGACTGGTTACCCGCAGACAACAAGCATTTTTAGAAAACTCAAAAACCTGGCTGCTGAAATCGCCCGGTAAATGTTGTTTATAATCTCACATATAATATACTAAATTCTAGTCATATTGCATTGCAATCGAGTCACTCGAATCGGAAAAACTTCGCAAACCGCCTGGCACTCTGAGGTCCGCGCTTTCAATATTTCTGCTCCTATCATAGAGGTACATTATGACCCATCATAATGTACATCTATGGCTCATATTAGTAATTGCAAACACTGCCACCTGGCGAATATATCGCTGATTACTCATTTCGTAGTGCTGCCGCCTGGTGAGTTGTCAGTTTTGGCATCTGACAAGTTGATTTCGTTCGTTGTTTCAATCGAAATTTTGATCGTAAATTTGCCTGTTCGAACTAAACGAGTCAATTTGAAAATTATTGTCTTCAATAATTTTTGGTGTTCGAATTATTAGAGTGTTCGAACTAATTGAATAAATACGGTAACTAGCCAAATTAATGTTAAACTAGACGCTTCCGGTCGCCTACGACCGCTTGGGTGTATCCCCCGTAGCCCTATCATCTCTGTTGCCCCAAATATATCACTGTCAAGTGTGAAAAACTAGAGGAAGGGCTAAAAAAGATTACCAGAGAAATGTTAAATCTCAAGTCACAACTGTTTTCTTTTCCCCACCAAAATTGCTGCACTGATTTTCCGAGGTTATTGAAGGTCGAATTCAAAATCACCACTGAAATCTCTTTATATGAATTTCCATTTCGACATGTTTGATAAAAAAACGAAAATACAGATAGATCAATCTTTTCGTCTATTTATATTTCAACTCAGAGTATTTTACAAACTTGGTTCCAAGTTGAAATTCAAAGTAAAATTTGACCAAAAATGCATTTCAAGATGACGAAATTGGAGCCAGATCGAACTTCTCACCATAAGTTATATTTCGACTCATAATACATGTATGTGCCAAACATGGTTTCAAGTTGAAATTCAAAGTAAAAGTTAATCAAAACTGCATTTCAAGATGACAAAATTGGAGCCAGATCAATAAGTTATAAGTTATATTTTAAGATATAATACCTGCCCAACTTGGTTTCAAGTTGAAATTCAAACTAAAAGTTGACCAAAACTGCATTTCAAGATGACGAAATTGGAGCCAGATCAAACTTTTCGCCATGAGTTATATTTCAACTCATAATATGTGGGAAACTTGGTATTAAGTTGAAATTCAATGTCAAAGTTGACCAAAACTGCATCTCAAGATGACGAAATTGGAGCCAGATCGAACTTTTCATCAAAAGTTATATTTTAACTCATAATATGTGCCAAACTTGGTTTCAAGTTGAAATTCAAACTAAAAATTGATCAAAACTGCATTTCAAGATGACGAAAATGGAGCCAGATCGAACTTTTCACCATAAGTTATATTTCGACCTTTAATATGTGCCAAACATGCTTTCAAGTTGAAATTCAATGTAAAAGTTGACCAAAACTGCATTTCAAGATGACGAAATTGGAGCCAGATCGAATTTTTCACCATAAGTTATATTTTAACACATAATTTGTGCCAAACATAGTCTCAAGTTGAAATTCAAAGTAAAAGTTGATCAATGTTTTCATAAAAAGCTATTGTGATCAATAATAGACTTAACTAGCAAGAAATAATGTTAACTTATTTGGTCACAGCCATAAAATCTCTGCTGGACAAAGCCTTCACCTTGTTGAGCCCAATAATAAATATTTCTTGTCTTAACTATTTTCATTATGGTCAATAATAGACTTAACATGTAAAAATAATGTTAACTTATTTGGTTACACCCAGAAACTTCTACCGGAGAAAACCTTAACCTTGTTGAGCTTACCTTGGTGAGCCCAATAATGAATACCGTATTTATTCAATTAGTTCGAACAGCTAAAAATAATTAAATTTTGAAATGTTCGAATTATTAGATTCACGATAAAATCGTCTGTCAAAACGAAAAAAAATCCCAAACCCAGATCGATCATGCCATGGCAGATGACAGATGCCGCTCATGCTGGCTGGTTAGGGCCTGTACGATTGATAGGTTAACTGCAGACAACTAGCATTTTAAAAAAAAACTTGAATAACTGGCTGCTAAATCGCCGGGTAACTGAAGTTTATAATCTCGCATCGATGCTAGATTCTAGTCATATTGCAAGTGCATTCGAGTCACTCGACTCGGAAAATCTTCAATGGCCCGCAAACCGCCTGGCACTATGAGGTCCGCGCTTTTTGTCATATACCCTAAGCATTGGAAGACCTAATCACGATCACTGCCACCTGGCGAATATATCGCTGATTACTCATTTCATAGTGCTGCCACCTGGCGAGTTGTAAGTTTTGGCAGCTGACTAGTTGATTTCGTTCGTTGTTTCAATCGAAATTTCGATCGTAAATTTGACTGTTCGAACTAAACGAGTCAATTTGAAAATTATTTTCTTGAATAAGTTATGGTGTTCGAATTATTAGAGTGTTCGAACTAATTGAATAAATACGGTATTTCTTGTCTTAACTATTTTCATTGTGGTCAATAATAGATTTAACATGTAAAAATAATGTTAACTTATTCGGTTACACCCAGAAATTTCTACCGGACAAAACCTTAACCTTGTTAAGCTCAATAATAATTGTTTCTCATCTTAACTATTTTTACTGAGGTCAATAATAGACTTAACTAACAAAAAAAAAGTTAACTTATTCGGTTACAGACATAAAATGTCTACTGGACAGAATCTTCACCTTGTTGAGCCCAATAATAAATATTTCTTGTCTTAACTATTTTTATTGTGGTCAATAATAGACTAAACTAGTAAAAATAATGTCAACTTATTCAGTACACCCATGAAATCTGTACTGGACATACTTTCACCTTGTTGAGCTTAATAATAAATATTTCTCATCTTAACTATTTTTATTGTGGTCAACAATAGACTTAACTATTTTTATTGTGGTCAATAATAGACTTAACTAGTGAAAATAATGTTAACTTATTCGGTTACACCAATGAAATTTGTACTGGACAAAACATTTACCTTGTTGAGGTTAATAATAAATATTTCTTGTCTTAACTATTTTTATTGTGGTCAATAATAGACTTAACTATTAAAAATAATGTTAACTTATTCAGTTACACCCATGAAATCTGTACTGGACAAAACCTTTACCTTGTTGAGCTTAATAATAAACGTTTCTCGTCTTAACTATTTTTATTGTGGACAATAATAGACTTAACTAGTGAAACTAATGTTAACTTATTCAGTAATATTGCCCTGTTTTCACTGAAAACATCAGTTCTCCATTCTGAACAAGAAACCAGTGTCATTACCTTCCATTGTACAGGCTATTGGAATGATCGTACATGTCAAAATGGATATTTCAAAATTCTGTAATAAGTTAGGCTGTTAACATATTAATATTTATATGATCATTCTAAAAAACGATTGGTTTCGTGTGACAGCCCTTCCCAACAACACTTCCAAATATTATCGAGATTCGTCAAAAATTGCCATCTGTAGAGCGTTCACAAGCCATGTTTCTCAAACAGGCTGTTTTCAATGCAAAATGTGTCCCCAAACGACCAATTCAGTTGCCACGGCAACCAAAATCGATTGGTGTCGGGATCTTACCATAATATATGTGCCTGTAAAAAATAATGGTGATCGGGTGAGAATTGCGGCCTGTAGCGCGCTCACAAGCCATGTGTCTCAAACAGGCTGTTTTCAATGCAAAATGTGTCCCCAAACGACCAATTCAGTTGCCACGGCAACCAAAATCGATTGGTGTCGGGATCTTACCATTATATATGTGCCTGCAAAAAATAATGGTGATCGGGTGAGAATTGCGGCCTGTAGCGCGTTCACAAGAAAATCTCTGCGGACGCGGACGCGGACGACGAAGCCAAATCCATAGTATCCGCCGAACTTTGTTCGGGGGATACAATAATGTTAACTTATTCAGTACACCCATGAAATCTGTACTGGACATACTTTCACCTTGTTGAGCTTAATAATAAATATTTCTCCTCTTAACTACTTTTATTGTGGTCAATAATAGACTTAACTATTTTTATTGTGGTCAATAATAGACTTAACTAGTGAAAATAATGTTAGCTTATTCGGTTACACCAATGAAATTTGTACTGGACAAAACATTTACATTGTTGAGGTTAATAATAAATATTTCTTGTCTTAACTATTTTTATTGTGGTCAATAATAGACTTAACTATCAAAAATAATATTAACTTATTCAGTTACACCCATGAAATCTGTACTGGACAAAACCTTTGCCTTGTTGAGTCTAATAATAAACGATTCTTGTCTTAACTATTTTTATTGTGGACAATAATAGACTTAACTAGTAAAACTAATGTTAACTTATTCAGTAATATTGTCCTGTTTTCACTGAAAACATCAGTTCTCCGTTCTGAACAAGATACCAGTGTCATTACCTTCCATTGTACAGGCTATTGGAATGATCTCACATGTCAAAATGGATATTTCCAAATTCTGTAATAAGTTAGGCTGTTGACATATTAATATTTATATGATCATTCTAAAAAACGATTGGTTTCGTGTGACAGCCCTTCCCAACAAAACTTCCAAATATTATCGAGATTCGTCAAAAATTGCCATCAGTAGAGCGTTCACAAGCCATGTGGATATGACGATTGGCTGGAGAACATCCATATCCTCCTGCTAATGGATGACACTGTCATCCTAGCAACATCAAGGGACAGTATGTCAACAAAACTGCATAAACTTAAGGATTGTACGGATAATATTGGAATGACACTGCACCCTAAAAAGTGTCAGTATCTAGTAATAAATGTAACTGACGAGGAACCATTCAGGCTGAATGATGTGATTATTTCAAGGACTGACAGTTATAATTACCTTATATATGTGCCTGCAAAAAATAATGGTGATCGGGTGAGAATTGCGGTCTGTAGCGCGTTCACAAGAAAATCTCTGCGGACGCTGACGCGGACGCGGATGACGAAGCCAAATCCATAGTATCCGCCGAACTTTGTTCTCTCTGACTGGTTACATACTCTAATTTCCTTACCCTAGATCATACAACAGGAAGCCACAAGTATTTACTATAGGGTAGAGTGACATAACTACTCTAGTAGATTTCCATCGTCTTGACTTAGCATTGCCTGCCCAGTGTAATTTTCATCTATGTGACATGCAGTACTTGAGAAGATTTGTAGATTATGATGTGTTGCTCAACAGGGAATATATACAATGTATTCCAGAACTCTTCTTTCTTCCCCAGAAAGCACATTACATTTATAGCTGTTACAGAAAATATTCAGAAGTAAGGCCATAGTTATTTGATTTATTGGTTTACGGATCCGCCGACTGCTCTTAAACCTGCCGACTCCAAGAAAAAAATTGCCTCAAACCATTTTTTTTTATTTATCCCGCCGACTGCTGGGTCCCGTGGTTTATTTATGTCGTCGGTGTTTAATACCAGAAATGGCGGGACATGCCACATTTCATGTGTGCATCGTTCGAGAAAAAGAATGTGAAGAAAAACGCTTTTTCCAAAGAGTTACCAAGGATGACAATGCCATAGAAATTGTGAGAAGAACATGTGAAACTGACTTCGATGAAATCCAATCAGTGTCAGCCGGCCCAGACAGTTCCCGAGGCCAGAGAACTATCAGCCTGTCACTCGATGACAAGATGTCCATGACGGAGTTAGCAGACTTTGGACTAAAATATCTGTTTGTACGTATCAGACCCAGTTTGGCTGCTGCAAAAGAGAAAGATATCCCCAAAAAACAACCCAACCTGTATATTTGGATGTATTGCAATCTTTTTTTTCTTGTTTATGGACATGTTTGCAATAAAAATATAAATAAATAACCAAAGTTTTCCTTATTGAAAAATTAATGTACCATCACCTGCTTTTTTTTTTTTCTGCCGACCGACCCTCTCAAATCGGGTTTTTTTTTTTTTTTTTTTTTTCGACCGACCTTGGTCATCAAGGGTAAAAAAAATCCGTAAACCAATAAATCAAATAACTATGGCCTAATGGCATTCAAAAGAGAGAAAAAATCTGTCAATGTCTGACAAAGCACTTCCTTTGATTAGTTAACATAGACGTGGTATCAAT
Organism: Terebella lapidaria; assembly: GCA_949152475.1. Classification (NCBI taxonomy): domain Eukaryota; kingdom Metazoa; phylum Annelida; class Polychaeta; order Terebellida; family Terebellidae; genus Terebella; species Terebella lapidaria. Next base: position 51,596,007 of record OX424556.1, on the reverse strand, counting down.
ACCCAGTATTAAGTATTCTGAGCAAGCAATCTCACAGTCCTGGGATAGAAAGTCATATCAGCATACGAAGTGAGAGGAAACAAAAATGACAGGGAAACTCATGAACCCCCCAAAAATGGCCATTAGGAGGTGAAATCAGGTGTTCCGGAAAGAGTGAGCATTTCCTGCCTCACTAGTGGCACCCATCATGAATTCCCCAAAATTAACATGAAAATATATCAGCTATAAACGCAGCTATAAGTCTTGGCAAAACATATCCTTGTCGCAGTAGTTTAGAGACTACCGGTAGCTGGGCACTTCGATAGACAAAGTCCTCATATTTGCAACTAGCTCTGGAATAGCATATAAGTTGAGAAACAAACACCATATGCCGGTGACATAGGAATGTTGCTGCTTAAAAAAGGGAAATTGACTATGGAAAAATTGAAATCATCACGTTTGTCATATAATCTAGTTGACAGGTTAGAATCATTATCAATCTCCAATCTCAGGTCTAGATAGTTGGAAAAATTAGCGGAGTCTGTAGTATCCTTAATTTCAAGTTCCTTAGGATATATGACATCCAAATAATCACCAAACTTGGGATTATTTAGAGACAATACATCATCTATGTATCGGAAAGTGAAACTAAAATTACATGTTAGCAATCTCCATATAGTGAACATTTTTGCTGGGGCACAAAGCCGTTCACTAATCCACCCGGGGTAAACGGTTGCGTGCGTACTGTATTGAATGCTAAGAAAAGGCCCGGATGTGTATGCACTCAAAACACATGGCAAGAAGGAATCGTAGGTGATTTTCTTGTTGTGTTTCGCCCAATAAGGTCTAATCAGAACGAATCAAAGACACAGGTACCTGGATTCGATGTCAATTGTCACAAGCTTACTAACTATCAAGCCGTTTGGGGTTCTTTAACTGCTATCATTGTGTAATTTGGTACCGAGTGTACAGGTACCCCTATTATCGCCCCATTCGAATGTTACAGTCCTTCAACGTCGTCCAAATTCTCAGTATATTAACCAGTATCAGCACAAATCGATAAAAAAAACTAGACGTCAAGGCCTAAAGATGCCTTGGAGGCATTTCGGTGTTAGGACTAATTCGTAATATTTAAAACATGTTAGCCATGGGCTCTACGACACATCGTTTCCTAGATATGGATGAAAATGAAAAATGTTGACTCAGCAAAAAAACATTTCAGGTCAAGGTCAAAGTTCATCTGTAATACCCCTTAGACATGTTTGTCCAGAGCCACAAGTCCGAAAACAACGTCCGTCTCGCTCTACAATGCACCGTTTCCGAGATATCGACGAAAATGAAAAATGCCGACTCGGCAAAAACATTTCGGGTCAAGGTCAAAGTTCATCCATAATACCCCTTAGACATGTTTGTCTAGGGCGACGAGTCCGAAAATAACGTCCGTTTCGCTCTACAACGCACCGTTTCCGAGATATCGACGAAAACGAAAAATGCCAACTCGGCAAAAAAATTTCGGGTCAAGGTCAAAGTTCATCAATAATACCCCTTAGACATGTTTGTCTAGGGCGACGAGTCCGGAAATAACGTCCGTTTCGCTCTACGACGCACCGTTTCCGAGATATCCACGAAAACGAAAAATGCCGACTCGGCAAAAAAATTGAAGGTCAAGGTCAAAGTTCATCCATAATACCCTTTAGACATGTTCGTCTAGGGCGACGAGTCCGAAAATAACGTCCGTTTCGCTCTACGACGCACCGTTTCCGAGATATCGACGAAAACGAAAAATGCTGACTCGGCAAAAACATTTCGGGTCAAGGTCAAAGTTCATCCATAATACCCCTTAGACATGTTCGTCTAGGGCGACGAGTCCGAAAATAACGTCCGTTTCGCTCTACGACGCACCGTTTCTGAGATATCGACGAAAACGAAAAATGCCAACTCGGCAAAAAAATTTCGGGTCAAGGTCAAAGTTCATCCATAATACCCCTTAGACATGTTTGTCTAGGGCGACGAGTCCGGAAATAACGTCCGTTTCGCTCTACGACGCACTGTTTCCGAGATATGCAGGATGCCTCAAGGATGACTCAGCAAAAAATTATTTCGACCTCTAGGTCAAAGGTCGTTTGAGGTATCGATCCCAAAATCAATAGGGTTCTTCCCTGGTGATATATAAACCTCCGTGCAAAATTCTGCAACTATTGCCTGTATATTTTTCGAGTTATCGTCCGGAAACCAAGTTTCAAGATCAGCCTCGATTTCATCCTCACGGACCTCACGGACCTCGGAGCCGGATCAAAAAAAAAAATTCCGCATAGAGATGTTTGTCTAGGGCGACGAGTCCGAAAATAACGTCCGTTTCGCTCAACGACGCACGGTTTCCGAGATATGCAGGAAGCCTCAAGGATGAACCAGCAAAAAATTATTTTGACCTCTAGGTCAAAGGTCGTTTGACGGATCGATCCCAAAATCAATAGGGTTCTTCCCTGGTGGCATATGAACCTCCATGCAGAGTTCTGCAACTATTGCACAAATATTTTCCAGTTATCGTCCGGAAACCAAGTCTCAAAATTAGCCTTGATTTCATCCTCACGGACCTCACGGACCTCGGATCCGGCTCAAAAAGAATAGGGTTCTTCCACATATCATTTCTGACTTGTGGTGAAAATTTGACGAGGATCCGTCAAGGCAATCTAAAGTTATCGTCCGGAAACCAAAAGTGGCGGAAGAAGAAAAAAAAAAATAAAAAAAAATAAAAAAAAAATAAAAAATTCTGCTAAAACCATAAAGGCATTTCTGCCGAAATGCCTTAATAAGCAATGCTTCAGTGTATAATAAAATATTCAGACAAAACTTTTGATTTGTCAGTAAATTGACAATTTCACCAATGTACGCAGTCAATGACTTCTGTACGCACGTCATGCACTATGAAAATACACACGTTACATAGAAACATTTGCGCCCCAATTGACCAAACACCAAACCACCGCTGTATATTATGTTTTGAAAATTATCTTTTGAAAATACAATGACGTACTGCTTACTGGAAGGGGGTGGGGTGCTTGGATGTCAGCTTAGTCAACATGTATTCACAACACATTGTGGTAGGTAACTTCCCGTCACAGTAGGCATTGCATTCATAACGGCTATTATACCACATCATGGCGCATTCAAGGGACTTGACATCTCAGATCGCCATTTTAATGTCGCAAGGGCGCATTCGGAGAGGAGGGGAGGTCCACATAAAAGTGGTATCTCTTATCGTCAGGGTTATGTGGCTAAAACGATGGCAACCAACATTTATGATAGTAATATGAATACATGTAAATGTAGTTTGATTGTCAATGTCATATATGAAGAGGTTAGGGCTATGTCAGATTTGTTGCACGGTGCCTCTGAGGCCCCCGAATGACAGATAAAGGTTCCAATTTTATATGAACCCTACTATAGAATTTTGTTTATTTGCCCAGGGGACTAGATACTCTGATGTATATTGGTAGAAATTCGGTAGAAAAATGCCGATTGACTCCCAGGTGAAGTATGCCAAGTTATAGAACGATAAAATTCAGCATCGCTAGAATATGGTAAAAAAAACGGTGTGAATAAGTTCAAAATCAAAGTATAATGTGCAGGAACTACACATCTGTTAATATTGATAGGCCTACAGGTATTCATCAAATTCTCCCACCCGTTTGTGAATAGTTAAAGGGAGTGGAAAATCGTTATGTGCACCTTTCATGATAGGCTGTTATGCAGTAATAAGCAGTTCATCACGAAGTAAATCAACTACATTCTGTGGATTATATTGGGGTGTGTTCTTTGTTCAATCACCATATGCTTAAATGCACCGATAACATCGCCGACAACTCTTAAGTCTTATGACTCCAATCCCTCACTTGAGTCTAAAATTAACACGTGCAAAATCTTTGTTAACATTCTAGTAGGGTAAATTTAGTATAAAGGGTAAAAATATATGGCCCATGTCCGAACAATTTTTATCTCCCATACTGAAATTACCCCAATGAGTATTATTCTAGCAGGGTATATATAGCATGGAGAGTGAAAAAGGTAGGGTTCATGTAATTGCTCCCAATACTTGGGTATTCTAGTAGGATAAATTTAGTATGGAGGGTGAAGAATGTATGGCCCATTTCCGTACAATTTTTACCCGCCATAATTCATTAACTCCATACCTATTCTTCAAAAGTAAATATAATATGGAGGATTAGAATGTATCACTATAATAACACATGTCCGTCATGTTATATTCTGCCCCGATCGACTCGCCAGTTGACAGCAGGGGTAACTAGACGTCAAGGCCTGAAGATGCCTTGGGGCATTTCGTGTGAGTTCTATTCCTACCTAACATTTACCTAAGAGACCGCGTAGAACCATAATGACTCTGAATCTGTCCGTGGTCAAAGTTTAAGTGACATACCCCGTCCTTAGGCATTTTCGCGTTTCGCTCTACGACGGACCGTTTCTGAGATATGGCAAACAGGAAGTGCTGAGTCAGCAAAAAAAAAATTCGACACCAGAAGTCGTCTCGACGCAAGATACCCTCTAGACTAGTTAGTCTAGTGCCAGGAGGCCGGAATTGAGCTCCGTTTCGCTCTACGACGCACCATTTCCGAGATGCGGCCAAACAGGAAGTGCCGAGTCAGCGAAAAAAAAAATCGACACCAGGGGTCGTCTCGACCCAAGATACACACTAGACTAGTTTGTCTAGTGCCAAACGGCCGAAATTGAGCTCCGTTTCGCTCTACGATGCACCGTTTCCGAGATACGGCCAAACAGGCGAAAAAAAAATTCGACACCAGGGGTCGTCTCGACCCAAGATACACACTAGACTAGTTTGACTAGTGCCAAAAGGCCGAAATTGAGCTCCGTTTCGCTCTGCGACGCACCGTTTTCGACATACGGCCAAACAGGAAGTGCCGAGTCGGCGAAAAAAAAATTCGACACCACGGGTCGTCTCGACCGAAGATACACACTAGACTAGTTTGTCTAGTGCCAGGAGGCCGAAATTGAGCTCCGTTTCGCTCTACGATGCACCGTTTCCGAGATACGGCCAAACAGGAAGTGCCGAGTCGGCGAAAAAAAAAATCGACACCAGGGGTCGTTTCGACCCAAGATACCCCCTAGACTAGTTTGTCTAGTGCCAGGAGGCCGAAATTGAGCTCCGTTTCTCTCTACGACGCACCGTTTCCGAGATACGGCCAAACAGGAAGTGCCGAGTCGGCGAAAAAAAAATTCGACACCAGGGGTCGTCTCGACCCCAGATACACACTAGACTAGTTTGTGTAGTGCCAAAAGGCCGAAAATGAGCTCCGTTTCACTCTACGACACACCGTTTCCGAGATACGGCCAAACAGGAAGTGCCGAGTCGGCGAAAAAAAAATTCCACACCAGGGGTCGTCTCGACCCCAGATACACACTAGACTAGTTTGTCTAGTGCCAGGAGGCCGAATTTGAGCTCCGTTTCGCTCTACGACATACCGTTTCCGAGATACGGCCAAACAGGAAGTGCCGAGTCGGCGAAAAAAAAATCGACACCAGGGGTCGTTTCGACCCAAGATACCCCCTAGACTAGTTTGTCTAGTGCCAGGAGGCCGAAATTGAGCTCCGTTTCGCTCTACGACACACCGTTTCCGAGATATGCAAGAAAACCTCAAGGATGAATCAGCAAAAATTCTTCCGAGCTCTAGGTCAAAGGTCGTTCGACGGAGTGATCCCAAAATCAATAGGGTTCTTCCTTGGTGGTATATGAACTCCCATGCAGAGAATACTTGCCATTGCATGAATACTTTTTGAGTTATCGCTCGGAAACCAAGTCTCAAAATCAACCTTGATTTCATCCTCACGGACCTCACGGACCCCGGAGCCGCCTCCAAAACAATAGGGGTCTTCCATGTAATATTTCTGACCAGTGGTGTAAATTTGGACAAGATCCGTTCAGGCGTTCCCGAGTTATTGATCGGAAACCAAAACGGCGGAAAGTAAAAAAAAAAGAAGAAAAAAAAAAAAACCAGACAAAACCATAAGGGCATTTCGGGATGAAATGCCCTAATAATTGTATGGCAGTAGTTTCAGCACGCATCCCCGTGTAATAAAAATACCCACCGATACCCACCATTTACGCATGTGCGGAAATCACAGGTCAGTAAAAATTGTACAGGGGTAAAAAATGTACGTGGCACCGGGTTTTCTGCCATGTTTTCCTAAAAATATTGCGTTATACTTGTTGAACTCATGTGTTTACTTGGACTAACAAATCCTAATGAAATCATAATAAGTATAGGTGTATTACGTGCGTACAGCAGTCATTGACTGCGTACATTGGCTAAAACTATCAATTTACTGGCAAATCCCATGTTCTGTGTGAAAATTTCATTAAATACTAAAGCATTGCTTATTTTTTTATCGAATTGTGCTGATACTGGTTAATATACTGGGAATTTGGACGACAGTGAGAGGCTGTAACATTCGAATCGGGCGATAATAGGTGTACCTGTACACTCGGTACCAAATTACACAATGTTAGCAGTTAAAGAACCCCAAACTGCTTGATAGTTAGTGAGCTTGTGATAATTGACATCGAATCCAGGTACTTGTGTCTTCGATTCATTCTAAATAGACTCTAGTGGGCGAAACACAACAAGAAAATCACCTACGATTCCTTTGCCATGTGTTTTGAGTGCGTACACATCCGGGCCTTTTCTTAGCATTCAATACAGTACGCACGCAACTGTTTACCCCGGGTGTAATCGGAGGTTTGACTGTACTAATATTGCACATTGCTGAGCAAAATATAATTGCATGGTAATATTGAAGATATATACGGATGAAATATATTTATCTATCACCATGGCATGAGTGTTTTATGGATATGCTGATAAAATTAAGGATGGGTTCAATCAAAGCGCTATCCCCTCCCTCGAAATTCTGTGCATCCACTCTAAAATACGGACGGTTTCAATATTGCTGTTTGCTCGGCAAAAGACCCTGACGTGGTTATATTGTATGTATATAAACCTACAGATTAAAGAAGTGCCTATCACCAATGCAACAATGTGTGTATACCCCGCTGAACCTAATCCGTACCACCTGTGTGATGACGTTGTTTGGGTTCAAGCAGGGGTTCCAATTTGCATATAGCCACACGTCAAAAGTTCAGAGCGGACTGTCCTAACTGCAGAGAGGGTCATCAATGGGCTTGAGGCAGCGAATGTACATTCATTCTCCTCGACTGACTGAGTCGAAGATGTTTGATACAGTACCACTGTTAATTGCCCAATGCTTCTTCAGTGTCAGGTGATATAACGTCAACACCCTTGAACAAGCAGGCTCAGTGAACATATTCAATGTAGTCCTGGGCAATGATATGTACTGGGATGTACTTGCAGTTCATGCCAGATCACATCCCAACTTCCTTAGTGAGTTGTTGAGCAAAATGGATAAGTAGCACAAGAACATTAGTGTTTTTCTTGGTCTATTACTGTATGCTGGTACTCACATTTGGCATCATGTTCTGCATGTAAGTGCCTGATTCTTTTCGATTTGACATCAGGACTTTAGTGGGATCATTAGCAGAGGAGAACACGGCTTCCTGGTGTGAATACCCGCCAGCTACAACCAATTCACACCCCTCTGGCAGCTTCATGGCGACACATTCATTGCTGAAGAACTTCGTGAGGTTGGCCTTGTATGTATGGCAATGTATCAGGCCAACTCAAATATCGAAGAATAGTCCATCACAAGTTCCATATCAGTCTTTTCGGTGGCAATCATACCACCATCTGTTTCGGCAAGTCGGGCGAAAAGTACATGCAGGTGCGTGCACCAATTCATGTTTGATAAGTTCATCCAAATGCACATTGATGCCAGCTTGTTATGCAAGAAAGAGTCATCAAAATAGATCACGTTCTGCTGATCTGGGTGAACTTCTCAAACACGAATTGGTACAATGCCTTTTGTACTTGCCGAAACACATGGTAGCATGATTTCCACTGAAAGGCTCAGATATTCTGCATATTGGAATTATATGGAACTTGTGGTGAATTATCCTCTATAGTTGAGTTGGTCTGCAGCATTGTAGATGTCATGGTACTAGTTCTAACCATTGCGAAGCCTAAATTATGTCATCACCTCTGGAGATTCAGCAGCTGCATTCACTACCAGTATCATGGGCCACTTCACAGCATCTTGTCGCTTTGATGTGTTTTTCGACAATTCATGTCAGCGTGATGTCTCCATCAAACATACCCACATGACACAAGTGTGCAGGCAATAATCGGTCACTCCGAAGAGTGACAAGGCAGGGAGGTGAGCTGGTTAAACTTCACAAATCTTACAGCAAACAAGGTCGACCGAACGAGATTCCTTTGCAATGAACTTGTTGCCAAGAAGCCACTAAATGGGTGTTAATTGCTTGTAACTGGCGGGTTTTCACGCCACGAAATCATGTTCTCCTCTGCTAATCAACCCACTACTGTAACAATCCTGATTTAAAATTTAAAAAAAAGCAGACACTTACATGCAGAATACTGCCAAATTTGGGTAGCAGCGTACAGTGATAGACCAAGAAAGACACTGATTTTCTTGTGCTTCTTATCCATTTTGCCCAATAACTTTGGATGTGGTCTGGCACTTCAAAGAGACGTAAGTACACTCCAGTACATAACATTGCATACGATTACAGTGAAGATGTTCACTGAGCCTGTTTGTTCAAGGTCTGGGCGTTATCGTGATGTCATCTGACACTGAGGAAGCAGTTGGGCAATTAACTAACAGTGACAATGTATCAAACGGTATGTGTTATGTGTGGATGTGTGGATGAGCTGAGAAGCGAGATGCTTCATTTGAAAACACTCGAAAAGTTGCCACCTATTTCCGATGCGCTGTGTTTGCACACAAAACATGCACATTGTCAAACCATGATAGGCCCAATGTGCTCGTGCGAAAGCCCCACTTACTATCAGCCGAGAAGAATGGATGGACACTGGATGCCCAACACCGCCGCAAGCTCAGGCTGATGACCCTCCCTGCAGTTACGACAGTCTGCATTAAACTCCTGACGTGTGGTTGCAAATCAAATTGTGAGTTGAGTGTGCAGTTGCCGAAGAAATCAGTTTCATGCACAGCAGTATGTGAGTGCGAAAGCAATGCTTGTTTAAAGCTGCTGCCTTCGAATGCATACAATATTTTTTTCAAAACCAATTTTTTGTTAAGCACATCTAATGCAATATAACAAAAGGTGTGCTCAATGATTTTGATGATTACAGTCCGTCCGAGTTGTCTTTTCATCCGTTTTAGTGCCCATTTTGTACCGGTTTTGTAAATAAACAAACCGAAGTGTATCCATCAAAGCCGAATGTAAACAAATGCTCAAATTGTGCTTAAAAGTCGACATCGAGTACATTTTCCAGTTCATATGTGCATATATAGTGTAGTTGTGAGAAAATAATCAGTGATATACCATGATGTGCGTGGAATTGTCAGACTATCTCGCACTTCTATGCTTTGTTTACATCTGCGTGTGATGAATACAGTTCCTGTATTTACGCGATAACCGCCTGTTCAAATGAGCAAAATTTCCCTGAGAACTGGTTATTTTCATTACATTTGATGTGAGTATGTTTCATTCAGTTAGTTTAGCATGTTTAGTATGAAATATAGTTTTCAAAAAATTATGACTGGTTTCGAAGGCAGCTGCTTTAAACCAAAACAAACATAATCACACAGATGGTGATGCGGATTAGATTCAGCGTGGTATACACACATTCTTGCTTCTCTTATAAGCACTCACTATTATTCAATCTGTAGCTGTATATACATGTGCAACACCTCAACGTAAGCTGCAATATTAAAATGTGTCTGCGATAGGATGCCATGGTGATAGACAATTATTTAATTTGTAGCTTTATATACTTGTAGAATGTTTTCCACATCATCCTGATCGATTTTTGATGATAGCCGTGCACCAAAATTGATATTATTTTCCCTAGTTTTCGCATTCATTCCGTAGCCAAGATAGAAAATACGTTTGATAAATAAATATCCAGCTGTTAATGGCATAGACATGTTTCTTGACTATTAAAATATAGGTATAGACACATCATTCAATGAGATCGATGATTATTCATGAAGATATTGCCAGAAAAAGGAAATTTCAGTAATGGCGGCTTCGAATTTTAATGTTAATTCTTGTGACTTTTTTTTTTTGATAATTCTAAAGGTCGTTTATTTTTAGTATTTATATAAATCTTAACTAAATTGAATCCCAATTAATTGTGATCAATATATGATGGCATTTTATATCAAATCTGTATTTAGATGCACATTGTCAAGCAATAAGTTTGGTCATATTTCTCCCCAATTTTTTACATTTGTTGCGTTGCCACAGAAATGCCTTTTCATTAGGTATATTTGTATTTTCGTTGACACGAGCAGGTTCCTTGACCATGAAAACATAGGTATAGGTACTTTTTTCATTGTGATTGGATGACCAGTTATCAAGATATTGCCAAGAATAGAAATTTCAATAATGGCGACTATAATTTTTGGCACTGAATTTTTTCGAAGTTTTAGGGAAAGTCCTCACGTGCGTCTGTTTAGGTTTTTAGTATCACACTGAAGCATATGGCCAACTAAATAATTGTAATCAATATTTGGTGACATTCGATATAAATTTTGTACTTAGCAACACTTTGTCAGGCAAAAGATTTGATCATATTTTTGCCAATTTTTACATTTGTTCCGTTGCCATGGATACCAAAAATGATGTTTTCTCTGAATGTCACCTTAATACAATGCATTACGGTACAACCTATCTTTATGTGCTAAATTATTGTATTTAGATCGAATTATATCGAAAATGAGGCCAAATCAGTGTTTTAATGGGTTCCGTAGATTATCTGGAGGTTGCCATGTTCAAGGGCCGTTGCCATGGTGACGGACATAATTGCCAACACTACATGTGGTAGAAATGAGACCCTGAGATCCTCCCCTTTCCATTGATACCACATTCATGAATAAGTACTCTTGTGCATACGAAAATATATTTCAGGCCGTTTGGCCTCCTGCCTAGTTTGGCAACTTCTGTTTTAGACTTTGTTTTTTTGTCGACTTCAGCAATAGCTGCGAGTTTTGTTTCAATTGATACATGTTTCCGTTTGGTAGCCATGATGACGTTTGATAAATTTGTTCATAATTTGCTTTATTTATACTGTCCGCCCTGTAGAAAGTGATAAACCTTCTATTGTTACATAATCTACTCAATATGACAAAATCTGCTCGATATCATGTGAAAGGAAGACTGTAACTACATCGTGAAACAACTGAGCCCAACTGATTGCAATCGACCAGTGACACATGCAGACAGCCAGCAACTAAAATCACAGCCCGCTATGCACCAATAGCCAATGTATGCGGCCACGATTTCTATCTGAGCCGCGATTGTCAAATGCCAGTGGGGCGTGAAATTGATCGGCTTCGATGACTCCGATTTAACCGCAGTAAACTCGATGATTTTCATTGGGTTGGGACCAGCTAATATGTTTGATATAAGCGAAATTTCGATATATCCATTTCGTTATAACCGGCTTCGTTTATAATGTAATTGAATGGGGACTGGGCGGGACCAACATTCTGCTTCGTCATAAGTGGGTACTTCGATATATCCGAGTTTGAAATAACGAGAGTTTGCTGTATATTACATGAAACACCATCTGATAGATGTTTGCGTGTGCATTATTTTTTAACCTTGACTCGATTTGACTGAGTAACCTCAGGATAAATGCTACGTATGTTAAGTTAACTGCAACATGACCAGACTACTTGATTTGAGGGTAGGTCACAGGAAACAGGACAGTCAATAGTCAAAATGCAAATTATGACCATATGTTGAATATGGCTTTGTCTGATTCGTGTATATCATGTTCTGCAGAGAAGTAAAGCGGATAAGTATGCAAGACTTGTCCACTATATTTCAGTGTTCTACAGAGTTGAATAACGACAGAATTCAGAGGGTCAAATAACAGAATGACACACAAGATAGCATTCTGAATCAATCCACAATGAGCTGATTTATAAGGTAAAGATGGAGGCAGATGACCTGACATCCAGGAGATGTGTCATGGCTAACACTATGATATTTCTTAGTCTAGGGTATATAGTGTTTCCCGGGAGAAAAAAATTGCAACACTAACAAATCATGTGGAATTGTTTGCATTGAAGGCATCTAAATAACATACTAAAAGTCTAAAGAGATAGAAAAACCAGGAACATTCCTAAACATAGGTTGAAACTTTTCTAGTTTTTCATTCTCGAAACGCCACAATTGCGTATGTTTGTTGCAATAGAACATTGTGTTTATATCGATTTTGCTGCATATATAACCACCAAAACTACTCCTATACATGCACATTACCTCCTATACATGAACATTAACATATAAGACGGTTACCCATACAGCCTACTTGAAATATGCGTCCCTCATAGCGAAACCCCCTATGCGAAAGATTAAGGAATGACCTCACTCTTACGGAGCACCTGATCTCACGCTCAGCTGGATGGGTGTCTGTGATGTTCAAATGGCTTTGATTTTGATACTCTAGTATCACTTCGAATTGACCTCATACACTAATTTTGTAAAAATTCATCCATGGATTAGGTCTTGGAATTATGAATTTGTCTGTTTGTCGGTATCCATTCTAATCCCCCGACAAAGTCATGAAATGGCAGAATTTAGCAAATTCTCCCATTCTCCTACTCATTGGAACAGCACTGCTTGTACTTATAACCAACTCTTATAATCCGTGTCTTTCTCGTTGCTTTTTACCAACTGGCATTGTTGGAATCACCAGGATAATACCTCTTGGGGCCCGGCCTCCGACAGGAACTTGAAGACTGAGTCTGAATGGGTTTCATGCTGGTCGGCTGGCCCTGTCTGGCTCTGGACCCGGGGTCAGGTCCTGAAGGAACCTGGTTTCAGTTAGGACAATTAATGCTGATGCTGTCAGCAGTGATTCTCCATATCTTATACTGCATTCTTGGACATTTGGGTCAAATATCCTCTTTTCCAGACGATGTCTCAGCCTCAAGGCTTGTCTCCGCTGCCGCCATTGCAACGAGGGATTTAGAACTCCCCTTCGGGCTCTCTTCGGCATTGGGAACGCTTAGTGGGACTCCCAGCTAAGGCCCTTTCTGTGGAATTTCCGTCTGGTACAACAATACCTTCAGGAGCTTCCCCAAAGGTCTCAGGCAGTTGGAGCTGAGCCTCAGTGCTCGTCTAACGTTTCAGCCCCAGACGATGTCCAATTCTATGAGTCAGCAGCTGAAAACTCAGATGACCCATCGCTTGTTGCATGCCAGCCTGCACAAGAGCTGTCTCCGCCCGGTATCTTCCTTCTTTCCGCAGGTTTAACACTGGAAGCCATGTGCAGCTGGTTGTCAACCCTGCTTTGACGCTGCCAGGCTCTCCAGCCCGGGCTCGTTCCCAAGGGAACAATTTCTCGTGGTTACTCTGGTACAGAGTATTTTTACATCCCAATTGCCTTTCCTGTGCTTGGTTACACCAGGCCAGCCTCAGCGACCAACAAAGCTCTCACTGGCTCCACCCTATACGCTTTCCTCGTTGTTATTACACCCACTGAAATGCCATCACCAGAAGACTCCATGGGGGTGGATGAGCTCGACCAGAGTTCCAACATCGCTCGTTTCCAGGAAGTGGATAGCAGGACTTACCCCCGAAGGATAAGCTCCTTCTCGTGCATTCATGCCTGGGGTCACAGTTCCCACCTGAACCCCCAATTAGGTCGTCCATTTCGGTGGACCAGGTGGCCTGCGGCCTTCCCATACCTCCAGCTGAAGCTCATCAGCAGTTGCCTCTGAGCTGGATTGTTTACCAAGCTTTGAAACGCCGTTGGCAGGGAGCTCTTAAGAACGAGGGAGAAAATACCAAGCGGTCGAAGCTCTCCAAGCTCTTTGAACCTTCCCAGAAGGACTTTCTTGCCGAGCCGTTTTGGCCCTCCCAAGGAGGCGTTGCGCCACTTATCCACCCCTAACTCGGTATCTGTGCCCATGTCTCAGCCAGGGGAGGTCCAACGACCCCTACAGTCTGTAGCCTTGATAGACTCTACCTTGGATTGTCTGGCAGCTGTTACAATATATATGCTCGACCAGCTTGTCTCACGTGAGGTCTTGGAGGAAGTACTGCAGTTGGCAGTTGGGCTCCTCAACAATGTGGGCTTCATGATCAGGGAATGCTACCACCAAGCCTCTTTTGGAACCTTTTGTATTGCACAGTTGCGACAAGTCATCTCAAGGCCCACGATGTCCTCTGGACAAAGTTGCGACTGCCTCATGCTGGCGTCCTGTGCTCAGGAAACATGGAACCAATACCCAAGTATCACCCACATAACCTGCTACTACTTCACGTCTTGTTGAGTAACCTTTCACAACAAAACGTGTTGTTTTGAAAATATCACATCATATTGTCAATCATAGTACATGTAAATCAATCTGAGCAGTTCCTTTGGAACAGCAGCATGATCCGAGCCAACATTTAGGAACTTTCAAGCTTGTAGTTCCCCTCTGAAACCATTGGGCTCAAAATATATACCATGCCAAAACTGAACTTACAGGAACATGCGGGTTGTTGAAGGGATCTCAGCAGAACACTGGTTTAGGCCCTATGGTTTCATTGTGGGTGGGAGTTGTGGATGTGGATGAGCTCAGATCCATTGTGGCAGAGTTCCTGTCATGCAATATTCTCCTTTAGAAGTATATGTAAGCATGCTCCATCAAGATTCTTACTCTATGTCACTACAAAGCCGAGCTGCCTGTCTCCAGCATATGGCTCTGCTAACATGCAGTCCCTCCACTTTCCTGCAAATTCAAGAGGCAAGTCTGTACTGTGATAGTCATTATGTCTATCAATAAATTGTGGTGAGTTCATGTATGTGTTGGTTAGTTGATTAGTTAAATATGGGTCCACTGGTGCTGGTATCCCTTTCCCTGTGTATAACATCAATATAGGCACCAAATTCCTGCTTCTATCTGTAACAGAAGCTGATATATAGTTTAGGGCAGCCATTTCGGATTTTGAAACAACCAACAGTCACAGAAACTCAGCAATACCACCATCTGATTCCTTGGGTCAGAAAACATGGGAGTAGACACTTAAATCACCAACGTAGGTGGAGTAGATAAATGGCGGCCATCTTGGATTTTTGAGAAAACCCCCATGGGATTGATGCGAAAGATTAAGGAATGACCTCACTCTTACGGAGCACCTGATCTCACGCTCAGCTGGATGGGTGTCTGTGATGTTCAAATGGCTTTGATTTTGATACTCTAGTATCACTTCGAATTGACCTCATACACTAATTTTGTAAAAATTCATCCATGGATTAGGTCTTGGAATTATGAATCCCCCGACAAAGTCATGAAATGGCAGAATTTAGCAAATTCTCCCATTCTCCTACTCATCGGAACAGCACTGCTTGTACTTATAACCAACTCTTATAATCCGTGTCTTTCTCGTTGCTTTTTACCAACTGGCATTGTTGGAATCACCAGGATAATACCTCTTGGGGCCCGGCCTCCGACAGGAACTTGAAGACTGAGTCTGAATGGGTTTCATGCTGGTCGGCTGGCCCTGTCTGGCTCTGGACCCGGGGTCAGGTCCTGAAGGAACCTGGTTTCAGTTAGGACAATTAATGCTGATGCTGTCAGCAGTGATTCTCCATATCTTATACTGCATTGAGACCAGGTGGCCTGCGGCCTTCCCATACCTCCAGCTGAAGCTCATCAGCAGTTGCCTCTGAGCTGGATTGTTTGCCAAGCTTTGAAACGCCGTTGGCAGGGAGCTCTTAAGAACGAGGGAGAAAATACCAAGCGGTCGAAGCTCTCCAAGCTCTTTGAACCTTCCCAGAAGGACTTTCTTGCCGAGCCGTTTTGGCCCTCCCAAGGAGGCGTTGCGCCACTTATCCACCCCTAACTCGGTATCTGTGCCCATGTCTCAGCCAGGGGAGGTCCAACGACCCCTACAGTCTGTAGCCTTGATAGACTCTACCTTGGATTGTCTGGCAGCTGTTACAATATATATGCTCGACCAGCTTGTCTCACGTGAGGTCTTGGAGGAAGTACTGCAGTCGGCAGTTGGGATCCTCAACAATGTGGGCTTCATGATCAGGGAATGCTACCACCAAGCCTCTTTTGGAACCTTTTGTATTGCACAGTTGCGACAAGTCATCTCAAGGCTCGCGATGTCCTCTGGACAAAGTTGCGACTGCCTCATGCTGGCATCCTGTGCTCAGGAAACATGGAACCAATACCCAAGTATCACCCACATAACCTGCTACTACTTCACGTCTTGTTGAGTAACCTTTCACAACAAAACGTGTTGTTTTGAAAATATCACATCATATTGTCAATCATAGTACATGTAAATCAATCTGAGCAGTTCCTTTGGAACAGCAGCATGATCCGAGCCAACATTTAGGAACTTTCAAGCTTGTAGTTCCCCTCTGAAACCATTGGGCTCAAAATATATACCATGCCAAAACTGAACTTACAGGAACATGCGGGTTGTTGAAGGGATCTCAGCAGAACACTGGTTTAGGCCCTATGGTTTCATTGTGGGTGGGAGTTGTGGATGTGGATGAGCTCAGATCCATTGTGGCAGAGTTCCTGTCATGCAATATTCTCCTTTAGAAGTATATGTAAGCATGCTCCATCAAGATTCTTACTCTATGTCACTACAAAGCCGAGCTGCCTGTCTCCAGCATATGGCTCTGCTAACATGCAGTCCCTCCACTTTCCTGCAAATTCAAGAGGCAAGTCTGTACTGTGATAGTCATTATGTCTATCAATAAATTGTGGTGAGTTCATGTATGTGTTGGTTAGTTGATTAGTTAAATATGGGTCCACTGGTGCTGGTATCCCTTTCCCTGTGTATAACATCAATATAGGCACCAAATTCCTGCTTCTATCTGTAACAGAAGCTGATATATAGTTTAGGGCAGCCATTTCGGATTTTGAAACAACCAACAGTCACAGAAACTCAGCAATACCACCATCTGATTCCTTGGGTCAGAAAACATGGGAGTAGACACTTAAATCACCAACGTAGGTGGAGTATCTTATACTGCATTGAGACCAGGTGGCCTGCGGCCTTCCCATACCTCCAGCTGAAGCTCATCAGCAGTTGCCTCTGAGCTGGATTGTTTGCCAAGCTTTGAAACGCCGTTGGCAGGGAGCTCTTAAGAACGAGGGAGAAAATACCAAGCGGTCGAAGCTCTCCAAGCTCTTTGAACCTTCCCAGAAGGACTTTCTTGCCGAGCCGTTTTGGCCCTCCCAAGGAGGCGTTGCGCCACTTATCCACCCCTAACTCGGTATCTGTGCACATGTCTCAGCCAGGGGAGGTCCAACGACCCCTACAGTCTGTAGCCTTGATAGACTCTACCTTGGATTGTCTGGCAGCTGTTACAATATATATGCTCGACCAGCTTGTCTCACGTGAGGTCTTGGAGGAAGTACTGCAGTCGGCAGTTGGGATCCTCAACAATGTGGGCTTCATGATCAGGGAATGCTACCACCAAGCCTCTTTTGGAACCTTTTGTATTGCACAGTTGCGACAAGTCATCTCAAGGCCCGCGATGTCCTCTGGACAAAGTTGCGACTGCCTCATGCTGGCGTCCTGTGCTCAGGAAACATGGAACCAATACCCAAGTATCACCCACATAACCTGCTACTACTTCACGTCTTGTTGAGTAACCTTTCACAACAAAACGTGTTGTTTTGAAAATATCACATCATATTGTCAATCATAGTACATGTAAATCAATCTGAGCAGTTCCTTTGGAACAGCAGCATGATCCGAGCCAACATTTAGGAACTTTCAAGCTTGTAGTTCCCCTCTGAAACCATTGGGCTCAAAATATATACCATGCCAAAACTGAACTTACAGGAACATGCGGGTTGTTGAAGGGATCTCAGCAGAACACTGGTTTAGGCCCTATGGTTTCATTGTGGGTGGGAGTTGTGGATGTGGATGAGCTCAGATCCATTGTGGCAGAGTTCCTGTCATGCAATATTCTCCTTTAGAAGTATATGTAAGCATGCTCCATCAAGATTCTTACTCTATGTCACTACAAAGCCGAGCTGCCTGTCTCCAGCATATGGCTCTGCTAACATGCAGTCCCTCCACTTTCCTGCAAATTCAAGAGGCAAGTCTGTACTGTGATAGTCATTATGTCTATCAATAAATTGTGGTGAGTTCATGTATGTGTTGGTTAGTTGATTAGTTAAATATGGGTCCACTGGTGCTGGTATCCCTTTCCCTGTGTATAACATCAATATAGGCACCAAATTCCTGCTTCTATCTGTAACAGGAGCTGATATATAGTTTAGGGCAGCCATTTCGGATTTTGAAACAACCAACAGTCACAGAAACTCAGCAATACCACCATCTGATTCCTTGGGTCAGAAAACATGGGAGTAGACACTTAAATCACCAACGTAGGTGGAGTAGATAAATGGCGGCCATCTTGGGTTTTTGAGAAAACCCCCATGGGATTGATGCGAAAGATTAAGGAATGACCTCACTCTTACGGAGCACCTGATCTCACGCTCAGCTGGATGGGTGTCTGTGATGTTCAAATGGCTTTGATTTTGATACTCTAGTATCACTTCGAATTGACCTCATACACTAATTTTGTAAAAATTCATCCATGGATTAGGTCTTGGAATTATGAATTTGTCTGTTTGTCGGTATCCATTTTAATCCCCCGACAAAGTCATGAAATGGCAGAATTTAGCAAATTCTCCCATTTTCCTACTCATCGGAACAGCACTGCTTGTACTTATAACCAACTCTTATAATCCGTGTCTTTCTCGTTGCTTTTTACCAACTGGCATTGTTGGAATCACCAGGATAATACCTCTTGGGGCCCGGCCTCCGACAGGAACTTGAAGACTGAGTCTGAATGGGTTTCATGCTGGTCGGCTGGCCCTGTCTGGCTCTGGACCCGGGGTCAGGTCCTGAAGGAACCTGGTTTCAGTTAGGACAATTAATGCTGATGCTGTCAGCAGTGATTCTCCATATCTTATACTGCATTCTTGGACCTTTGGGTCAAATATCCTCTTTTCCAGACGATGTCTCAGCCTCAAGGCTTGTCTCCGCTGCCGCCATTGCAACGAGGGATTTAGAACTCCCCTTCGGGCTCTCTTCGGCATTGGGAACGCTTAGTGGGACTCCCAGCTAAGGCCCTTTCTGTGGAATTTCCGTCTGGTACAACAATACCTTCAGGAGCTTCCCCAAAGGTCTCAGGCAGTTGGAGCTGAGCCTCAGTGCTCGTCTAACGTTTCAGCCCCAGACGATGTCCAATTCTATGAGTCAGCAGCTGAAAACTCAGATGACCCATCGCTTGTTGCATGCCAGCCTGCACAAGAGCTGTCTCCGCCCGGTATCTTCCTTCTTTCCGCAGGTTTAACACTGGAAGCCATGTGCAGCTGGTTGTCAACCCTGCTTTGACGCTGCCAGGCTCTCCAGCCCGGGCTCGTTCCCAAGGGAACAATTTCTCGTGGTTACTCTGGTACAGAGTATTTTTACATCCCAATTGCCTTTCCTGTGCTTGGTTACACCAGGCCAGCCTCAGCGACCAACAAAGCTCTCGCTGGCTCCACCCTATCCGCTTTCCTCGTTGTTATTACACCCACTGAAATGCCATCACCAGAAGACTCCATGGGGGTGGATGAGCTCGACCAGAGTTCCAACATCGCTCGTTTCCAGGAAGTGGATGGCAGGACTTACCCCCGAAGGATAAGCTCCTTCTCGTGCATTCATGCCTGGGGTCACAGTTCCCACCTGAACCCCCAATTAGGTCGTCCATTTCGGTGGACCAGGTGGCCTGCGGCCTTCCCATACCTCCAGCTGAAGCTCATCAGCAGTTGCCTCTGAGCTGGATTGTTTGCCAAGCTTTGAAACGCCATTGGCAGGGAGCTCTTAAGAACGAGGGAGAAAATACCAAGCGGTCGAAGCTCTCCAAGCTCTTTGAACCTTCCCAGAAGGACTTTCTTGCCGAGCCGTTTTGGCCCTCCCAAGGAGGCGTTGCGCCACTTATCCACCCCTAACTCGGTATCTGTGCCCATGTCTCAGCCAGGGGAGGTCCAACGACCCCTACAGTCTGTAGCCTTGATAGACTCTACCTTGGATTGTCTGGCAGCTGTTACAATATATATGCTCGACCAGCTTGTCTCACGTGAGGTCTTGGAGGAAGTACTGCAGTCGGCAGTTGGGCTCCTCAACAATGTGGGCTTCATGATCAGGGAATGCTACCACCAAGCCTCTTTTGGAACCTTTTGTATTGCACAGTTGCGACAAGTCATCTCAAGGCCCGCGATGTCCTCTGGACAAAGTTGCGACTGCCTCATGCTGGCGTCCTGTGCTCAGGAAACATGGAACCAATACCCAAGTATCACCCACATAACCTGCTACTACTTCACGTCTTGTTGAGTAACCTTTCACAACAAAACGTGTTGTTTTGAAAATATCACATCATATTGTCAATCATAGTACATGTAAATCAATCTGAGCAGTTCCTTTGGAACAGCAGCATGATCCGAGCCAACATTTAGGAACTTTCAAGCTTGTAGTTCCCCTCTGAAACCATTGGGCTCAAAATATATACCATGCCAAAACTGAACTTAAAGGAATATGCGGGTTGTTGAAGGGATCTCAGCAGAACACTGGTTTAGGCCCTATCGTTTCATTGTGGGTGGGAGTTGTGGATGTGGATGAGCTCAGATCCATTGTGGCAGAGTTCCTGTCATGCAATATTATCCTTTAGAAGTATATGTAAGCATGCTCCATCAAGATTCTTACTCTAAGTCACTACAAAGCCGAGCTGCCTGTCTCCAGCATATGGCTCTGCTAACATGCAGTCCCTCCACTTTCCTGCAAATTCAAGAGGCAAGTCTGTACTGTGATAGTCATTATGTCTATCAATAAATTGTGGTGAGTTCATGTATGTGTTGGTTAGTTGATTAGTTAAATATGGGTCCACTGGTGCTGGTATCCCTTTCCCTGTGTATAACATCAATATAGGCACCAAATTCCTGCTTCTATCTGTAACAGAAGCTGATATATAGTTTAGGGCAGCCATTTCGGATTTTGAAACAACCAACAGTCACAGAAACTCAGCAATACCACCATCTGATTCCTTGGGTCAGAAAACATGGGAGTAGACACTTAAATCACCAACGTAGGTGGAGTAGATAAATGGCGGCCATCTTGGATTTTTGAGAAAACCCCCATGGGATTGATGGGGACTTTTTTTGTGGGTTATCGATATGGTCTCCAGAGTCACTGTGCAAAAATTCAGCTTTGACACCCAAATTTCTACCCCAAACCCTGACA
This sequence comes from Terebella lapidaria, assembly GCA_949152475.1. Classification (NCBI taxonomy): domain Eukaryota; kingdom Metazoa; phylum Annelida; class Polychaeta; order Terebellida; family Terebellidae; genus Terebella; species Terebella lapidaria. The sequence continues at coordinate 51,574,607 of OX424556.1, read as the reverse complement.
GTAGACTAAATTCTGACATGGCGAAATGGTGCGGAAAATTACTCAAATGGGGGGGGGGGGGGGGTGGTCCAAAGAAATGTGATTTTGTCCAACTTCCCATATTTTGAGAACTTTAGACTTTTGATATGTTGTTCAGCATATATTTCTGTAATCAAATCACGAATGATATTTAGTGTTGCAATTTTTTCCTATCTGACCCCTTTTGGGCCATAAAAGCCCTGGACTATCTGGACTCTTCAGCGGAGATTTCAATCACAGCATCAGGTTGGTTTACCCTACCCTGAGTTTGATCGTTGTTCGACGTTTAAGCCATTTTTCTCTAGGTTGCGTTGTTGTGAATGGAATGTCCTCCTTTTGGGAATCCGAATGCAAAGTCAAGTAATCTTGTCCCAGAACCTGCAATCAAAAGTCACCTAAGTCAGCAATAGGCTTCATGTAGAAACTATCACCACAAGACATGTCATGAGAGGGGCAAGTTTAAATACTCAATACTTCATACTCCCTGGACTCAATACTTCATACTCCCTGGACTCAATACTTCATACTTCCTGGACTCAATACTTCATACTCCCCGGACTCAACCTTTCATACTCCCTGGACTCAATACTTCATACTCCCTGGACTCAACCCTTCATACTTCCTGGACTCAATACTTCATACTCCCTGGACTCAATACTTCATACTCCCCGGACTCAACCTTTCATACTCCCTGGACTCAATACTTCATACTCCCGGGACTCAACCCTTCATACTCCCTGGACTCAATACTTCATACTCCCTGGACTCGACCCTTAATACTCCATGGACTCAATACTTCATACTCCCTAGACTCAACCCTTCATACTCACTGGACTCAATACTTCATACTCCCTGGACTCGACCCTTCATGCTCCATGGACTCAATACTTAATACTCCCTGGACTCAATAATTCATACTCCCCGACTCAATACTTCATACTCCCTGGTCTCAATACTTCATACTCCCTGGACTCAATACTTAATACTCCCTGGACTCAATACTTCATACTCCCCAGACTCAATACTTCATACTCCCTGGACTCAATACTTAATACTCCCTGGACTCAATACTTCATACTCCCTGGACTCAACCCTACATACTCCCTGGACTCAATACTTCATACTACCTGGACTCAATACTTCATACTCCCTGGACTCAATACTTCATATTCCCTGGACTCAATACTTAATACTCCCTGGACACAATACTTCATACTCCCTGGACTCAACCCTTCATACTCCCTGGACTCAATACTTCATACTCCCTGGAGTCAATACTTCATACTCCCTGGACTCAACCCTTCATACTCCCTGGACCCAATACTTCATATTATCTGGACTCAATACTTCATACTCCCTGGACTCAATACCTAATACTAACTGGACTCAATACTTCATACTCCCTGGACTCAACCCATCATACTCCCTGGACTCAATACTTCATAAACACTGGAGTCAATACTTCATACTCCCTGGACTCAACCCTTCATACTCCCTGGACTCAATACTTCATACTACCTGGACTCAATACTTCATACTCACTGGACTCAATACTTCATACTCCCTGCACTCAATACTCCATACTCACTGGACTCAATACCTCATATTCCTGGACTCAATACTTCATACTCCTCGGACTCAATACTTCATACTCACTGGAGTCAATACTTCATACTCCCTGCACTCAATACTCCATACTCACTGGACTCAATACTTCATACTCCCTGGACTCAATACTTCATACTCCCTGGACCTAATACTTCAAACTCCCTGGACTCAATACTTCATACTCCCTGGACTCAATACTTCATACTCCCTGGACTCAATACTTCATACTACCTGGACTTAACCCTTCATACTCCCTGGACTCAATACTTCATACTCCCTGGACTCAATACTTCATACTACCTGAACTAACCCTTCATACTCCCTGGACTCAATACTTCATATTCCTGGACTCAATACTTCATACTCCCTGGACTCAATACTTCATATTCCTGGACTCAATATTTCATACTCCCTGGACTCAATACTTCATACTCCTTGGACCCAATACTTCATACTCCCTGCACTCAATACTTCATACTCACTGGACTCAATACTTCATACTCCTTGGACCCAATACTTCATACTCCCTACACTCAATACTTCATAATCCCTGGACTCAACCCTGCATACTCACTGGACTCAATACATCATACTCCCTGGACTCAGCCCTTCAAACATCCCGGACTCAACCCTGCATACCCCATGGACTCAATACTTCATACTCATTGGACTCAATACTTCACACTCCCCCGGACTCAACCCTGCATACTCCATGGACTCAGTACTTCATACTCCCCAGACTCAATACTTCATACTCCCTGAGCTCAATACTTCATACCCCCTGGACTCAATACTCCATACTCCCTGGACTCAATACTTCATACTCCCTGGGCTCAATACTTCATACTCCCCGGACTCAATACTTCATACTCCCTGGGCTCAATACTTCATACTCCCTGGGCTCAATACTTAATACTCCCTGGACTCAATACTCAATACTCCCTGGACTCAATACTTCATACTCACTGGACTCAGTACTTCATACTCCCCGGACTCAATACTTCATACTCCCTGTGCTCAATACTTCATACTCCCCGGACTCAATACTTCATACTCCCCGGACACAATACTTCATACTCACTGGACTCAAGACTTCATACTCCCCAGACTCAAATTTCATACTCCTTGGACTCAATACTTCATATTCCCCGGACTCAATACTTCATACTCACTGGACTCAATACTTCATACTCCCCAGACTCAAATTTCATACTCCCTGGACTCAATACTTCATACTCACTGGACTCAGTACTTCATACTCCCCGGACTCAATACTTCATACTCCCTGGGCTCAATACTTCATACTCCCCGGACTCAATACTTCATACTCACTGGACTCAAGACTTCATACTCCCTGGACTCAATACTTCATACTCACTGGACTCAGTACTTCATACTCCCCGGACTCAATACTTCATACTCCCTGGGCTCAATACTTCATACTCCCCGGACTCAATACTTCATACTCACTGGACTCAAGACTTCATACTCCCCAGACTCAAATTTCATACTCCCTGGACTCAATACTTGATACTCCCTGGACTCAATACTTCATACTCCTCGGACTCAATACTTCATACTCACTGGAGTCAATACTTCATACTCCCTGCACTCAATACTCCATACTCACTGGACTCAATACTTCATACTCCCTGGACTCAATACTTCATACTCCCTGGACCTAATACTTCAAACTCCCTGGACTCAATACTTCATACTCCCTGGACTCAATACTTCATACTCCCTGGACTCAATACTTCATACTACCTGGACTTAACCCTTCATACTCCCTGGACTCAATACTTCATACTCCCTGGACTCAATACTTCATACTACCTGAACTAACCCTTCATACTCCCTGGACTCAATACTTCATATTCCTGGACTCAATACTTCATACTCCCTGGACTCAATACTTCATATTCCTGGACTCAATATTTCATACTCCCTGGACTCAATACTTCATACTCACTGGACTCAATACTTCATACTCCTTGGACCCAATACTTCATACTCCCTGCACTCAATACTTCATACTCACTGGACTCAATACTTCATACTCCCTGGACTCAATACTTCATACTCCCTACACTCAATACTTCATACTCCCTGGACTCAACCCTGCATACTCACTGGACTCAATACATCATACTCCCTGGACTCAGCCCTTCAAACATCCCGGACTCAACCCTGCATACCCCATGGACTCAATACTTCATACTCATTGGACTCAATACTTCACACTCCCCCGGACTCAACCCTGCATACTCCATGGACTCAGTACTTCATACTCCCCAGACTCAATACTTCATACTCCCTGAGCTCAATACTTCATACCCCCTGGACTCAATACTCCATACTCCCTGGACTCAATACTTCATACTCCCTGGGCTCAATACTTCATACTCCCCGGACTCAATACTTCATACTCCCTGGGCTCAATACTTCATACTCCCTGGGCTCAATACTTAATACTCCCTGGACTCAATACTCAATACTCCCTGGACTCAATACTTCATACTCACTGGACTCAGTACTTCATACTCCCCGGACTCAATACTTCATACTCCCTGTGCTCAATACTTCATACTCCCCGGACTCAATACTTCATACTCCCCGGACACAATACTTCATACTCACTGGACTCAAGACTTCATACTCCCCAGACTCAAATTTCATACTCCTTGGACTCAATACTTCATATTCCCCGGACTCAATACTTCATACTCACTGGACTCAATACTTCATACTCCCCAGACTCAAATTTCATACTCCCTGGACTCAATACTTCATACTCACTGGACTCAGTACTTCATACTCCCCGGACTCAATACTTCATACTCCCTGGGCTCAATACTTCATACTCCCCGGACTCAATACTTCATACTCACTGGACTCAAGACTTCATACTCCCTGGACTCAATACTTCATACTCACTGGACTCAGTACTTCATACTCCCTGGACTCAATACTTCATACTCACTGGGCTCAATACTTCATACTCCCCGGACTCAATACTTCATACTCCCTGTGCTCAATACTTCATACTCCCCGGACTCAATACTTCATACTCCCCGGACACAATACTTCATACTCACTGGACTCAAGACTTCATACTCCCCAGACTCAAATTTCATACTCCTTGGACTCAATACTTCATATTCCCCGGACTCAATACTTCATACTCACTGGACTCAATACTTCATACTCCCCAGACTCAAATTTCATACTCCCTGGACTCAATACTTCATACTCACTGGACTCAGTACTTCATACTCCCCGGACTCAATACTTCATACTCCCTGGGCTCAATACTTCATACTCCCCGGACTCAATACTTCATACTCACTGGACTCAAGACTTCATACTCCCTGGACTCAATACTTCATACTCACTGGACTCAGTACTTCATACTCCCCGGACTCAATACTTCATACTCCCTGGGCTCAATACTTCATACTCCCCGGACTCAATACTTCATACTCACTGGACTCAAGACTTCATACTCCCCAGACTCAAATTTCATACTCCCTGGACTCAATACTTGATACTCCCTGGACTCAATACTTCATACTCCTCGGACTCAATACTTCATACTCACTGGAGTCAATACTTCATACTCCCTGCACTCAATACTCCATACTCACTGGACTCAATACTTCATACTCCCTGGACTCAATACTTCATACTCCCTGGACCTAATACTTCAAACTCCCTGGACTCAATACTTCATACTCCCTGGACTCAATACTTCATACTCCCTGGACTCAATACTTCATACTACCTGGACTTAACCCTTCATACTCCCTGGACTCAATACTTCATACTCCCTGGACTCAATACTTCATACTACCTGAACTAACCCTTCATACTCCCTGGACTCAATACTTCATATTCCTGGACTCAATACTTCATACTCCCTGGACTCAATACTTCATATTCCTGGACTCAATATTTCATACTCCCTGGACTCAATACTTCATACTCACTGGACTCAATACTTCATACTCCTTGGACCCAATACTTCATACTCCCTGCACTCAATACTTCATACTCACTGGACTCAATACTTCATACTCCCTGGACTCAATACTTCATACTCCCTACACTCAATACTTCATACTCCCTGGACTCAACCCTGCATACTCACTGGACTCAATACATCATACTCCCTGGACTCAGCCCTTCAAACATCCCGGACTCAACCCTGCATACCCCATGGACTCAATACTTCATACTCATTGGACTCAATACTTCACACTCCCCCGGACTCAACCCTGCATACTCCATGGACTCAGTACTTCATACTCCCCAGACTCAATACTTCATACTCCCTGAGCTCAATACTTCATACCCCCTGGACTCAATACTCCATACTCCCTGGACTCAATACTTCATACTCCCTGGGCTCAATACTTCATACTCCCCGGACTCAATACTTCATACTCCCTGGGCTCAATACTTCATACTCCCTGGGCTCAATACTTAATACTCCCTGGACTCAATACTCAATACTCCCTGGACTCAATACTTCATACTCACTGGACTCAGTACTTCATACTCCCCGGACTCAATACTTCATACTCCCTGTGCTCAATACTTCATACTCCCCGGACTCAATACTTCATACTCCCCGGACACAATACTTCATACTCACTGGACTCAAGACTTCATACTCCCCAGACTCAAATTTCATACTCCTTGGACTCAATACTTCATATTCCCCGGACTCAATACTTCATACTCACTGGACTCAATACTTCATACTCCCCAGACTCAAATTTCATACTCCCTGGACTCAATACTTCATACTCACTGGACTCAGTACTTCATACTCCCCGGACTCAATACTTCATACTCCCTGGGCTCAATACTTCATACTCCCCGGACTCAATACTTCATACTCACTGGACTCAAGACTTCATACTCCCTGGACTCAATACTTCATACTCACTGGACTCAGTACTTCATACTCCCCGGACTCAATACTTCATACTCCCTGGGCTCAATACTTCATACTCCCCGGACTCAATACTTCATACTCACTGGACTCAAGACTTCATACTCCCCAGACTCAAATTTCATACTCCCTGGACTCAATACTTGATACTCCCTGGACTCAATACTTCATACTCATCGGACTCAACCCTCCATACTCACTGCACTCAATACTTCATACTCCCTGGACTCAACCCTTCATACTCCCTGGACTTAATACTTCATACTCATCGGACTCAACCCTCCATACTCACTGCACTCAATACTTCATACTCCCAGGACTCAATACTTCATACTTCCCAGACTCAATACTTCATACTCCCCAGACTCAATATTTCATACTGACTGGACTCAACCCTTCATACTTCCTGGACTCTGGACCCTGGACTGTAGACTGAGAACTGACCTGTCTGAGAATGAAGGCTGCGATGTCCAGCGATTCCCAGCAGCTGGCATGGAGCAGATAGGGCAGTGCGACACTTGGGAAAGACTGTAGGGCCTCGGGGTTGTAAAGTGCGTAATCCACACGCTTGGATCCCCACCACTTACTTGTCACTTTTCAGATAACAAAATCACATGTTATTATCTGTGAAACTACAGGTGTGGTTTCAGACCAGGCTACGGGTGTATCCCCCACACTCCTAATACCCTTAATACTCATATTATTGATGGGCAATCGATTAGCACTCAAGTTTATATCAGATCATATGTTCTCAGTGAGTGTTTGACTTGAAACCACCTCTACAGGATGTCATCGAGAATGTTTTAGTGTCTGTCTATTCGAGCATCATACGCCAACCGACAAAACTCACACAGACCAGCAGAATGACAGACTGCTTTACTGGCATAATCAATACTGATACGGACGGACGGACGGAAAAATGACAGACGCAACGCCACGGCAATAGGTTACCAGACCATAAGTCCGGTAACCTAAAAATGTGAATGGACGGAGGACGGATGGACGGACATTCTCACAAATACTGTCTTTCACCAAAGATAATCCGCTACCATAGATAATCCGCATCAACATTTTGAGGCTAAACTACTCGGGAAAAACCAATTTTTCAGTGAATAATCTGCAGCCCCATTCTCCGGTGGCGGTGTTGGAATTTCCGCGTCGAGTCACAGGTTCGATTAGTCTATCAGCAATGATCAGTCAATCGTCATTCAAGTGTGACAAACTTTGCCCGACAATAAGGTGGCAGGAAGTTTCATGCTTCAGTGGCTCACAGAAAGTTAGTTCACATCAAAACACATGATTTCTATTGTTGTTCTTGTCAATTAAAACAATCTTATTTTATTTCTAATGGCGATTGCGAGTTTCATCACTTGCTGATGAGAATAGATTCGCCAACAATGTCAAGGCCATTTCCGTGTTCCTGTCCGTTTTAGGGGATTTCCAGATTTGTCGGCCGACACTGTTTTATTTATAGAAAAATAGGTCAGATTACGTTTTTGTCTCAGGATCTCTGCCGAGCCAATTGTCAGATCAACCAGGTCGGCTCGGCAGATATCCTAGTGTAACGTTCGGCGCCCGCGGCGCGCATGGGCACACACGTCGGGCGTCGTAGCTAGTTAGCACTACAACCAGTAACAGTCCGTGCGGACGAATCCGGCCTTCATACATCACATCATAACACATCATAGATATACAACATACATTATACATCAGGTATGGTAATGTAGCCTTGTGTTAGAGCCCGAGATGCCATGGGAGCAGCATCACGGAACCGGGACCCGTACACAGGGGCATATTGCTGGACGGCGACGGCACTGCCACAGGGATAAAACCCTGGACAGCCTGAGGTCTAGCCAGAGCCTGTGTCACACCACCCCAGGGCAAAAAAAATCGGTGATCACAGGGACGAGCCCTGAATCAGCACAGTCTCCCTCCTGGGCCCCTGATTGGAAATCGTCCTTGAGGCCTGAATGGCCTTACTAGAACCAGGACGAGGAGCTCATGACGTGGGATCACCCGTCCTGCTCTTGCTGTGAACGACTCCGGCCACAAAACATGTGGCCACAGTATTTATACTCCCAGTGAGTGCACCAGAGATGGCTTGAAAGTCACTGTTCAGTATAATGGATAGAGAGAAGAACCGAGAGCTTCGAACACGAAGCGGCCAGAAACAAGAAAGTGTTTAGCAAACAACCACCTGCCGCGATCTTTGGGCAAAATCGCCACACTAGGTCAAAAACGCCATCTGACGTTTTGTTCTATGAATAGAAGCGTCGGGAGAGATATCTTGGAAATCCCCTAAAAACAAACCCCATATAGTGCCCCTTTGTGGGGTCATCTTAATGTTCAACAGAAGAATTTCCATGGCCATCCATATTCCAAAAAAAAATACTTGTTCATTTTACTGCATCAAGATTATTATGTATGGCCCAAGGGAGTGAAATTTCTGTTATTCAGTGCTTCTATAGGCTACTTTCTCTTCAAATTTGATATAAAATAATTGACATACACTCTCTGGTCACATTTCAAAACAAAATAAACTTATAATTCACTCGGCTTTCCTTATTAATGTAACAGATACATCTTGAACATTTCTATACTTGGCAATACAAATCTGTTGCAAATCAGGGATTTGTCAGGGTCCGATCAGCCCTATCACTTCGTATAGTGTGAGTAAGTGTTGTGCTTTAAATATCACACACCAGTCCGAATTCATTTATCCAAGTTTATTGGGTTGAACGGTTCGATGACTCGATCATGGCCACATGCGCTACTTCCCAATATAGTCCGACAAGATCAGCAATATATCACAGATAATTTATCCTAGTTTCTTCAGTACTTTAGTGACACGTCTTCACTCTAGAACTTCTAAGACTCGACTCCGAAAAGTGCGGGGATTTTTCCATGCGGTGTCTGGTTTTTCCCGCGTCGTGGAACAGGAGTTCATGTGATTCGTTGATGTGATGTAATGTCTGTGTGGGCGTGGTTAAGTGTCTGGAAATGTTGTGATTGGTGGTGTGTTCTGCGTGACGTCATTTGTGGAGTTGTTTACATGAGGTAGGTGGCCAGGACGGTGTGTGTCGGTTATCGTGGAAAGTATGAAGTCATGTGATGAATCTGTGCCATGTGTGTCAAGTGGGAGAAAGTGTAAGGGAGGGTTTCGGGCCGATAACTGTTATAAATATTCTACAAATCGATTTACAATGTAAATCGAGGAACACCATTGTTTCACACATTTTTAATAGCAATCGTCACTTTTAATGGACCATTTCATAGGGACTCCCGCCAAATATTTCCGAAGTCTGAAAACGTAAACATTTTTGGACCAATCAGAAGCGAGGGGCTTTGAATCACTTTCAACCGTTTTGGGCATAACTTCAAACGATAAATGTGCACATATATACATCGCATTCAGATAAAGTAAGCCTTTGCCTCGACTCGTATGGCCTAAATATATTATACAAACACAAATGTATCTGCAAAATGTCATATTTGTTGGTATATGTCCATTCCTTCATTCTCAACGGTATTTTAGCATATAACCATATTGCGTGACTGCTTGAACGTGCACGTGGATGAGTGCGCGCATGCAGCTCAAGACAACTTCGGATTCTCGTGTGTGGTTTCACGCTGCCATGGAAGCGCGTGTTCTGCCTTCAGTAGCCATTGGTCCGTTTGAACTACGGAAATTACCGAGTAATGCCAGACATTCATGAGATCCGAGGGGGCTCTGTGAAATGGTCCATCCATCTATGTCATGCAAGTAGTGAAGATCCCAACGTTGGCACCATCTGCCAGTCAAAACCTGCACAGCAAGATTCTGATGATGAATGATTCTGATTCTGATGATCTGAAAAGACAAAACATGACACTATTAATGGAAATAACTACGAATGCCAGTGCATTAACGTATGATCCAATAAATGATTCAAGTTACATTTCTTACCAAATCTCATTCAGCTATGGGACATTCTGGCTTTGTCACAAGATTCCTCCATTATCGTCCACGCACAATCGACTTGTGCCGGTATCACTGATGTTTCAATGTATAATATGCACTCTGTAAGTTTTCCTTCGTTTTGGGTGTCTAAAAATGTGGATTATCTATGGTGAAAGACGGTAGACCCTTGTGGGACTTTTCCTTCTTAAATTTTAGTCGCACAAACAGCGTTTGGACAGTTTTGTGGAACTTTTTAGTCCCACAAATCAACTTAGTCTCACAAACCTTTGGTTTTAGTCCCACAATGTATACATTCGGAGTACGGACGGCACCTTTGAGTTTGAACCACTCAGGTCATTTATGCTCATGACTTGGATTAAGTATGACTATTTTTGGCCACCACCAATACCCCAACCAATAGTCACCTATGTCTAGCCCATTTTACCTTACTTGTGCATACTGTGGTCCCTGTAAGATAAGACACCTCCGAAATAAGACTTTCCTGTCTGTAAAGACTGTATTCCCCAAAGATCAATTTAACATGTATATGAACCTGTGAAATAAGACTTCCTGTAAGATAAGACCTCATTTTCCCTGCAAAAGGGGAGGTCTTATCTCACAGGGACCACTGTACACTGACATTGACTGGACATACATGCTTTTCACAGCAAGCCTGATCAGTCATACATATGCATCCACAAGGCCCACATAAGCGATAAGGTTATCCAACCAACACGTGGTGACTGAAGACTGAAGAGTCAATGCAGTCACATGTGATGACTGAAGAGTGAATGCAGTCATGTGTGATGACTGAAGAGTGAATGCAGTCATGTGTGATGACTAAAGAGTGAATGCAGTCATGTGTGATGACTGAAGAGTGAATGCAGTCATGTGTGATGACTGAAGACTGAATGCAGTCACGTGTGATGACTTAAGACTGAATGCAGTCATGTATGATGACTGAAGACTAAATGCGTGATGACTGAAGAGTGAATGCAGTCATGTGTGATGACTGAAGGCTGAATGCAGTCATGTATGATGACTGAAGACTAAATGCAGTCACATGTGATGACTGAAGAATGAATGCAGTCATGTGTGATGACTGAAGGCTGAATGCAGTCATGTATGATGACTGAAGACTAAATGCAGTCACATGTGATGACTGAAGAGTGAATGCAGTCATGTGTGATGACTGAAGGCTGAATGCAGTCATGTATGATGACTGAAGACTAAATGCAGTCACATGTGATGACTGAAGAGTGAATGCAGTCATGTGTGATGACTGAAGACTGAATGCAGTCATGTATGATGACTGAAGACTGAATGCAGTCACATGTGATGACTGAAGACTGAATGCAGTCGCATGTGATGACTGAAGAGTGAATGCAGTCACATGTGATGACTGAAGAGAGTGAATGCAGTCACATGTGATGACTGAAGAGTGAATGCAGTCACATGTGATGACTGAAGAATGAACGCAGTCACATGTGATGACTGAAGAGTGAATGCTGTCACATGTGATGACTGAAGACTGAATGCAGTCAAATGTGATGACTGAAGAGTGAATGCAGTCATGTATGATGACTGAAGACTGAATGCAGTCACATGTGATGACTGAAGACTGAATGCAGTCACATGTGATGACTGAAGACTGAATGCAGTCACATGTGATGACTGAAGAGTGAATGCAGTCATGTATGATGACTGAAGACTAAATGCAGTCACATGTGATGACTGAAGAGTGAATGCAGTCATGTGTGATGACTGAAGACTGAATGCATTCATGTGTGATGACTGAAGAGTGAATGCAGTCACATGTGATGACATTAGCACTATGCTTATTTGGAATCTCCTTTGTGTATTTTGGCCTACTGTTCAACATGACCGCATGATCACAGATGCATAGTATCTGCCAATATTTATTCAAAGGGTAAGGCTTTTTCGAGTACTTACAAACTGCTAGGCTGGTAGTGAAGTCACCCTGGCCCGACACTTGGCTGGACATACTCAAGTTGCTTTGCCGTCTTTCAGACAGACTGGATCCCTCAGACACTTCTACTGTTGTGGTGGTCACGGCCATGTCCATGAACAGTTCAGCATTACTCTGTATTGTCTCCACTAAATAAAAAAAAATTAGCCCAAAGGCAAAAACAGGTTACCGGACAATTTTGGTTTGGCCATGGCAGCATTGGCAGGTAACAGACCTTGAGATTTACCAATCAAGGTTCGCAGTGTGAACAAATGACCTTGAGATTTACCAATCAAGGTCATCCGTGTGAACTTCGATGTCACCATTACATGTATGTGAGCGGCATTTGATATTCTATATGTTCAAAATACAAAGATATATCTGGGTGGAATCGTTTAGGCCGCTCAACTCAATTTACACATTACGAGTCAGACATTTGGTACTGAAGGTCATCTGACGTCAAGATCAAGGTCATCATTAGTTGTGCCATATATGTCTTGCTATATGTTCATAATGCAAACATGAGTTCTATCTGCAAGCATTTCATCTATAGAGGCAAATCTGGGCATTTTTTTACCCCAAAATGGCTGTTCTGACCTTTCAAGGTCATCAAAGGTCAAATTCAAGGTCACCACACAAATCGCCATATATGACTTCCTATTTGAAAGTACCAATTTCTAAGCTGTATCTTCAAGTGTTCAATGAGAACAGTCCTGACAGCTCCCATTATGAAGAAAAAAAGTGCCGAAAACTTTCCAAGTCCAAAATTTTTTTCAAAGGGTGAAAAAATTTTTTTGCCTAGAAATGGCCCAAAATGGATATTAATGCGATTTGGGGCGAAAAAATTCTTTTCGCCGACTCGTCAAAAATTCAAAATGGCCGCCACACGGAGGTGAAACAAAAATCTCAAAACTGATCAGACAGTTTTTGAGAAAATAACCGCCAATCTTCAAAATTGAGCGTTTTTCGACAAAATTGACCGCCATTTTGAGAAAAATGAAAAAAATCGAAAAACTAAAAAATTAGCCCAAGGGCTAAGAAAGGTTACCGGACAATATATATTTTAGATATTAGTATTTTGTCCCGTGACCTTGAAAATAAGGTCATTGGTCAATTCAAGGACATGATAATATTCGGCATATGTCATTTCTAGTATGTCCACAATTGATTCCTAAGCTGTAAAGTCAATAATTAGCGAGATATTAGCCATCATGTCCTGTCACCTTGAAAATGAGATCAAAGGTCGAATACAAGGTCATAGCAATATTCAGCTTATATCATTTCCTATATGTTCATAATTGATTCCTAAACTGATCCTGAAAATGAGGTCAAAGGTCAAATTCAATGTCAAGGCAATAATCTGCATATATCATTTCCTATATGTTCATAATTGATTCTCAAGCTGTAAAGTCGATAAGAAGCGAGATATTAGCCACTTTTCCTGTGACCTTGAAAATGAGGTCAAAGGTCAAATTCAAGGTCATTAGAATATTCGGCATATATCATTTCCTATATGTCCACAATTGATTCTTAAGCTGTAAAGTCAATAATAGGTGAGATATTAGCCATTTTGTGCTCTGACCTTGAAACTGAAGTCAGAGGTCAAATTCAAGGTCACGGGAATATTCAGCATATATCATTTCCTTTATGTCAACAATTGATCCCTAAGCTGTAAAATCGATAATAAGTGAGATATTAGCCATTTTGTTCTGTGACCTTGAAAATGAGGTCAAACGTCAAATTCAAGGTCATCAGATTATTCGGCATGTATCATTTCCTATATGTCCACAATTGATTCCTAGGCTGTAAAGTTGATAATAAGCAAGATATTAGGCATTTTGTGCTCTGACCTTGAAATCGAGATCAGAGGTCAAATTCAAAGTCACGAGAATATTCAGCATATATCATTTCCTATATGTCCACAATTGATCCCTAAGCTGTAAAATCGATAATAAGTGAGACATTAGCCATTTTGTCCTGTGACCTTGAGAATGAAGTCAAAGGTCACATTCAAGGTCATCACAATATTCGGCATTTATCATTTCCTATATGTCCACAATTGATTCCTAAGCTGTAAAGTCGATAATAAGCAAGATATTAGACATTTTGTGCTCTGACCTTGAAACCGAAGTCAGAGGTCAAATTCAAGGTCACAAGAATATTCAGCATATATCATTTCCTATATGTCCACAATTGATTCCTAGTCTCTAATCTCAATATTAAGTGAGATATTAGGCTTAATGTGTGCCATTATAAAGCATAGGAGAAATTAACATGGGAAAGTCCCATTTGGGCCGAGTTTGGGCCAAAATGGCCCACTTCGAGCGATTCAAGGGCAACGAAATTTATAGACATCATAGAAGTACATATGAGGAGTGTTATGTATCAAAAAGAAAAAAAGTTACTGAACAGATTTTGAGAGAATGGCCGCCAAAGTCCAAAATCAGACATTTTTCGTCGAAAATGGCCGCCATTTTGTAAAAAATGCGGAAATCATAAAACTAAAAAAAACCTTTCCTGGAAATATTTTTAGGTATTTTTGTGCAAAATTTCAGAAAGATCGGACCATATACTTTAAAGATAAAAATGTGAACGGACGGACGCCGGACGGACACAACGCCATGCCAATAGGTTATCGGACCATAGGTCCGGTAACCTAAAAATACCTCCTTTTTGAAATATTTTAAGGTATCTTTTCCCAAATTTTCAGAAAAATCGGACCGTACACTTTAAAGATAAACATAGCACCAAGGGTGCTGTAGCTTACCGGCAATCTGAATGTGAATTGCGTAGAATACTGAATACATATAAATTGTTACACTGATGTGAAATAAAACATGATCGTAAATGTTGATAGAAACACATTTTCTGTATGGACTATAATACAAAATCAAGTTACATCTTGAAAGATTTTTTTCGTTAATGACAAATTTTCACAGACAGTCGATTCAAAGGCAACAAAACTTATACACATCACAAAAGTACATAAGGATTATCTTATACATGATTTTGAGGAAAACTGTCTGAATAGATTTCGAGAAAATGTCCACTAAAGGCAAAATTCATTGTTTTTTCGACAAAAAAAGGTCGTTTTGACCTTTCAAGGTCATTGAAGGTCAAATTCAAGGTCACCACTCAAACCGCAATATATGATTTCCCATTTGAATGTGCCAATACTTAGGCTCTATCTTGAAGTGTTCTATGAGATTACTCTGCATAGCTCCCATTATGAAGGAAAAATTGGGTGAAATTTAAGTCCAAACAAATTTTCAATGGCCAAAAAAAAATTTTTTTTTTTTGCTGGAAATGGCCCAAAATGAATAGTGACTTGATTTGAGACAAAAAAATTTTTTTTTGCTGACCCGTCAAAAAATCAAAATGGCCGCCCTACGCAGATCGTCATTTCAAAGGCAACAAAACTTATACACATCACAAAGGTACATAAGGAGAATCTTATACATGATTTTGAGGGAAACTGTCTGGATAGATTTCGAGAAAATGGTCATCAAAGGCAAAATTCATCGTTTTTTCGACAAAAAAGGTCGTTTTGACCTTTCAAGGTCATTGAAGGTCAAATTCAAGGTCACCACTCAAACCGCAATATATGATTTCCCATTTGAATATGCCAATACTTAGGCTCTATCTTGAAGTGTTCTATGAGATTACTCTGCATAGCTCCCATTATGAAGGAAAAATTGGGTGAAATTTTCTGTCCAAAAAATTTTCAAAGGGCAAAAAAAAAAAATTTTTTTTTTGCTGGAAATGGCTCAAAATGAATAGTGACTTGATTTGAGACCAAAAAATTTTTTTTCGCCGACCCGTCAAAAAATCAAAATGGCCGCCACACGCAGACCGGCGATTCAAGGGCATCGAAACTTATCCATGTCATAGAGGTACATGAGAGGAATGTTTTGAAACAAAAATCTCAAAACTGATCAGACAGTTTTTGAGAAAATGGCCACCAAAGTCCAAAATTGGCAATTTATCGTCAAAAATGGCCGCCAAATCGGCAAAAACGATTCAATCAAAAAAATAAAAAAAACGTCTTTAGATACTGGCCCAAGGTATGTTCTGACAAATTTATGGGGAAATTCATCATTCCAAAAAAAAGTTACAGACCCGGACGGACGACGGACGACAGACGACGGACGGACGACGGACGAAATACCACGACAATAGCTTATCGGCCCAAAGGGCCGGTAAGCTAAAAATGTGGACGGACGGACGGACGACGGACGGATGACGGACGGACGGACGACGGACGCAACGGCAATAGGTTATCGGACCATAGGTCTGGTAGCCTAAAAATAGAGCCGTAGGGCTCTGCGCTTACCAGACCCAAGACAGTTATACATGTATGTAAGCTGAAGGCAATGTCCTGAAGTCATGAGAATAATTGCACATCATTCAAGCCTAAAACTTGCTCTAATTAAGTCGATCGTGTTAGGGCCGAATATACAATGATATGAAACTAGAACGAAACTGACTAGTACTGTCAAAGATATACTTCGCTTTCTTCACAGGAATATTCGGCATATATTATTTCCTATATGTCCTCCATTGATGCCGAAGCTGTGAAGTCGATTATAAGCAAGAAATTAGCGATTTTGTGCTCTGACCTTGAAAATGAGGTCAAAGGTCAAGTTCATGGAAATATTCGGCATACATCATTTCCTATATGTTCACAATTGATTCCTAAGCTGTAAAGTACATAATAAATGTGATATTAGCCATTTTGTGCTCTGACCTTGAAAACGAGGTCAAATATCAAATTCAAGGTCATCAGAATATTCAGCGTATATCATTTCCTATATGTCCACAAAGGATTCCTAAGCTGTTAAGTTGATAATAAGCGAGATATTACCCATTTTGTGCTCTGACCTTGAGAATAAGGTCATAGGTCAAGTTCAAGGTCATGAGAATATTCAGCATATATTTTCTATGAGTCAACAATTGATTCCTAAGCTGTAAAGTCGATAATAAGTGAGATATTAGCCATTTTGTGCTATGACCTTGAAAATTAGGTCGAAGGTCAAATTCGAGGTCACGAGAATAATCAGCATATATAATTTCCTGTATGTGCACAATTGATTCCTAATGTCTAATCCCAATATTAAGTGAGATATTAGGAGAAATTTGTCCCCATTATAAAGCATAGGCTAATTTAACATGGAAAAGTCCTATCTGGGACCGGTCGAAAAAATCAAAATGGCTGCCACACGCAGACCGACAGTTCAAGGGCAACGAAACTTATACACAACACAGAGGTATATCAGGGGAATCTTTTGAAACAAAAGTCTCAAATCTGATCAAACAGTTCTCTAGAAAATGGCCGCCAAATTTCTAAACCATTCATCCCGAAACCGCCATTTTGGAAAAAAAACCGATTCAATTGACGAAAAAAAAAAATGGTTCGGAGATACGGGCCCATAGAACATATTTTATGAATTACAGCAATATTCATCGAACAGATTTTTCTCAGCGTTTGACAACGCCGATGCGGACGCCGACGCCAACACCGACGGATGGACGCCGAGCGCAACCTGACGACAATAGCTTATCGGACCATAGGTCCGGTAAGCTAAAAAGTAACAATATATTTTTGTCTTACAACAACATAGACTTGAAATCTACAGATTTCGGAAACTAGATGCTCAATGTCAACCAGTATCGTGCATCCCCTATGTACAACAATTCCTGTTGTCAAAAATGTTTTAATCAAATGTTAATCAAAAGTTTTATGTAAATCTAATGGGGTCATATCATCTGAAGTCTGTCACATAATCTAATGAGGTCATATATCATCTGGAGTCTGTCACATAATCTAATGAGGTCATATCATCTGAAGTCTGTCACATAATCTAACTAGACGCTTCCGGTCGCCTACGACCGCTTGGGTGTATCCCCCGTAGCACTATCGTTCCTCATGCCCCAAATATATTACTAATAAGTGTGAAAAACTAGAACAAGGGATAGAGAAGATTACCAGAGAAATGTAAAATCTTAGGCCACAACTGTTTTTTTTTTCCCCACCAAAATTGCTAAATTAATCTTTCAAGGTTATTGAAGGGCGAATTCAAGATCACCACGGAAACCACTGCATATGAATGTCCCTTTCGACATGTTCGATAACAAAAACGAAATTACAGCCAGATCATACTTTTCACCATAAATTATATTTTAATTCACAATATGTGCCAAACATGGTTTCAAGTTGAAATTCGAAGTGAAAGTTGACCAAAACTGCATATCAAGATGACAAAATTGGAGTCAGATCAATGTTTTCACAAAAAGCTCTATCTTCATCCCAAATATGTTCCAACTTAGATTTGAATGTGAAATTTCAATTACCTGGTTGAGCTCAATAATTAATGTTTCTTGTCTTGATTTTTTTTATTGTGGTCAATAATAGACCTAACTACATGTAGCAAATAATAATGTTAACTTATTTGGTTACAGCCATAAAATCTCTACTGGACAAACCTTTACCTTGTTTAACCCAATAACAAATATTTCTTGTCTTAACTATCTTTACTGTGGTCAATAATAGACTTAACAAGTAAAAACTAGACGCTTCCGGTCGCCTACGACCGCTTGGGTGTATCCCCCGTAGCACTATCGTTCCTCATGCCCCAAATATATTACTAATAAGTGTGAAAAACTAGAACAAGGGATAGAGAAGATTACCAGAGAAATGTAAAATCTTAGGCCACAACTGTTTTTTTTTCCCCACCAAAACTGCTAAATTAATCTTTCAAGGTTATTGAAGGGCGAATTCAAGATCACCACGGAAACCACTGCATATGAATGTCCCTTTCGACATGTTCGATAACAAAAACGAAATCACAGCCAGATCATACTTTTCACCTAAATTTATATTTCAACTCAGGATTTTTGACATACTTGGTTCCAAGTTAAAAAATTAACCAAAACTGCATTTCAAGATCACGAAATTGGAGCCACATCGAACTTTTCACCATAAGTTATATATCAACTCATAATATGTGACAAACTTGTTCCAAAGTTGAAATTCAAAGTAAAAGTTGATCAAAACTGCATTTCAAGATGACAAAATTGGAGACAGATCAAACTTTTCGCTATAAGTTATATTTTAACTCATAATATGTGCCAAACTTGGTTTCAAGCTGAAATTCAAAGTAAAAGCTTTTTACTATAAGTTATATTTTGACTCATAATATGTATCAAACTTGGTTTCAAGTTGAAATTCAGAGTAAAAGTTGACCAAAACTGCATTTCAAGATGATGAAATTCGAGCGAGATCAATGTTTTAGTAAAAATAATGTTAACTTATCCAGTTACACCCAGATATCTCTACTGGACAAAACCTTTACCTTGTTGAGCTCAATAAAAAAAAAAACAAAAAAAAAACTGGCACCCTCCTATGCTATCATAGCCATGAATCATTTTGAAGACATGTTTGTCTACAAGTATCCAAACAACCCTTGCTATGGGTACGCTTCATTGATGACATCTTCATGCTTTGGCATCACGGTCAAACAGAACTCACAGACTTTGTCAAACATCTTAATTCTTGCCATCAAACCATTAAGTTCACTATGGAAGCATCACAAACACAAGTTAGCTTCCTGGACACTTTGGTACTTCTAACTGAAAACAACCAACTACAGACCAAACTGTATAGTAAACCAACTGACACCCACATGTACCTGCACTTTGACTCCTGTCACCCGAGACACTGCAAAACAGGTCTACCTTACAGCCAATTCCTCAGAATCCGAAGAGTATGCACTAAGTTGGAGGACATCCTAGAGGAAGCAAACAAACACAAACAGTACTTTTTAGAAAGGGGTTACCCAGCACCCCTTCTAGACACTGCAATACTTCAAGCACTATCCAAATGCAGAAGGGACCTCTTGACTCCTAAACCCAAGGATCCAGTGGCCGAAACATCAAACGACAACCTTTTTGCTATTACAACATACCACCCTAGTTGTAATGCATTCAGGGACATCATAAGTACAAACTGGAACATTCTCACCAAGAATAAGGCCACCCGCCAGCTACACAATAAACACAAAATCTTTGGTTACCGACGACCAAAAAACCTTAAAGACATACTGGTCAGGGCGGAGATTCCAAAGGAAACAGTCCAAAACACAACACCAAAACAACACTGTAAAAAGGACACCTGCCAATACTGCAACTTCCTTGATAAATCAGGAAAAATCAAGGATCCCATATCCAAACGGGTTTACCGTACCAAAACCAATGTTTCATGTCAGAGCAACAATCTGATATATGCTATACAATGCATACGTTGCACCAAGCTATACATTGGTCAGACCAAGCGACCTACAGTGGTCCCCCTCAGATACAACCCCCCTCGCCGACGACTTCCCCGTGCATACGACTTTTTCCCTGTGCACGGACAGTTTCTCAATGCTATTGCCCCCCTCGCCAACGACATCCCCTTAATTCCGTTATACGGTCGACCTAACAGGTGCTAACGGTCCCTCAGTAACGACTGTGTAATCACTTTCACGGAGACTAATCCATCGCTCTCGGGCCGGCCGACTTTCGCCAGTTCACAGTTACGGTAATCCACCGGGCCCGGCTCAGTTGTCAATCACGCACGACCCCCCTGCAGCCTGTCCGGCCACTAACTACCGCCCCCATCTCTGGTGAAGGCGCCTCCGTCAGTGAAGAGACAGTCGCTGATTGGACCAGTCGTCTGGAGAGCATGTGTGAAGGGTACAGTCTCGGAGACATTTTCAATGCCGACGAGACTGGGCTCTTCTATCGTGCTCTCCCAACACGATCCCAAGTCATCCGCGGCGACAAGTGCCTCGGTGGCAAGAATTCCAAAGACAGAATCACCGTCCTCCTCGCCTGCAGTGCTACTGGTGAAAAGTTGACCCCTCTCGTCATTAGTCGAGCCGCCAACCCACGATGTTTCAGAGGCTATTCAACATCTTCGCTGCCAGTGACGTACCACGCAAACAAACGTGCCTGGATGACCTCAGCTATTTTCACAGACTGGCTTAAAAAACTTAACAACAAAATGACTCTCAAAAAACGTAAAATTCTAATGCTTGTTGATAATTGTGCCGCTCATCCTGCCATGTCCTTGTCCAATGTAAAACTTGTTTTCCTCCCCCCAAACACAACAGCTCGTCTCCAGCCCTGTGATGGTGGAATCATCAAAGCTGTCAAGTCCACCTACCGAAAAAAGCTGCTGCGCCACATCCTGCTGAAGATGGATGAGGCCAATAATGCTGCTGACCTTGCTGGTAAGGTGACAGTTCTGGATGCAATTTCCTGGCTGAAATATGCTTGGGATTGCGTCCAGGCTGACACCATCATCAAGTGTTTTGCACACTGTGGGTTCAACTTCAACGCTCCCCCTCCTCCTTCCACAGATGACCAAGAAGATGACCCAGAAGACCTCATCCCTCTAATGCAGCTGACATCCTGGTCAGACTATGTGCAGTGCGACGAGGCCTAATTGAAAACAAATGTCACCCACTCGTGAACCTGAGGGTGGGTCGGTAACATCCCCTCCCTAACGACTCCCCCGTGGATACGACTTTGACAGCCTGGCAGAAGGGTCGGTCTTATCTCAGGGGGACCACTGTATACAAAGACGCTTATACGAACATCTACGAGATATCAAATTGGCGGACCCTGGTAAAACAATGGGCCAACATTTTTCCACGCACAACAATCACCAAGGTAGTGACGATGTTCGCGTGTACATCGTGGACTTCTGCCAACAAGCACCAACTGATGCTAACAAATCACACCGAGAAAAACTCGAAAAAATGTGGCAGTTTCGCTTACATTCCCATTTTCCTATGGGTCTCAACACTGAAGACGAATGTCATTAGGGATACACCGGCTCCTTGCC
Organism: Terebella lapidaria; assembly: GCA_949152475.1. Lineage (NCBI taxonomy): Eukaryota > Metazoa > Annelida > Polychaeta > Terebellida > Terebellidae > Terebella > Terebella lapidaria. The sequence continues at coordinate 51,552,223 of OX424556.1, read as the reverse complement.
TCGTTCCTTTTTTATAACTCTTTGAGTTGGTGTATCCCCCTCACTTGCCCCCTCCCTGGTCAAAAACTGGGGAGGCTACACTGTTGATTCCGGATGATCACCACTCCAGTATATCAGAAATGGATATACATAATACGCCAAATGGCATAGCCAACCCCTTATTTCACTATATATGATACCATTCTTAGGAAATTTAAAACATTTCCAAACTTTTGCCAAAGGCTACCACAGTCACAAACTTGGTTCAGAATGGGTCCCCCTTTTTCCTTCTCCCACCCTGGGCCATCTTCCTTGTCTACTCCCCTGTGCCTGATGAGTCTCGGAAAGACGAAACCGTGAATTTCTCAGGGAAAACCCACCGGCCTTCCCGGAGACTGTCTAGACATCTCTCGATACCAACGTCACAAACGTTCTTGTGGTTTTTCCCACGATCCCAATGACGTAAACAATGCAACATTGCGGTTCAACCTATCACCGAGATCTATGTCTTTGTTTTCCACGAAAAACTGTCAGTCTCTCTTTTTATTGGTAAACAAACCAATTAGGCTAACTGGAATCAACAAAATACTGAATTCAAAAAAACAGTTCACGGTCGCACACCTGCCGTGCACGTAGCAGCCGTTTTCGCTCGTCTCGTATTCATACTTATTTGTTGAGCTCAATAATAAATGTTTCTCGTCTTAACTGTTATTATTGAGGTCAATGATAGATTCAACTAGCAAAAATAATGTTAATTTATTTGGTTACAGCCATAAAATCTCTACTGGACAGAACCTTTACCTTGTTGAGCCCAATAATAAATATTTCTTGTCTCAACTGTTTTTATTGTGGTCAATAATAGACTTAACTAGTAATAATAAGGTTAACTTATTCGGTTACACTCATGAAATCTGTACTGGACAAAACCTTCACCTTGTTGAGCTTAATAATAAATGTTTCTCATCTTAACTATTTTAATTGTGGTCAATAATAGACTTAACTAGTAAAATTAAGGTTAACTTATTCGATAATATCGATCTGTTTTCATTAAAAACAGCAGTCCTCCATTCTGAACAAGAATCCAGTGCTATTTGTTTTCATAGTACAGGGTATGGATAGATCACAGATGTTCAAGTCGGTATTTTAACGGTCGTAATAAGTTAGCCCGTTAACTAATTAATATTTATTCGATCATTCTGAAAAACGATAGGTTCCGTGGGAGGGTCTTTTTCTCCGAGACTGTGCGATTTCATCATCATTCATTGAAAACTCCCACTCGTAGAGCGTTCACAAGCCATGTGTGGTAAACAGGCTAATTTGAGCACAAAATGTGTCGCCAATCGGCCAATTTGGTTGCTATGGCAACCAAAATCGATTGGTGTCGGGATCTTACCATAAGATGTGTCTGTATAAAAAATTATTAGAATCGGTTAAGATTTGCAACCTGTAGCGCGTTCACAAGAAAGTGTCTGCGGACGCGGAAGCGGGCGCGGACGCGGCGCGACGATGACAAATCCATAGTATCCGCCGAACTTCGTTCGGGGGATACAATGATCGGGTCATATCATCTGAAGTCTGTCACATAATCTAATGAGGTCATATCATCTGAAGTCTGTCACATAATCTAACTAGACATAAAAGCCTATAGGCTTTGTGGCATCCCCCAATTCGTTATCATTTCAAATGATCATACTGGACTGAGAAAAAAGGATACTTAGGCCATTGTATGTGGGTAAGAGTGAGAGCTCATCAGACAGTTTCTTACCAGAAATGCTTTCTATCATCTTGACAACTTGGCCCACCAGAACATTTCCACCCCAAATGAATGGACAATTACCCAGCCAATATTATTCAGTGTACTAGTATATTTAATCAGGATGTTCGTGATATTTTTCAGGTGCTCCTGTCAAATATAAAATGATATGTGTGTTACGGACAGGAGAATGAGAGAAGCCTGGTGTATTGATTGAGTGTTTATTTTACATGCACATCATACTGATTACATGCGTACATGTAACGGCATGCACATATAACACATATTTAACATCATAGGTAATACATCAAATAATCATTCATACACGCATACTCATACACATACATTCGCATTTACATATCGAATGATAGAACAGTTCAAATGTCACATCAGGAACAAAACAGGATCAAGTCCAGAAACCCTGAAGCGATATCAATGTAGAACGGCGGCGGCGAAGACGAAGACGAGGAAAACCAGTGCCGTGGTGATGGACAATGAAGAAACGACGAGGATGGAGAAATGCAGACAAAATCCGAGGAGAAGTCCACAAACAACGTCGAAGAGACACGTCCCGTGAACTAGAAGTGAGTCCGCTAAGTGCTACGGTATATCCACACTAAACGGGTACGATGTCAACAAAACATCCAGTGTGTATGATGTAGAATCCAACAGAAAAGACTGTCAAACGCGTGTCAATCCTTGCGTCGCAAATCCACCGAGAGCAAATCTCCAAAACTGGAAAACTCCCAGTGGGAAAAACCAATATGCGCACATATAGAAATGCTAAGACATAAAACCACGTAAAACCCCTAGACGATCATTGCCAATCTAACCATGAGGGCGGTGGTCAAACAAATGTGCACATATGCATGTATAATTGTGAAAGAGTGCCTTGTAACACCCTCCTCCTTGGAGGAAAGTTTTTGGTTAAGACAAAAACTTTTCAAAAAGTTCAAAAATCAAAAATGGCGACTGACCATCAATGACAAGAAAACATCAACCGATGCTTACAAACTCCTAGACAAAGCATCTGCAATGATATTGTTTTTACCCCATATATGCTTTATGTCCAAGTTATAGTTCTGTAACATTAAACTCCACCTCAAAAGTCTCTGGTTGTTATTTTTCATTTTGTGAATGAAAACCAAAGGGTTATGATCGGTGAAAACCTGTATTGGGTACAAGGTAGATGATAAATACACTTCAAGGTGTCTGAGAGCTAACACGAGAGCTAAGGCTTCTTTCTCAACGGTATCATAATTCTTCTGATGAGAATCAAACTTTTTGGAATAATAACAAACAGGATGATCAACTTGGTCAACCTCTTGTAGCAACACTGCTCCAGCGCCAACATCGCCAGCATCAACACAAAGTTTGAAAGGCTTCTGGAAATTTGGAGTTACCAAGATGGGTTCACTCATAAGAATACCTTTGATCGAGTCAAATGCATGTTGACAACTATCACTCCAAGTGAACTTGATGCCCTTTCTCAACAGGTTAGTTAATGGTGCGGCAACTCATGAAAAATTTGGGCAGAATCTCCGGTAAAACCCAGCCATACCTAGGAATCTCATTACTGACCGCTTGTTACCTGGAACGACATACTTCATAATGGATTCGACTTTGGACTTAACTGGCTGGACCTGTCCTTGACCAATGGTATGACCCAAATATACAACATGAGCACAACCAAATTCAGTTTTGGTTAGATTAATAGTAAGTTTAGCAGCTGCACATCTTTCTAAGAAGCAATGGATGTTATGGAGATGCTCTTCCCAAGTATCTCCGGTTACAACAACATCATCAATATAAGCAACACATCCTGTCAAACCTGAAATGACCGAATTGATCAACCTCTGAAAAGTAGCTGGGGCATTTTTCATGCCGAACAGCATCACCCTGTAGTTATACAACCCATCAGGTGTAACAAAAGCAGATATGGCACGTGCTGACTCTGACAGTGGCACTTGCCAGTATCCTTTGAGCAGATCAAATTTCGTCAAGAATCGACTTTTCCCGATGTGATCTATGCAATCGTCAATCCTTGGGATCGGGAATGAATCAGTTCTTGTAACAGCATTGACCTTTCTGAAATCTGTACAAAATCGAAAACTTCCATCTGGCTTTGGTACTAAGATACAAGGCGAGCTCCATTCACTCTGACTAGGTTCAATAATGTCATTCTGTAACATGTACTTGATTTCTTCTCTCATGGCAGAGAGCTTGATAGGATTCAACCTGTAGGGATGTTGTTTGATAGGCCTGGCCTCACCAACATCAACTTCGTGCTGCACAACATTAGTCCTACTCGGAACATCAGGGAACACATGTTCAAAGTCAAGGATGAGACCTTTCAGCTCCTGCTGCTGTTCCGGACTGAGATGGGACAATTTATCATTTAGATGCTCCAAAACTTGAGAGTTATTCAATTTGACACCACAACCCACCATTGGGTCACAAACTTTGTCATCCGTGTCCGCTTCGGTAACTGCAACACCAACAGTCTTTTGTGTCAAATCATCACCTCGTGTGTGATACAAATTGATCATATTTACATGACAAAGCTGTCTGCTTTTTCTGCGATCTGGAGTGATAACGATATAGTTAAGATCATCTATCTTTTTGTCAATGACATAGGGATCATGGTAGCGTGCCTGGAAAGGAGAACCAACAACAGGTAACAAGACTAGAACCTGATCTCCAACTTGAAATGATCTGTCCCTAGATTTTGCATCATACCATAGTTTCATATCTTTTTGTGCATCTTTCAAATTTTGTTTTGCAAACTCTTGCACTTCATGTAATCTGTTTTTAAGGCCATAGTTATTTGATTTATTGGTTTACGGATCCGCCGACTGCTCTTAAACCTGCCGACTCCAAAAAAAAAATTGCCTCTATTTTTTTTTTATTTATCCCACCGACTGCTGGGTCCCGTGGTTTATTTATGTCGTCGGTGTTTAATACCAGAAATGGCGGGACATGCCACATTTCATGTGTGCATCGTTCGAGAAAAAGAATGTGAAGAAAAACGCTTTTTCCAAAGAGTTACCAGGGATGACAATGTCATAGAAATTGTGAGAAGAACATGTGAAACCGACTAAAATATCTGTTTGTACGTATCAGACCCAGACCCAGACGCAGTATAGATCTAGTATATTTGGATGTATTGCAATCTTTTTTTTCTTGTTTATGGACATGTTTGCAATAAAAATATAAATAAATAACCAAAGTTTTCCTTATTGAAGAATTAATGTACCATCACCTGCTTTTTTTTTTTTTCCGCCGACCGACCCTCTCAAATCGGGTTTTTTTTTTTTTTTTTTTTTTTCGACCGACCTTGGTCATCAAGGGTAAAAAAAATCCGTAAACCAATAAATCAAATAACTATGGCCTAACATCACTCACATACTCTAACAACGGCATTGTACTCTCATCATCAGAAAGCCACTTTTCTTTCAGCAACTTCAGCGGACCTCGCACAGAATGCCCGAACACCAATTCAAAAGGACTGAAACCTAAAGATTCCTGGACAACTTCACGAACAGCAAACAAAAGTAAAGGGACTCCTTCATCCCACTCTTTTTCGTGATCAATACAATACGACCTCATCATTGACTTGAGGGTTTGGTGAAACCTCTCAAGAGCCTCTTGAGACTGCGGGTGGTACGCACTTGAGGTAACTTGTTCTATCCCAAGTTGGTGGATCATTTGTTGAAATACATGTGATGTAAAATTGGAACCTCTATCTGACTGAATAGTTCTAGGGAGACCCACTAGAGTGAAAAATTTAACCAGAGCCTTCAAAACACTATTGGCTTTGATATTTCTGAGTGGTATAGATTCTGGGAAACGTGTTGATGAACACATGATAGTTAAAAGGTACTGATTCCCTGAACGAGTGAACGAATATGATCAATCGGGAATAACGGTGCTTTAGGAATTCCCTGATTGGGCTTCCCCGCCTTCTGGCAAACCGAACATGTCCTACAATACTCTGCAACATCCTGCCGGAGCTTAGGCCAGTGGAAATAACGCTGAATTCGATCAAATGTTTTGTTCACACCTAAATGTCCGGCGAGTGGTATATCATGTGCAAGACTGAGTATGTTTTTTCTGTACACTCGAGGGATAACGACTTGATAGATTACACTCCACTCATGTGAGGGAGGTACCACAGGAGGACGCCATTTGCGCATCAAAACCCCATATTTCTTCAAGTAACAGATTGCCACATCACCAATGTCCTTCTCATCCAAGGCTACATGACACAGATCGGATAACTCAGGATCTGACTCCTGTGATTTGATAAGCTCTACGCGTTTCACTGAAGAGAGTTCTTTTGGCAGATCGTCAAAAGTTATATGACTAGATTTTCCAGGTGCATTGAGATCGTTTGAAATCTCAACGGAAATATCTTCAGCTTTCAGCTCGCTTGCAAGAAATGTGTCACTCAAATCAACTTCACCTCCTTCCATGTCACTTTTCTTTGACATCGACCTGGTGACAGCACAAGCAGGGAAGAGATGTGGAAACTCCTTTTCGAGTTCGTCTGTATGGTTTTCGATGGAGGGATTGGAAATAACTACTGGATCTGGAACTACTTTAATACCTGCAAGGTCGTTACCAAGCAGCAGGGATACTCCTTCAATAGGAAGACTAGGACACACCCCAACAGTTACTGGACCATTGACTAGATCGGACTTCAAATTGACCTTATGGAGTGGTATACTGAGATGTCCACATTCTACTCCCCTAATCTCAACATTACTGCCAAGGGAGGAATCGTCACTGAGAGGAAGGGTCCCACTAAGCAAAAGAGACTGGGATGCTCCTGTATCTCTCAAAATCTTAATTGAATGGACACCTGATTCATCATCCATTGAAACAAATACTTCAGTCATGAAAGGTGCATAGGATTCCAAAATATCTGTTGATTTCTCTGGAAGATTATGAACCTCAAGAACAGATTTTTCCCCAGGACTACCAGCACTAGCAGAGCTACCTTCTCGCTCATGCTTCTTCTGTTACTTGAAGCAATCAGAGATAACATGTCCTTGCTTTTTACAATAAGCGCAAGTTATTCGTCCATGAAAAGAATCAGTTGTACGACTTGGAGAAGTCTTAGACTGAGCTGCCGACTCTGTTTTACCAGAATTTGAAGCAGATGACTCAGTGTGGTTAGGACCAGATTTAGGCGCACCTGTCTGGGGCGTTTTTACATGCGTAGGGTTAGTCTTATGTGGTTTATGTTTATGAGACAGCGCATATTCATCCGCAAACACTGCTGCCTTTTCAAGGTCTTTTACTTTGTGCTCATCAAGATGAATTTTAAGATCAATGGGCACACAACGTTTAAACTCCTCAACCAACATCAACTGTCTGAGTTTCTGGAAGTTTGTGCCCACCTCAGTAGAAACACACCACCTATCGAAGAGCGACTCTTTTTCTCTGGCAAACTCTACGAAGGTTTGATTGTCCGGTTTTCTGAAATTGCGAAATTTCTGCCGATAAGCTTCAGGAACTAACTGATATCCTCTCAAGACACTTGTTTTCACCTCATTGTAATCTGCGCATTGCTGCACTGAGAGTGAACAATAAATTTCCTGGGCCTTTCCTTTCAACACACTCTGCAACAGAACAGGCCAATACTTTATCGGCCAACCAAGATTTTCTTTCAACTTTCTCGAACTGTAGAAAATAATTTTCTACATCTTTCTCCTGGAAGGGTGGCACAAGTCGTATCTCACGACTCACATCAAACTTTGGTGTTTGTGTCTGGGACATTTCATGGGTAAGTCGTATTTCCATAGCCCTCATTTCTTTCTCATGAGCTAACTGCATTTTTGAAAGTTCCAACTCCAGCTCTAGTTTTCTAATTTCAGAATCACCATCAACAGGGAGCGGAGGAAGATCTTCGAGGAACTCGTCAGACAACAAACTCTCCTCAACCAGGTGTTGTGCAACGATGTGCAACAGCACCACTTTCCTCATGGCAATTTTCACCTCTAAATGGAAATGTTTACCCAGTGCAAGAAGATCAGACTTTTTCAAACTACTCAAGAGATCCTGAGGCGGATTAGCAAGTTTTGTAATGAATTCCTCGACACGGAATACCATTTTAAAAATGCAATGACGAAAGATAAAATGTAAACGGCACAATAGGCCTAGGACCTCTGATGAGCAAAACACTTAGTCCTCAAATAGCAAAACAGACATAGGATCGTGAGTCCTTGACTAGCTCCATGACTAGATATGAGTACAAATAAACTTGAACATGTAAAGTTAGTATATGTATTTGTGCAAAGTCAGGTTAGGAATTGTATGTAGTGTAAACACCAGCCTTCTCTCACCGAAACAAACAGTGAGATGATTCCCGGACGAGCCCCCAATTTCCTGTTACGGACAGGAGAATGAGAGAAGCCTGGTGTATTGATTGAGTGTTTATTTTACATGCACATCATACTGATTACATGCGTACATGTAACGGCATGCACATACAACACATATTTAACATCATAGGTAATACATCAAATAATCATTCATACACGCATACTCATACACATACATACACATTTACATATCGAATGATAGAACAGTTCAAATGTCACATCAGGAACAAAACAGGATCAAGTCCAGAAACCCTGAAGCGATATCAATGTAGAACGGCGGCGGCGAAGACGAAGACGAGGAAAACCAGTGCCGTGGTGATGGACGATGAAGAAACGACGAGGATGGAGAAATGCAGACAAAATCCGAGGAGAAGTCCACAAACAACGTCGAAGAGACACGTCCCGTGAACTAGAAGTGAGTCCGCTAAGTGCTACGGTATATCCACACTAAACGGGTACGATGTCAACAAAACATCCAGTGTGTAGGATGTAGAATCCAACAGAAAAGACTGTCAAACGCGTGTCAATCCTTGCGTCGCAAATCCACCGAGAGCAAATCTCCAAAACTGGAAAACTCCCAGTGGGAAAAACCAATATGCGCACATATAGAAATGCTAAGACATAAAACCACGTAAAACCCCTAGACGATCATTGCCAATCTAACCATGAGGGCGGTGGTCAAACAAATGTGCACATAGTGCCTTGTAACACGTGACTAAAAGAATGCTGTGTCATCTTGGCCAATTTTGTGATTTCAAAACTTGTACAATACTGCGGAATTTTCGCATTCATATTATAACCAAAGCCAAACATTTCCCAGCTAACTAAAACAATGATGATTTGGTCAATGCATGTGAAATAGAGTTGAATAACAAAACATTCATGTTTGTACAATATAAATGCAGACAGGGCGAATCATTCCCCAAGCATGTTGTGTCATGTGTGTTGGCTTATTAACCAACTATTGTATTCTGTGGGATGGAACTTCATTCTTTTACCATGTACACACACTAGTAAACCAGGCTTTGGAGGGGGGAGTGAGGGATTATGCATGGATATGAGCCTAGGGTCATGTTGGACATGCTAGTTTTACTGCTGTATCACTTGTCAGGCATGACTGAGCAGGGCTGGCTGAGAAGGGCGGAGCCTATTGCGGTGCTGGACAGACTGGCTGATCTTGTAAGGCATGACTGAGCAGGGCTGGCCGAGAGGGGCAGAGCCTATTGCTGTGCTGGAAAGACTGGTTGATCTTGTAAGGTATTACTGAGCAGGGCTCTCATATACAGTGTACTCTGCTGAAACCGGCTCTTGTATATACCGGAATTTTGTTCATACCGGCGTTCCTCTTAGGTCCCGATTTCTTCCCCTTTGTTTCCACAGTAAGCAACTCTCGATATACCGGATGTTGTCCATTCTGAAAACCGGCCCTATTCCTGTGACCCAACCGGCCATATCGTATTGTCCAAACCGGCGTTTCCCCAATGATTCAAAACTATGGCGTGTAAATTGCAATTAGCCATACTTCATCGGATCACAGACCGATGTCAGAGGCTGCGCTTTAGTCACACGTCTTTGTAAACACAACAGCATCAGGAACATGGCGTTCACAAATTGTAATTAACAACAACTAAACTTCGTCAGTTAGGGGTAGTTTGAAGAGTGCATGATTCACCTGACATGATTTCTCGAGCAAATCACTGCTAGCTCATCACTGGGGTGACACGCATTGTTCAAAGTGATTATATCAGCGCATGCTGTAAACGCAGACAACAATTCTATGGCATCATGCAACCTTGTCTCACTGTGTATATTCTGCAACTGGTTTCAAGATGTGCTAATAGCACAAGATGATAATGATATCAATAGCAAACCTCCAATATTAGTTGATTGACTCAAACTATTTACTTGAATGTTCGGCAATAAATCTATAGAGATCCGACGTATTACCAATAACATAATATTAACTACGCCGATGTCCATAAAGTTTGTAACTACGTGTATCTAAAGTAGCTGGCCGGAATTTAATTACGTTATATTGTGCAACAATGACAGACGGAGTCAGTCGGTATATCGGGTGAGATGATCGACGATCTCTCTCTTCAGACTCTTGATAAACCGGCGCTCTGTCCATACCGGATTTTTTCCCTGGTCCCCTGAAGATCCGGTTTATACAGAGTACACTGTACTGCACGGGCTGAGAGGGCAGAGCCTAGCCTCATGCTGGACATGCAGGCTGCAGTCCGTGAATACAGTAGCATGGCTCAGTTACAGTATTACATCTGCATGGGCGCAGGCGAGGGAAAAATCCGAAAAGTCCAAAAAAAAATTAAAAAAATACACCTAAAAATTTTTTTTTACCCTGGAAATTGCCTGAATCAAATTATGACATTGACAGGAATCGCCCGAGAAAAAAAACAATGTTTTTAAAGTAATTGGTATTTATAAGTGTATCCATATTCGTGTGTTTCAATATTGATATTGGTGTAAACAGTTAAACCAGACTATTCATTATATATCTATTGTATGTAATTGTTACAGTCACTAAAAGAATTATTGTAATTTACAATAGGTAATATATTCTGCTATATTTAATTTTTATTTTGAGATTATAGAATGCTGAACTATCAATTGTAGACATGTGAACTTCAGATTGTCGAAAGCACATACAACAATAGGGACATTATCCGTTTGAAACTTTAATACTTAAACTTTTTTTTCAAGATCAGCAACCTATATATGTGAAGATATATATATATGTGAAGATATATATATTTCTCCTTACGAATTTCTGTAGTTCATATGTTTATAATTCACGTTCTGTCATTCATCCATTGACAATTCTGCATCCAGAAATCTATCTTCTACATTTCGACATTTGAAAGTTCGTGTTGGAAAGTCTACAAATGACTCTCGCATAAGGAACAGTGGGCGCGTGAAGCAATCTGAGTTTTGTTAGTGTGAAACCAAATACTCCCTCATACCAAGCCACCCACACACCCGTGTAAGGGGTAAACAAACTTGACCGGCTATCGATATGCACCATGCCGATGATAGTGTTTGTGAATGGGAAACGATACTATATCACCTACATCCAAAACATTATGATTAAAAATATATATGTTATTGTAAGTTATGCAAAGTTGTGTGTGCTGCTTCCTATTTTGTCGTGTCAATTCCTGAAACTTTAGTCATTTCACATTTTGCAACATTATTTGAAAAATAAGTTTCAGACACAACTAATTTTATTGTACATGTATATCAACGACAACAACTGCAAGTTCATGACAAACTGTTTTTGTTAGTTTTACGGAAATATACTTATTCTGGATTCTATGTATCAGATAACACATAAAAATCATAATTCATTGAGAAATATCATGTGCAAAAACATTCATAGTGAAAGTTTTGTCATGAGTTTTAGAATCACCAAAAATACTATCATATTTAAGAACATTCATACTAGTATATATTCTTTTTCAGACGAGACTCATATATATTCAAATTATCTTCATACCCGATAAGGTCTGTAGCAAACAGAGAATAAAACAAACATACAAAGATAATATTTATGACAAAGAACCCTAGCTGTCGACCGTGTTTAATAAGATTTGATTCCACAGCTGAACCAGTTTGGGATGAACATTTTTGACTCCTCAAGACAAGCAATAATACCAGAACATTATTAAAATAAAATATTTTCATAATTCAGTTCCACTTCAATATTATCAATTAACAAGCTAACTCCTACACGAATGAATCCTACATGGGAAATTTCAGACAACTGAAGCCAACAGGACAGTTCTAAATACAGCACCGTATCGGCGCAGGGAAAAAAGGCGCAGCCGCGTATTAGACGCACCCAAATCTGGGGTCCAAAGCCAAGAATCGAGCCTAATTCAAGTATAAGGCGCACTAAGAGTGACACTGTTCAGATTCAGAAAAAAACGATCGTAAAGTGCAATCAGTCGGCGCCAATGGCATCTGCCATTTTGTTTTACTTTGTCATGTGACCGATAGCAGTCATTACCAATACCACTTTTATGTACGGGAGAACAATAAAGTTTGATGAAAAAAAAAACAGTTTTTGCATTGTACTTCAAACCTTTTATTCAACTAGATGCTTCCGGTCACCTACGACCGCTTGAGTGTATCCCCCGTAACCCCATCGTCCATGTGGCCCCAAATATTAAACTGTTTTTTTTTTTACCAAAATTGCTGCATTGCCCTTTCAAGGTCATTGAACGTCAAATTCAATGTCACCACTGAAATGTCACTTCTCATCAAAAGTTATATTTCAACTCAGAATATTTGACAAACTTCGTTTCAAGTTGAAATTCAAAGCAAAAGTTGACCAAAACTGATATTTCAACCCAGAATATCTGACAAACTTGGTTTCAAGTTGAAATCCAAATAAAAGGTGACCAAAACTGAATTTTTAAGATGACGAAATTAGAGCCAGATCGAACTTTTCAACATAAGTTAGATTTTAATTCACAATATGTGTCAAATTTGGTTTCAAGTGAAATGCAAAGTAAAAGTTTACCAAAACTGAATTTCAAGATGACGAAATTGGAGCCAGATCAAACTTTTCACCATAAGTTATATTTTAACTCATAATTTGTGCCAAACTTGATTTCAAGTTGAAATTCAAAGTAAAATTTGACAAAACTGTATTTCTAGATGTTAAAATTGGAGCCAGGTCTAACTTTCACCACAAGTTATAAATTAACTCATAATATGTGCCCAATAATGAATGTTCCTCACCTTAACTGTTTTTATTGTGGTCAATGATAGACATAACTAGCAAAATTAATGTTAAATTATTCAGTAATATCGATGATACTTCACCATAAAAGCACTACTGGACACAAACTTTTCCTCATTGATCCCAATAATAAATGTCCCTTGCCTTAACATTTTTTATTGTGCTCAATAATAGACTTAACTAGCAATATTAATGTTAACTTATTCACGAATATCAATGGTACTGCAGCCATAAAGTCTATACTGCACACAACCTTTACATGTACCTTGTTGAGCCCAATAATAAATGTTTCTTTGCCTAACTATTTTTATTTTGGCCAGTAATAAACTTAACTAGTAAAACTAACGTTAAAATAGTCAAATTTCTGTTAACTTATTCAGTAAAAGTAATCTCTCCACACAAAACCATCACCTGTAAATAGGTAAAAATGCCCAGTGTGATTTGTTTGCAGATATCAACCAAATGAAATGATCATACATCTCAAACTGGATATTTCACATTGTTGTAATAAGTTATCTCATAAACTCATTAATGTTTATTCAATCTTTCTGAAAAACAATAGGTTTCGTGCCTGAGCATTGCTCAACAGGCCTGTTCAATATTGTAGTGATTCCTGTAAAATTCCTAGAGCGTTCACAAGCCATGGGTGTTGAAATGGCTGATTTTGTCACAAAATGTGTCGCCAATCAGCCATTTTGGTGGCAACCAAAATCGATAGGTGTCGTGATCTCACCATAAGACATGTCCATATAAAATATTATCAAAATCGGTTCAGATTTGTAAGCTGTAGCGCGTTCACAAGGAAGTGTCTGCGGATGCGGATGCGGACACGGCGGCGGCGGCGGCGCGACGATCGTAAATTCATAGTATTCGCCCAAACTTTGTTCGGGGGATACAATTAATCACCCAACATTCATATTCATCATTTACTCTATCTGGCAATCACATCTGATAAAACATTCAATCATACATGTACAGGGACATTCTGGCACACAATCACAAGCACAGTACTAAGTCAAGTGTCATCATTGGCTCAAAAACCGTCGAATTCTTCGTCGTCACTGTCGTCTTGAAACAGCTGTTGTGCCTGTGCAGGCGGCATGACGTCGTCGAATGCGTCGTCAACTTCATCCTCGTCACTGGGAATGTCACTGTCACCATCACCGTCATCCCGCCAGAGCACGTCATCCTCAGTACCGTCGAGGGCGTTGGAGATGGAACACTTTTTGAAGGATTTCTGGACCATGGCAGGGTCGAGTGAATCCCAGGCTGTTTTTACCCAGCCAGTGACGAGGGGGAAGGAGGGCCGCTTATAGTTCCCATTCACTGTCAGCTCTGGACCGCCAGACGACATCCAGTGCATCCATTGTTCTCGGAGTTTGCACTTGACTGGATAGTTCAGACACACATCAAGAGGCTGCAACACAGACGTCAAACCCCCAGGAATGACGGCGATGTCAGTGTTGTAGCCGTTGCGTGTTCGTTGCTTAACTCTGTCCATGAGATGAGCGCGGAACATGTCCCAGACAATCAGGCTATGGTCGTTGCGTAGACCACCCCCCGGTCGACGAGCCCACACCTTCTGCAGCCACAGCAGCATTCCTTCTTCATCCATCCAGCCTTTGGGGTGAACGTGAACGATCACACCAGGGGGGAAGCGTTCCTTTGGCATGGTTTTACGCTTGAAGATAACCATGGGGGAGAGCTTTGTACCGTCTGCCATGCAGGCTAGAACAGTGGTAAAGTGTGTCTTTTCATGGCCGGTAGTTTTTACAGTCACAGCCTTAGCACCAATAGAGTCAATGGTCCTGTTGCTTGGTAGGTCGAAGAACATAGGAGTTTCGTCCATGTTGCCAATCTGGCTGAGGGGATAGTCGTGGGCTGTCCTTAGCTGAATGATGTAGCGTTGGAAACTGGTGATTTTATCATCGAGGTCAGCGGGGAGTTTTTGAGAAATTCTTGTCTTTTGTCTGATGGTCAGTCTGTGTCGTCGCATAAAGCGAGTACACCAACCAGAGGAAGCCTTGAAATTCGGATCTGTGATCACTTCGTTGGCTTTCAGACGAATGGCACCACGAGTGACGATGTATCCATTTTGCCTGAGCTCGAGCGCCCAGGTCTTAAGGGCACTCTCTTGATCTGGAAACGAGGGTTTTTCACCACGTCGGGCTTTTTTGGTATTGGGCATGGCGAGGAGTTCATTGGATATTTTTTTCCAGTCCCTAACAAGTTTTTCAGTGACACCAAACTCGGCACCAGCTTTACGGTTGTTGCCACAATCTAAGGCATATTGCACAACCTTCAGTTTGAAGGCAGGCATCATAGGCACTACGTTTACGTTTGGAAGACATTTTTTTTTCTTTTGGCTTTGGATAAATCAGATAGGCAGAGCTATGCAGATATGATTTCCGAAAAGTGTGATCTCCTATTTATACCAGGAGAGAGAACAATGAGATAATCACTAGTGGATTAATTAATTGACAAGAGATTAAATACATGGTGGCTTCGTTGGCGGTTCACTGATTATCAGTTTGGAAGAAGTCCTACTGTATATAATTATCACAAAGGGAAGCCACCAGGTCGTCAACATTCACGCACCATGCACAACAAACAAAAGGAAGTCAGCAATTAGTTTTATTCATCAGCATTTTATTATTGCGCCTCGTTAGGCACGGCTCGTCACTCGATTGCCCGGGCCATTAACACCCTGCGCTGTGCAGGGACTGATTGACTGCCGCTTGTACGGTGCTGCCATCTGATGCGGAAAGCAGAAAGTGCTCTTCAGGGAAATATCTCAATCTGCCGAAATACAAAATTGAAAGATTGAAAGAATACTTCACATCAATTTTAGTCATGGTATTGAGAATAAACATTAAAAAAAATTAGCCCAAGGGCTAAGAAAGGTTACCGGGCAATACATATTTTAGATATTAGTAGTTTGTCACGTGACCTTGAAAATAAGGTCATTGTTCAATTCAAGGACATGATAATATTCGGCATATGTCATTTCTAGTATGTCAACATCTGATTCTTAAGCTATAAAGTCAATAATAAGTGAGATATTAGCCATTATGTCCTGTGACCTTGAAAATGAGGTCAAAGGTTGAATTCAAAGTCATAGCAATATTCAGCTTATATCATTTCCTATACGCTCATATTTGATTCCTGAGCTCTAAAGTCGATAATAAGCGAGCTAATAGCCATTTTGTCCTGTGACCTTGAAAATTAGGTCAAAGGTGAAGTTCAAGGTCATGACAATGTTCAGAATATATCTTTTTCTATATGTCCACAATTGACTGCTAAGCTGTAAAGTTGATAAAAAGCAAGATATTAGCCATTTCGTTCTCTGACCTTGAAAATGAGGTCAAAGGTCAAATTCAAGGTCATAGTAATATTCAGCATATATCATTTCCTATATGTTCATAATTGATTCCCAAGCTGTAAAATCGATAATAAGCGAGATATTAGCCATTTTGTCCTGCGACATTGAAAATGAGGTCAAAGGTCAAGTTCAAGGTTATGATAATGTTTAGAATATATCATTTTCGATATGTTCACAATTGATTGCTAAGCTGTAAAGTCGATAATAAGCGAGATATTAGCCATTTTGTCCTGTGATCCTGAAAATGAGGTCAGAGGTCAAATTCAAAGTCATGATAATATTCAGCATATATCATTTCCTATATGTCCTATATGTCCACAATTGATCCCTTAGCTGTAAAATCGATAATAAGTGAGATATTGGCCACTTTGTCCTGTGACTTTAAAAATGAGGTCAAAGGTCAAAATCAACATCATCAGAATATTTGGCATATATCGTTTCCTATATGTCCACAATTGATTCCTATGCTGTAAAGTCGATAATAGGCGCAATGTTAGACATTTTGTACTCTGACCTTGAAACCGAGGTCAGAGGTCAAATTCAAGGTCACAAGAATATTCAGCATATATCATTCCTTTATGACCACAATTGATCCCTAAGCTGTAAAGACGATAATAAGCGAGATATTAAACATTTTGTGCTGTGACCTTGAAACTGAGGTCAGAGGTCAAATTCGAGGTCATGAGAATATTCAGCAGATATGTCCACAATTGATCCCAAAGCTGTAAAATCGATAATAAGTGAGATATTAGCCATTTTGTCCTGTGACCTTGAAACCGAGTTCAAAGGTCAAATTCAAGGTTATCAGAATAATCAGCATATATCATTTCCTATATGTCCACAATTGAATCCTAAGCTGTAAAGTCGATAATGAACTAGATATTAGCCATTATGTCATGTGACCTTGAAAATGAGGTCAAAGGTCATATTCAAGGTTATCAAAATAATCAGCATATATCATTTCCTATATGTCCACAATTGAATCCTAAGCTGTAAAGTCGATAATGAACTAGATATTAGCCATTTTGTCATGTGACCTTGAAACCGAGGTCAGAGGTGGTAGGTACTTCATGCTAACTCATCATGAAATTTCATGGCCGCTGCCATATAATGAGGCGGCAGCGTATTCCCGTAACCTACTGCCACTGCCACTGCCAGCAAGATCTGAGCCATCCTCCAAGATTCAAGGCGGCAGCGTTTTCCCGTAACCTACTGCCACTGCCACTGCCAGCAAGATCTGAGCTATCCTGCAAGATTCTAGGCGGCAGCGTTTTCCCGTAACCTACTGCCACTGCCAGCAAGATCTGAACAATCATCCAAGATTCTAGGCGGCAGCGTTTTCCCGTAACCTACTGCCACTGCCAGCAAGATCTGAACTATCATCCAAGATTCTAGGCGGCAGCGTTTTCCCGAAACCTACTGCCACTGCCACTGCCAGCAACACTGGACCATCCTCCAAGATTCTAGGTGGCAGCGTTTTCGGGTAACCTACTGCCACTGCCAGCAAGACTGGACTATCATCCAAGATTCTAGGCGGCAATGATTTCCCGTAGCCCACTGCCTACTGCCACTGCCACTGCCAGCAAGATCTGAGCTATCCTCCAAGATTCTAGGCGGCAGCGTTTTCCCGTAACCTACTGCCACTGCCAGCAAGATCTGAACTATCATCCAAGATTCTAGGCGGCAGCGTTTTCCCGTAACCTACTGCCACTGCCACTGCCAGCAAGATCTGAACTATCATCCAAGATTCTAGGCGGCAGCGTTTTCTCGAGACCTACTGCCACTGCCACTGCCAGCAACACTGGACCATCCTCCAAGATTCTAGGTGGCAGCGTTTTCGGGTAACCTACTGCCACTGCCACTGCCAGCAAAACTGGACTATCATCCAAAATTCTAGGTGGCAGTGATTTCCCGTAGCCCACTGCCACTGCCACTGCCAGCAAGATCTGAACTATCATCCAAGATTCTAGGTGGCAGCGATTTCCCCTATCCTACTGCCACTGCCACTGCCAGCAAGATCTGAACTATCATCCAAGATTCTAGGCGGCAACGTTTTCCCGTAACCTACTGCCACTGCCACTGCCAGCAAGATCTGAAATATCAGCCATGATTCTAGGCGACATGATGGCCCTGTCTTGCTGGCAGTGGCAGTGGCAGTATGTTACGGGAAAACACTGCCGCCTAGAATTTTGGATGATAGATCCAAAATGATTGGTCCAGATCTTGCTGTCAGTGGCAGTGGCAGTGGTGGGTTATGGGGAATCACTGCCGCCTAGAATCTTGGCTGATAGTTCAGACCTTGCTGGCAGTGGCAGTGGGTTACTGGAAAACGATGCCGCCTAGAATCTTGGATGATAGTCCAGATCTTGCTGGCAGTGGGTTATGGGGAATCACTGCCGCCCAGAATCTTGGATGATAGTTCAGACCTTGCTGGCAGTGGCAGTGGCAGTGGGTTACTGGAAAACGCTGCCGCCTAGAATCTTGGATGATAGTCCAGATCTTGCTGGCAGTGGCAGTGGGTTATGGGGAATCACTGCCGCCTAGAATCTTGGCTGATAGTTCAGATCTTGGTGGCAGTGGCAGTGGGGTACGGGAAACCACTGCCGCCTAGAATCTTGGATGATAGTTCAGATTTTGCTGGCAGTGGCAGTAGGTTACGCCAAAACGCTGCCAGCTAGAATCTTACATGATGGCCCTGTCTTGCTGGCAGTGGCAGTGGCAGTATGTTACGGGAAAAAACTGCCGCCTAGAATCTTGGATGATAGTTCAGACCTTGCTGGTAGTGGCAGTGGCAGTGGGTTACTGGAAAACACTGCTGCCTAGAATCTTGGATGATAGTCCAGATCTTGCTGGCAGTGACAGTGGCAGTGGGTTATGGGGAATCACTGCCGCCTAGAATCTTGGCTGATAGTTCAGATCTTGGTGGCAGTGGGGTACGGGAAACCACTGCCGCCTAGACTCTTGGATGCAATATCTATCTCATTCTTGGTGAATTTCGTGATGAGTTAGCATGAAGTACGTACCTCAGAGGTCAACTTCAAGGTTACAAGAATATTCGGCATATATCATTTCCTATATATCCACAATTGATTCCTAGTCTCTAATCTCAATAGTAAGTGAGATATTAGGCTTAATGTGTCCCATTATAAAGCATAGGAGAATTTAACATGGGAAAGTCCCATTTGGGCCGAGTTTGGGCCCAAAATAGCCCACTTCCAGCGATTCAAGGGCAACGAAATTCATACATGTCACAGGGGTACATATGAGGAGTGTTATGCATCAATGAGAAAAACATAGCACCAAGGGTGCTGTAGCTTACCGGCAATCATGTGAATTGCGTAGAATACTGAATACATAATAATTGTTACACTGATGTTAAAATCTATATGTTAAAACATCTTCGTCAATGTTGATAGAAACACATTTTCTGTATGGACTATAATACGAAATCAAGTTACATCTTGAAAGATTTTTTTCGTTAATGACAAATTTTCACAGACAGTCGATTAAAAGGCAACAAAACTTATACACATCACAAAAGTACATAAGGATTATCTTATACATGATTTTGAAGAAAACTGTCTGAATAGATTTCGAGAAAATGACCACCAAAGGCAAAATTCATTGTTTTTTTGACAAAAAAGGTCGTTTTGACCTCTCAAGGTCATTGAAGGTCAAATTCAAGGTCACCAGTCAAACCGCAATATATGATTTCCCATTTGAATGTGCCAATACTTAGGCTCTATCTTGAAGTGTTCTATGAGATTACTCTGCATAGCTCCCATTATGAAGAGAAAATTGGGTGAAATTTTCTAAGTCCAAAAAAATTTTCAATGGTCAAAAAAAAAAATTTTCTTTTTTTACTGGAAATGGCTCAAAACGAATAGTGACTCGATTTGGGACAAAAAAATTTTTTTTGCCGACTCGTTAAAAAATCAAAATGGCCGCCCCACGCAAACCGTCATTTCAAAGGCAACAAAATTTATACACATCACAAAGGTACATAAGGAGAATCTTATACATGATTTTGAGGAAAACTGTCTGAATAGATTTCGAGAAAATGACCACCAAAGGCAAAATTCATCATTTTTTTCGTCAAAAAAGGTCATTTTCACCTTTCAAGGTCATTGAAGGTCAAATTCAAGGTCACCACTCAAACCGCAATATATGATTTCCCATTTGAATGTGCCAATACTTAGGCTCTATCTTGAAGTGTTCTATGAGATTACTCTGCATAGCTCCCAATAAATTTTCAATGGTCAAAAAAAATTTTTTTTTCTTTTTTGCTGGAAATCGCTCAAAACGAATAGTGACTTGATTTGGGACAAAAAATTTTTTTTCGCCGAACCGTCAAAAAATCAAAATGGCCGCCACACACAGACCAGCGATTCAAGGGCAACGAAACTTATACATGTCATAGAGGTACATGAGAGGAATGTTTTGAAACAAAAATCTCAAAACTGATCAGACAGTTTTTGAGAAAATGGCCACCAAAGTCCAAAATTGGCAATTTTTCGTCAAAAATGGCCGCCAAATCGGCAAAAACGATTCAATAAAAAAAATTAGCCCAATGGGCTAGAAAGGTTACCGGAGAAATATACAGAGTTAAGCCGAGAAAGTTGAAGGTCAAATTCAAGGTGACCACTGAAATCGCCATATCTCTAACCTTGAAAATGGGATCAAAGGTTAAATTCTAGATCACCAAACTATTCAGCATACATCATTTCCTATATGTTCACTATGGACCCCTAAGCTGTAAATTTGATAATAAGCGAGATATAAGCCATTTTGTAATCTGACTTTGAAAATAAAATGACTGACCTTGAAATTTAGGTCAAAGGTCAAACTCAATATCATTAAAATATTCAGAATATCTCATTTCCTATATGTTCACAATTGATTCCTAAGCTGTAAAGTCGATAATAAGCAAGATATTAGCCATTTTGTCCTGTTGAGCTTGAAAATGAGGTCAAAAGTCAAATTCAAGGTCACTAGAATATTCAGCATATATCATTTCCTATATGTTCACAATTGATTCCTAAGCTGTAAAGTCGCTAAGAAGCAAGATATTGGCCATTTTGTCCTGTGACCTTGAAAATGAGGTCAAAGGTCAAATTCAAGGTCACGAGAATATTCAGCATATATCATTTCTTATATGTTCACAATTGATTCCTAAGCTGTAAAGTCGATAATAAGCGAGATATTAGCAATTTTGTCCTGTGACCTTGGAAATGAGGTCAAAGGTCAATTCAAGGTCATGGGAATATTCAGCATATATCATTTCCTATATGTTCACAATTGATTCCTAAGCTGTAAAGTCGATAATAAGCGAGATATTAACAATTTTGTCCTGTGACCTTGGCAATGAGGTCAAAGGTCAAATTCAAGGTCATGAGAATATTCAGCATATATCATTTCCTATATGTTCACAATTGATTCCTAAGCTGTAAAGTTGATAACAAGCGAGATATTAGCCATTTTGTCATGTGACCTTGAAAATGAGGTCAAAGGTCAAATTCAAGGTCATGAGAATTTTCAGCATATATCATTTCCTATATGTTCACAATTGATTCCTAGGCTGTAAAGTCGCTAATAAGCAAGATTTTGGCCATTTTGTCCTGTGACCTTGAAAATGAGGTCAAAGGTCAAATTCAAGGTCACGAGAATATTCAGCATATATCATTTCCTATATGTTCACAATTGATTCCTAAGCTGTAAAGTCGATAATAAGCGAGATATTAGCAATTTTGTCCTGTGACCTTGGAAATGAGGTCAAATTCAAGGTCACGAAAATATTCAGCATATATCCTTTCCTATATGTTCACAATTGATTCCTAAACTGTAAAGTCGATAATAAGCGAGATATTAGCCATTTTGTTATGTGACCTTGAAAATGAGGTCAAAGGTCAAATTCAAGGTCACGAGAATATTCAGCATATATCCTTTCCTATATGTTCACAATTGATTCCTAAACTGTAAAGTCGATAATAAGCGAGATATTAGCCATTTTGTTATGTGAGCTTGGAAATGAGGTCAAAGGTCAAATTCAAGGTCACGAGAATATTCAGCATATATCATTTCCTATATGTTCACAATTGATTCCTAAACTATAAAGTCGATAACAAGCGAGATATTAGCCATTTTGTCCTGTGACCTTGAAAATGGGGTCAAAGGTCAAATTTAAGGTCATCAGAATATTCAGTATATATCATTTCCTATATGTCCACAATTGATTCCTAAGCTGTAGAGTCGATAATAAGCGAGATATAAGCCATTTTGTACTATGACCTTGAAAATGGGGTCAAAGGTCAAATTCAAGGCCATCAGAATATTCAGCATATATCATTTCCTATGTGTCCACAATTGATTCCTAAGCTGTAGAGTCAATAATAAGAGAGATATAAGCCATTTTGTGCTCTGACCTTGAAACTGAGGTCAGATGTTAAATTCAAGGTCACGAGAATAATCAGCATATATCATTTCCTATATGTCCACAATTGATTCCTAGTTTCTAATCTCAATTTTAAGTGAGATACTAGGCATAATGTGTTCCATTATTAAGCATAGGAGAATTTAACATGAAAAGTCCCATTTGGGCCAATTTGGGCCAAAATGGCCCACTTCGAGCGATTCGAGCACAACGAAATTTATAGACATCATAGGAGTACATATGAGGAGTGTTATGTATCAAAAAGAAAAAAAGTTACTGAACAGATTTTGAGAAAATGGCCGCCAAAGTCAAAAATCAGGCATTTTTCGTTGAAAACGGCCGCCATTTTGGAAAAAATGCAAAAATAAAAAAACTAAAAAATACTTCCTTCTTGAATTATTTTTAAGTATTTTTGTGCAAAATTTCAGAAAAATTCGCCCGTAAACAAAAAAGATAAAATTGTGGACGACGACGACGATGACAGACGACGACGACGGACGACGGACGCAACGCCATGCCAATAGGTTATCTGACCATAGGTCTGGTAACCTAAAAATGCGAAAATCAAAAAATTAGCCCAAAGGCTAAGATAGGTTACCGGACAATTTTGGTTTGGCCATG
This sequence comes from Terebella lapidaria, assembly GCA_949152475.1. Classification (NCBI taxonomy): domain Eukaryota; kingdom Metazoa; phylum Annelida; class Polychaeta; order Terebellida; family Terebellidae; genus Terebella; species Terebella lapidaria. The sequence continues at coordinate 51,528,904 of OX424556.1, read as the reverse complement.
GCAGCATTGGCAGGTAACAGACCTTGAGATTTACCAATCAAGGTTCGCAGTGTAAACATATGACCTTGGGATTTACCAATCAAGGTCATCCGTATGAACTTCGATGTAACCATTACATGTATGTGTGCGGCATTTGATATTCTATATGTTGGGTGGAATCGTTTAGGCCGCTCAGGTCAATTTACACATTCCAAGTCAGACATTTGGCACTCAAGGTAATCTGACATCAACTTCAATGTCATCATTAGTTGTGCCATATATGTCTTCCTATATGTTCATAATGCAAACATGAGCTCTAAACTGATCAGACAGTTTTTGAGAAAATGGCCGTCAAAGTCCAAAATTGAGCGTTTTTCGACAAAAACAGCCGCCATTTTGAAAAAAATGCGAAAATAAAAAAACAAAAAAATACCTCCTTCTCAAAATATTTTTAGGCATTTTTGTGCAAAATTTCAGAAAGATTCGATCGTTAACTTTAAAGATCAAAATGTTAACGCCGGACGGACGGGTGAACGGATGGGCATTACGGGCGGACGGACGGACGGACGACGGACGCAACGCCATGCCAATAGGTTATCGGACCAAAGGTCCGGTAACCTAAAAACTAAAAAAAAACTTTCCTGGAAATATTTTTAGGTATTTTTGTGCAAAATTTCAGAAATATTCGACCATAAACTTTAAAGATAAAAATGTGAACGGACGACGGACGGACGACGGACGCAACGCCACGGCAATAGGTTATCGGACCAAAGGTCCGGTAACCGAAAAATTAGCCCAAGGGCTAAAATAGGTTACCGGACAATTTTGGTTTCAAGCATTGTAGGTGACATATGATTTTGAGACTTACCAGTCAAGGTCATCTTTGTGAATCTCAATGTCACCATCAGGTATGCTGCATATGACTTTGTATGTTCATAATACAAACATATAAGTTTTATCAACAAGTATTTCGTGTGTAGAGGTCAATTTCAGATTTTGAGATTTGCCCTTCAAGGTCTTCAAGGTCAAGTTCAAGGTCACCAAAAAATGTGCCATTTATACATGACTTTTTTACAGGCTTATGCACAATCCTAACCTGTATGTGCAAAAGTTTATGCTTCAGAGGCCACTTTCAAGATTTCAAGTCAGACATTTAGCACTCAAGGTCATCCAAGGTCAAAATCAAGGTCATCATTAATTGTTCCATATATGACTTCCTATATGTTCATAATGCAAACTGAAGCTCTATCTACATGCATTTCATCTGTAGAGGCAAATTTGGGCATTTTTTCACCCAAAAATGGCTGTTTTGACCTTTCAAGGTCATCAAAGGTCAAAATTCAAGGTCACCTCCCAACTCGCTATATATGACTTCCTATTTGAAAGTGCCAATATCTAAGCGCTATCTTCAAGCGTACTATGAGTACAGTCCTGGCAGCTCCCATTATGAAGGAAAAAAGTGCCGAAAATTTTCTAAGTCCAAATTTTTTTCAAAGGGCGAAAAAAAATTTTTGTCTAGAAATGACCCAAAATGAATAATAATGCGATTTGGGGCAAAAAATTTTTCGCTGACCCGTCAAAAATTCAAAATGGCCGCCACACGAAGACCGGCGATTCAAGGGCAACAAAACTTATAAACATCATAAAGGTACATAAGGGGAATATTTTGAAACAATAATCTCAAAACTGATCAGACAGTTTTCGAGAAAAGACAGGCCAGGTGCAAATTTGAGCATTTCTCGACCCAAAAATGGCTGTTTTGACCTTTCAAGGTCATCCAAGGTCAAATTCAAGGTCACCACACAAGTCGCCATATATGACTTTCCATTTGAAAGTGCCAATATCTAAGCTCTATCTTCAAGCGTTCTATGAGTACAGTCCCGGCAGCTCTCATTATGAAGGAAAAAAGTGCCGAAAATTTTGTAAGTCCCCAATTTTTTTCAAAGGGTGAAAAAAATTTTTTTGTCTAGAAATGACCCAAAATGGATAGTAACGCGATTTGGGACAAAAAAATTTTTTTTCGCCGACCCGTCAAATATTCAAAATGGCCGCCACACGGAGACCGGCAATTCAAGGGCAACAAAACTTATACACATCATAAAGGTACATAAGGGGAATCTTTTGAAACAAAAATCTCAAAACTGATCAGACAGTCAAAAATGGCCGCCATTTTGAGAAAAATGTGAAAATCAAAAAACTAAAAAATAACCCCGTTTTGAAATATTTTTAGGCAACTTTGTGCAAAATTTCAGGAAAATCCGCCTGTAAACTTTAAAGATAAAAATGTGGACGGACGACGGACGCCGGACGACAGACGGACTACGGACGCAACGCGACCGCAATAGGTTATCGGACCATAGGTTCGGTAACCTGAAAACAGTTAAAACATAAGCATTGACAGCATACACGAGTGGTGTAGATGGAAAAACGAACATGAAGTGATGAAAATCCCCTAATGTCGCCCATGGACATGGCGGTCTAGCACTGCTCAGATACTCGCGAAATGACTGGAATCGAACCCCCCTGGGGGTGTATTGCGCGTATAAGGCGCACTGGTGGTAAGTGTATCATTTTGAGGGCAAAAAACTGCGCCTTATACCCGCGCCGATACGGTAATTATAGCTGAACATGAATGAAATAAGGTTCATCCTACAAATACTAGTACATGTATAAATATTAATTGAACGGGGTGCTCTAGGCCTTGCTTATTCATCAAAAATAGTTTATCAGAAAATGATGAATCACTGTGAACCAAACCACATATAGGACCGACACACGAACATATCTAATCATGCTGCTAACTTCACAGCTTGGAAATTTGTATATTTTAACAAATACATATCTAGTCACTCAAGTCCAAAATAGCTAACGCGCTTCTGCACTGAATATATTGTCTGCAAGATATATTGTTAAATCGGGTATATATTATCTATTATATATACCATAGCATTCCAACATATTATTGCATATACCATAAACACAAAATATTAGTCTGTTATGAATGTGATCAATGTGTATCTTCTTATAAATTTTCAACTTTAAAACTGTGAAACCATCATTGAGCATCAAATCCTATACTATATTCAGTGATTAGGAAGACGTGCGGGATTGCGCGAATCGCGCATAACTTCGAAATATCCCGCATACAACAGTTTATCAGTGCGCCCAATGCGCGCACTGTAAATATTTGCGAATGTTATGTTTTTATTGGAATTATTGCGAAAGTTTGGAAATCAATCGTATGACGATCTTCCATTATGTTGGGGCGCCCTTGGTGTCAGTGTCAGACGGTCTCTAGACTTAGTCTAGAAACCGCTGAACAGCTGAACAGATTGGCTGGCTGAGCATAATTTGGGGTATCCCATGACGTCATAGTTGACGGTTTCTAGATTTACAAACATCCACTGACAGTTTTTGACACCGCTCTCGGGAGTTGTCATTGCCTCCAAATAAGTTGATTATCGTAAATTCTGCATCCATGGCAATTTATTTTAAAAAAACACAATGACAAAGAAACTTTGTTTCATGCGACGAAAGATTGAACTGAGCTGCAGCGGCAGGAAGCAGCCCACACAATCACCGGCAACAACCACGTGTTACTGTTGACATATACACACGTGCTCTCGTTAATCCTCACTAGTTTTGCGAGCGTCAGCTGGCTAAAACTGGCTGAAGCTAGTTGACTGGAACCGGCCACAATAAACCCGCCTCCAAATTTTACCTAACTCGTTTACGCTCGCGTAAACCCGTTTGCAATTATGTCCGCGCGTTTTTGCTAGCCAACATTTTCAAAGCTCGTTTTCGCTAGCATGAAATCTGTCGGCGAGCGTAAGTGCGCCGAAGCCAGTTTGCAAAACCTCGTCTTCATGATTCAGTCTTTTGACCATCGATAAATAGGATTCTTCATTCTGTTTTAGTCGTATTAGTTTCAACTTTTTTTATTGAGAAAACTTCTTGTGACCAGTCAGTCCATGACATCAAGCAAACTCGAAACCGGAAGTGACGTATTTCACAGCCTAATTGAAGGTCAAGGCCATTTATATGCGCATAAAACAGACTGGTGTCTTGCGGGAAATTCAGAGCCCAAATGCTTTTCTTCGAGTCAAACGCGCTTACAAATGTGTCACTTTATAAAAACGGGCCGAAGAGAGTTTTGAAATCACTGGCGAGTTTAAGCTCGCTGGCCTGTGAGTCCGCGGGTTTGTGCGCGTTATGACTTCGCCAAGAAATATCTAGCGAGCGGGAGCGCGCCGACTCCATTGTCAGCCAGCTTTTGCTAGCCGACGAAAAAACGCAAAATTGATTAGCGAGCCAGCTGGTGAGGATTAACGAGAGCACGTGTGTACACACTGACAGCAGGCATTCACGGTGGTGATTCAGATCGTGATGATGACAATGACAGGTTTCTCACGCACACAATTATAGCTACGACTACCGCAGTTGATGATCGAATATAATCGTTTTTAAAAGTACAAACCCAAAATGTCCCACAACTTTTAGAAAATCCCCCATAACTTTCTGAAAATCCCCCATAACTTTTGAAAATCCCCCATACATTTCAAACTGAAGGGGGGATTCTCTCATACTTCGAGTTCCTCTTCCCAATCACTGTATATTATAGGGAATGCAGCTGAACACGAACAGAACATACTTCAGCACCAAGTACATGTGCATTTACATCATCAGGTTTGATGCTTCACAAAAATTGATGCACTATCAGCTCAAAGTTTAAGATGCTGAAGACTACATCTTGAGTGCCACCCCCTTCCAGTCAACCTTCGATCAGGAGTCATGCTGCCTTCAGTCCGCTTGTGATCTCGAGTCTTGATGCTGTCAATCAACTTGTTGTCTTAATTGTGACTGATTCCAGTCAGTCGATTTTCTTGACTTCAGGCCATAACATCAGTCCTCGCCTAATAAAAATTTGAAAGAAATATTTTGAATTCCAATACACGTGTATGCAATAATAATCATGTCATAACTTGATAATTTTATTATATTTGCATAATAAAAATTTTAGAATATCTTCGACGTTAAACTTTACAAACTTGAAATTCACCTGTCAAAAAACATTCACAAATTGCAGAGTTGAACCGTTCAATGACTCCACCAGGAGTCTACTCATCACTTGCATCTGAAACATGGAAGAAGTATCCAGTAAAATGTATATATTTATAGGCTAGCAATATTACTAGTAGGCCTACATGGATAAATGAATATTATCATTTCATTTTCAAAATTTAAAGAATGGATCTACAGTATTTATATTACATAATGGGGCATAATGGGCACAAGATGGGCCTTCGCTGCGTCTTTGCCTACGCTTCGATGATTACACAAAGTCTATAAGCCCTAATTATCGCCTAGACACCACATTTTGGAGAGTAAATTCAACAAAATAAATTCACCGTGAACTTCAAAAACTTGAAAAAGAGAACTCACCGTTACTTTTCCCTTCATGGAATATTGTTTGGCGGAGTAAAAACGGCTATTAAATGGGAACAACGTGATAGTTTTGTCGAAGCCGGCTATGCAGACATCAGCCAGGAGTCTTTGCGCCGGCAGGGAAGGCAGCTTCAAGGGAGCATTTATTTTCGCACTCCCCTACCATACTTCGCGACATACTTCATGACATACTTCGTGACATACTTCAAGACTTCCCAATATGAACTTTCAAACACAAACGTTCAAGCATGAACTTTGAAATACAAAAGATACAGTAGCGGATTTAGAGGGGGGGGGGGGGGGTTACTGGGGTCAGGACCCCCCCTTTTCGAAAAAAAAATACATATACATAGGCGGGTTCAGCCTTCCTGCCCAAGAAAAATGATGTTGAAACACAATGTTTAAGAACAAGTTGATCATGGTGAGTTTGTTCGAAATGTATACTCAGGAGAGACCAGGAAGCTACCACAGGACATAAAAAGTGGTCGGGCTTCTGGGGTCCTCCAGCAGGCCCCGGACCCCCCACCCAAATGTGCAGATTCCCTTCTACGTTTTTTTCACAAACGTTTCAGGACATAGTCATCAATGAAAATTTAACTGCAATATATACCCAGGAGAGCCACTAAATTAATTCAGAACATAAAAAGGCTATGATTTCTGGGGCCCTTCAGTGGGCTCAGACCCCCGGCCCAAATGTCCAGCTTCTCTTTCACCTTTTTACAAACTTTCCAGAACATGGTCATCAATGAATTATTAAGTGCAACCATTCCCAGGGAAGGGCACAAAATTAGTTCAGAACATACGTTCCTCTCGTCATGCTGCCAGCGCCTGTCTTGCTCACCGCCCCGCCCCGCTCGACACACCCCAACTCAGAACACACTTCCCCACATACACACATTTTATGTTATATTGTAAAATTATTTTATTTAGGGCTCCACAGTAAGACAGCCACTGGCTATGTGGAGACCCGACAGCATGTATTTGTGTGTTTGTTTATTTTCATGCTGTCGAAATAAATTGATTTGATTTGATTTGATAAGGAAGGCTATGATTTCTGGGGCCTTTGGGCAGGCTTCAGGACCCCCGGCCCAAATGGATAGCTACTTTCTACCAACGTTTCCAGAACATGGTCATCGATGAATTTTTAAGTGCAATTTACTCACAGGAGGAGGCCACAAAATAAGTTCAGAACATAAATAGGGCTATATGACTTCTGGGCCCCTCAGCAGGCCCCCCCCCCCCCCCCCCCATCCCCCAAGCTGAGACAGGTTCGCTCCGTTTCTACTTTTTGCATTTATTATGGAAGTATGGCAATAAATGGGTATTCAAATGAAAATTATACCCAGGAGATGCCATCAACATACCTCAAGTCATAAAAAAGACTCTGGCTTCATGATCTCTTGAGCGGGCCCCAGACCTATACTGGGACAGGCTCGCTTCACGCACAACTTTTTTTTACAAATATACCAGGTGCAAGAAGTGGGATTTACACCCAGGAGATACCAGGAAGCTACCACAGGACAGAACAAAGGCTCTGGCTTCTGGGGCCCTTGAACGGGGCCCCAGACCACACGCCGTTTAATGTTGGACCCCTTCTTTTCAAACTCCTGGATCCGCCCCTGAGATATATTTGTTACTGCGGGATTGTCAATGGGTAAATGACAAAACCTGAATTATAAACATGTGAAGTATTGAAATAAGGAAGAAGAAAACAAGTTATATAAAGTTTCTTTGTATTTAACTGAATCATAGACTTGAAATATAAATTTTCTTTTTCTTTCTTCACACATATGGGTTGTTGATTTTGAAAAGTTTAAACGTTAAAGTTTAAATGTTAAGATTTTAAACAGAGAATGTACCTATTGTTGTATGTGCTTTCTACAATCTGAAGTTCACATGTCTACAATTGATAGTTTAGCATTCTATAATCTCGAGATGAAATTGAATATAGTGAAATATGACATGTCATTAATTTTGACCCCAATTCTGCTCCATACATTATGAGATTTGAAGGGGTGAAGGCATGACAACACCAATGATATTGCGTCATATCCTATACAGTCAGAGAATTCCCTATTTTGAAAACGGGGGATGCCCTTGATCCCCCGCAGAATGGTGGGGGATATTTTGCTATGGCTGGTTGTTGACCCGAGCTGGTTGGCATTGCACACGAACAGTTTCATGACCACAGCACGCACAGAATGGCTCGGACGACGAACGATATATATGGGTTGTCAGGCATGAAAATCAGTCGTTTTAAGGGGGTACCCTCAGAATTCGAGCTGTAGCAAAAAGTCCAATTTATCAACGTATATTTTCCTTACTATAGTGAGATGAGGAAATGAATTGGCTAGCTTTATATATAAGCTGCTAATGTTCATCTTGTTCTGGGACAGAGCCATGGAGACTTGAATTTTGGCTTTTTATCATTGCTTTGTATGGCCGAAGGAATTAGTGAAATCTGTCCTGAAGTCAGCTCATATTGGGTGAGGCCGTAGGCCGAACACATTATGGGCTGGCCGATTATGTGATTTTCACATGTTGTGTGACCTTGACCTTGACCTCTGACCTTAAGTCACAAAAATTATGCATTGCTTGTATACTGAGCTATGGATTATACTTGAATAATTTCATCAAAATCAAACAAGAACTAACGACACGATAGCCTTTTGAAATTTCTAAAATCGACGTTTATGACATCACTAAATGTCACATCTTAAGACTAATGAGATTGAATGTATCAGTGAATCAGGACCTTCTATTTTTTATACTACTAGATAGGTTTTAATGAGTTTGAAAATTTTGCCTTGAAATTTTGCACATGCGACCTATTTTTTTCGACCAAGTCAGTTCATGGCCGAAAAATCTTGCTCTAGGATTAATATTAAGAGAGATACACTTCAAACTTCCTCATTAGCAATTTAATTCGGCCATAACTCATTAAAAAATCATCTGATTTCAGAAATTCTTTTAGATACCCGTGTCGCATGCTGCTGGCAACACCCAGTTTTGTATTGTAAGTTAGTTGATTAAGTTGATTTAAGTTAATTACAATCATAAGAAATATCGCTTGAGGTGTTTCAGTTGACATCATGCATGGATCAATATTAATTTTGCAGTGAACAATTCGCTTTTGAGGAAAAAGTTAATGGAGACTACAGATTGCCTATATACAGTAGAACTCCAGTAATGTGGTCACCCACCGGACCAGTGATTTTGGCCACATTATAGGAGTGGCCACATTATAGGACTCCAGCCATATTTTGCACCGGCCATATTGTTTATCTGATGTTATTTCAAGCGAAACTCAACATATATTATACAATTTGTACATGTGTATGAGTTAGATAAAACATGTACATGTAGTTTATATGTGAATAGCATTTTATTGAACCAAGTTATATCATAAATGTAATATTTGAAACACAAATACTTAAAAGGCATACAGTTTACTCCCAAAATATTTAGAACAACTGAATGTCACTTTTTGAAGAAAGATGTGATTGTTGTTTGGCGGCGTTTAGAACATGATGCGAGTACGATGTCTTGTGCCTCAGATTCTGTGTTGACGGCAGAACTGTAGAGGTTGTCGTGGCCATGAATAGCTGCGAACATCTTGAGTTGAGTGGCCCACTTGTGAGCTTCGGACACGTCTTTAATCAAACACTCAGGCTACTTGTGAGCTTCGGACACGTCTTTAATCAAACACTCTCTTTTTCGAGGCCATGTCGATTGTAGATTTATTCAAAACAGTGTGATTGAGTGAATGATATCTAACAGAAAAATGCGAGGTATTTATACATTCGTTCCACATGATTAAACAGATATGTGAGGCAATATCTTCGCTGACAAAGCTACTTGTGTGTGTTTATCAACGTTTGTGTAAGCCAAGAGAATAGAGGTGTGAAGAAGTGACACACAGACAGCCGGTCGGCCTGCTGCTCTTGGCTAATGCTAATGTTCAGCTGACCGTATCGTGAATGAAGACATGCAGACGGCTGGCCGGCTGGCCGCATGAGGCTAAATGTTCAATTGACCGCATCAGTGAGTTGGGGGGGGGGACCTTGGCTGCTTGGTGGCCGTATTGTGTGATTTTATGGGCTTTTGGGACCAGACACACTGACCGCATTGTGGATAAGGGGAGTGGCCACATTATAGGAGTAACCTTAACATGTAAATGCCTATGCTGGCGTTCGGGACCAATGCATCTGACCACATTGCATGGGTTGACCACATTTCTGGAGTGACCGCAGGCTGGAGTTCTCCTGTAGTCACCCCTTACCGCCCCCATCCCCCCACTCTTGCTGAAATGCCCATCCTCCCTGAAACCGTGCCTTTCACCCTCACTCCAGTCCATTCCCAATCACCACCCGCTGTAAAAACATGGGGACTAAATAAACTGATAACATCAGGCTAACCTGCTCAGCATGAATCAGAGGTTCAATTACAGACAACAAAGATCGAACATGAAGTGTAATTCATGTTCGATCACCTGCTGGGGATCAGAAATCAAGTTAATGTGGTGATAATATCAGGGAGAGCCCTAATTGCCCATGCATCCATTTGACAATTTGATAAATTGTAGGTGATCTTCTGGTGTCTAGATGTTTCAAAGACAAAAAGATTCATATAAATAATATAGGCAAAATGGGGTGCGTAAGAGATCCGAATCGGAGATAAAAATCAGAATCTAAGCTTAAAAGTCTGAATCGGAACAGTTTGTGTCCGAATTGGAGTATTTTGGGTTATAAAATCCATGCCGATATTTTGTTACTCACTATTCACTAGGCCCATTGGATAAAGACATTAATACACTTTGTATGATGTTGTCTTGGTGTTGTAGGTGTTGTCTTAAAAAAACAGAACTTGCGCTCGTCTTTGTATGGCATACTGCAGTAGGCTATTCAGTTAAGCTGGGTGTAATCTGCGAAACTTGTCATATTGGCCGTTGAAAAAATGTTAATGCTTGCATAATGCTCAATGCAAACCTAGTCAGCTGAATTAGATTTAGATTCTTTGTGAAACAGGCCCCAGGTTTTTACCGTAATTGTGAGTAGCAGTCCTCAATCTATCAACGTTGGTTGTAACAAGGGGGGCGGGACAAACGATCGAATTTTCAAATAGATCAGTGATTCCTAAATCATCCTACTTTTCTTTTTATTATTATATGATGGCCGAAAAAATACTAATTTCACATGACGAACTGTTCCTATTCGGAAATAAGCTGCTCCGATTCGGACCTGTCACAGAGTCAAGGTTTGTGATCGGACATTCTCCACCAAGAGAAACCACCATCTTGTCACAGAGTGAAGGTGTGAGATCGGACATTCTCCACCAAGAGAAACCACCATCTTGTCACAGAGCTAAGGTTTGTGATCGGACATTCTCCACCAAAAGAAACCACCATCTTGTCACAGAGTCAAGGTGTGAGATCGGACATTCTCCACCAAGAGAAACCACCATCTTGTCACAGAGTCAAGGTGTGGGAAACCACCATCTTGTCACAGAGCCAAGGTGTGGGATCGGACATTCTCCACCAAGAGAAACCACCATCTTTCCGCCAATGTAATATATCATGATTTGGAATTATTAGCAGATTCAATAAGCTTATGATTGTGATCTCATAAACAGCTTATGACCAGACACATCTCCACAAGCAAAATTTTGCGAGAACACGTGTCTGTAATTTTCTGCACAAAATCTGTCCTCACAAGAACGCGTAACATAATATTTTCACAACTCATATTTATGGTCCTAATTCATTCCGATCTCAACAAACTTTGAACATGACATTCATCATACCATTTTCGACTGCAACCTGTGTAATTGGTAACATTATAGGTCAGTGACTGTGTGTAGCCCACATCCTGGATATACACTACCCACACATAAATCGGCTTATCCAGTATGGATATTAGTTATGTACATGGATGTGTGAAATAGTCTAACAGGTCATGGGTGTATTTGATTCTGGGAATTTCCTCTTTCTCCCAATCCTTAGACTGATTTATGGGAGATGTCATGGCCTCTAACATAATGCATACCGTAAATATTCAATTAGTTCGAATACTCTAATAATTTGAACACCAAAAACTATTCAAGACAATTATTTTTTAATCGACTCGTTTAGTTCGAACAGGCAAATTTACAATCAAAATTTGGATTGAAACATCGAACAAAATCAACTTGTGAACTGCCAAAACTTAGAACTCGCCAGGTGGCAGCGCTACGAAATGAGTAATCAGCGATATATTCGCCAGGTGGAAGTGTTTGAGAAAAAATCGTGGACCTCATAGTGCATAGCGGATTGCGGGCCATTGAAGTTTTTCCGACTCGAGTGATTCGATTACACATGCAATATGATTAGAATCTAGTATCAATGTGACATTTTAAATGACAGTTACCAGGCGATTTAGCCAGTTATTCTAAAAAAGTTCTTTTTAAAAAAGGCCAGTTGTCCACAGTCGTACAGACCCTAACCAACCAGCATGAGTGACATCTGTCAACTCGCGAATCTGCCATGATCAATCTGGGTTTGAGTTTTTTTTTCGTTTTGACGAACGATTTTATCTCGAATCAAATAATTCGAACATTTCAAAATTTAATTATTTTTGACTGTTCGAACTAAGTGAATAATTACGGTACATTAATTGCAAGAACATGTTCCGATCTACCACCAATAATTCGAACATTTCAAAATTTAATGCTGTTCGAACTAATTGAATAATTACGGTGCATTAATTGCAAGAACATGTTCCGATCTACCACCAATAATTCGAACATTTCAAAATTTAATGCTGTTCGAACTAATTGAATAATTACGGTGCATTAATTGCAAGAACATGTTCAGATCTACCACCCTGATTGTTCAAGCAAATGGATATCTGTGTCAGGTCACACGCATTCCTCTAATTTGAGGAGGCAGGCAGCAAGGCAAGAATGAGCTGTATCAATCGCGACACGGTTAAAATGTGCCCACGGAGAACATTGCTTACCGAGCTTCTTGAGTTTGATCATTCAGTCTAGTTCAAAATCACTCAAAACTGCAATACATCTGCCTTTCTATACTTCATATCTCCAAGTTTATAGATGTATGCTCCACTTGGTCCCACTCAGCGCAGCAAAAATTTGAAATTCATTTCATGATTTTCAGACTTTTAAACAATCATCAATATGACATTATGTATTTGAAAACAGAAATTTTGGATCAAATATTTTATTCAATGTGGAATTATGGGTGATTTTACCTGAAAACTAGACGTCAAGGCCTAAAGATGCCTTGGAGGCATTTCGGTGTAAGACTAATTAATAATGTTCGTAAAATGTTTACCATGGTATATCGACGAAAATGAAAAATGTCGACTTAGACATGTTTGTCTAGAGTGACGAGTCCGAAAATAACGTCCGTTTCGCTCTAGGACGCACTGTTTCCAAGATATCGATGAATACGAAAAATACTAACTCCGCAGAAAAATTCAGGGTCAAGGTCAAAGGTCATCCCTAATACCCTTTAGACATGTTTGTCTAGAGCGACGAGTCCGAAAATAACGTCTGTTCAGCTCTACGACGCACCGTTTCCGAGATATCGACGAAAACGAAAAATGCCGACTCGGCAGTAAGATTCAAGGTCAAGGTCAAAGGTGATCCCCAATACCCCTCAGACATGTTTGTCTAGAGCGACGAGTCCAAGAATAACGACCGTTTCACTCTACAACGAACCGTTTCCGAGATATCGACGAAAACGAAAAATGCCGAGGAAACCTCAAGGATGACCTCAATTTCATCCTCTCGGACTTCACGGACCTCGGATCCGGCTCAAAAACTATACAGCACATCAACATAATATGTTTGAGCAGTGGTGAAAATTTCAAGTCGATCCGTCAAGGTGTTCTCGAGTTATCGCGCAGAAACAAAATTAGGCCAAGGGCCAAAGATAGGTTACCGGACAATGTTTAATATTTTAGGTGTTAGCCAGGTCACTGGTTGAATTCAAGGTCAAGAGAATATTCAGCATATATAACATTAAGCATATATCATGTCCACAGTTGATTGCTAAGCTGTAAGTTCAATAATCAGAGAGATATTAGCAATTTTATGCTGTAGCCTTGAAAATGAAGGGGCAAAGGTCAAATTCAAGGTCATCAAAATATTCAGTGTATATCATTTTCTATATCATGTATATCATGTCCACAATTGATTCCCAAGCCATACAGTCAATAGAGGAGCAAGATATGAGCCAGTTTGTCCTTAGACCTTGGAAATGAGGTCAGAGGTCAAATTCAAGGTCACGAGAATATTCAGAATATATCATTTCCTATATGTCCACAATTGATTCCTAAGCTGTAGAGTCGATAATAAGCGAGATATAAGCCATTTTGTGCTCTGACCAGTATATTCAGCATATATCATTTCCTATATGTCCACAATTGATTCCTAAGCTGTAGAGTCGATAATAAGCGTGATATAAGCCATTTTGTGCTCTGACCTTGAAAGTGAGGTCAGAGGTCAAATTCAAGGTCACGAGAATATTCAGCATATATCATTTCCTATAGGTCCACAATTGATTCCTAGTCTCTAATCTCAATATCAAGTGAGATATTAGGCATAATGTGTCTCATTATAAAGCATAGGAGAATTTAACATGGGAAAGTCCCATTTGAGCCGAGTTTGGGCCAAAATGGCCCACTTCGAGCGATTCAAGCGCAACGAAATTTATAGACATCATAGGAGTACATATGAGGAGTGTTATTTATCAAAAAGAAAAAAAGTTACTGAACAGATTTTGAGAAAATGGCCGCCAAAGTCCAAAATCAGGCATTTTTCGTCGAAAACGGCCGCCATTTTGAAAAAAATGCAAAAATCAAAAAACTAAAAAATACCTCCTTCTTGAATTATTTTTTTTTCCCATGTTTGACTCCTAAGGAACGTAAAATACAACATTTTGCAATAGAAACAAAGCCCGACCAAATAATTTATCCAAAGACACACTGGCGTCATCAGGGGCAGATGTAAAGATGAGAATAAGCGACATATTAGCCATTTTGTTCTCTGACCTTGAAAATGAGATCAAAGGTCAAATTCTAGATCACCAAAATATTCAGCATACATCATTTCCTTTGTATTTTTGTATTCTGACCTTGAAAATAAAAAGACTAACTTGAAATTTAGGTCAAGGGTCAAATTCAAGGTCACTAGAATATTCAGCATATATCATTTCCTATATGTTCACAATTGACTCCTAAGTTGCAAAGTCGCTAATAAGCAAGATATTGGCCATTTTGTCCTGTGACCTTGAAAATGAGGTCAAATTCAAGGTCACAAGAATATTCAGCATATATCATTTCCTATATGTTCACAATTGATTCCTAAGCCGTAAAGTCGATAATAAGCGAGATATTAGCAATTTTGTCCTGTGATCTTGGAAATGAGGTCAAAGGTCAAATTCAAGGTCACGAGAATATTCAGCATATATCATTTCCTATATGTTCACAATTGATTCCTAAGCTGTAAAGTCGATAATAAGCGAGATATTAGCCATTTTGTCCTGTGACCTTGAAAATGAGGCCAAGGGTCAAATTCAAGGTCACGAGAATATTCAGCATATATCATTTCCTATATGTCCACAATTGATTCCTAGTCTCTAATCTCAATATTAAGTGAGATATTAGGCTTAATGTGTACAATTATAAAGCATTGGAAAATTTAACATGGGAAAGTAACATCTGGGCCGAGTTTGGGCCCAAAATGACCCACATCGAGTGAATCAAGCGCAACGAAATTTATACATGTCACAGAAGTACATATGAGGAGTGTTATGCATCAATAAGAAAAAAAGTTACTGAACAGATTTCGAGAAAACGACCATCAAAGTCCAAAATTAGCCATTTTCGACGAGAACGGCCGCTATGACCTTGAACCCAAGGTCAGAGGTCAAATTCAAGGTCACGAGAATATTCAGCATATATCATTTCCTATATGTCCACAATTGATTCCTAGTCTCTAATCTCAATATTAAGTGAGATTTTAGGCTTAATGTGTCCCATTATAAAGCATAGGAGAATTTAACATGGGAAAGTCCCATTTGGGCCGAGTTTGGGCCCAAAATGGCCCACTTCGAGTGATTCAAGGGCAACGAAATTTATACATGTCACAGGGGTACATAAGAGGAGTGTTATGCATCAATAAGAAAAAAAGTTACTGAACAGATTTTGAGAAAACGACCGTCAAAGTCCAAAATTGCCCATTTTTCGACGAAAACGGCCGACATTTTGAGAAAAATGCGAAAATCAAAAAATTAGCCCAAAGGCTAAGAAAGGTTACCGGACAATATACATTTTAGATATTAGCCTTTTGTCCAGTGACCTTGAAAATAAAGTCACTGATAAATTCAAGGTCATGAAATTTTCAACAAATATATCACTTCTAGTATGTCCACAATAAATTCCTAAGCTGTAAAGTCGATAATAAGTGAGACATTAGCCATTCTGTGATGTGACCTTGAAAATGAGGTCAAAGTTCAAGTTCAGGGTTATGAAA
Source organism: Terebella lapidaria (assembly GCA_949152475.1). Taxonomy (NCBI): domain Eukaryota; kingdom Metazoa; phylum Annelida; class Polychaeta; order Terebellida; family Terebellidae; genus Terebella; species Terebella lapidaria. The sequence goes on along the minus strand of OX424556.1, from coordinate 51,512,944 downwards.
ATATTCAGTATATATCATTCCTCTATATTCGCAATTGATTCCTATGCTGTAAATGTAAGTATCAATCTATTACCACCAATACAATCAGATTTTGATGATGCCAATAAGAAACGTAAAATACTACATTTTGCAATAGAAACAAACAAAGCCCGACCAAATAGTTTATCCAAAGACACACTGGCGTCTTCAGGGGCAGACAATGTGTTAAATGTAGTTGTTTCTACTGTACACCAGATGGAATTAGTATACAACTGCCCAACAACCTATGAAAATAATTTAGAAATCCGAATCTAACCCCATGGAATAGATACATGACAAGTACAAAAGTACCCAATCACAAGCCCGAAGGCTACTGAGTTGATGGTATCCTCGGGGACAGATTTAACGTCCACCAGCAGTGACACCGACTCAGTGGTACAAATGTAAGTATCAATCTATTACCACCAATACAATCAAATTTTGATGATGCCAATAAGAAAGGTAAAATACAACATTTTGCAATAGAAACAAAGCCCGACCAAATAGTTTATCCAAAGACACACTGGCGTCATCAGGGGCAGATGTAAAGATGATAATAAGCGACATATTAGCCATTTTGTTCTCTGACCTTGAAAATGAGATCAAAGGTCAAATTCTAGATCACCAAAATATTCAGCATACATCATTTCCTATATGTTCACTATGGACCCCTAAGCTGTAAATTTGATAATAAGCGAGATATAAGCCATTTTGTATTCTGACCTTGAAAATAAAATGACTAACCTTGAAATTTAGGTCAAGGGTCAAATTCAAGGTCACTAGAATATTCAGCATATATCATTTCCTATATGTTCACAATTGATTCCTAAGCTGCAAAGTCGCTAATAAGCAAGATATTGGCCATTTTGTCTTGTGACCTTGAAAATGAGGTCAAAGGTCAAATTCAAGGTCACGAGAATATTCAGCATATATCATTTCCTATATGTTCACAATTGATTCCTAAGCCGTAAAGTCGATAATAAGCGAGATATTAGCAATTTTGTCCAGTGACCTTGGAAATGAGGTCAAAGGTCAAATTCAAGGTCACGAGAATATTCAGCATATATCATTTACTATATGTTCACAATTGATTCCTAAGCCGTAAAGTCGATAATAAGCGAGATATTAGCAATTTTGTGCTATGACCTTGAAAATAAGGTCAAAGGTCAAATTTGAGGTCATCAGAATATTCAGCGTATATCCTTTCCTGTATGTCCATATTTGATTCCTAAGCTGTAAAGTCGATAATAAGCGAGATATTAGCCATTTTGTCCCGTGACCTTGAAAATGAGGTCACAGGTCAAATTCAAGGTCACGTGAATATTCAGCATATATCATTTCCTACATGTCCACAATTGATCACTAAGCTGTAAAATCGATAATAAGTGAGATATTAGCCATTTTGTCCCGTGACCTTGAAAATGAGGTCGAAGGTCAAATTCAAGGTCATGACAATAATCTGCATATATCATTTCCTATATGTTCATAATTGATTCCTAAGCTGTAAAGTCGATAAGAAGTAAGATATTAGCCATTTTGTCCTGTGACCTTGAAAATGAGGTCAAAGGTCAAATTCAAGGTCATCAGAATATTCGGTATATATCATTTCTTATATGTCCACAATTGATTCCTAAGCTGTAGAGTCGATAATAAGCGAGATATTAGTTATTTTGTGCTCTGACCTTGAAATTGAGGTCAGAGGTCAAAATCAAGGTCACGAGAATATTCAGCATATATCATTTCCTATATGTCCACAATTGATTCCTAGTCTCTAATCTCAATATTAAGTGAGATATTAGGCATAATGTGTCCCATTTATAAAGCATAGGAAAATTTAACATGGGAAAGTCCCATTTGGGCCAAGTTTGGCCCAAAATGGCCCACTTTGAGGAGTGTTGTGTATCAAAAAGAAAAAAAGTTACTGAACAGTTTTTGAGAAAATTGCCGCCAAAGTCCAAAATCAGGCATTTTTCGTCGAAAACGGCCGCCATTTTGAAAAAAATGCGAAAATCGAAAAACAAAAAAAACCCTTTCCTTGAAATATTTTTAAGTATTTTTGTGCAAAATTTCAGAAGAATTCGCCGGTAAACAAAAAAGATAAAAATGTGGACGACGGACGACGACGGACGACGACGGACGACGGACGCAACGCCATGCCAATAGGTTATCGGACCATAGGTCCGGTAACCTAAAAATCAGCCCAAAGGCTAACATAGGTTACCGGACAATTTTGGTTTGGCAAGGCAGCATTGGCAGGTAACAGACCTTGAGATTCACCAATCAAGGTTCACAGTGTGAACATATGAGCTTGAGATTTACCAATCAAGGTTATCCGTGTGAATTTCGATGTCACCATTACATTATATTATACATGTATGTGTGTGGCATTTGATATTCTATATGTTCATAATACAAAGACATATCTGGGTGGAATCGATTAGTCCACTCAGGTCAATTTACACATTCCGAGTCAGACATTTGGCACTCAAGGTCATCTGACGTCAAGTTCAATGTCATCATTAGTTGTGCCGTATATGTTTTCCTATATGTTCATAATGCAAACATAAGCTCTATTTGCAAGCATTTCATCTACAGAGGCAAATCTGGGCATTTTTTGACCCCAAAATGGCTGTTTTGACCTTTCAAGGTCTTCCAAGGTCAAATTGAAGGTCACCACACAAATCGCCATATATGACTTCCCTTTTGAAAGTGCCAATTTCTAAGCTGTATCTTCAAGTGTTCTACGAGTACACTCCCGACAGCTCCCATTATGAAGGAAAAAAGTGCCAAAAATTTTGTCCAAAAGTTTTTTCAAAGGCTGAAAAAAAATTTTTGCCTAGAAATGGCCCAAAATGGATAGTAATGCAATTTGGAGTAAAACAATTTTTTTTCGTCGACTCGTCAAAAATTCAAAATGGCTGTCACACGAAGACCGGCGATTCAAGGGCAACAAAACTTATACACATCATAAAGGTACATAAGGGGAATCTTTTGAAATAAAAATCTCAAAACTGATCAGACAGTTTTTGAGAAAATGGCTGCCAAAGTTCAAAATTGCCCATTTTTCGACAGAAATGGCCGCCATTTTGGAAAAAATGCGAAAATAAAAAATTAGCCCAAGGGCTAAGATAGGTTACCGGACAACTTTAGTTGAAACAGGACAGGTGAGATATGACGTTAAGATAAACCAATCATCTTCGTGAACTTCAATGTCATCATTAAGTGTGCAGCATATAACCTTGTATTCATGTACATGTATGTTCAAAATACAAATACAAGGTCTATCTACAAGTCTTTTGTCTATAAACGAAATTTACACATTTCTTGTTGGACGTGACACTGAGATATAGCACTCAATGTCATCTGACGTCAAGTTCAACGTCACCCAAAAAAGCCACATATATACCGGTATGTGGTATACATGTATATGACTTCCAATTCCAGCTATACCTACAAACATTTTTTGGCTGTAGAGGCCAATTTACACACTCAAGGGGCCTTTTAAGCAATTCAAAGCACTCCATCTTTATACACAATGTCAGGGACCCCAATTAGCATGTTTTATAACAAAAATCTCAAAACTGATCAGATAAATTTGAAGGAAAACGACCAAAAATTAAATTTGGGGCCTATTCAGCCTGAATTTCTAGCCTTTTGAGCAATTCAAGGCACTTTATACACTATATACATATTTATACACATCATGTCAAAAACCCCAATTACTATGTTTTGAAATAAAAATCTCAAAAGTGATCAGACAGTTTTCGATTAAAGACAAACAAGGTGCAAATTTGGGCATTTTTCGACTCAAAAATGGCTGTTTTGACATTTCAAGGTCATCCAAGGTCAAATTCAAGGTCACCACACAAGTCTTCATATATGACTTCCCATTTGAAAGTGCTAATTTCTAAGCTCTATCTTCAAGCATTCTATGAGTACAGTCTAGGCAGCTCCCATTATGAAGGAAAAAAGTGCCGAAAATTTTCAAAGTCCCAAATTTTTTTCAAAGGGTGAAAAAATTTTTTTTGCCTAGAAATGGCCCAAAATGGATAATAACGCAATTTGGGGCAAAAAAATTTTTTTTCGTCGACCCGTCAAAAATTCAAAATGGCCGCCACACGGAGACCAGCGATTCAAGGGCAACAAAACTTATACACATCATAAAGGTACATAGAGGGAATCTTCTGAAATGAAAATCTCAAAACTGATCAGACAGTTTTCGAGAAAAGACAGAAAAGCTGCAAATTTGGGCATTTTTCGACCCAAAAATGGCTATTTTGACCTTTCAAGGTCATCCAAGGTCAAATTCAAGGTCACCACACAAGTCGCCATATATGACTTCCCATTTGAAAGTGCCAATATCTAAGCTCTATCTTTAAGCGTTCTATAAGTACAGTCCGGGCAGCTCCCATTATGAAGGAAAAAAGTGCCGAAAATTTTCCAAGTCCAAAATTTTTTTCAAAAGGTGAAAAATTTTTTTTGGCCTAGAAATGGCCCGAAATGGATAGTAACGCGATTTGGGGCAAAAAAAATTTTTTTCGCCGACCCGTCAAAAATTCAAAATGGCCGCCACACGGAGACCGGCGATTCAAGGGCAACAAAACTTATACACATCATAAAGGTACATAAGGGGAATCTTTTGAAACAAAAATCTCAAAACTGATCAGACAGTTTTTGAGAAAATGGCCGCCAAAGTCCAAAATTGGCCATTTTTCGTCAAAAATGGCCGCCATTTTGAGAAAAATGCGAAAATCAAAAAACTAAAAAAAAGCCCCGTCTTGAAATATTTTTAGGCATTTTTGTGCAAAATTTCAGAAAAATCCGCCTGTAAACTTTAAAGATACAGCTGTGGACGGACGACGGACGGACGCAACGTGACGGCAATAGGTTATCGGACCATAGGTCCGGTAACCTAAAAAACTAAGAAATACCACCCTCTCGAAATATTTTTGGGCATTTTTGTGCAAAATTTCAGGGAGATTCGATCGTATACTTTGAAGATATTACAGTGGTCCCCCTCTGATACACCCCCCCTTGCCGACGACTTCCCCGTGCAAACGACTTTTTCCCCATGCACGGACAGTTTCTCAATGCTATTGCTCCCCTCGCCAACGACACCCCCGCAATTCCGTTATACGGTGGACCATAAAGGTGCTAACGGTCCCTCAGTAACGACAGTTATCATGCCTTGCGACCGATGCTAATCCACCGTAACGGCAATCAGCTGTCGCTCCTCCCTCCCCCACCCGGGCCGCCTTGTAATCATCGTAATTTCATTCCGGTTCATTGTAGCTGAATAAAGTGTTTGAGAAAACAAACTTGATGTCTTTGATAGCTTTCTGTTGTATTGGTGTACGCTGTAACTGTTGCCATTACAGTCATTCGAACAAAACATCAATCACAGCAGACCAACTCGCTAGCGGCTCCAAAGTCACGTTGAAAGTGACACACGACCTGATTAACCAATTAGGTCCCTTTGTTCATAATGTTTTCTCGAGATACCCAATGACGCGCATCGAGGCAAAAGCAGGTCATGTGAGCAGTTAACTTTTTGTGAAATGCAGACTGTGGGGGTATAAATAACCTCTATTCTTTCTTAGCCATCACACATATCCTAGTGATATCCATTGGATCAAAATGCCTGGCAAACGAAAACATCTGACCCTGTTGGATATCGCCCTTGCTGGGCTTGATTGCCTCGGCAACAGCTCAATGGCTTGTAGAAAACACAGACCAAGGTTTCTGATTTTTTCACGTAAACAATTGTTTTTGAGTGCTTCGTGTGTTCGAAAATTTACGATAATGTATGTCGTAAATAAAATGACAAAATGTGTCTGATTGTTTGATTCACAGTTCGCGAATTCTCACTGGCCGCTATGATGGCGGCGTTAGAAGTTGTCAAATTTTTAGACCGTAATAGAATACAATAAAGAACAACAAACTTTATTCGTGAAGAAAGATCAAAGACAAGTGTATGATCATGTCTTTATTCCATTATTAGTCCAATCAATCACCCTCCAGCTTCAATTAGGATTTAGATTAACGGTGCGAGCGACAGGTTAGCGAGGTGTGACAACTGACTTTTTGCTGTGAAAACAATCGAAGGGTGGGTGGGTCGGTAACATCCCCTCCGTAACGGTTTCCCCGTGTATACGACTTTGACAGCCTGGCAGAAGGGTCAGTCTTATCTAAGGGGGACCACTGTAATGTTGACGGACGACGGACGACGACGGACACAACGCCACGGCAATAGGTTATCGGACCAAAGGTCCGGTAACCTAAAAAGAAGAAGATTTCTGACAAAACCATAAAGGCATTTCTGCCGAAATGCCCTAAATACCTGAAAAATGTTTAATTTTTGACCACTTTCAATAAAATTCATTTTGTCCTAACGACTACTGCGAAACAAAATCTGAGATTTTCCATATTTTATCAATGAACCGGTGTGCATGTTTTTGAAACAAAAAAATATGTGGGTCAATTTACACATCACTTAACGATCAATTTATACATATCTTTATCATGTTTATTAGCAGTCTATTTCATATTAACATGCATCTAGTATCATATCGTACGCCATCTCGTCGTGAATACACATTATGTAGTCTCAAAATTGTAGAGCATTCACAAGTCATGTCGCAGCACAAAATGTCCGGGTACCTTTCTCACCATATGTATCAACAGAAAATTTGGGGAATCTGTGAAGAGCTGCAGTGTGTGAAATTTTCACAAGATCATGAAGATAATCTATGCAGATCCATCGATCGTAAATCCATAGTATCCTTGGACTTTGATTCAGGAGGTATGAGCATAACTAGAGCCGCACTAACCGACATGAACAGACTGGCCGTCACCAAGTGGGAATCTTTGATATCTGGGTATTTTGACAGGTGATAAGAGCTTGAATCGTTCCTGTAACATGGGCTCCAGACGGAAAGCCGAGGGATCAGAAGGGTAGAACAGGTTGTAAACCTGTGCGCAGATCGGTCGTGGTGGCGACGCTACACAGAAATATACATGAAATTACAACATGATACTTTACATCCAAACACATACATTTATTTAACCACTTTAGAAAAATTTACTTACAATTTTGTTCTTCCTTCTGAGAAAGACGTCTCTGAGCCAGAAGCAAGCCAAGTGGTGATCCCAACATGAAGAAATCTGTGACCTCGAATCCAAGTCTGGAGCTCTCTCCACCTTGGCTGCCTGTACTGGTACGTCTAGAGCCAGATGACCGCGTGGCCTGGCAACTAATTTGTGGCACGGTCTCCAGCTTGTCAGCATCAGATGGACACTCGAGTCCTTCACTCGTGTCTGTTACCATCAGTTCAGGCTTGCTCTGACACGGGGAGCTTTCATTTCTTGTTGGGAACAAGCCTGGATCCTCTTCAGATGCATGATCTTCCACAATACAGGGAGTTGCTGGTGCATGGCTACTTTGTCGACAAAGGACATCGTAGGTCAGGGTTGAGCCAAGGCTGTCACCAATGATACACACCTGTGCAACACAACAAAACAGAACAAATCCAGGAACTTTAGCGTAAAACTAGATGATACGGTCGCCAACGACCGCGTGGGTGTATCCCCCTGGGACCTATCATCCCTGTTGCCAAAAATATGTTAATTCAGACAAAATATCATCACTTCCTGGCCAGTGTATTCTATCGATTTCAGTAATAAAAGTTCCGGACCTTAACTACTAAAACTAATGTTAACTTATTCGGTTACAGTCACGAAATCTCCACTGAACAAAACCTCTACCTTGTTTCGCCCAATAACAAATATTTCTTGTCTTAAAGACCTAGTAGCATGCCGATGAAAGTGCTTTTCATTTAGTCCATTATGAATATTTATCTGTAAATTCGAACGAATTTTACAAATACAATCAATGGGTTTCGAGATATTGAATCAAATAGGCACTCCTTCCGTAAATTGCCGAAGATTTTGATCAAGATTTTAGTATGGGTCACGTGGTTTGTGACGTCTTTTGAGGCAGTACTGAAAGTACATGTAGCCAGCAAGGTAAACTGCATGTCGCATATTCATTCTCGTTGTGTATGTTTGACAATTCAAGTGAACGGGTGAGATGGTTGGAATACGGCATTTCTTGTCTTGATATTTAAAATCAGTACTATTCATTCTCCCAGAAGGGAGTTTTATTGAATTGCAAGATGTCCACTATTTGTTGGTTTTCATGTGTTTTCTTTTGAATCTCATGCATTTTGGAATGGTTTTCTATCTTTGAACTGACCGCCCAAATTACGTGTTTTACGTTTTTGGCCAGCCATCAAAGCACAATCTGCCTCATCTGACGTCACGATTACGGAAACTGCCGAAGCTATTTCTTTCATCGGCATGAGAAGGCGATTGCAATACTGGCTCAATATACTCGTTAAAACCAAACTCGGGCTAGACATATTTATTTACATGCATACTAAAACTACATAACAGTGAAAAACATATTTGGCATAGATATAAATGTAAATTGTTGACACCGATAAAAGACAGTTTCCACGTTTCCACTCCCATACTGACACAGATAGTACTGTGACACAACACTGTTTACTTTGTGACAAGGGAGGTGGGAGGGTAAAAGACAAGTTAAAACGCTGTGTGCTGCTAGTAAGCTGGGAATGTCAATTGGCTGTTACGTTACAGAAAGGTCCGGTGCGAGACCGGCCAGTGGCGCCCCCACACGATTTTTGATGACGCTAACCTGCTGGAGGGAACCAGCTGGTGGCGCCCTCATTTGGTTTTAATTCACATCTCTATCGAAATGTGCATTTAAAACCAAACTCGGGCTAGACATATTTATTTACATACATACTAAAACTACATAACAGTGAAAAACATATTTGGCATAGATATAAATGTAAATTGTTGACACCGATAAAAGACAGTTTCCACTCCCAACCCATATACTATAGTGGTACATGTAGTAGTAGACACAATAGGGTTGATATAACCATGACGACATGTGAGATGAACAGGTATTTAAATCAAATATTTATAACTGCTGCCTTCATGACCTTGGCTCGGGTACTGACAGTCGGCTGCAGATAGGCAAACACTGCATCACTGGACCAGTCGCCAATGGATTTCACCATAGCAAGAGATACACCTTGCGATATGAGCCACGTGGCCCCACCACGTCTCAGGCTATGTGTGTTCCAATTTGAGTCGAGACCGATGGATTTTAGCTTTGCTGTCAAGGCCCTCCGAAACTGAGACTGTTTGAGCTTGATTACAGTCCCGGAGCTGTCCATGAGGCTGAGGAGCGGGGCATCCTTAGGCGTGCTGATCGTCCGTCCAAGGAACTGGGTCAGTGTGCAGGTGGGGCACAAGTAACTGTCAGGTATATACGGCAACACAACCTGGTGGGATTTGGACTTAAACTGGATTGTTTTAGATCCGTTGATAGAGAGAATAGCCCCCTCGGCAGCAAAGGAAACATCCTGCCGGAGCGCGGAGACATCACGCGCCTGTTTGCTGTCCGGGGATGTGATGTTACTAACACGCAACAGTTAAAACACTGTGTGCTGCTAGTAAGCTGGGAATGTCAATTGGCTGTTACGTTACAGAAAGGTCCGGTGCGAGACCGGCCAGTGGCGCCCCCACACGATTTTTGATGACGCTAACCTGCTGGAGGGAACCAGCTGGTGGCGCCCTCATTTGGTTTTAATTCACATCTCTATCGAAATGTGCATATTATATGTCGCTGTTATTAATTACCAATTAACGCGAACATCTTTTTATCACTAAATGTCCACAATGCCTTTATCTGAAGAGGAATAAAACCATATAATGGTACCTTGCTACTATGACTTTAACTATTTTTATTGTGGTCAATAATCATGATAATAGACTAGTGAAACTAATGTTAACTTATTCAGTTACAGCCATGAAATCTCTACTGGCCCAAACCTATACCTTGTACAGCCCAATAATAAATGTTTGTTGTCCTAACTATTTTTATCTTGGTCAATAACTATAGTTAATTGACTGGATAAGGTGTTTGAGGTCCGAGGTCGTGTCTGGGCCGTATAGTCCACAAACACTGTATCCAGTCGATTAAGTACCTATCAATATGTCGTGTGGTGTGGGTATAAAAGAAGATGACCACACGTTTTTGTGCATACAATCCGGGATCTTTATTTGGATGCCATACTCTAAGTATTCAAGCACTCGTGTTACTGGCTCGATGACAAGTGTTTCCATCGAATTACCCCAGGAACTTGCTTTCGATGCATTTGCTATTGCCTTTATATAGGCAATCTCTGAACATTACAAGGTCTACTGTTTTCTGATTGGAAGACTAAAACTGACCAATAAAATCATAGGTACTATGGATACAGACATGAAATACAAGTTCGAACAGAAGGCAAATAACAATACACTAACATTTACATAATACTATTATTTTTGGCAGTTAAGATGTTTGAACAGAGACTGCATAACAATACACTGGAATTTACATAATGCTATTACTTTTGGCAATCAAGATGTCTGTTTAATAAAAGGAATCTCACATGAATACAGACAGGATAAGAAGATAATGGCACTAGCTATTGTCTAGGTGTATATGGTGTAATTAAGGAATCATGAACAATAGCGTAAAGAATTACATAATGCCAAAAGGTATACATATCAGCAACACAAACATGGCAATGTCACATATAATCAACTTACAATATCAAAGTGCTTGTGAATAGCCCGACTAAACAATAAATAAAACAGGGAATATCCTGGCTGTCAGGTACACAATACTTGATATACAGTATATTTGATATATGATATAATGATAAATACATTTTGAAACATGGCGATACGACAAATACATGGTTAATTTCATAACGGACCGGTTATCGGGACCAAGTGGCAAATAACGGACCGAGCGGCAGCGAGGTCTGTTATGACCCGGTCCCGATAACTGGTTTGTTATGAAATTAACCATGTATTAACTTGCTTATTACACATCATGTCGAAAGTTAACTACCAGTCAATAGACTGGAAACCATTAGATTTAATTGTTGGGAAGTTTGTTCAAATATAACATTACATCTGTTTCAGTCAATTGTTCGAAAGAAAACATTCTAATTCGGTATTATGAAGTCACTGTGCATGCTAGGAGTGTATGACGCGGCATCGGTATGTTATTCGGTTTACTATAAAAACGTCATTGCGAACTCATATCGGACCAGCAGGTCACATATCAGACCGGGTGGGCTGATATTGTTTGGTGACATACGACAATATCGGATTCGTTGAACTGTGCACGTTACGGTTCAATATCAGTTAGATGTGTAATAACTTATAACTAGACATAAAAGCCTATAGGCTTTGTGGCATCCCCCAATTTTTCTTTTCTTTTCTAATGGTGAAACTTGACTGTTATTATAATACATGTACCAGGATTATTGAACACAGGTGGGAGTGAGAGTTCAAATTATAGCAGTTGCTCACTAGACAAATGTCCATCAGATATTTGCCATCAGAGTATACTTATTCAGTGTGTTCCTGGCTTCCATAATATTCTTCAGCAACATGCTTTTAAAGAATCGCCTCTCATGTTGATAGTACATTTTAATTATATATTTGTTTTAATCATTTTTCTATTGAGAAATATTGAGATTTATTTTAATCTCAATAGGTATTAAATGTACAGACATGACAGACATTCATAATACAAGCCAAAAGGAAATTATTCTGGGTTCTGGCTAAGTAAAACAATGATAATTTGGTCACTGCATGTGAAATACAGCTAAAAAACAAAACAATGATAATTTGGTCACTGCATGTGAAATACAGCTAGAAAACAAAACAATGCATGTAGTTTCATCCAGATAAACACAGTGCTGTTTTAACTGAATACAATGAACAATTGACTGGCAACCAAGGCCCAGGCAGACCTTCAAAGCTGTTATCTTCAGCTTGGGTCATCATTATATAACCACTTATTGTTTTCTTTAGAAAGGGAAGGAGGGCATTGTTCCAACCTGTTGGTGTTAGTATAGTAAACTGGGGTGAGGGGACAGGAGAGGGGGGGGGGGGGGCGTGGGGGCAGTGCATACAAGTCACTGATACATTGCTACATTTATATGCAGATTAGACTGGCTGACAGTGGAGGTGGGGGAGGAAGAGGGGGGGTATTGCCTTATCACTTACTGAACTGACTGCAGTTGATGTATTTAACTACAGGTTGTGTAGATCAGTGGCCGTCTGATAGGCAAGTTTACTGTTTGCTGGACATGTATAGATAATCGGTCAGTGGGATTGTCTGCTGGACATATCACAAGGCATTCAAGCAATGAATCAGCAAAAATTCTTTCAAGCTCTAGGTTGAAGGTCGTTTGACGGATTGATCCCAAAATCAATAGGGTTCTTCCCTGGTGGTATATGAACCTCTATGCAATGATTTGCAGCCATGGCATAAATACTTTTTGAGTTATCATCCGGAAACCAAGTGTCAAAAAATCAACCTTGATTTCATCCTCACGGACCTCGGATCCGGCTCAAAAACAATAGGGTTCTTCCACATATCATTTCTGACCAGTGGTAAAAATTTGATAAAGATACATCGAGGCAAACTAAAGTTATCGTCCGGAAACCAAACGGCGGAAGAAAAAAAAAAGAGAAAGAAAAAAAAAAAAGAAAAAAAAAAAAATAGACAAAAACATAAGGCTTCCCGATTTTCAATCGGGATGCCTAATTATATGCCACATCATGATATGCATACCCCTCGGGTCGATATGAAGGAGGTCAATACCGCAATTTATCGGACCGATTGCACTCTGTGTAATCCATTGTAGCATTTTCGTAGGCATATATATATATATATAACTAGACGCTTCCGGTTGCCTACGACCGCTTGGGTGTATCCCCCGTAGCCCTATCATCTCTGTTGCCCCAAATATATCACTGTCAAGTGTGAAAAACTAGAGCAAGGGCTAAAAAAGATTACCAGAGAAATGTTAAATCTCAAGTCACAACTGTTTTCTTTTCCCCACCAAAATTGCTGCACTGATTTTCCGAGGTTATTGAAGGTCGAATTCAAAATCACCACTGAAATCTCTTTATATGAATTTCCATTCGACATGTTTGATAAAATAACGAAAATACAGATAGATCAATCTTTTCACCTATTTATATTTCAACTCTGAATATTTTACAAACTTGTTAACTTATTTGATCACAGCCATAAAATCTCTACTGGACAAAGCCTTCACCTTGTTGAGCCCAATAATAAATATTTCTTGTCTTAACTATTTTCATTGTGGTCAATAATAGACTTAACATGTAAAAATAAAGTTAACTTATTCGGTTACACCCAGAAATTTCTACCGGACAAAATCTTAACCTTGTTGAACTCAATAATAATTGTTTCTCATCTTAACTATTTTTATTGAGGTCAATAATAGACTTAACTAGCAAAAAAAATGTTAACTTATTTGGTTACAGACATAAAATGTCTACTGGACAGAATCTTTACCTTGTTGAGCCCAATAATAAATATTTCTTGTCTTAACTATTTTTATTGTGGTCAATAATAGACTAAACTAGTAAAAATAATGTTAACTTATTCAGTACACCCATGAAATCTGTACTGGACATACTTTCACCTTGTTGAGCTTAATAATAAATATTTCTCATCTTAACTATTTTTATTGTGGTCAATAATAGACTTAACTATTTTTTATTGTGGTCAATAATAGACCTAACTAGTAAAAAAAAATGTTAACTTATTCGGTTACACCAATGAAATTTGTACTGGACAAAACATTTACCTTGTTGAGGTTAATAATAAATATTTCTTGTCTTAACTATTTTTATTGTGGTCAATAATAGACTTAGCTATTAAAAATAATGTTAACTTATTCAGTTACACCCATAAAATCTGTACTGGACAAAACCTTTACCTTGTTGAGCTTAATAATAAACGTTTCTCGTCTTAACTATTTTTATTGCGGACAATAATAGACTTAACTAGTAAAACTAATGTTAACTTATTCAGTAATATTGTCCTGTTTTCACTGAAAACTTCAGTTCTCCATTCTGAACAAGAAACCGGTGTCATTACCTTCCATTGTACAGGCTATTGGAATGATCGTACATGTCAAAATGGATATTTCAAAATTCTGTAATAAGTTAGGCTGTTAACATATTAATATTTACATGATCATTCTAAAAAACGACTGGTTTCGTGTGACAGCCCTCCCCAACAACACTTCCAAATATTATCGAGATTCGTCGAAAATTGCCATCTGTAGAGCGTTCACAAGCCATGTGTCTCAAACAGGCTGTTTTCAATGCAAAATGTGTCCCCAAACGACCAATTCAGTTGCCACGGCAACCAAAATCGACTGGTGTCGGGATCTTACCATAATATATGTGCCTGCAAAAAATAATGGTGATCGGGTGAGAATTGCGTCCTGTAGCGCGTTCACAAGCCATGTGTCTCAAACAGGCTGTTTTCAATGCAAAATGTGTCCCCAAACGACCAATTCAGTTGCCACGGCAACCAAAATCGATTGGTGTCGGGATCTTACCATTATATATGTGCCTGCAAAAAATGATGGTGATCGGGTGAGAATTGCGGCCTGTAGCGCGTTCACAAGAAAATCTCAGCGGACGCGGACGCGGACACGGACGACGAAGCCAAATCCATAGTATCCGCCGAACTTTGTTCGGGGGATACAATAAGGCATATATATAATAATCATGATAATAGACTTAACTAGTAAAACTAATGTTAACTTATTCAGTTACAGCTATAAAATCTCTACTGGACCAGACCTATACATTGTAGAGCGCGGATAATAATATATGTTTCTTGTTTTAACTGTTTTAACTGTTTTTATTGTGGTCAATAATAGACTTAACTAATAAAATTAATGTTAACTTATTCAGTTACAGCCATGAAATCTCTACTGGACAAAACCTTTACCTTGTAGAGCCCTATAATAAATGTTTCTTGTTTTAACTATTTTTATTGTGGTCAATAATAGACTTAACTAATGAAATTAATGTGAACTTATTTAGTTACAGCCATGAAATCTCTACTGGACCGAACCTATACCTTGTAGAGCCCTATAATAAATGTTTCTTGTTTTAACTATTTAAAACATTTATTGTGGTCAATAATAGACTTAACTAATAAAATTAATATGAACTTATTCAGTTACAGCCATGAAATCTCTACTGGACCAAACCTGTACCTTGTAGAGCCCTATAATAAATGTTTCTTGTTTAAATCACAACTCTCGGGCATATGACATTTATTATTCACACTAATACTACATCAGAGAATATATGAATTGTACAACAAGCATATGCATGGATATTTGTGAACATAGTATCTACATAGCAACATTATAAATGCAACATCATAAATGTACGGTAAAAATTTCTAAAATGTTCTAAAAATCGTGTGCAGTCCGTATAACATTCCAGGGAGGGTGGGCGGGTGACACGAAAGTCCACAGGCGGTCAGCTTGACCATGCATGCGTGGCGAAGTGAACACACTGACGCTGGCCACAGGCTGCCCAGGCGACGGTCCACCAAGCTGAAGTGGCGCCCTCAAGTAGATATTTAATTACAGTTTCCTGAAACTTACATTTTAACTATTTTTATTGTGGTCAGCAATAGACTTACCGTATTTATTCAATTAGTTCGAACACTCTAATAATTCGAACACCAAAAATTATTCAAGAAAATAATTTTCAAATTGACTCGTTTAGTTCGAACAGTCAAATTTACGATCGAAATTTCGATTGAAACAATGAACGAAATCAACTTGTCAGCTGCCAAAACATACAACTCGCCAGGTGGCAGCACTACGAAATGAGTAATCAGCGATATATTCGCCAGGTGGCAGTGATCGCAATTAGGCCTTCCAGTGCTAGGGTATATGACAAAAAGCGCGGACCTCATAGTGCCAGGCGGTTTGCGGGCCATGATTGAAGATTTTCCGAGTCGAGTGTAGCACTATTCACGGGCAGAGCCCTATTGCACCACAGGCTAAAATGTTTCAATCTAAGATTTGGCGCCAAAAGTCCCAAAAGGGGATATTTCCCGGATTATGACATCACACCCATCATCAGCTGATTGCATGATGCTCCCTGATAGGCTAATTTGAGTGGAAGCTTTGTAGCATGACAAAACTGCACCATGATGACAATGTAAACAAACAGCTGTCAAGTGACAAAGTATGGAATTAACTTAAAAGTGAGGGACATAAATCGTTGGAAACAACTGAGATGGGAAGAAAATGATACACATTGTGTATTTCATGCATTAAAACCATGTTTTGTTCTGAAATAAGTTCATAAATCCTGACCCACTGTGACAGGGTGTCAGGCGAATACCGTTGTCGGCTCAGGAAGGGACTAGCACTTAAGGGGTTGTTACCCTCGCCATATTTTAGTCAGTGATGCGCACTGAATATTTTTAAAAATGTTTTTTCTTGAAGAAAAGAACACATATTTCACATAAATGTTATATTATCATGTTAATAACTAATTTGAAGCATTTTACGCGCAGTCATTATGCATCTTATGTTAAAATTGTTGAAATTGATTACCAAAATTTCGGGACATCGGTTCTGGTGGAAAAAGTCGATTACGAATGTTCCTAGTATTTTTCTGAGCATTACTACATATGCTAGTTTATGAGCCGAGAAATATTTTTTTGAAATTCAAATCCATTGCATCACAAATGATTTTTGAAGCTAGACATTTATGGACAACTAGAAAAATTTTCCCAAGTGGCCAGCACAGGCACTATTTTTTAACCCTTCAAGACACTGCCACAGTGAGAGGGAGACTTCAATATCATATGCTCCACTGTGCACAATTCACACTGGCCTTTACATGCAGACTGCTACATGCTAGGGCTTCTGTGTGCATTGGGCCATGACACTACTCTATTCACCTGATCAATGCAAATAATAACCCGTATTTCCAAAGTGACAGTTATAAGTTTAAAACTTCTGGGGAAGTAACATCTTCTTGCATTTGGCATAATTCATAACACTCTGTGTTCATCGAATAACTAACAGTACATGTATGTCTTCACTGACCCTATTGTGCATAATGCTCGGTCTATGCATACAAAGAACACAAACCCCAAGCTAGATACAGGATACATCCTGATCCGAATAACATGTAAATGTAGATATCACCAGGCTTTTGATTCATTGTCATCATGATTACATGTGACATTAAAGTATCATTATTGCACATGGGTTGTGTCAACATAATTGATGTGAAATTCACACAGTGGTAGCATTTTATTAGTACAATTCATCTTTTGACATACATGGATCACAGGTATGATATCCAACATACCAGACAAGAAATGTCATGAATAAATAGTGTATTTGGTAGTATACTCCTTATCCATATGTTTATCTTACAAAGTTTGTACATGGAAGGTGAACAAGAACAAAATAAATCAAATATAATACCAATCAAAAAAATTATGAATTTATCATAATTGGCAAACAATATTGCACATGGCCACTTGATACACTGCCATTCAAATCTTCATAATGTATTTCTGACCTACACATGTGTATCAATAACAAATTTTTGATACATACAATGTGTTGGCCACTTTATCCAATAAAATATAAAATATGAAAATATTATTAATTGGCCATTGAATCCCCAAATTGCTGTTGTATAAGATATCCAATTGCCTTATAGTGACATTACAATACCCAAAATGGTGGTGTGCAGTTCTGTACAGGTGTTTCAGAATTACAGATCCAACATGCAGCTAATTTGAATGTATATATGTTGTTTTAATATACATGTATATATTGGTGCAAACTTCAAAACACAAGTTGTTGTTATGCTCTGACATCCATATCTTTGGCCAACTGAATGATTGCTCCTGGGTGCCTGTCATTGGGGGATCAGTCAAGTGGTGTGGAGCTGCTATTGCCTGTCTTATGATTGAGACTTGAACCAGGATTTATGGAGCTTCTGGTTGTGTTGTCTTCTGGTTGAGCTGTCAGGAAAGTGGTGTGGAGTTGTCAACAACATCTGGAGTCATCTGGAGTCAGAAAAATATGAGATGATGGATTTGTCACATGGCACTCTAATCTGTTGCTGATACCAATCACATTGCCTTGAATTGATCATTGGAATATTACAATCAAGTAAACTTCTTGATTTAGAGAAATATATATATGTTGGTGATATGAATAACTCATATAGTTGCTTATTGATAATGACCTTATATACTTGTGCCAATCAGGGCACCTGATTTAAATTTCTTGACATATATAGATATACATCTACATACAGTTTCATTTTGTTATCGAAATGTATTCAACCACGAACTTATGGAATAGGTACTCAAAGATACTTGATCAGTGTTGATAGAGACGGGGCTCCAATATACAGAATGCTTAAATTACATGTACGTACCTGAACAAATATAATATTATATTACCTATTTGTGAAAATGAACTCCCATTGTGCAAGAAGGGTCGAAAGAGGGTTAATAATCCGCCCCAGGACATGTGCTCGACGATTTTCCGTGTGGTTCCATGCAAATCACTGACCGAGACTGGACGTGAGCAGCTAGCGAGTATTGCTCTTCACATTGAACTCAAAACTCCGTGCACGGATTTCAACGGCTTTCTCACCGGAGCGAATACAAACTCACGTGGTGAGCGATATGTCAGTTATCTTCTGGAAACATGGTTTTCAATGTTTGTCATTCCCCGATCTACAACAATTCTTTGTCCATGAACTAATATGTCTTCGATTATGTACATAATTCTGGGATTACCTCCGTCATATGCCGATATACATGCATAACACATGGAACTGTTGGTGCCTCGCGGGAAAACATTTGGAGACGAAGCTACCGAATCTCATAGTCGCAAAATATGGTCTTCACAACCGAAGGAAATATTCCGAGGATGACCGCTACCAATTGATATTACAAAACACATGTAATGTGTCGTACTGCGAACATTCCCTGCCGTAGTCCCGTTCAGTATTCAGAAAATGGATTATTTGGTGTGATCAATGGATCAGACAGATTACCAGAATCGACATGACCAAAGATAAGTCTCGCGTAAGGATACATTAAACTTTGACCTGGGAAATATGTAAACACGATTTCGTGGCACCTGACGTTGAAAGAAGCCGATGTTCAGACTCAATTTTACGGGAGAAAACGCAATGTCACATGGCTGTGGATAGCTCGTTATGGAGTCTACGATGTACCAATCCCAAGTAAGTCAGCTATTCTTTGAAAATCATCAAAATAATGGATGATATTTCAAGTCTGTGTGTTGTCCAAATCCACGTGATATTTTGAAAATGGCGCATTTCGTAAATGTGTCAAAAACAGTCGGACATTTTGTGACAAATGTAGGCGGTAAATTCAAAAAGTAATTCTCGGCTCATAGACACTGACTGCTCCACTATGTAAAAAGTCGATGTATTCTAAAGATTACGTGGTTGATATTGAGAACGGATGTACCAACTTTATCGTTATGATCCGGAATGATCCAGACGTTTCAGGTCGAAGATTGTATTTTTCTAAAACAGGAAAATGACTCCTCTATTCACTCCAACTGCAAAAAGGCACTTCGGACTACCAGAAGTTTTATGACAAATGCTCATATTTTGTATGCGGTACTAAAGTCGTGAAATTTACTGCCAACAATCGGCAGGGTTTCACCATCTTAACTCTGTTATTGGGCTGAACTAAGTCGAGTGACTCGATTGCACTTGCAATATGACTAGAATCTAGCATCAATGCGAGATTATAAATTACAGTTACCCGGCGATTTAGCAGCCAGTTATTCAAGTTTTTTTTTTAAAATGCTAGTTGTCTGCAGTTAACCTATCAATCGTACAGGTCCTAACCAGCCAGCATGAGCGGCATCTGTCAACTCGCGTAGGCCTATCTGCCATGGCATGATCGATCTGGGTTTGGGATTTTTTTTCGTTTTGACGGACGATTTTATCGTGAATCTAATAATTAGAACATTTCAAAATTTAATAATTTTTAGCTGTTCGAACTAATTGAATAAATACGGTAACTAATGAAATTAATGTGAACTTATTCAGTTACAGCCATGAAATCTCTACTGGACCAAACCTATACCTTGTAGAGCCCTATAATCATGATAATAAATGTTTCTTGTTTTAACTATTTAAAACATTTATTGTGGTCAATAATAGACTTAACCAATGAAATTAATGTTAACTTATTCAGTTACAGCCATGTAATTCAGGGTATTGGAATGATCACACAGGTCAAAGTGGGTATTTTAATGGTTGTATTAAATTAACCTGTTAACTATTTATTATTTATTTGATCAATCTGAAAAACAATAGGTTTCGTGAGACTGTCTTTCTCATCAAGCCTGTGCGATTTCATCATCATTCAACGAGAACTCTCACCTGTAGAGCGTTCACAAACCAAGTGTGCGAACATTGTTAGGGGGATACAATAATTGATGGACTGTGGGTAATTGATAATAAACTTTTGTGCAACCCACAAAACAAAAATTAATCCATGTTACTCATCAATATTGTTCATTCAGAACCATATACATGTACTGTAATTACACATATTTTCGCATGCACATATTGTCGCGAATTGCCCCATACAGACATATTCGCAAAGCTTTATTTTTGCGAACGAAAAAATTCGTAAATTTGCGATCATGATGTCATATTTACCCACCGATAAACCCCTCACATTCACACCTGTAACGGCCGGCCATATGTCAAACTAGACGCTTCCGGTCGCCTACGACCGCTTGGGTGTATCCCCCGTAGCCCTATCATCCCTGTTGCCCCAAATATATCGCTGATGTACATTGTGAGTGTGAAACCTTTCAAGCTTATTGAAGGTCGAATTCAAGATCACGAAATTACAGCCAGATAAAAGTTTTCACCTAAAGCTATATTTCAACTCAGAATATTTGAAAAAACTTGGTTCCAAGTTGCGAGATGACTAAATTGGAGCCAGATCGAACTTTTCACTATAAGTTATATTTCAACTCATACTATGTGCCAAACTTGGTTCCAAGTTGAAATTCAAAGTAAAAGTTGACCAAAACTACATTTCAAGATGACGAAATTGGAGCCAGATCAACTTTTAACCATAGTTTAAATTTTAATTCATAATATGTGCCAAACTTGGTTTCAAGTTGAAATTCGAAGTAAAAATTTACTTTACTGGTAAAAATAATGTTAACTTATCCGGTTACACCCATGAAATCTCTACTGGACAAAAATTTTAAATTGTTGAGCTCAATAATAAATGTTTCTTGTCTTAACTATTTTTCTTGAGGTCAATAATAGACTTAACTAGTAAAAATGATGTTAACTTATTCGGCTACAGCCATGAAATCTCTACTGCACAGAAGCTTTACCTTGTTGAGCCCAATAATAAATGTTTCTTGTCTTAGCTATTTTTATTGTGGTCAATAATAGACTTAACTAGTAAAAATAATGTTAACTTATTCGGTTACACCTGTGAAATCTCTACTGGACAAAACCTTTACCTTGTTGAGCTCAATAATAAATGTTTCTCGTCTTAACTATTTTTATTGTGGTCAATAATAGACTTAACTAGTAAAACCAATGTTAACTTATTCAGTAATATTGTTCTTTTTTCACCAAAAACATCAGTTCTGTATTCTGAACAAGAATCCAGTGCAATTTGCTTTCATAGTACAGGTTATTGGAGTGATCACACATGTCAAAGTAGGTATTTTAATTGTTGTAATAAGTTAACCTCTCAAACTTATTAATATTTATTCGATCATTCTGAAAAACAATAGGTTTCGTGTGATGGTCTTTCTCATTGAGCCTGTGCGATTTCATCATCATTCATTGAAAACTCCCACCCGTAGAGCGTTCACAACCCATGTGTGTTAAACAGGCTAATTTGAGCACAAAATGTTACGCCAATCGGCTATTTTGGTTGCTATGGCAACCAAAATCGATAGGTGTCCAGATCTCACCATAAGACATGTCCATATGAATTATTATCAAAATCGGTTCATATTTTTTTCACAAGAAAGTGTCTGCGGACGCGGACGCGGACGCGGACGCGGCGGCGGCGGCGGCGGCGGCGGCGGCGGCGCGACGATCGTAAATCCATAGTATCCGCCGAACTTTGTTCGGGGGATACAAATAGTATTATTAACTACTGTCACCATGAAGTTGGTTCTGCCAATCATTGATGATGACTAGGGGGTGATTGTATCAACAACCCCAATGTTGGTGTCTGTGGACACTGACCAAAAGCAATGAACCGTGATCGTGTATTTTTTGGGGAGATGCGCTAGTTGAAATAGTCACAGTCAAATGACTGCATATTGTTTCTTCCATTGGTGTTCAAACTTCGATTATAATCCACTAGCATGGGCTCGTGTCATTTTGAGTTCAAATTTTGTAACACCTGTCATAATCTCTGTAACAGTATGTAAGCAAAAGCAAATGCAACAGAGTAATTTCGCAGTGGATTCACCCTGACTATTATTACACGACCAGAAACAGATGACACTCGTCTCGGTACCGGTATTAAATACGTGCATAATAACTTGTAAAATGAAAAGTATGATATAGATCTGCATGATATGATTTTGTTGCTATAGCAGACGAGACAATAGTACTATAACCAGCAGAATTCTTTTATTGTTATTTCACTCATTAGACAATGTCCAGCGGTCCTGTTTTATGGACACAAGGTGTGATCTCCTGATTAACAAAATCTCCGTTAACGACCTTGAGGCATTTATTGCCCCCGGCACATAATTTTGGTGATCATAGACCATGTGGTCAGTGTGATATAACCAGCAGAATTCTTTTAATGTTATTTCACTCATTAGACAATGTCCAGTGGTCATGTTTTATGTGATTCACAGTCACAGGACTCAAAATGGTATATCCAATATGTACAATTACGTAACGCTGTTCAGTATAAAAAGAAAGCAGCAAAGATCGACTACATTAATTGTAAGGTTTCTGAACATCGAAATGAGCCAAAAAAATGTGGAAATTTCTTAAAAGTATGGGCACATCATCAAAATGTAATGTACAACCTGGTAATATTGGTTTGAATATCAATGATGAAACATGCTATGACCAATCACGAGTGTGTAATAAGTTTAATGAATTTTTCACCACTGTGGCTACAAATCTGGTAAACAAGTTACCTCTCGGTACTGGAAACTATGGTAAATCTCATGTACATTCCTTCTATAACACTATGAACAATGTATTCTGTCTCTCTCAGGTACCCGAGGAGAAGGTGTGCAGTATCTTGTGTAATCTAAATTCGAGCAAGGCTACCGGTTTAGATCAGCTGTCCCCCAAGTTTGTTAAAGATGGTGCCGAGCTCATTTCTAAACCCCTTACCCATATTCTAAATTTATCTCTCTCTTCAGGACAAATTCCAGATGATCTTAAAATGGCTAGAGTAACGCCTCTGCACAAGAAGAATACAAAAACAGATCCTGGTAACTATCGGCCTGTCTCAATCCTAACCACCATCTCGAAATTGTTTGAGGGAGTAGTATATGACCAACTCTATTGCTACCTCTCGGAAAAGGAACTCCTGTATGAGTTCCAGTCAGGTTTTCGGTCGACATTCTCAACTGAAACCTGCCTGATCCACCTAACGGATTACATTAAAACGGAGCAAGACAAAGGCAATTTCATAGGGATGGTATTGCTGGACCTTCAAAAAGCCTTTGATACGGTGGATCATGACATACTTCTCATGAAGCTTGAAGCGATAGGGCTTCACTCCTCGGCTGTTAGGTGGTTTGCCTCCTACTTACAGGAAAGACAGCAGTTGGTGGAACTGGGGAACACCAAATCTGACCCAGCAAATATAACGTGTGGTGTTCCTCAAGGATCTATACTTGGTCCTCTGCTGTTTTTAATATATGTCAACGATATTGTCTCAGCCGTTCAATGTGAACTGCTACTTTATGCAGATGACTCAGCCCTAATAGTGGCAGATAGGAGTCCTGAGGCTATCCAACATAGATTATCAAGGGAATTGGAATCAATCAGGGAATGGCTGATTGATAATAAGCTCTCCCTACATCTCGGCAAAACTGAGTCCATTCTCTTCGCCACGAAGAGAAAACTCGTCAAAACTAAATCCATTCAGGTGCAATGTGCGGGCAATAATTTAACATGTCAACAGCATGTTAAATATCTGGGCATTACTTTAGATCAATCCCTCAGTGGGGAAAGCATAGTGGACAATATAGTTAAAAAGTCCAATGCTAAACTCAAGTTTCTATATCGGCAGACAAATCACGTCTCACGAGAAACGAAGAAACTACTCGTATCTGCCCTAATTCAGAGTCACTATGACTATGCCAGTACATCATGGTATTCTGGATTGACCAAAAAGCTCCAAGATAGACTACAGGTCTCCCAGAATAAACTTATTAGGTACATTCTTAGCACACCGGCCAGTACCCATATTGGTGCTGCGGAGTACAGGCAAGCAGGTATATTACCAGTGAGTAAGCGTTTTATCCAGTTGAAGCTCAACCTAGTTTTCAAAATTCTAAATGGTATCGCCCCTAAGTTCCTAACTCAAGGCTTCAACTATTCTAGTTCGCAACATTCAATAAACACAAGATCCAGTACATTTTCTCTGCAGGTACTTTATGTTAAATCTAATGGTAAATCCACTTTTATAGTTACTGGTATCCAGGCCTGGAATTGTCTTCCTGTCGGTATAGCTACCACCCAATCGTTGCTAATTTTTAAAAGAGCTGTTAGAGCTCATCTTTTTAATCAAATCACTTACCAGGAACAACAAACTTTTATATATGGTTAATTCTTATGTGGTCTTTTGTTCTAGTCATCATTATTCCTAGTCATATAATTTACACCTGTTTTCAAAGTTAAATATAATCTTTACTATGATTATAATTTTTTCAGTGTATTATTATTATTATTTTACATGTTTAAATTATTATTATTATTATTATTATTATTATTATTATGTTTACAAAACCATATATACAATTTATACACTGTTTAGTCTAGTCTTTGTTAAGCCATGGCTGTCATGTGATACTCTGGGACCACAATGGAAACAAGTGTTCAACACTTTTTTGTGTTATCCTGGTTTTTTATGCCTGTCCATATTTATATTTCATATATTTATGTATGTTGCATTTTAAACTGAATAAATCAAATCAAATCAAAAATATGTCTTCTAAACGCTGGTACGCTGGTACACTGGTACGCTGGCACGCTTGTACACTGGTACGCTGGTACACTGGTATGCTGGTACACTGGTAGGCTGGTACACTGGTACGCTGGTACACTGGTACGCTAGTAT
The DNA here is from genome assembly GCA_949152475.1 of Terebella lapidaria. Lineage (NCBI taxonomy): Eukaryota > Metazoa > Annelida > Polychaeta > Terebellida > Terebellidae > Terebella > Terebella lapidaria. Next base: position 51,487,560 of record OX424556.1, on the reverse strand, counting down.
GAATATAATTCTATCCAAATAATCAAAAAAACCTCAGTGTTTGTATTTTTCGCACGCGAAAAAACACTGTGTCACCATCATATTCAGACGTATTTCTTACCGACAATATAACAAACTCATAGAATACGGCTGTCGGACAAATCCTTTCCAATTAACGTCCATTGCCTGTATTTGGCACTGCATTTGTCAAATTCAACCATTTGAGACACTGTGATTACTGTGATTTTGCACTGACAATGACCACAAGGGTGGATCCGAGATTTAGGCAGAGGGGGGGGGGGGGGGGGGGGGAGCGTGTGCAAAACAAACCCTTTGCTATTGTGGGTATGAGGTCCCCTAGCTGAAGCCAGAAACCTTTTTACGTTTTAGGGTAGCTTCTTGGCCTCGCCTATGTATAATCTCGACATAACTACCCACTGATGCTCCTGCTCTGTAAAGTAAACCAGTATGATCACCCTGTTCTCAAATACATTCGATAATTTTTCGGCGTGGGGTGGGTCGGCTTGGATTGACGTGACCGTCACGGGTCATAATAGGTCGTTTTTTTAGTGCGTAGTTGTAATCAGTATAAGCATGGTTGTCCATTTGTATAAATAGTAAAAAAAAATCTTGTGTTAATAGAAATAAACAACTAGACGCTTCCGGTCGCCTACGACCGCTTGGGTGTATCCCCCGTAGCCCTATCATCTCTGTTGCCCCATATACCGTATTCGCGCGCATACAGTCGCATGTGCGTATAGTCGAAGGTGTGCGTATATTTCGAATATACGCACATGTGCTTGTGGTTGAAAAAAAAATCAAAATCAAGAATGACAGTAAAAAATTTTTGATCGCAAGATCATCGGTTCCATGTCATGTACTTGACTGATTTCATGCAATCGTGACTTCGTCAGTTCGTGTCAATCGCGGCTAGCGGCTGTGTCCGCGGTCAATGGATTGCAAACTGTCAAATAGGCCCCAAAGTTGTGATGTTGATTGCCTAATTACGGTTGAGTGTAATTGACACTTGTGATTTTGTTTGACATCTTATGATCGGGATGTGTCATTCCTGTTCATGAGTGTGGAATAAACATCTTGAAAAGCCCTCGTTTCGTTCGTGTTTGTGATGTTTGCTGCCCAGCAGGCAGTTGCCATTTTTCTAGCAAGTACTCATTAATATTCATGAGCTGATTCACAGTCCAACCAATCAAAAGTTACCTTTCAAAACGAATCAGCCAATGGTGAAAGGCCAGATATGACATCATAAAAATCCCACCAATCAGGCTGTTTGTTTCACTTTCTTCTTCCAAGTGACATGTGGATTTGTTTTGAAATAGCAACGAACCAAACAACAAATTATATTTGTTTCCCGAAGTCCCAACAGCTTCACACAACAATATATTATACATCATGCATATACACCAACACAAGTACCGATGTCTGAATTCATTGTGCACCAAACCATGTAATTGCAATTGACGAGTTGGGCGGTTTTGACAATCGTGTCGGCCTCGTATAACTGTCAAACTATCTGAGCCTGATCAGATGGATATGCAGTCAACCCCTTATCGAAAACAATCGCACATGTGCGTATGTACGAAATATTTTCCAAATTATAAGTGGCCTAAAACAAGCAAATTTCGGATAAACGCACATGCGACTGTATGCGCGCGAATACGGTATATCACTGTCAAGTGTGAAAAACTAGAGCAAGGGCTAAAAAAGATTACCAGAGAAATGTTAAATCTATGGAACGCCGGTACGACATGCGAGAAGCAACATGCGAGCAGTGACAAGCGACATGCGAGAAGCAACAAGTGAGAAGCGACATGCGACCTGCACACTATAAACTATGACTTATTCCGTATTAAACCATGGTTTAATACGAAAAATTGTGTAGGATTTTCAAGTTGCATTTTGTTTCACTTAAGTCGCAGTTTGTAAAATTAACTCGCATGTCGCATGTCGCAGTTTATAGCTCGCAGGTCGCACATGTCACAGTTTATAGGCTAACTCATGTTCATGTGGGCAATATTTCTTGCATGTCACATGTCGCTTGTCACATGTCACTTCTCGCATGTCGCACCGGCTTTCCATATAAATCTCAAGTCACAACTGTTTTCTTTTCCCCACCAAAATTGCTGCACTGATTTTCCGAGGTTATTGAAGGTCAAATTCAAAATCACCGCTGAAATCTATTTATATGAATTTCCATTCGACATGTTTGATAAAACTAGACGCTTCCGGTCGCCTACGACCGCTTGGGTGTATCCCCCGTAGCACTATCATTCCTCATGCCCCAAATATATTACTAATAAGTGATAAACTAGAACAAAGGATAGAGAAGATTACCAGAGAAATGTAAAATCTTAGGCCACAACTGTTTTTTTTTCCACCAAAATTGCTAAATTAATCTTTCAAGATTATTGAAGGGCGAATTCAAGATCACCACTGAAACCAATGCATATGAATGTCCATTTCGAGATGTTCGATAACGAAAACGAAATCACAGCCAGATCAAACTTTTCACCTAAAGTTATATTTCAACTCAGGATTTTTGACATACTTGGTTCCAAGTTGAAATTCAAAAAAAAAATTGACCAAAACTGCATTTCAAGATCACGAAATTGGAGCCAGATCGAACTTTTCACCATAAGTTATATATCAACTCATAATACGCGACAAACTTGTTTCCAAGTTGAAATTCAAAGTAAAAATTGACCAAAACTGCATTTCACGATAACAAAATTGGAGACAGATCGAACTTTTCGCCATAAGTTATATTTTAACTCATAATATGTGCCAAACTTGGTTTCAAGCTGAAATTCAAAGCAAAAGCTTACCAAAACTGCATTTTCAAGATGACGAAATTGGAGCCAGATTAAACTTTTTACTACAAGTTATATTTTGACTCATAATATGTATCAAACGTGGTTTCAAGTTGAAACTCAAAATAAAAGTTGACCAAAACTGCAGTTCAAGATGATGAAATTCGAGCCAGATCAATGTTTTAGTAAAAATAATGTAAACTTATTCAGTTACACCTAGATATCTCTACTGGACAAAACCTTTACCTTGTTGAGCTCAATAATAAATGTTTCTCGTCTTAACTATCAATATTGAGGTCAATGATAGATTTAACTAGCAAAAATAATGTTAACTTATTTGGTTACAGCCACAAAATCTCTACTGGACAGAACCTTTACCTTGTTGAGCCCAATAATAAATATTTCTTGTCTTAACTAATTTTATTGTGGTCAATAATAGACTTAACTAGTAATAATAAGGTTAACTTATTCGGTTACACTCATGAAATCTGTACTGGACAAAACCTTCACCTTGTTGAGCTTAATAATAAATGTTTCTCATCTTAACTATTTCAATTGTGGTCAATAATAGACTTAACTAGTAAAATTACCGTTAACTTATTCGATAATATCGATCTGTTTTCACTAAAAACATCAGTCCTCTATTCTGAACAAGAATCCAGTGCTATTTGTTTTCATAGTACAGGGTATTGGATTGATCACAGATGTTCAAGTCGGTATTTTAACGGTCGTAATAAGTTAGTCCGTTAACTAATTAATATTTATTCGATCATTCTGAAAAACGATAGGTGTCGTGTGAGGGTCTTTCTCTCCGAGTCTGTGCGATTTCATCATCATTCATCGAAAACTCCCACTCGTAGAGCGTTCACAAGCCATGTGTGTTAAACAGGCTAATTTGAGCACAAAATGTGTCACCAATCGGCCAATTTGGTTGCTATGACAACCAAAATCGATTGGTGTCGGGATCTTACCATAAGATGTGTCTGTATGAAAAATTATTAGAATCGGTTAAGATTTGCAACCTGTAGTGCGTTCACAAGAAAGTGTCTGCGGACGCGGACGCGGCACGACGAAGACAAATCCATAGTATCCGCCGAACTTCGTTCGGGGGATACAATAACGAAAATACAGATAGATCAATCTTTTCACCTATTTATATTTCAACTCAGAATTCTTAACAAACTTGGTTCCAAGTTGAAATTCAAAGTAAAATTTGACCAAAAATGCATTTCAAGATGACGAAATTGGAGCCAGATTGAACTTCTCACCATAAGTTATATTTCGATTCATAATACATGTATGTGCCAAACATGGTTTCAAGTTGAAATTCAAAGTACCGTATTCGCGCGCATACAGTCGCATGTGCGTGTAGTCGAAGGTGTGCGTTCGAATATACGCACATGTGCTTGTGATTGAAAAAAAAATCAAAATCAAGAATGACAGTAAAAAAATTTTGATCGTAAGATCATCGGTTCCATTTCATGTGCTTGACTGATTTCATGATATCGTGACTTCGTCAGTTCGTGCCAATCGCGGCTGTGTCTGCGGTCAGTGGATTGCAATCTGTCAAATAAGTTGTGATGTTGATTGCTTACGGTGAGTGTAATTGACACTTGTGATTTCGTTTGACATCTTATGATCGGGATATGTCATTTTTGTTCATGAGTGTGGAATAAACATCTTGAAAAGCCCGTGTTTCGTTCATGTTTGTGATGTTTGCCGCCCAGCAGGAAGTTGCCATTTTTCTAGCATGTACTCATTAATATTCATGAGCTGATTCACATTCCAACCAATCAAAAATTACCTTTCAAAACGAATCAACCAATGGTGAAAAGCCAGATATGACGTCATAAAAAATACCACCAATCAGGCTGCCTGTTTCACTTTCTTCTTCCAAGTGAGATGTGGATTTGTTTTGAAATAGCAACGAACCGAACAACAAATTTTATTTGTTTCTCGAAGTCCCAATAGCTTCACACAACAGTAGATTATACATCATGCACATACACCAACACAAGTACAGATGTCTGTATTCATTCGTGCACCAAACCGTGTAATTGCAATTGACGAGTCGGGCGGTTTTGACAGTCGTGCCGGCCTCGTATAGATCTAACTGTCAAACTGTCTGAGCCTGATGGAAGGGATTTGCAGTCAACCCCTTATCGAAAACGATCGCACATGTGCGTATGTACGAAATATTTTCCATATTATAAAGGGCCTAAAACAAGCAAATTTCGGATAAACGCACATGCGACTGTATGCGCGCGAATACCGTAAAAGTTAATCAAAACTGCATTTCAAGATGACAAAATTGGAGCCAGATCAAACTTTTCGTCATGAGTTATATTTGAACTCATAATACCTGCCCAACTTGATTTCAAGTTGAAATTCAAACTAAAAGTTGTCCAAAACTGCATTTCAAGATGACGAAATTGGAGCCAGATCAAACTTTTCGCCACGAGTTATATTTCAACTTATAATATGTGCCAAACTTGGTATTAAGTTGAAATTCAATGTAAAAGTTGACCAAAACTGTATTTCAAGATGACGAAATTGGAGTCAGATAGAACTTTTCGTCATAAGTTATATTTTAACTCATAATATGTGCCAAACTTGGTTTCAAGTTGAAATTCAAGCTAAAAGTTTACCAAAACTGCATTTCAAGATGAAGAAATTGGAGCCAGATCGAACTTTTCATCATAAGTTATATTTTAACTCATAATATGTGCCAAACTTGGTTTCAAGTTGAAATTCAAACTAAAAATTGACCAAAACTGCATTTCAAGATGACGAAAATGGAGCCAGATCGAACTTTTCACCATAAGTTATATTTCGACTTATAATATGTGCCAAACATGCTTTCAAGTTGAAATTCAAAGTAAAAGTTGACCAAGACTGCAATTCAAGATGACGAAATTGGAGCCAGATCGAATTTTTCACCATAAGTTATATTTCAAAGGGCCATGGACATGATATTTGATGTGGTTATTAAATTGTTCTACATGCAATAGCATTCATATATATATGCATACAGATTGAAATAGAGCCATTCTAAACACACAGATGAGATCTACAGCGGTCCGAAGACCGATATTCCACGTGGAGAGCGGTCAGCTAATTTTTACGTAAAATGACGTTTCTGACGTCACGGGGGAAAAGATTCTCTAAGCAGGTACAGAATCTTTGACGCTGGGAAGCGGTTGCAATTTTGTATGGGGCAAAGCACTGAAGAACGGGGTTAGGGCGGGGGTGAGGGGAGGGGGGGGGGGCTATCACGAAGATGTGTTTCAGGCTGAAATGGGGGCGGGGAGGCACAAGATACAAGATTTAATCAGGATCTAATTCACACCAGTTGTACAATGTTTCGCTAGAGCTGAACATGCACACCAGGTAGGCCTACAAATGAAAGACAAAATACAAAGTAGAAATTATGGATATGATACGGTAAACTATCACACATACATCCAATACCTCTTCCCCCTCCTCCCCCCACCCCGCCCCCACACACACACCCTTCTCCCCGGGAGGTGAAAAAGCAGACAGGATAAACCGTGATGTGATCTTGCGGGAGGGGTGGGGGTGTGGTGGGTGTGGTAAATAGAATGTGTCCGATATTATCTTAACACTGGTATAATTACATTATTTTTTCGATGTGCCAGCAATCCGACAAATGATTGACTTGTTTACTGGTCAAAATATACATGGAATGCTAGGCCTACTCTGTGATCAGGCATAATGGTTATACTGTAGAATGGTATGCCACACAGTTTCGAGAAATCTCGTTGTGAGGACTATAAATTAATTATTTGCTTTCTTCTACATTTATATATTGGAAAGCAATACAATATCAATCGATATTTAGTTCATACACATTACCTATATATAACAAGAACGACCAACCTCCAAATAAGGATATAGATGTGTTGTATACAACACACCTATATAGTGGGAATGATAATGGCAATATTTTCACAAAATCACAGTTTCGACCTCTACTGAAACAAACGCTCAAATATCGATTCTTTTGCATATTAAATCGAATTCATGACAGTAAGAACTCTGATATTGTGCGTTTAGGCCAACGCACCCCCTCCTTCCCCTTCTGGTTCGACCCACTAACCCCTCATTGAGATGTAGGGCCATGTCCGCAGTTCCTGGTATTCGTATAGATATACACAATACACGTAGGCTACTCATATTGTTGAAATTCTGTCACACCGTTTTTCTACAACATGTCAGCCAAAAACTGAAAACTCAGTGATCGATTCCCGTTTAGAAGCATACTGTGTACTAGAAGCATAAGAAGACGTTGGGTGTAGCCTTTTTCACACAAAAATGCTGCTCTCAGAGGATTGCACCATTTAACCCAAATTAAGCAGAAAATCGAGTGTGGACTCAGGGCCGGTGATTTGGGGCCCGCCCAGGGGCCCCAAAAGCAGCTGAAGCTTTCGTTGAATGCGCAGGAGCATTCTGTGACGCTCCCGATTTAAATTTTGAACTTCTCAGACACTGCGTTTTTTTATGCAACTTATCTTAATCCAAGATGATGTTCCAGATTTAGACACTGTCAACTTGATTTTTAGATCATTCATTTCAAGGGATTTCTTCTTAGGTGGCGGGCAGCAGAAGTATATGGGGATTTATGTCTAGATATATATTTGCAATGTTTTTTTAACAGGAAAATCACACTTTCAATATACTGTAACGTATTGGATATGTTTGTTTTACAGTAACAATTGATATTTTTTTCAAGAATAACCCGCGTCTACTGCGCCTGGTTGTGGCGGGCTCATTGGCTTTCATTAGAATTCAAGATTTTGGGAGAGAGAGAGAGGGGGGGGGGAGGGTTATTGGCAGAATATCATGTATGCGTGATCGTATTCCGATTCAACAACAACGTTAATCTGCGTAAAAAAGTTCTCTGAAAAATGGCGCCCGCCTAAAATTCTGCGCCCTAGGCCTGGGCCTAGTTGACCTGTGCGGTAATAGGCCTACGGCTCTGATAATGCTAGCTTTTTTTAGCTGAAAGAATTAAATCGCCGTTTGCTTCCCAGATGAAGTAGGCCTGTCAATAATATTGGCATACGTTTGTCAAGTTTCATCACGATACGTTTCAGTATATCGCTGAACTACATACAGAAGTTATTGAGCGTATGTAGGCCTGTGTAAACTGGCTATGCCATGGATCATTCGGAAGGTAGAAAAGGCCGACACCTTTCCGATGTGTAGAACCTTCGCCGACACTACGTTTACCCATGCTGCATATAATTATAAATTCCCATACCTATTGATATAATATAAATAGTATAGTAGTGATGAATGGAATCCCTCCAAAAACCCGCAATTATAAAATTAGCCCAAAGGCTAAGATAGGTTACCGGACAATTTTGGTTTGGCCATGGCAGCATTGGCAGGTAACAGACCTTGAGATTTACCAATCAAGGTTCGCAGTGTAAACATATGACCTTGGGATTTAAAAAATCAAGGTCATCCGTATGAACTTCGATGTAACCATTACATGTATGTGTGCGGCATTTGATATTCTATATGTTGGGTGGAATCGTTTAGGCCGCTCAGGTCAATTTACACATTCCAAGTCAGACATTTGGCACTCAAGGTCATCTGACGTCAAGTTCAAGGTCATCATTAGTTGTGCCATATGTCTTCCTATTTGTTCATAATGCAAACAGGAGCTCTATCTGCAAGCATTTCATCTACAAAGGCAAATCTGGGCATTTTTTTGACCCCAAAATGGCTGTTTTGACCTTTCAAGGTCATCCAAGGTCAAATTCAAGGTCACCACACAAGTCGCCATATATGACTTCCGATTTGAAAGTGCCAATTTCTAAGCTCTATCTTCAAGCGTTCTATGAGTACAGTCCTGACAGCTCCCATTATGAAGGAAAAAAGTGCCGAAAATTTTCCAAGTCCAAAATTTTTTTCAAACGGTGAAAATTTTTTTTTGCCTAGAAATGGCCCAAAATGGATAGTAATGTTATTTGGGGCGAAAATTTTTTTTTTCGCCGACTCGTCAAAAATTCAAAATGGCCGCCACACTGAAATCAGCGATTCGAGGACAACAGAACTTATACACGTCGCAGAGGTATATAAGAGGAATCTTTTTAAGCAAAAATCTCAAAACTGATCAGAGAGTTTTTGAGAAAATACAGACCAGGTGCAAATTTGAGCGTTTTTCGACCCAAAAATGGCTGTTTTGACCTTTCAAGGTCATCCAAGGTCAAATTCAAGGTCACCACACAAGTCGCCATATATGACTTCCCATTTGAAAGTGCCAATTTCTAAGCTCTATCTTCAAGCGTTCTATGAGTACAGTCCGGACAGCTCCCATTATGAAGGGAAAAAGTGCCGAAAATTTTCTAAGTCCAAAATTTTTTTCAAAGGGTGAAATTTTTTTTTTGCTCTAGAAATGGCCCAAAATGGATAGTAATGCGATCTGGGGTGAAAAAATTTTTTTTCGCCGACCCGCCAAAAATTCAAAATGGCCGCCACACGAAAACCGGCAGATTTAGGGCAACCAAACTTATACATATCACAGAGGTATATGAGGGGAATCTTTTGAAACCAAAAACTCAAAACTGATCAGACAGTTTTTGAGAAAATGGCCGTCAAAGTCCAAAATTGAGCGTTTTTCGACAAAAACGGCCGCCATTTTGAAAAAAATGCGAAAATCAAAAAACAAAAAAATACCTCCTTCTCAAAATATTTTTAGGCATTTTTGTGCAAAATTTCAGAAAGATTCGATCGTTAACTTTAAAGATAAAAATGTTAACGCCGGACGGACGGACGGACGGACGGACGGACGGACGGACGGACGGACGGACGGACGGACGGACGACGGACGCAACGCCATGCCAATAGGTTATCGGACCAAAGGTCCGGTAACCTAAAAAATTAGCCCAAAGGCTAAGATAGGTTACCGGACAATTTTGGTTTGGCCATGGCAGCATCAGCAGGTAAGAGACCTTGAGATTTACCAATCAAGGTTCTCAGTGTAAACATATGACCTTGAGATTTACCAATCAAGGTCATCCGTGTGAACTTCAATGTCACCATTACATGTATGTGTGCGGTATTTGATATTCTATATGTTCATAATACAAAGATATATCTGGGTGGAATCGTTTAGGCCGCTCAGGTCAATTTACACATTCCAAGTCAGACATTTGGTCATCTGACATCAAGTTCAAGGTCATCATTAGTTGTGCCATATATGTCTTCCTATATGTTCATAATGCAAACATGAGCTCTATCTGCAAGCATTTCATATACAGAGGCAAATCTTAGCATTTTTGACCCCAAAATGGCTGTTTTGACCTTTCAAGGTCATCCAAGGTCAAATTCAAGGTCACCACACAAGTCGCCATATATGACTTCCCATTTGAAAGTACCAATTTCTAAGCTCTATCTTCAAGCGTTCTATGAGTACAGGCCTGACAGCTCCCATTATGAAGGAAAAAAGTCCAAAATTTTTTTCAAAGGGTGAAAAAATTTTTTTGCCTAGAAATGGCCCAAAATGGATAGTAATGCGATTAGGGGCGAAAAAATTTGTTTTCGCCGACCCGCCAAAAATTCAAAATGGCCGCCACACGGAGGTCGGCGATTCAAGGGCAACAAAACTTATACACGTCACAGAAGTATATAAGAGGAATCTTTTTAAACAAAAATCTCAAAACTGATCTGACAGTTTTTGAGAAAATACAGACCAGGTGCGAATTTGAGCATTTTTCGACCCAAAAATGGCTGTTTTGACCTTTCAAGGTCATCCAAGGTCAAATTCAAGGTCACCACACAAGTCGCCATATATGACTTCCCATTTGAAAGTGCCAATTTCTAAGCTCTATCTTCAAGCGTTCTATGAGTACAGTCCGGACAGCTCCCATTATGAAGGAAGAAAGTGACAAAAATTTTTCAAGTCCAAAATTTTTTTCAAAGGGTGAAAATTTTTTTTGCCTAGAAATGGCCCAAAATGGATAGTAATGCGATTTGGGGCGAAAAAATTTGTTTTCGCCGACCGGCCAAAAATTCAAAATGGCCGCCACACGGAGACCGGCGAATTTAGGGCATCCAAACTTATACATGTCACAGAGGTATATGAGGGGAATCTTTTGAAATCAAAAACTCAAAACTGATCAGACAGTTTTTGAGAAAATGGCCGTCAAAGTCCAAAATTGAGCGTTTTTCGACAAAAACAGCCGCCATTTTGAAAAAAATGCGAAAATCAAAAAACAAAAAAATACCTCTTTCTCAAAATATTTTTAAGCATTTTTGTGCAAAATTTCAGAAAGATTCGATAGTTAACTTTAAAGATAAAAATGTTAACGCCGGACGGACGGACGGACGACGGACGCAACGCCATGCCAATAGGTTATCGGACCAAAGGTCCGGTAACCTAACAACCACCTGCAAACGACAAACGTCTTTACATGTACCAGCGCGGTCGTTCCCCCGTGACGTCACAGATCACAAAGAACGTAAAATGCCAATCATCTCTCGCAACGGCTCTCAGGTCAATTTCTGGACAACCCGAGCCCTAATTGATACCATTTCTGTTGTCTACATACTCAGTAGATGCTTAACTTCATTATTAAAACAAGTCACTTTTTCGTGTCCATGGCCCTTTAACTCATAATTTGTGCCAAACATGGTCTCAAGTTGGTCTCAAGTTGAATACACCCATGAAATCTGTACTGGACATACTTTCACCTTGTTGAGCTTAATAATAAATATTTCTCATCTTAACTATTTTTATTGTGGTCAATAATAGACTTAACTATTCTTATTGTGGTCAATAATAGACTTAACTAGTGAAAATAATGTTAACTTATTCAGCTACACCCATGAAATCTGTACTGGACAAAACCTTAACCTTGTTGAGCTTAATAATAAACGTTTCTCGTCTTAACTATTTTTATTGTGGACAATAATAGACTTAACTAGTAAAACTAATGTTAACTTATTCAGTAATATTGTCCTGTTTTCACTGAAAACTTCAGTTCTCCATTCTGAACAAGAAACCAGTGTCATTACCTTCCATTGTACAGGCTATTGGAATGATCGTACATGTCAAAATGGATATTTCAAAATTCTGTAATAAGTTAGGCTGTTAACATATTAATATTTATATGATCATTCTAAAAAACGATTGGTTTCGTGTGACAGCCCTTCCCAACAACACTTCCAAATATTATCGAGATTCGTCGAAAATTGCCATCTGTAGAGCGTTCACAAGCCATGTGTCTCAAACAGGCTGTTTTCAATGCAAAATGTGTCCCCAAACGACCAATTCAGTTGCCACGGCAACCAAAATCGATTGGTGTCTGGATCTTACCATAATATATGTGCCTGCAAAAAATAATGGTGATCGGGTGAGAATTGCGGCCTGTAGCGCGTTCACAAGCCATGTGTCTCAAACAGGCTGTTTTCAATGCAAAATGTGTCCCCAAACGACCAATTCAGTTGCCACGGCAACCAAAATCGATTGGTGTCGGGATCTTACCATTATATATGTGCCTGCAAAAAATAATGGTGATCGGGTGAGAATTGCGGCCTGTAGCGCGTTCACAAGAAAATCTCTGCGGACGCGGACGACGAAGCCAAATCCTTAGTATCCGCCGAACTTTGTTCGGGGGATACAATTATCATTTTAATAATATTGATTTGACCGATTAAATTGATCACAATTCGTTTGATAACACAATTATGTTAGTTACCACACGACATCTTGATACATGTGTGTTTGTCCCTATGCCCCAATGCCCCCTAGGTCAAAGGTCAAATTCAAGGTCATGAGAATATATCATTTCCTATATGTTCACAATTGATTCCTAAGCTGTAAAGTCGATAATACTGTATTTATTCAATTAGTTTGAATACTCTAATAATTCGAAGACAATAATTTTCAAATTGACTCGTTTAGTTCGAACAGGCAAATTTACGATCAAAATTTCGATTGAAACAACGAACGAAATCAACTTGTCAGATGCCAAAACTGACAACTCACCAGGCAGCAGCACTACGAAATGAGTAATCAGCAATATATTCGCCAGGTGGCAGTGTTTGCAATTACCAATATGTACATTATGACGGGCTCATAATGTACCTCTATGATATGAGCAGAAATATTGAAGCGCGGACCTCAGAGTGCCAGGCGGTTTGCGAAGTTTTTCTGATTCGAGTGACTCGAATGCACATGCAATATGACTAGAATTTAGTATCAATGCGAGATTATAAACAACAGTTACCGGGCGATTTAGCAGGAAGTTATTCGAGTTTTCTAAAAATGCTAGTTGTCTGCGGTTAACCTATCAATCATACAGTACAAGCCCTAGTTCCAACCACCATGATGAACGGTATCTGTCAACTCGTGTATGATAAATGTGGGTTTGCGTTTTTTTCCGTTTTGACGGACGGTTTTATCGTGAATCTAATAATTCGAACATTTCAAAATTTAACTATTTTTAGCTGTTCGAACTAATTGAATAAATACGGTAAGCTAGATATTAGCCATTTTGTCCTGTGACCTTGAAAACGAGGTCAAAGGTCATATTCAAGGTCACGAGAATATTCAGCATATATCATTTCCTATATGTTCACAATTGATTTCAAGGTCATGAGAATATTCAGCATATATCACTTCCTATATGTTCACAATTGATTCCTAAGCTGTAAAGTCGATAATAAGCGAGATATTAGCCATTTTGTCATGTGACCTCGAAAATGAGGTCAAAGGTCAAATTCAAGGTCATGAGAATTTTCAGCATATATCATTTCCTATATGTTCACAATTGATTCCTAAGCTGTAAAGTCGATAATAAGCGAGATATTAACCATTTCGTGCTCTGACCTTGAAAATGAGGTCAAAGGTCAAATTCAAGGTCATGACAATAATCAGCATATATCATTTCCTATGTGTCCATAATTGATTCCTAGTCTCTAATCTCAAAAGTAAGTGAGATATTAGGCATAATGTGTCCCTTTAACATGGGAAAGTCCTATTTGGGACCCTTCAAGAACATGAAAATGGCCACCACACGCAGACCGGCGATTCAGGGGCAACGAAATTTATACATATCACAGAGGTATGTGAGAGCAATCTTTTGAAATAAAAATCTGAAAATTGTCCGAACAGTTTTTGAGAAAATGACCGCCAAAGTCAGAAAATGGCCGTTTTTCGGCGAAAATGGCCGCCATTTTGAAAAAAATGCGAAAATCAAAAAACAAAAAAATAACCCCGTCTTGAAATATTTCTAGGTATTTATTTGCAAAATTTCAGAGAGATCCGATCGTAAACTTTAGAGATAAAAATGTGGATTTAGAGAAATGGCCACCACACGAAGACTGGCGATTCAAGGGCAACTAAACTTATACCTGTCATAAAGGTACATGAGAGGAATGTTTTGAAACAAAAATCTCAAAACTGATCAGACAGTTTTTGAGAAAATGGCCACCAAGTCCAAAATTGGCAATTTTTCGTCAAAAATGGCCGCCAAATAATTAACAAGTATAAGTCGCGCCCGCGACAATTGGGCGGGTTGCATCTAGGAGGGCTGTTAGTGGAAGGAATTGGCATTGTTCTCATGTATTATCAACTTCGAAGTCCTGCCACGACTTGAAAAATAGGTCAAGGTCACCCATCATCGAACTTGTCCGAGATCTGCTCATGATGCACCTCCGGTATGATTTTGGCGATATTTCGTTAAAAACTTTGTAAGTTATCGCGTTCACAAGGTACAAAGTCCTGTTTTCATGTATTGTCAAGTTCGAAGTCCTGCCACGACCTGAAAAATAGGTCAAGGTCACCCATCAACGAACTTGTCCAAGATCTGTTCATGATGCACCTCTGGTATGGTTTTGGCGGTATTTCGTTAAAAACTTTGTAAGTTATCGCGTTCACAAGGTACAAAGTCCTGTTTTCATGTATTGTCAAGTTCGAAGTCCTGCCACAACCTGAAAAATAGGTCAAGGTCACCCATCATCGAACTTGTCCGAGATCTGTTCATGGTGAACCTCTGGTATGATTTTGGCGGTATTTCGTTGAAAACTTTGTAAGTTATCGCGTTCACAAGGTACAAAGTCCTGTTTTCATGTATTGTCAAGTTCGAAGTCCTGCCACGACCTGAAAAATAGGTCAAGGTCACCCATCATCGAACTTGTCCGAGATCTGTTCATGGTGAACCTCTGGTATGATTTTGGCGGTATTTCGTTAAAAACTTTGTAAGTTATCGCGTTCACAAGGTACAAAGTCCTGTTTTCATGTATCGTCAAGTTCGAAGTCCTGCCACGACCTGAAAAATAGGTCAAGGTCACCCATCATCGAACTTGTACGAGATCTGTTCATGATGCACCTCTGGTATGATTTTGGCGGTATTTCGTTAAAAACTTTGTAAGTTATCGCGTTCACAAGGTACAAAGTCCTGTTTTCATGTATTGTCAAGTTCGAAGTCCTGCCACGACCTGAACAATAGGTCAAGGTCACCCATCATCGAACTTGACCGAGATCTGCTCATGATGCACCTCTGGTATGATTTTGGCGGTATTTCGTTAAAAACTTCGTAAGTTATCGCGTTCACAAGAAATTGTTGACGGACGGACGGCCGGACGGCTAGACGGACGGACGGACGGCTAGACAGACAGACGGACACGCCAATCTAATAGGCGGGTTGGTTGCACGCAACCCGCCCAAAAACGATTCAATAAAAAAATTAGAAACATAGCACCAAGGGTGCTGTAGCTTACCGGCAATCATGAGAAACGCAGAGTATTGATTTTCCAACATATAAATTGTTACACTGATCTTGAACTCTAAATGTCAAAACATGTTCTTAAATGTTGCTGGAAACACATTATCTGTATGGACTATAATACGAAATCAAATAACACATCACAAAGGTAGATAAAGAGAATCATATACATTATTTTGAGAACAACTGTCTGAATAGATTTTGACAAAATGGCCATCAAAGACAAAATTCATCGTTTTTGACCTTTCAAGGTCATTGAAGGTCAAATTCAAAGTCATCACTCAAACTGCAATATATGATTTCCCATTTGAATGTGCTAATACTTAGGCTCTATTTTGAAGTCTTCTATGAGTTTACTCATATGAGTTTACAAAAAAGGTCGTTTTGACCTTCCAAGGTCATTGAAGGTCAAATTCAAGGTCATCACTCAAACCGCAATATATGATTTCCCATTTGAATGTGCCAATACTTGGGCTCTATCTTCAAGTGTTCTATGAATTTACTCTGCACAGCTCCCATTATGAAGGAAATTTGGGTGAAATTTTCCAAGTCCAAAAATTGTTTCAATGGCCAAAAAAAAAAAAATTTTTTTTGCTGGAAATGGCTCAAAACGAATAGTGACTTGATTTGGGAGAAGAAAATTTTTTTTCGCCGACCCGTCAAAAAATCAAAATGGCCGCCACAAGCAAACCGGCGATTCAAGGGCAACGAAACTTATACACGTCATAAAGGTACATGAGAGGAATGTTTTGAAACAAAAATCTCAAAACTGATCAGACAGTTTTTGAGAAAATGGCCTCCAAAGTCTAAAATTGGCAATTTTTCGTCAAAAATGGCCGCCAAATAGGCAAAAACGATTCAATCAAAAAAATTTAAAAAACTTCTTTAGATACTGGCCCAAGGTATGTTCTGACAAATTTATGGGGAAATTCATCATGTCAAAAAATAGTTACAGACCCGGACGGACGACGGACGGACGACGGACGGACGACCGCCGACGGACGAAATACCACGACAATAGCTTATCGGCCCAAAGGGCCGGTAAGCTAAAAACGTCTTTAGATACTGACCCAATGTATGATGTTCTGACAAAAATTATGGGGAAATTCATCATGTCAAGAAAAAGTTACAAACCCAGACGGACGACGGACGAAAAACCACGACAATAGCTTATCGGCCCAAAGAAAGAGCTTTGAAAATGTTTGCAAAGAACTATTTAAAAACCCTTGAATACTGTATTTGATTTGGCCATGTCTTAACTATTTTAATGTGGCCAATTATAAATCTAACTAAAGTTAAGTTCACCTGTCAGTGAAACACGCTTTTTGGCCGTAGTTTTGTTTTGGATTATCGAATCAACTTGAAATTTTGTGTGTCTCAATTAATACCCAATTAATTAAGACTCACAAATTTTCAAGTTGATTCGATTATCCAGAACAAAACTACGGCCAAAAAGCATGTTTCACTGACAGCCGAAGTTTAGTAAAGTAAAACTAATGTTAACCTGTTTGGTAACAGCTATGAATTCCTCACTGGGCAGAATATATACCTTTGTTGAGCCCAATAATATGTTTCTTGTCATAATGATTTTTATTGTGGCCAATTACTGAATTAGTAGAACTACCGTGGTCCCTGTAAGATAAGACCTCTACAGGCAAAATGAGGTCTTATCTTACAAGAAGTCTTATTTTACAGGTTGGTTTACATGTTGAATTGATTTTTGTATGTTAACTTATTCGGTTATATATATGAAATCTCTATAAGTCAGAAGCTTTACTTGGTTGAGCCCGTAAAAAAATCACCCGAGTATTATTTGGACCATTGTGTAGGTCAGATTTTCAAGGTTCTGAATATGTTTTTTTCTTATTTAGGAAGCACAATGTTTTTCGAGCTAGATCTAGATCTAAATAAATAAAATCCTTTTTCATGGATTCTTTTCATTGTTTTGATCTATACTGCATAGACATTTCAGCAACTTGTCTGCATTTCCAATAATTTATGACATGCATGAAGGCTTGTTTCATCATTGCTAAAAATTTGCTATCATGTTTTTCCTTGCTCAAATGGCTTCTGGTTTGAAGATCATCGTATGTATATAACTTGATAAAGGCCTACGAGCCATCCGTCCTAAATTCGCCGCATTCCAAAATTCGCCAACGTGGATTTCAGGCCTTGTAATGTAAATGAAACTAACAAGTTTGATCGTCAATCGAGACTCTGATATCCAATCTTTGTTCCAGTAATTTATTTTCCACAAAACGAGCTTCTGAGTTCTGATAATATTAAGTTGGCGAATTTTGGGATACGGCGAATTCAGGATGGATGGCTCATAAACAGTAGGGCTTCAATGAGTACAAAATTTCATGAACGGTTACTCGTTAGCTTGTAACCGAACCGTAACCGGTTACTCCTCCAAACATATAGAGCTAAATATTGTCCAAAGTAACACCAATTCTTTTCGCAGTTCGCATTTTATCAAATCTCCGTGTCAAAAAGCCGCCTAAAACTCGACATTAGACGTCATTGTCACGTGAAAATATGCCATATTATGATGAATAAACATTCCATTTGGATTGGAGTGATAAATCACTTCAATTTTGCGCGTTTGGGCGTTTGCTCATGATGCACCTCCGGTATGATTTTGGCGATATTTCGTTAAAAACTTTGTAAGTTATCGCGTTCACAAGGTACAAAGTCCTGTTTTCATGTATTGTCAAGTTCGAAGTCCTGCCACGACCTGAAAAATAGGTCAAGGTCACCCATCAACGAACTTGTCCAAGATCTGTTCATGATGCACCTCTGGTATGGTTTTGGCGGTATTTCGTTAAAAACTTTGTAAGTTATCGCGTTCACAAGGTACAAAGTCCTGTTTTCATGTATTGTCAAGTTCGAAGTCCTGCCACAACCTGAAAAATAGGTCAAGGTCACCCATCATCGAACTTGTCCGAGATCTGTTCATGGTGAACCTCTGGTATGATTTTGGCGGTATTTCGTTGAAAACTTTGTAAGTTATCGCGTTCACAAGGTACAAAGTCCTGTTTTCATGTATTGTCAAGTTCGAAGTCCTGCCACGACCTGAAAAATAGGTCAAGGTCACCCATCATCGAACTTGTCCGAGATCTGTTCATGGTGAACCTCTGGTATGATTTTGGCGGTATTTCGTTAAAAACTTTGTAAGTTATCGCGTTCACAAGGTACAAAGTCCTGTTTTCATGTATCGTCAAGTTCGAAGTCCTGCCACGACCTGAAAAATAGGTCAAGGTCACCCATCATCGAACTTGTACGAGATCTGTTCATGATGCACCTCTGGTATGATTTTGGCGGTATTTCGTTAAAAACTTTGTAAGTTATCGCGTTCACAAGGTACAAAGTCCTGTTTTCATGTATTGTCAAGTTCGAAGTCCTGCCACGACCTGAACAATAGGTCAAGGTCACCCATCATCGAACTTGACCGAGATCTGCTCATGATGCACCTCTGGTATGATTTTGGCGGTATTTCGTTAAAAACTTCGTAAGTTATCGCGTTCACAAGAAATTGTTGACGGACGGACGGCCGGACGGCTAGACGGACGGACGGACGGCTAGACAGACAGACGGACACGCCAATCTAATAGGCGGGTTGGTTGCACGCAACCCGCCCAAAAACGATTCAATAAAAAAATTAGAAACATAGCACCAAGGGTGCTGTAGCTTACCGGCAATCATGAGAAACGCAGAGTATTGATTTTCCAACATATAAATTGTTACACTGATCTTGAACTCTAAATGTCAAAACATGTTCTTAAATGTTGCTGGAAACACATTATCTGTATGGACTATAATACGAAATCAAATAACACATCACAAAGGTAGATAAAGAGAATCATATACATTATTTTGAGAACAACTGTCTGAATAGATTTTGACAAAATGGCCATCAAAGACAAAATTCATCGTTTTTGACCTTTCAAGGTCATTGAAGGTCAAATTCAAAGTCATCACTCAAACTGCAATATATGATTTCCCATTTGAATGTGCTAATACTTAGGCTCTATTTTGAAGTCTTCTATGAGTTTACTCATATGAGTTTACAAAAAAGGTCGTTTTGACCTTCCAAGGTCATTGAAGGTCAAATTCAAGGTCATCACTCAAACCGCAATATATGATTTCCCATTTGAATGTGCCAATACTTGGGCTCTATCTTCAAGTGTTCTATGAATTTACTCTGCACAGCTCCCATTATGAAGGAAATTTGGGTGAAATTTTCCAAGTCCAAAAATTGTTTCAATGGCCAAAAAAAAAAAAATTTTTTTTGCTGGAAATGGCTCAAAACGAATAGTGACTTGATTTGGGAGAAGAAAATTTTTTTTCGCCGACCCGTCAAAAAATCAAAATGGCCGCCACAAGCAAACCGGCGATTCAAGGGCAACGAAACTTATACACGTCATAAAGGTACATGAGAGGAATGTTTTGAAACAAAAATCTCAAAACTGATCAGACAGTTTTTGAGAAAATGGCCTCCAAAGTCTAAAATTGGCAATTTTTCGTCAAAAATGGCCGCCAAATAGGCAAAAACGATTCAATCAAAAAAATTTAAAAAACTTCTTTAGATACTGGCCCAAGGTATGTTCTGACAAATTTATGGGGAAATTCATCATGTCAAAAAATAGTTACAGACCCGGACGGACGACGGACGGACGACGGACGGACGACCGCCGACGGACGAAATACCACGACAATAGCTTATCGGCCCAAAGGGCCGGTAAGCTAAAAACGTCTTTAGATACTGACCCAATGTATGATGTTCTGACAAAAATTATGGGGAAATTCATCATGTCAAGAAAAAGTTACAAACCCAGACGGACGACGGACGAAAAACCACGACAATAGCTTATCGGCCCAAAGAAAGAGCTTTGAAAATGTTTGCAAAGAACTATTTAAAAACCCTTGAATACTGTATTTGATTTGGCCATGTCTTAACTATTTTAATGTGGCCAATTATAAATCTAACTAAAGTTAAGTTCACCTGTCAGTGAAACACGCTTTTTGGCCGTAGTTTTGTTTTGGATTATCGAATCAACTTGAAATTTTGTGTGTCTCAATTAATACCCAATTAATTAAGACTCACAAATTTTCAAGTTGATTCGATTATCCAGAACAAAACTACGGCCAAAAAGCATGTTTCACTGACAGCCGAAGTTTAGTAAAGTAAAACTAATGTTAACCTGTTTGGTAACAGCTATGAATTCCTCACTGGGCAGAATATATACCTTTGTTGAGCCCAATAATATGTTTCTTGTCATAATGATTTTTATTGTGGCCAATTACTGAATTAGTAGAACTACCGTGGTCCCTGTAAGATAAGACCTCTACAGGCAAAATGAGGTCTTATCTTACAAGAAGTCTTATTTTACAGGTTGGTTTACATGTTGAATTGATTTTTGTATGTTAACTTATTCGGTTATATATATGAAATCTCTATAAGTCAGAAGCTTTACTTGGTTGAGCCCGTAAAAAAATCACCCGAGTATTATTTGGACCATTGTGTAGGTCAGATTTTCAAGGTTCTGAATATGTTTTTTTCTTATTTAGGAAGCACAATGTTTTTCGAGCTAGATCTAGATCTAAATAAATAAAATCCTTTTTCATGGATTCTTTTCATTGTTTTGATCTATACTGCATAGACATTTCAGCAACTTGTCTGCATTTCCAATAATTTATGACATGCATGAAGGCTTGTTTCATCATTGCTAAAAATTTGCTATCATGTTTTTCCTTGCTCAAATGGCTTCTGGTTTGAAGATCATCGTATGTATATAACTTGATAAAGGCCTACGAGCCATCCGTCCTAAATTCGCCGCATTCCAAAATTCGCCAACGTGGATTTCAGGCCTTGTAATGTAAATGAAACTAACAAGTTTGATCGTCAATCGAGACTCTGATATCCAATCTTTGTTCCAGTAATTTATTTTCCACAAAACGAGCTTCTGAGTTCTGATAATATTAAGTTGGCGAATTTTGGGATACGGCGAATTCAGGATGGATGGCTCATAAACAGTAGGGCTTCAATGAGTACAAAATTTCATGAACGGTTACTCGTTAGCTTGTAACCGAACCGTAACCGGTTACTCCTCCAAACATATAGAGCTAAATATTGTCCAAAGTAACACCAATTCTTTTCGCAGTTCGCATTTTATCAAATCTCCGTGTCAAAAAGCCGCCTAAAACTCGACATTAGACGTCATTGTCACGTGAAAATATGCCATATTATGATGAATAAACATTCCATTTGGATTGGAGTGATAAATCACTTCAATTTTGCGCGTTTGGGCGCAAATTCGACTGATATGAAGTGTATTAGGCTGAATTACGAGGTTGCAAAATACGTTCACGATTAACCGGTCACAAAATCTGTAACCGGTTACACTCTGTAACCGAACCGTAACCGCGGTTAACCGAGTACTCGTTGAAGCCCTAGTGACTGAGGCTAGTAAACAGCTAAAGTGTCAGCTGTCAAATCGCCGCTCGCGGGACTGCCATCAAAATCAGCACTGACAATTCTAGTCGGCAATATAAAACTATCATAAACATGATAAACGAGCTAGTATCCATTTGTTTCTGCTTATTTCAGGAGGAAACCAAGTTTTTTTCCCCCGACAAAGTGTAATTTAAATTCGACAAATCTGCCAATTTTTGTTGCTTCCGATCGTTCCTAGTCAAATCTCGTGAAATCTCGCTTCACTTCAATGGGCATTTCTGATTAGATTTCCCGATAAACAAGTTTTGTATGGTGATATTTTCATGTAGTATTACCAGTGAAGTAGGAAAGAATAGAAAAGACCATTCATTGGGGTCGTAACAAGTATTTCCACAAATACTGCACTCAGTTCGACCATCTCATGGCACTTGATCCCGCAAGCAATTGTTTTTTGCGCAGTGCGCCATCGCTGATTGGCGGGACTTGCTCAAGTGATAATTTGCATATAATTATATCCACGTGTGGTTCATAAAGATGTGGGTGTGTCGGTCAAGACAGCTTCCCGATTGGACAATTCAGAGACTATCTGGCTGGTTGGCTGACTGCCATGACTGCTTCTTGGGGCCACACGATAATTGAATTTGCCTACTGGAATACGGAATATCACCACTAAAACGATAATTATTATGTTGCCGTATCAACTTGTTTTTCATTTTTGCAACAGCATACTGTATCTATATATTGTGCGTATGATCGCAAGAAAGCACTGTTTCAGTGAAGATCAAAACTGGAGTGGTGATGGGTATGAAACGGTGACATAAAAAAAAAAAATTAGCCCAAAGGCTAAGATAGGTTATTGGACAATTTTGGTTTGGTTAATGGAATGTAACAGACCTTGAGATTTATCAATCAAGGTTATCAGTGTGAACATTATGACCATGAGATTTACCAATCAAGGTCATCTGTGTGAACTTCGATGTCACCATTACATGTACGGGTGGGGTATTTGATTTTCTATATGTTCATAATACAACTAGACGTCAAGGCCTAAAGATGCCTTGGAGGCATTTCGGTGTGATTAATTCATAATATATACTAGATATCGACGAAAATGAAAAATGTCGACTCCGCAAAAAAATTTATCGTTTAAATAATACCCCTTAGACATGTTTGTCTAGGGCGACGAGTCCGAAAATAACGTCCGTTTCGCTCTACGACGCACCGTTTCCGAGATATGCAGGATGCCTCAAGGATGACTCAGCAAAAAATTATTTCGACCTCTAGGTCAAAAGTCGTTTGACGTATCGATCCCAAAATCAATAGGGTTCTTCCCTGTTGATATATAAACCTCCGTGCAAAATTCTGCAACTATTGCCTAAATATTTTTCGAGTTATCGTCCGGAAACCAAGTTTCAAGATCAGCCTCGATTTCATCCTCAAGGACCTCACGGACCTCGGAGCCGGATCAAAAAAAATAATACACCCTAGAGATGTTTGTCTAGGGTGACGAGTCCGAAAATAACGTCCGTTTCGCTCTACGATGCACCGTTTCTGAGATATGCAGGAAGCCTCAAGGAATGAATCAGCAAAAAATTATTTCCACCTCTAGGTCAAAGGTCGTTTGACGGATCGATCCCAAAATCAATAGGGTTCTTCGCTGGTGGCATATGAACCTCCATGCAGAGTTCTGCAACTATTGCGTAAATATTTTTCCAGTTATCGTCCGGAAACCAAGTCTCAAAATTAGCCTTGATTTCATCCTCACGGACCTCACGGACCTCAGATCCGGCTCAAAAAGAATATGGTTCTTCCACATATCATTTCTGACTTGTGGTGAAAATTTGACGAGGATCCGTCAAGGCAATCTAAAGTTATCGTCCGGAAACCAAAAGTGGCGGAAGAAGAAAAAAAAAAAAAAAAAAAAAATTCTGCTAAAACCATAAAGGCATTTCTGCCGAAATGCCTTAATGATACGTCTGGGTGCAAGTGTATAAGCCGCTCAGGCCAATGTACACATTCCGAGTCAGACATTTTGCACTCAAGGTCATCTGACGTCAAAGGTCATCATTAGTTGTGCCATATATGTCTTCCTATATGTTCATAATGCAAACATGAGCTCTATCTGCAAGCATTTTATCTATAGACACAAATCTGGGCATCTTTTCACCCCAAAATGGCTGTTTTGACCTTTCAACGTCATCCAAGGTCAAACTCAAGGTCACCACACAATTCGCCATATATGACTTCCCAATTGAAAATGCCAATTTCTAAGCTGTATCTTCCAGTGTTTTATGAGTACAGTCCTGACAGCTTCCATTACGAAGGAAAAAAGTCCAAAATTTTTTTCAAAGGATGAAAATTTTTTGTCTAGAAATGGCCCAAAATGGATAGTAATGCGATTTGGGGCGAGAAAATTGTTTTTCGCCGACCCGTCAAAAATTCAAAATGGCCGCCACACGAAGACCGGCGAATTCAAGGCCAACCAAACTTATACATATCAAACAGGTATATGAGGGGAATCTTTTGAAACCAAAAACTGATGAGACAGTTTTTCAGAAAATGGCCGTCAAAGTCCAAAATTGAGCGTTTTTCAACAAAAACAGCCGCCATTTTGGAAAAAAAATTCGAAAATCAAAAAACAAAAAAATACCTCCTTCTCAAAATATTTTTTGGGATTTTTGTGCAAAATTTCAGAAAGATTCGATCGTAAAATTTAAAGATAAAAATTAGCCAAAAGGCTAAGATAGGTTACCGGACAATTTTGGTTTGGCCATGGCAGCATTGGCAGATAACAGACCTTGAGATTTACCAATCAAGGTTTACAGTGTGAACATATGACCTTGAGATTTACCAACCAAGGTCATCCGTGTGAACTTTGATGTCACCATTACATGTATGTGTGTGGCATTTGATATTCTATATGTTCATAATACGAAGATATATCTGGGTGGATTCGTTTAGGCCGCTCAGGTCAATTTACACATTCCGAGTCAGACATTTGGCACTCAAGGTTATCCGAGGTCAAGTTCAAGTTCATCATTACTTGTGCCATATATGTCTTCCTATACGTTCATAATGCAAACATAAGCTCTATCTGCAAGCATTCCATCTATAGAGGCAAATCTGAGCATTTTTTTACCCCAAAATGGCTGTTTTGACCTTTCAAGGTCATTGAAGGTCAATTTCAAGGTCACCACACAAATTGCCATATATGACTTCTCATTTGAAAGCGCCAGTTTCTAAGCTGTATCTTCAAGTGTTCTATGAGTACAGTCCTGACAGCTCCCATTATGAAGGAAAAAAAAAAAAATTTCTGAAAGGGTGAAAATTTATTTTCGCTGACTCGTCAAAATTTAAAATGGCCGCCACACGGAATCTGGCGATTAAAGGGCAACAAAACTTATACACGTCACAGAGGTATATAGGAGGAATCTTTTTAAACAAAAATCTCAAAACTGATCAGACACTTTTCGAGAAAATACAAACCAGGTGCAAATTTGGGCATTTTTCGACCCAAAAATGGCTGTTTTGACCTTTCAAGGTCATCCAAGGTCAAATTCAAGGTCACCACACAAGTCGCCATATATGACTTCCCATTTGAAAGTGCCAATTTCTAAGCTCTATCTTCAAGCGTTCTATGAGTACAGTCTTGACAGCTCCCATTATGAAGGAAAAAAGTTCCGAAAATTTTCCAAGTCCAAAATTTTTTTCAAAGGGTGAAAAATTTTTCGCCCTAGAATGGCCCAAAATGGATAGTAATGCGATTTGGGGCAAAAAAATTTTCTTTTGCCGACTTGTCAAAAATTCAAAATGGCCACCACATGGAGACAGGCGATTCAAGGGCAACAGAACTTATACATATCATAAAGGTACATAAAGGGAATCTTTTGAAACAAAAATCTCAAAACTGATCAGACAGTTTTTGAGAAAATGGCTGCCAAAGTTCAAAACTGGCCATTTTTCGACAAAAATGGCCGCCATTTTGGGAAAAATTCAAAAATCAAAAAACTAAAAAATACCTCCCTCTCGAAATATTTTTCGGCATTTTTGTGCAAAATTTCAAGAAGATTCGATCGTAAACTTTAAAGATATTAATGTTGACGACCGAAGGTCCGGTAACCTAAAAATGTTAACGACGGACGGACGGACGGGCGTTACGGATGGACGGACGGGCAGACGGAACGGACTTACGGGCCTTTCCCATGTTAAATTTCCTATCTCGACTGGCCCCTAAAATTGCAAAACTGGCCCCTAAATTCTAACTTTTGGCCTAAACCATGGTTAGGGGCCGTTTTCAGCTTTTCCCAGGCCCCCAACTCCGTTCCGTTCGTCCGGACGGACGGACGGACGGGTGAACGGATGGGCGTTACGGGCGGACCCAATGTTAAATTTCCTATCTTAACTTTCCCCATAAGTCCTGAAAAAATCCCCATAAGACCGCACTTTTGGCTTAAACTGTGGTTGTGGGGCGTTTTCAGCTTTATTCCCCCTAAGAAATCCCCATAACTCCGTTCCGTTTGCCCGGCCAGACGGACGGACGGCCAGGCGGACGGACGTCCGGACGGACGGACGGACGGCCGGCCGGCCGGCCGGACGGCTAGACGGACGGACGGACGTGCGAACGGATGGGCGTTACGGGTGGACCCAATGCTAAATTTCCTATCTTAATTTCCCCCGTAAGTCCTGAAAAAATCCCCATAAGACCGCACTTTTGGCTTAAATTGTGGTTGTGGGGCGTTTTCAGCTTTATTCCCCCTAAGAAATCCCCGTAAACCCTTCTGGTATGCCTGGAGGGACGGATGGACGAACGGACAGACGACGGACGCACAGCCATGCCAACAGGTTATCGGACCAAAGGTCCGGTATCCTAAAAATCCCCATAAAACCGACCTTTTGGCTTGAACCATGGTTGGGGGAATTTTCATCTTCATCACGACGGGGCAAATGGACGAAGGACACAAAGCGACAGATTATCGGACCATAGGGCCCGTAACCTAACAATACAGATGGACGACGAACGACATAAGACAGCGGAAAGGGACACAATGCCATGGCAATAGGTTATCAGACCAAAGGTCTGGTAACATAGAATACCTTTTTTTCTTCTGTAGAGTGAGCTTTTAGTACCAGACACAGAGCTTTTCTGTACACTGTACCTGTCCATTGAAGCAAGCTCCATCGTCTGAGTGAAGAAACTCCCTGTAGGCCTGACTGAGTTTGTTGGAGAGCTGAGTGACTGACTCCATGTAGTCTGGAGAGCTAGTGGACAACAGTGGCACAGCAGCCAGGGGAAAGTTCTCATTGGCCACCATCGCACTGTCAACGCTTGGAGATTGAGCATCAAAACTGTACGGGCAAATGCTGCAACACGCACAGAATTAAAACTTATTATCTCAGTAGAGCCTGGAGGTGTAGCCAATGATCTTACACTAGGATAGGGATATCTGACAAAAAAGCCTTGATTACATGAATCTGATAAATACATGTTAAAACGATGTCAGATCCTTGAATAGGTTAGTTCAACAATATTTAACATTCGGTGTAGAAACTAAGTCATAACATTTATAATATGCTTGCCACGAATGGCATTCATTTTGCTTTATGACACACCATACTGTGATACCGAACAAACAAACAAAATGCAACTAAAAAAATTAGCCCAAGGGCCAGGAAAGGTTACCGGACAATACAGATTTTAGATATTAGTAGTTTGTCCCGTGACCTTGAAAATAAGGTCATTGTTCAATTCAAGGACACAATAATATTCGGCATATGTCATTTCTAGTATATCCACAACTGATTTTTAAGCTGTAAAGTCAATAATAAGCGAGATATTAGCCATCATGTCCTGCGACCTTGAAAATGAGCTCAAAGGTTGAATTCAAGGTCATAGCAAATTTCAGCTTATATAATTTCCTATACGTTCATAATTAATTCCTAAGCTCTGAAGTCGATAATAAGCGAGCTAATAGCCATTTTGTCTTGTAACCTTGAAAATTAGGTCAAAATTAGGTGAAGTTCAAGGTCATGACAATGTTCAGAAAATATCATTTTCTATATGTCCACAATTGATTGCCAAGCTGTAAAGTCGATAAAAAGCGAGATATCAGCCATTTCGTTCTCTGACCTTGAAAATGAGGTCAAAGGTCAAATTCAAGATCATAGCAATATTCAGCATATATCATTTCCTATATGTTCATAATTGATTCCTAAGCTGTAAAATTGATAATAAGCGAGATATTAGCCATTTTGTCCTGTGATCCTGAAAATGAGGTCAGAGGTCAAATTCAAGGTCATGATAATATTCAGCATATATCATTTCCTATATATCCACAATTGATCCCTTAGCTGTAAAATCGATAATAAGTGCGATATTGGCCATTTTGTCCTGTGACCTTGAAAATGAGGTCAAAGGTCAAAATCAACATCATCAGAATATTTGGCATATATCGTTTCCTATATGTCCACAATTGATTCCTAAGCTGTAAAGTCGATAATAAGCGAGATATTAGCCATTTTGTGCTCTGACCTTGAAACTAAGGTCGGAGGTCAAATTCGAGGTCACGAGAATATTCAGCATATATCATTTCCTATATGTCCACAATTGATCACTAAGCTGTAAAATCGATAATAAGTGAGATATTAGCCATTTTGTCCTGTGACCTTGAAAATGAGATCAAAGGTCAAATTCAAGGTTATCAGAATATTCAGCATATATCATTTCCTATATGTCCACAATTGATTCCTAAGCTGTAAAGTCGATAATGAACGAGATATTAGCCATTTTGTGCTCTGACCTTGAAACCCGAGGTCAGAGGTCAACTTCAAGGTCACAAGAATATTCGGCATATATCATTTCCTATATGTCCACAATTGATTCCTAGTCTCTAATCTCAATATTAAGTGAGATATTAGGCTTAATGTGTCCCATTATAAAGCATAGGAGAATTTAACATGGGACAGTCCCATTTGGGCCGAGTTTGGGCCCAAAATGGCCAACTTCAAGCGATTCAAGCGCAACGAAATTTATACATGTGACAGGGGTACATATGAGGAGTGTTATGCATCAAAAAGAAAAAAAGTTACTGAACAGATTTAGAGAAAACGACCATCAAAGTCCA
The DNA here is from genome assembly GCA_949152475.1 of Terebella lapidaria. NCBI lineage: Eukaryota > Metazoa > Annelida > Polychaeta > Terebellida > Terebellidae > Terebella > Terebella lapidaria. Next base: position 51,458,414 of record OX424556.1, on the reverse strand, counting down.
AAATTGGCCATTTTTAGACGAAAACGGCCGCTCTGACCTTGAAACCGAGGTCAGAGGTCAAATTCAAGGTCATGAGAATATTCAGCATATATCATTTCCTATATGTCTACAATTGATTCTTAGTCTCTAATTTCAATTTGAAGTGAGATATTAGGCTTAATGTGTCCCATTATAAAGCATAGCAGAATTTAACATGGGAAAGTTCTATTTGGGCCGAGTTTGGGCCCAAAATGGCCCACTTCGAGCGATTCAAGGGCAACAAAATTTATACATGTCACAGGAGTACATAGGAGGAGTGTCATGCATCAATAAGAAAAAATTAGCCCAATGGGCTAGAAAGGTTACCGGAGAAATATACAGAGTTAAGCCGAGAAAGTTGAAGGTCAAATTCAAGGTGACCACTGAAATCGCCATATCTCTAACCTTGAAAATGGGATCAAAGGTTAAATTCTAGATCACCAAACTATTCAGCATACATCATTTCCTATATGTTCACTATGGACCCCTAAGCTGTAAATTTGATAATAAGAGAGATATAAGCCATTTTGTAATCTGACTTTGAAAATAAAATGACTGACCTTGAAATTTAGGTCAAAGGTCAAATTCAATATCATTAAAATATTCAGAATATATCGTTTCCTATATGTTCACAATTGATTCCTAAGCTGTAAAGTCGATAATAAGCGAGATATTAGCCATTTTGTCCTGTTGACCTTGAAAATGAGGTCAAAAGTCAAATTCAAGGTCACTAGAATATTCAGCATATATCATTTCCTATATGTTCACAATTGATTTCAAGGTCATGAGAATATTCAGCATATATCACTTCCTATATGTTCACAATTGATTCCTAAGCTGTAAAGTCGATAATAAGCGAGATATTAGCCATTTTGTCATGTGACCTCGAAAATGAGGTCAAAGGTCAAATTCAAGGTCATGAGAATTTTCAGCATATATCATTTCATATATGTTCACAATTGATTCCTAAGCTGTAAAGTCGATAATAAGCGAGATATTAGCCATTTTGTCCTGTGACCTTGAAAATGAGGTCAAAGGTCAGATTCAAGGTCATGAGAATTTTCAGCATATATCATTTCCTATATGTTCACAATTGATTCCTAAGCTGTAAAGTCGCTAATAAGCAAGATATTGGCCGTTTTGTCCTGTGACCTTGAAAATGAGGTCAAAGGTCAAATTCAAGGTCACGAGAATTTTCAGCATATATCATTTCCTATATGTTCACAATCGATTCCTAAGCTGTAAAGTCACTAATAAGCAAGGTATTGGCCATTTTGTCCTGTGACCTTGAAAATGAGGTCAAAGCTCAAATTCAAGGCCACGAGAATATTCAGCATATATCATTTCCTATATGTTCACAATTGATTCCTAAGCTGTAAAGTCGATAATAAGCGAGATATTAGCAATTTTGTCCTGCGACCTTGGAAATGAGATCAAAGGTCAAATTCAAGGTCACGAAAATATTCAGCATATTTCATTTCCTATATGTTCACAATTGATTCCTAAACTGTAAAGTCGATAATAAGCGAGATATTAGCCATTTTGTCATGTGACCTTGAAAATGAGGTCAAAGGTCAAATTCAAAGTCACAAGAATATTCAGCATATATCATTTCCTATATGTTCACAACTGATTCCTAAGCTGTAAAGTCGATAATAAGCGAGATATTAGCCATTTTGTCCTGTGACCTTGAAAATGAGGTCAAAAGTCAAATTCAAGGTCACGAGAATATTCAGCATATATCATTTCCTATATGTCCACAATTCATTCCTAGTCTCTAATTTCAATATAAGTGAGATATTAGGCTTAATGTGTGCCATTATAAAGCATAAGAAAATTTAACATGGGAAAGTCACATTCGGGCCGAGTTTGGGCCCAAAATGGCCCACTTCAAGCGATTCAAGCGCAACAAAATTTATACATGTCACAGGAGTACATATGAGGAGTGTTTTTCATCAATAAGAAAAAAAGTTACTGAACAGATTTTGAGAAAACGACCGTCGAAGTCCAAAATTGGCCATTTTTCGACGAAAACGGCCGCTCTGACCGAAACCAAGGTCAGAGGTCAAATTCAAGGTCACGACAATATTCAGCATATATCATTTCTTATATGTCCACAATTGATTCCTAGTCTCTAATTCCAATATTAAGTGAGATATTAGGCTTTAATGTGTCCCATTATAAAGCATAGGAGAATTTAACATGGGAAAGTCCCATTTGGGCCGAGTTTGGGCCCAAAATAGCCCACTTCGAGCGATTCAAGCGCAACGAAATTTATACATGTCACAGGGGTACATATGAGGAGTGTTATGCATCAATAAAAAAAAAGTTACTGAACAGATTTTGAGAAAATGGCCGCCAAAGTCCAAAATCAGGCATTTTTCGTCGAAAACGGCCGCCATTTTGAAAAAAATGCGAAAATCAAAAAACTAAAAAATACCTCCCTCTCGAAATATTTTTAGGCATTTTTTGTGCAAAATTTCAGAAAAATTTGATCGTAAACTTTAAAGATAAAATTGTTGACGGACGACGACGGACGACGACGGACGCATCGCCATGACAATAAGTTACGGACCATAGGTCCGGTAACCTAAAAATTAGCCCAATGGGTTAGAAAGGTTACCGGAGAAATATACGGAGTTAAGCCGAGAAAGTTGAAGGTCAAATTCAAGGTGACCACTGAAATCGCCATATCTCTAACCTTGAAAATGGGATCAAAGGTTAAATTCTAGATCACCAAACTATTCAGCATACATCATTTCCTATATGTTCACTATGGACCCCTAAGCTGTAAATTTGATAATAAGCGAGCTATAAGCCATTTTGTAATCTGACTTTGAAAATAAAATGACTGACCTTGAAATTTAGGTCAAAGGTCAAATTCAATATCATTAAAATATTCAGAATATATCATTTCCTATATGTTCACAATTGATTCCTAAGCTGTAAAGTCGATAATAAGCGAGATATTAGCCATTTTGTCCTGTTGACCTTGAAAATGAGGTCAAAATTTAAATTCAAGGTCACTAGAATATTCAGCATATATCATTTCTTATATGTTCACAACTGATTTCTAAGCTGTAAAGGCGCTAATAAGCAAGATATTGGCCATTTTGTCCTGTGACCTTGAAAATGAGGTCAAAGGTCAAATTCAAGGTCATGAGAATATTCAGCATATATCATTTCCTATATGTTCACAATTGATTCCTGAGCTGTAAAGTTGATAAAAAGCGAGATATTAGCAATTTTGTCCTGTGACCTTGGAAATGAGGTCAAAGGTCAAATTCAAGGTCATGAGAATATTCAGCATATATCATTTCCTATATGTTCATAATTGATTCCTAAGCTGTAAAGTCGATAATAAGCGAGATATTAGCCATTTTGTCATGTGACCTTGAAAATGAGGTCAAAGGTCAAATTCAAGGTCATGAGAATTTTCAGCATATATCATTTCCTATATGTTCACAATTGATTCCTAAGCTGTAAAGTCGCTAATAAGCAAGATATTGGCCGTTTTGTCCTGTGACCTTGAAAATGAGGTCCAAGGTCAAATTCAAGGTCACGAGAATTTTCAGCATATATCATTTCCTATATGTTCACAATCGATTCCTAAGCTGTAAAGTCGCTAATAAGCAAGATATTGGCCATTTTGTCATGTGACCTTGAAAATGAGGTCAAAGCTCAAATTCAAGGCCACGAGAATATTCAGCATATATCATTTCCTATATGTTCACAATTGATTCCTAAGCTGTAAAGTCGATAATAAGTGAGATATTAGCAATTTTGTCCTGCGACCTTGGAAATGAGGTCAAAGGTCAAATTCAAGGTCACGAAAATATTCAGCATATATCATTTCCTATATGTTCACAATTGATTCCTAAACTGTAAAGTCGATAATAAGCGAGATATTAGCCATTTTGTCATGTGACCTTGAAAATGAGGTCAAAGGTCAAATTCAAGGTCATGAGAATATTCGGCATATATTATTTCCTATATGTCCACAATTGATTTCTAATCTGTAAAGTCGATAATAAGCGAGATATTAGCTATTTTGTGGTCTGACCTTGAAACTGAGGTCAGAGGTCAAATTCAAGGTCACGAGAATGTTCGGCATATATCATTTCCTATATGTCCACATTGATCTCTAGTGTCTAATCTCAATATTGAGTGAGATATTAGACATAATGTGTCCCATTATAAAGCATAGGAGAGTTTAACATGGAAAAGTCTCATTTGGGCCGAGTTTGGGCCAAAAAGGCCCACTTCCAGCGATTCAAGCGCAACGAAACTTATACACATCACAGGAGTACATATGAGGAATGTTATGTATTAAAAAGAAACTTGAAAATGAGGCCAAAAGTCAAATTCAAAGTCACAAAAATATTATGGATATATCATTCCCTATATGTCCACGATTGATTATTGACCTGTAAAATCGATAATAGCGAGATATTAGCCATTTTGTGCTATGACCTTGAAAATAAGGTCAAAGGTCAAAATTTAAGGTCATCAGAATATTCAGTGTATATCCTTTTCTACATGTCCATATTTGATTCCTAAGCTGTAAAGTCTATAATAAGCGAGATATTAGCCATTTTGTCCCGTGACCTTGAAAATGAGGTCAAAGTCAAATTCAAGGTCACGTGCATATTCAGCATATATCATTTCCTACATGTCCACAATTGATTCCTAAGCTGTAAAGTCGATAATAAGCGAGATATTAGCCATTTTGTCCTGTGACCTTGAAAATGAGGTCAAAGGTCAAATTCAAGGTCACGAGAATATTCAGCATATATCATTTCCTATATGTTCACAATTGATTCCTAAGCCGTAAAGTCGATAATAAGCGAGATATTAGCAATTTTGTCCTGTGACCTTGGAAATGAGGTCAAAGGTCAAATTCAAGGTCATCACAATATTCGGTATACATCATTTCCTATATGTCCACATTTGATGTCTAAGCTGTAAAGTCGATAATAAGCGAGATATTAGCCATTTTGTTCTTTGACCTTGAAACTGAGGTCAGAGGTCAAATTCAAGGTCACGAGAACATTCAGCATATATCATTTCCTATATGTCCACAATTGATTCCTAGTCTCTAATCTCAATATTAAGTGAGATATAAGGCATAATGTGTCCCATTATAAAGCATGGGAAAATTTAACATGGGAAAGTCCCATTTGGGCCAAGTTTGGCCCAATATGGGCCACTTCGAGCGATTCAAGCGCAACGAAACTTATACACATCACAGGAGTACATATGAGGAGTGTTGTGTATCAAAAAAAAAAAAAGTTACTGAACAGTTTTTGAGAAAATGGCCGCCAAAGTCCAAAATCAGGCATTTTTCGTCAAAAACGGCCGCCATTTTGAAAAAAATGCGAAAATCGAAAAACTAAAAAAAACCTTTCCTTGAAATATTTTTAGGTATTTTTGTGCAAAATTTCAGAAAGATTCGATCATATACTTTAAAGATAAAAATTAGCCCAAAGGCTAAGATAGGTTACCGGACAATTTTGGTTTGGCCATGGCAGCATTGGCAGGTAACAGACCTTGAGATTTACCAATCAAGGTTTGCAGTGTAAACATATGACCTTGGGATTTACCAATCAAGGTCATCCGTATGAACCTCGATGTAACCATTACATGTATGTGTGCGGCATTTGATATTCTATATGTTGGGTGGAATCGTTTAGGCCGCTCAGGTCAATTTACACATTCCAAGTCAGACATTTGGCACTCAAGGTCATCTGACGTCAAGTTCAAGGTCATCATTAGTTGTGCCATATATGTCTTCCTATATGTTCATAATGCAAACATGAGCTCTATCTGCAAGCATTTCATCTACAAAGGCAAATCTGGGCATTTTTTGACCCCAAAATGGCTGTTTTGACCTTTCAAGGTCATCGAAGGTCAAATTCAAGGTCACCACACAAGTCGCCATATGACTTCCCATTTGAAAGTGCCAATTTCTAAGCTCTATCTTCAAGCGTTCTATGAGTACAGTCCTGACAGCTCCCATTATGAAGGAAAAAAGTGCCGAAAATTTTCTAAGTCCAAAATTTTTTTCAAAGGGTGAACATTTTTTTTTGCCTAGAAATGGCCCAAAATGGATAGTAATGTTATTTGGGGCGAAAAAAAATTTTTTCGCCGACTCGTCAAAAATTCAAAATGGCCGCCACACTGAGATCGGCGATTCAAGGGCAACAAAACTTATACACGTCACAGAGGTATATAAGAGGAATCTTTTTAAGCAAAAATCTCAAAACTGATCAGACACTTTTTGAGAAAATACAGACCAGGTGCAAATTTGAGCGTTTTTCGACCCAAAAATGGCTGTTTTGACCTTTCAAGGTCATCCAAGGTCAAATTCAAGGTCACCACACAAGTCGCCATATATGACTTCCCATTTGAAAGTGCCAATTTCTAAGCTCTATCTTCAAGCGTTCTATGAGTACAGTCCGGACAGCTCCCATTATGAAGGAAAAAAGTGCCGAAAATTTTCCAAGTCCAAAATTTTTTTGAAAGGGTGAAAATTTTTTTTTGCCCTAGAAATGGCCCAAAATGGATAGTAATGCGATTTGGGGCGACAAATTTTTTTTTCGCCGACCCGCCAAAAATTCAAAATGGCCGCCACACGAAAACCGGCGAATTTAGGGCAACCAAACTTATAAATATCACAGAGGTATATGAGGGGAATCTTTTGAAACCAAAAACTCAAAACTGATCAGACAGTTTTTGAGAAAATGGCTGTCAAAATCCAAAATTGCGCGTTTTTCGATAAAAACGGCTGCCATTTTGAAAAAAATGCGAAAATCAAAAAACAAAAAAATACCTCCTTCTCAAAATATTTTTAGGCATTTTTGTGCAAAATTTCAGAAAGATTCGATCGTTAACTTTAAAGATAAAAATGTTAACGCCGGACGGACGGACGGACGGACGGACGACGGACGCAACGCCATGCCAATAGGTTATCGGACCAAAGGTCCGGTAACCTAAAAAGTTACTGAACAGTTTTTGAGAAAAAGGCCGCCAAAGTCCAAAATCAGGCATTTTTCGTCGAAAACGGCCGCCATTTTGAAAAAAATGCGAAAATCAAAAAACTAAAAAATACCTCCCTCTCGAAATATTTTTAGGCATTTTTGTGCAAAATTTCAGAAAAATTCGATCTTAAACTTTAAAGATAAAATTGTTGACGGATGACGACGACGACGGACGACGACGATGCCGACGACGATGCCGACGCCGGACGCATCGCCATGCCAATAGGTTACGGACCAAAGGTCCGGTAACCTAATAATGCATAAATCGATGTGTTAGGTTTGAGAAAATTACGTAAAATGTTCCAGTTCTCTAATAAAGTCTAAAATGGCGGAGCCGATGGAAATTGACATTCCCAGAATGCAAAGCAAATTTTACTGCAATTACCGCAATTCTGTGCAGCAATTTGTGCATGCATACATATGTAAGCTTGCGTGTGGCCTTCTTTCACGTATGAAAGTAAACACAACGATTCGTCTGCGATGCCACGGCTAAATTTACCGTAATTTGACGTATTTCATCACATGACAAGGTGTTCCATGCTGGCTCGCAAAGCCTGTTTAATTTAAACTGGTCTTGCAATTTGCACATTTGCACAATTTGATATTCCTCATAGTTTCTAATATTTTAAAGGATATTTTATTGAGGCTATTTATTGGAGGATATGGTAGCAATTTTCTTTTTTGGGGGGGGGGGGGGGGTGCTGATGATGTGCTCAAGCTCTAATGTCGTTTCACGCAGTTAGCTGCATTTTCTTGTTTATGTACCTGACAAGTAGTGACAGGGCTTGGAGAGAGATGTTACTGCATGGTACCATCCTGACTGCGACTCGGCCAATCATAGACGGATAGTGGGCATGAAGTACTGTATCAATCGTGGCCCTGAGAGTGGTCATATCAGCATGGCGGGATACCTTATATTCCGCCCCAGTGTCCATGATGCTACCTGCAGTCAAATGAACAGTTACCACATGACATTTTTATTGATTTGTATTCGAAGTTGAAGATGTTTGTATTCGTTGCTGAGAGCTTACCTGCATGTACGACCAAGATGTTTGTATTTGTAGCTGAGAGCTTACCTGCATGTACGACCAAGATGTTTGTATTTGTAGCTGAGAGCTTACCTGCATGTAGGACCAAGAAGATGTTTGTATTCGTAGCTGAGAGCTTACCTGCATGTACGACCAAGATGTTTGTATTTGTAACTGAGAGCTTACCTGCATGTACGACCAAGATGTTTGTATTCGTAGCTGAAAGCTTACCTTCATGTACGACCAAGATGTTTGTATTTGTAGCTGAGAGCTTACCTGCATGTAGGACCAAGAAGATGTTTGTATTCGTAGCTGAGAGCTTACCTGCAAGTACGACCAAGAAGATGTTTGTATTTGTAGCTGAGAGCTTACCTGCATGTACGACCAAGAAGATGTTTGTATTTGTATCGGAGAGCCCACCTGCATGTACGACCAAGAAGATGTTTGCGTTTGTAGCTGAGAGCTTACCTGCATGCACCACCAAGAAGATGTTTGTATTTGTAGCGGAGAGCTTACCTGCAAGTACGACCAAGAAGATGTTTGTATTTGTAGCGGATAGCCTACCTGCATGTACGACCAAGAAGATGTTTGTATTTGTAGCGGAGAGCTTACCTGCAAGTACGACCAAGAAGATGTTTGTATTTGTAGCTGAGAGCTTACCTTCATGTACGACCAAGATGTTTGTATTTGTAGCGGAGAGCTTACCTGCATGTAGGACCAAGAAGATGTTTGTATTCGTAGCTGAGAGCTTACCTGCAAGTACGACCAAGAAGATGTTTGTATTCGTAGCTGAGAGCTTACCTGCATGTAGGACCAAGAAGATGTTTGTATTTGTAGCGGAGAGCTTACCTGCATGTACGACCAAGATGTTTGTATTTGTAGCTGAGAGCTTACCTGCATGTACGACCAAGAAGATGTTTGTATTTGTAGCGGAGAGCTTACCTGCAAGTACGACCAAGAAGATGTTTGTATTTGTAGCGGATAGCCTACCTGCATGTACGACCAAGATGTATGTATTTGTAGCGGAGAGCTTACCTGCATGTACGACCAAGATGTATGTATTTGTAGCTGAGAGCTTACCTGCATGTAGGACCAAGAAGATGTTTGTATTTGTATCGGAGAGCCCACCTGCATGTACGACCAAGATGTTTGTATTTGTAGCTGAGAGCTTACCTGCATGTACGACCAAGATGTATGTATTTGTAGCTGAGAGCTTACCTGCATGTAGGACCAAGAAGATGTTTGTATTCGTAGCTGAGAGCTTACCTGCATGTACGACCAAGATGTTTGTATTTGTAGCGGAGAGCTTACCTGCATGTACGACCAAGAAGATGTTTGTATTCGTAGCTGAGAGCCTACCTGCAAGTACGACCAAGAAGATGTTTGTATTTGTAGCGGATAGCCTACCTGCATGTACGACCAAGAAGATGTTTGTATTTGTAGCGGAGAGCTTACCTGCATGTACGACCAAGATGTTTGTATTTGTAGCTGAGAGCTTACCTGCATGTACGACCAAGAAGATGTTTGTATTTGTAGCGGAGAGCTTACCTGCATGTACGACCAAGAAGATGTTTGTATTCGTAGCTGAGAGCTTACCTGCATGTACGACCAAGAAGATGTTTGTATTTGTAGCGGAGAGCTTACCTGCAAGTACGACCAAGAAGATGTTTGTATTTGTAGCGGATAGCCTACCTGCATGTACGACCAAGATGTATGTATTTGTAGCGGAGAGCTTACCTGCATGTTCGACCAAGATGTTTGTATTTGTAGCTGAGAGCTTACCTGCATGTACGACCAAGATGTTTGTATTTGTAGCTGAGAGCTTACCTGCATGTAGGACCAAGAAGATGTTTGTATTCGTAGCTGAGAGCTTACCTGCATGTACGACCAAGAAGATGTTTGTATTCGTAGCTGAGAGCTTACCTGCATGTACGACCAAGAAGATGTTTGTATTTGTAGCGGAGAGCCTACCTGCATGTACGACGAAGAAGATGTTTGTATTTGTAGCGGAGAGCCTACCTGCATGTACGACCAAGAAGATGTTTGTATTTGTAGCGGATAGCCTACCTGCATGTACGACCAATAAGATGTTTGTATTTGTAGCTGAGAGCTTACCTGCATGTAGGACCAAGACGATGTTTGTATTCGTAGCTGAGAGCTTACCTGCATGTACGACCAAGAAGATGTTTGTATTTGTAGCGGAGAGCTTACCTGCATGTACGACCAAAAAGATGTTTGTATTTGTAGCTGAGAGCTTACCTGCATGTACGACCAAGAAGATGTTTGTATTTGTATCGGAGAGCCCACCTGCATGTACGACCAAGAAGATGTTTGCGTTTGTAGCTGAGAGCTTACCTGCATGTACGACCAAGAAGATGTTTGTATTTGTAGCTGAGAGCTTACCTGCATGTACGACCAAGAAGATGTTTGTATTCGTAGCTGAGAGCTTACCTGCATGTACGACCAAGAAGATGTTTGTATTCGTACCTGAGAGCCTACCTGCATGTACGACCAAGAAGATGTTTGTGTTTGTAGCTGAGAGCCCACCTGCATGTACGACCAAGAAGATGTTTGTATTCGTAGCTGAGAGCTTACCTGCATGTACGACCAAGAAGATGTTTGTATTCGTACCTGAGAGCTTACCTGCATGTACGACCAAGAAGATGTTTGTATTCGTACCTGAGAGCTTACCTGCATGTACGACCCAGATGTTTGTATTTGTAGCTGAGAGCCTACCTGCATGTACGACCAAGAAGATGTTTGTATTCGTACCTGAGAGCTTACTTGCATGTACGACCAAGAAGTTTGTATTCGTAGCTGAGAGCTTACCTGCATGCACGACCAAGGAGATGTTTGTATTTGTAGCTGAGAGCTTATCTGCATGTACGACCAAGAAGATGTTTGTATTTGTAGCTGAGAGCTTACCTGCATGTACGACCAAGAAGACGTTTGTATTTGTAGCTGAGAGCTTACCTGCATGTACGACCAAGAAGATGTTTGTATTTGTAGCTGAGAGCTTACCTGCATGCACCACCAAGAAGATGTTTGTATTTTATAGCTGAGAGCTTACCTGCATGTACGACCAAGAAGATGTTTGTATTCGTAGCTGAGAGCTTACCTGCATGTACGACCAAGAAGATGTTTGTTTTGTAGCTGAGAGCTTACCTGCATGTACAACCAAGAAGATGTTTGTATTTGTAGTTGAGAGCTTACCTGCATGTACGACCAAGAAGATGTTTGTATTCGTACCTGAGAGCTTACCTGCATGTACGACCAAGAAGATGTTTGTATTTGTAGCTGAGAGCTTACCTGCATGCACCACCAAGAAGATGTTTGTATTTTATAGCTGAGAGCTTACCTGCATGTACGACCAAGAAGATGTTTGTATTCGTAGCTGAGAGCTTACCTGCATGTACGACCAAGAAGATGTTTGTATTCGTAGCTGAGAGCTTACCTGCATGTACGACCAAGAAGATGTTTGTATTCGTAGCTGAGAGCTTACCTGCATGTAGGACCAAGAAGATGTTTGTATTCGTAGCTGAGAGCATACCTGCATGTACGACCAAGAAGATGTTTGCATTCGTAGCTGAGAGCTTACCTGCAAGTACGACCAAGAAGATGTTTGTATTCGTAGCTGAGAGCTTACCTGCATGTAGGACCAAGAAGATGTTTGTATTTGTAGCTGAGAGCTTACCTGCATGTACGACCAAGAAGATGTTTGTATTCGTAGCTGAGAGCTTACCTGCATGTACGACCAAGAAGATGTTTGCATTCGTAGCTGAGAGCTTACCTGCAAGTACGACCAAGAAGATGTTTGTATTCGTAGCTGAGAGCTTACCTGCATGTAGGACCAAGAAGATGTTTGTATTTGTAGCTGAGAGCTTACCTGCATGTACGACCAAGAAGATGTTTGTATTCGTAGCTGAGAGCTTACCTGCATGTAGGACCAAGAAGATGTTTGCATTCGTAGCTGAGAGCTTACCTGCAAGTACGACCAAGAAGATGTTTGTATTTGTAGCGGATAGCCTACCTGCATGTACGACCAAGATGTATGTATTTGTAGCGGAGAGCTTACCTGCATGTACGACCAAGATGTTTGTATTCGTAGCTGAGAGCTTACCTGCATGTACGACCAAGAAGATGTTTGTATTTGTAGCTGAGAGCTTACCTGCATGTACGACCAAGAAGATGTTTGTATTTGTAGCTGAGAGCTTACCTGCATGTACGACCAAGAAGATGTTTGTATTCGTAGCTGAGAGCTTACCTGCATGTAGGACCAAGAAGATGTTTGTATTCGTAGCTGAGAGCTTACCTGCATGTACGACCAGGAAAAGGACTGTTGTATTACACGCCTGACTGTGACTGGATGCCAAGCTTGGAGAAGACGGTGGTGCACTGCTCTCCAGACTTGAGACCATGCTGCTGTTCTGCAGACGCTTGAAGAGATCAATGCGTTTCTCTAGTGGCGTGCTCTCCACACACGTCACTCCTTAGGAAGGATCATGTACAAAAAAAATGTGTACATGACATATCTATGATACCAAACTTAACTGCCCAATAAGACAAGTAAATTCCTTGGAGAAAAAAATTGATATTGTTTCTGTTCCGAAAGTTCACGTCAACTCATTTATAAACTGTAATGATTTATTGTTTCGGATTGAAAAATGAGACAACACAATGAACTGGAACATAGCACAGAAAGTGCTGCAGCTTACTGGTAATTGGTTATAAGAATGTCATTTCCTTAGCTTATATTAAAATAGTGGCCAGGCATTACACATTACTCTAAACCCTGAAATATTAGCGTCCGTTAAATCTAGCGTTTTTTGGTTGTGCTGGCATATTAGCGATCGTTTAATACAGCTTTTTCTATCATATGTTGTGTTCAATAATTAAATATACTAGCATGCAATAATATTAGCATTTTATACAAAATGCTAAAGAAAAGCTGAATAAACGGACGCTAAGAATTTCCGGGTTTAGAGTATTCAGTGAGTGCCGCGTAAAATCTTGTGCATTATGGGTACAGTTGTGATCATAGAGTTTTTTTTAGAAAATTGCCATTAAAGTTCAAAACTGAGCATTTCTCGTCAAAAATGGTTGCTACTTTGAAAATTAGCCCAAAGGCTAAAAAAGGCTTCCAGAAAAATGTACACTGTTAGGCTCTCAAAGTCTGAAATGGTAATTTTCGACAACATGTGCCCAAGAGGAACATTGTTTTCTATATGTTCACAATTGATTCCTAAGCTGTAAAGTCGTTAATGAGCGAGATATTAGCCATTCGGGCTCTGACATTGAAAATGAGGTCAAAGGTCAAGTTCAAGGTCATCAAAATATTCGGCATACATCATCTCCTATATATCCACAATTGATTCATAATTTCTAATCTCAAAAACATAAGCTCTATCTACAAGCATTTCATCCACAGAGGCAAATCTGGTCATTTTTTAACCCAAAAATTGCTGTTTTGACCTTTCAAGGTCATCCAAGGTCAAATTCAAGGTCACCACACAAGTCGCCATATATGACTTCCCATTTGAAAGTGCCAATTTCTAAGCTCTATCTTCAGGCGTTCTATGAGTACAGTTCTGGCAGCTCCCATTATGAAGGAAAGAAGTGGCAAAATTTTTTTCAAAGGGTGAAAATTTTTTTTTTGCCTAGAGATGGCTCAAAATGGATAGTAAGGCATTTCTCAGCAAGAATGGCCGCCAAATCTGCAAAACAAATTGAATTAAAAACATAGCACCAAGGGTGCTGTAGCTTACCGGCAATCATGATAATTGCACAGAGTATTGATTTTCCAAGATATAAATTGTTACACTGATCTTAAACTCTATTGTCAAAACATGTTCGTAAATGTTGCCGGAAACACATTTTCTGTATGGACTATAATAAGAATTCAAGTTACATGTTGGAAGATTTTTTTCGTTAATGACAGTATATTCACAGACTGTCGATTCAAAGGCAACAAAACTTTTACACATCACAAAGGTACATAGGGAGAATCTTATGCATTTGAGGAAAATTGTCTGAATACATTTTGAGAAAAGGGCCACCAAAGACAAAATTCATCATTTTTCTTCGACAAAAAGGTCGTTTTTGACCTTCCAAGGTCATTGAAGGTCAAACTCAAGGTCACCACTCAAACCGCAATATATGATTTCCCATTTGAATGTGCCAATACTTAGGCTCTATCTTGAAGTGTTCTATACGGAAGCGTAGAAGGGCCACCCAGGAAAATTTTTTTTTTTAAAATTCCCGACTTAGTAACTCGATAATATCGACTTAGTATCTCGATAATATCGCCTTATAACTCGATAATTTCGAGTTAGTATCTCGATAATATCGACTTAGTTTGAAACAGGCACAGGAAGAAGATTTATTTTTTTTAAATTCCCGAGTTAGTAACTCGATAATATCGACTTAGTATCTCGATAATATCGAGTTAGTATCTCGATAATATCGACTTAGTGTGGAACAGGCACAGGAAGGAGATTTATTTCTTTTAAATTCCCGAGTTAGTAACTCGATAATATCGACTTAGTATCTCGATAATATTGAGTTAGTATCTCGATAATATCGAGTTAGTAACTCGATAATATCGACTTAATATTTTAGGGTTGTCCGGCCCATGTGTACATGTATGTATAATGTACATGGGTAACCATTAACGACTGTGTCAATTGGCGTATATGTCCACGTGTGAACATTGAAATAAATGAAATCTAAAATGAAAACTTTCCCCTCTGATGTAAATATCAATTACATTAATCACATAACAGAGTTCTAACAGTATTTGACCCTCATATAAATCAGTAATGTTTATTTGTTTTCTCATTATGTATTTGCACAAGCAGACTATACATCATGTGCTGTGATTCAAGTCGAGATACTAAGTCGATATTATCGAGATACTGAGTCGATATTATCGAGATACTAACTCGATATTATCGAGTTACTAACTCGATTTTATCGACTTACTAACTCGATATTATCGAGATACTAACTCGATATTATCGACTTACTAACTCGATATTATCGACTTACTAACTCGGGAATTTGAAAAAATTAGCCCAAGGGCTAAGATAGGTTACCGGACAATTTTGGCTTTAAGCATTGCAAGTGACAGATGACTTTGAGATTTACTAATCAAGGTCATCTTTGTGAACTGCAATATCACCATTAGGTATGCTGCATATGACTTCATATATGTTCGTAATACAAACATATAAGCTCTATCAACAAGTATTTTGTCTGTAGAGGCCAATTTACACATGTCAGGTCAGGCAAAGTTGTGAGATTTGGATTTCAAGGTCATATATAAGGTCAAATTCAAGGTCTCCAAGAGATGTGCTATAAATACATGACTTCTTGTTAGCTTATACACAATCCTAACCTGTATGTGCAAGTGTTTAAGCCTTGGCTAATTTACATATTTCACATCAGACATTTAGCACTATAAAATCATCTGAGGTCAAGGTCATCATCAGTTGTTCCATATATGACTTCATATATGCTCATAATGCAAACTTTTAAAGCTCTATCTACAAGCATTTCATCTGTAGAGGCAAATCTGTGCATTTTTTTTCTACCCCAAAATGGCTGTTTTGACCTTTCAAGGTCATCAAAGGTCAAATTCAAGGTCACAACACAAGTCGCCATGTATGACTTCCCATTTGAAAGTGCCAATTTCTAAGCTCTATCTTCAAGCGTTCTATGAGTACAATCCGCGCAGCTCCCATTATGAAGGAAAAAAGTGCCGAAAATTTTCTAAGTCCAAAATTTTTTTCACAAGGTGAATTTTTTTGTCTAGAAATGGCCCTAAATGGATAGTAATGCGATTTGGGCCGAAAAATGTTTTTTTCGTCGACCCGTCGAAAATTCAAAATGGCAGCCATACGCAGACCGGCGATTCAAGGGCAACCAAACTTATACACATCACAGAGGTACATAACTAGAATCTTTTGAAACAAAAATCTCAAATCTGATCAGACAGTTTTCGAGAAAAGACAGACAAGGTGCTAATTTGGACATTTTTCGACCAAAAAATGGCTGTTTTGACCTTTCAAGGTCATCCAAGGTCAAATTCAAGGTCACCACACAAGTCGCCATATATGACTTCCCATTTGAAAGTGCCAATTTCTAGGGCCTGCACGATTAATGGGTTAACCGCCGACGGCTAGTATTTTTTTAATAACCGCGAATAACCGGCTGTTAAATCTCCAAACGATTAACCGTCAAACACCGGTTAACTGTCTTTTATAACCTTGATCAGTGATCACCAAACTGTCTGCTCATGCTCCTGAGGCATGCTTTTGAGGGCATTTAAACTCGTTAACTTTGTCCCCATGGGGCCATAAAGCGATCTGCGGTTTGTCGCGGTCGCGTGGATGCGTGCCACCTGCTAAAGGAATTATGTGTGTGCATCTTTCACAGATACACAGGCTCGCGGCTTTCTCTCATATTAATATCGAAATTAACGAAGTTCAATAGGGGAAATACAAGTTTTCTTAAATGAAACATAAAGACACCTACACACACATAGACATATAGCAATCAAAACCATTCGGGGGACGTATTAAGAAGTGAACCCCAAACACTTCGCCTCAGGCTTAACTTCGAATGGTAAGGATTGTATATGTGAAAGAATGTGCAATGTCAGGTATAACGCAATCAGAACTGGAAAGAGCACATATATTCAGTAATATGCAAAATAAGTACATTTAATACAGTTTAGTTCATTGAGTTATACATATATGTTGAGGTTATATTTCAATAGTTTCCAAATCTTCAGCAAGAAGTAAAAGATTTAAAAAAATTAGGCCAAGGGCCAAAGATAGGTTACCGGACAATGTTTAATATTTTAGGTGTTAGCCAGGTCACTGGTTGAATTCAAGGTCAAGAGAATATTCAGCATATATAACATTAAGCATATATCATGTCCACAGTTGATTGCTAAGCTGTACGTTCAATAATCAGAGAGATATTAGCAATTTTATGCTGTAGCCTTGAAAATGAAGGGGCAAAGGTCAAATTCAAGGTCATCAAAATATTCAGTGTATATCATTTTCTATATCATGTATATCATGTCCACAATTGATTCCCAAGCCATACAGTCAATAGAGGAGCAAGATATGAGCCAGTTTGTCCTTGGACCTTGGAAATGAGGTCAGAGGTCAAATTCAAGGTCACGAGAATATTCAGCATATATCATTTCCTATATGTCCACAATTGATTCCTAAGCTGTAAAATCGATAATAAGTGAGATATTAGCCATTTTGTCCTGTGACCTTGAAAATGAGGTCAAAGGTCAAATTCAAGGTCATGACAATAATCTGCATATATCATTTCCTATATGTTCATAATTGATTGCTAAGCTGTAAAGTCGATAATAAGCGAGATATAAGCCATTTTGTCCTGTGACCTTGAAAATGAGGTCGAAGGTCAAATTCAAGGTCATCAGAATATTCAGCATATATCATTCCCTATATGTCCACAATTGATTCCTAAGCTGTAGAGTCGATAATAAGCGAGATATAAGCCATTTTGTGCTCTGACCTTGAAACTGAGGTCAGGGGTCAAATTCAAGGTCACGAGAATATTCAGAATATATCATTTCCTATATGTCCACAATTGATTCCTAAGCTATAGAGTCGATAATAAGCGAGATATAAGCCATTTTGTGCTCTGACCTTGAAACTGAGGTCAGAGGTCAAATTCAAGGTCACGAAAATATTCAGCATATATCATTTCCTATAGGTCCACAATTGATTCCTAGTCTCTAATCTCAATATCAAGTGAGATATTAGGCATAATGTGTCCCATTATAAAGCATAGGAGAATTTAACATGGGAAAGTCCCATTTGAGCCGAGTTTGGGCCAAAATGGCCCACTTCGAGCGATTCAAGCGCAACGAAATTTATAGACATCATAGGAGTACATATGTGGAGTGTTATTTATCAAAAAGAAAAAAAAGTTACTGAACAGATTTTGAGAAAATGGCCGCCAAAGTCCAAAATCAGGCATTTTTCGTCGAAAACGGCCGCCATTTTGAAAAAAATGCGAAAATCAAAAAACCAAAAAATACCTCCTTCTTGAATTATTTTTAAGTATTTTTGTGCAAAATTTCAGAAAAATTCGCCTGTAAACAAAAAAGATAAAAATGTGGACGACGACGACGACGACGACGGACGACGACGGACGACGACGGACGCAACGCCATGCCAATAGGTTATCGGACCATAGGTCCGGTAACCTAAAAATGAGGTCAAAGGTCAAATTCAAGGTCATCAGAATATTTGGCGTTTATCATTTCCTATATGCCCACAACTGATTCCTAAGCTATAAAGTCGACCATAAGTGAGATATTAGCCATTTTGTGTTCTTGACCTTGAAAATGAGGTCAGAGGTCAAATTCAAAGTCACAAGAATATTCAGCATATATCATATCCTACATGTCCACAAATGATCCCGAAGCTGTAAAATCGATAATAAGTGAGATATTAATCATTTTGTCCTGTGACCTTGAAAATGAGGTCAAAGGTCAAATTCAAGGTCATGACAATAATCTGCATATATCATTTCCTATATGTTCATAATTGATTCCTAAGCTGTAAAGTCGATAAGAAGCGAGATATTAGCCATTTTGCCGTGACCTTGAAAATGAGGTCAAAGGTCAAGTTCAAGGTCATGACAATAATCTGCATATATCATTTCCTATATGTTCATAATTGATTCCTAAGCTGTAAAGTCGATAATAAGTGAGATATTAGCCATTTTGCCCTGTGACCTTGAAAATGAGGTCAAAGGTCAAATTCAAGGTCATGACAATAATCT
The DNA here is from genome assembly GCA_949152475.1 of Terebella lapidaria. NCBI lineage: Eukaryota > Metazoa > Annelida > Polychaeta > Terebellida > Terebellidae > Terebella > Terebella lapidaria. The sequence goes on along the minus strand of OX424556.1, from coordinate 51,439,492 downwards.
GCATATATCATTTCCTATACGTCCACAATTGATTCTTAAGCTGTAAAGTCGATAATAAGCGAGATATTATCCATTTTGTTCTCTGACCTTGAAACCGAGGTCAGAGGTCAAATTCAAGGTCACGAGAATATTCAGCATATACCATTTCCTATATGTCCACAATTGATTCCTAGTCTCTAATCTCGATGTTAAATGAGATATAAGGCTTAATGTGTCCCATTATAAAGCATAGGAGAATTTAACATGGGAAAGTCCCATTTGAGCCGAGTTTGGGCCAAAATGGTATTATGAGGCCACTTCGACTGGCCTCATAGGAAGAGCTTTGAAAATGTTTGCACAGAACTAGTTCAAAACCTATTCGTATCCTATTCGGTACATATATGTTGTGGCCATATTTGCTTATTGCTGATTTGGCCTAATATAAATTGATTGATACCATTATTAAGGTACTGATTCCATCTAGTCCCATCTTCCAGACTAGATGTTCTCCAGTGACTGACGACTGCAGGAGTGTATCTCACGTAGCCCTATCACCCCCCCCCCCCAAAGTCCCCCCCCCCAACTATTAATAGATTCAACTAGCAAAAATCGATGTTAACTTATTTTCATATTATGACCATAACTACTACAAGCATCAAATTAATATTTACCAGAACCTTTATCTTGAACCTAATAGTCAATGTTTCATGTCCTAACTATTTTTTATTGTGGTCAATAGGCCCTAGTAGACACAACTAGTAAAGTTAATGTTAACCTATTCGGTTACAGTCATGAAATATGTAGTGGACAGAACCTTTACCTTATTGTGCCCAATAATAAATGTTTTATGTCTTGATTAAATTTACTGTGGTCAATAATAGACCTAATTAGTATTTACCCATCGGTTTATTTTTGATCTCCATCAGTAGACATGTTATATGTCTTGTTAATTGTCTAAACAATTGTCAAAACAATGTCACAGCTCAGAATGCCACATCACGATTCCTATGCAACCAATAATAGTTGTGTAGCAACAACAGGCCTATCTGATCATAGTGACATTCAACAGATGGCGCTCTTGAAGCAACTAATTTACCCATCGGTTTATTTTTGATCTCCATCAGTAGACATGTTATTCCCGGCCCCTCAGGGCCGGGTATATGTGATTGTCGTTGACCTCACCCAATGTATCTCCTGTCTTCCGACTTCTCCGGACGACTCTCTTAGATTCAGCATACACTGGTGTGACAGGTTTCGCAAATTTGCGATAAAACCCGGTAGACCTCTCTATATCTCGTTAAACTGATTGAATAACACTGCTGATATAAATGTATTAATAACTGTAATTGCATGACAATGGAAAGCGCTGTTTTGAATTAGTTTGCGGCTGGTATGCGCAAGTGCAATTACCGAATCTCCTACCAGTTATCTTGGAACTCGCATAAGTCTGACCTGGTTTAATTACTATAATTACCTATATTACTACGCCAACACGTAACCGCTAGAAATATGTTGTATTGCAGGGATGGACAGTGATAATTAGTTGTAATCATTTCAGAAAATAGTTTGAAATTCTCTTTCCGAATTGTTTTCATTGTATCAGGCCTATTAGGTTTGATTACTTTGTCGATGATGAGCTTTGGCTATAGCATAACGAAACTGAAGCATGAAAATTGCTTTACAAGCGCGACCGCATGAAATAGCCAAGACCACCGTGACGAACCCGAGTTTTTAGCGTACACCAGTCATTGAAATAATTTGCTAATAAAGGCATAATTTTCCTTTTTTATATGAACCCTATTACATAATTTTGTATATATGCCCAGGGGCCTAGTGTGCAGGAACTACACATCTATTTATTGTAATATGCCTAAACGTATTCATCAAATCCTGCCACTTATATATAAATATTTAAAGGGAGTGGAAATTTGTATTTGTGCATCATCCATGATAGGCTGTTATGCCCTATCGATAATTTTCTTGCATATCGACGGGAAGGGGTTAGACCTGACCAGATTACGGAAAGTGTTAAGATTATAAAGGCGCTTTGTGTGTACCTATAGTGATGTTTGGAGGATATTGGTAATCCGGGATTTTAAACAAGAAGGTTCTGAGTTCTGGGCGACATATGGAACTGGAATTCAGTGGGATGATTTTAACAGAGCTGCCGACGGCTAGCGATCTGGCGATCTGACAAGGATAGATACATCTAAATAGACTTGGGGGAGATAAATTGTCTGAGGATGTACACAATTTCCTGTACATGTATCATTTACTTTGATGTGACTGATTGTCTGACTATCTATATGAACTGTATAAATATTGGTGTGACTTATTCCAAGTTTTATGGGACATCTTTTTACAATGTGAACTCGACATTCAGTATTGTGAGTCCATGGAAAACATGTACATATAAAAGGGCCGGGTTTTCTGCCATGTTTTTCTAAAAACATGGCGTTATACTTGTATGTCTTGTTAATTGTCTAAACAATTGTCAAAACAATGTCACAGCTCAGAATGCCACATCACGATTCCCATGCAACCAATAATAGTGGTGTAGCAACAACAGGCCTATCTGATCATAGTGACATTCAACAGATGGCGCTCTTGAAGCATGCAGTAGGCCCCTACAGGAAAGATGTGCCTACCATTATGATGAGAACTGTCATTTTGTGACAAACGTGATGATGTGATTCAGATTGCTGCATTACGAACTCGACTGGCGAGTTTTGCTTTGATCATTTGTGTACGATTCCAATTACTTGTAACCTATCATGCACAATCGAGCAATTGAAACATGACTCAACCAACAAATCATTGATTTTAAAAGATGATTGATAAGCTATGATCAATTGATTTATTTTTGTATTAACAGGATCTCGTGATGTCATCTCATTAATTATTCATTAGGCTATGAGGCACGCTCACCGCGATGTTTAGGTGGAAGAGGAGGGGGGAGGCATAGTGAAGAACGTGAACGTGTTGCATATTATGATCTCTCGAGGTGGATCTTATTTCTGAAATCCATCAGTAATCGCCGACTGCGATCTTGCAGATAGTTTAGCGATATATTCATGCGAGAAAAGTCAGAAAACTCATCGGACCATTCAGCAGACCTGATTTTTACCCGGGTGCGGGCCAGCTTTCATTTATCACGATTGGGTCGTAGTCGGATGGGAGGGGGGGGGGGGGTGGTGCAGAATGGGGATGAAGCGGGTCGAGTGTGGCTGGCTGCCTCGCGAACCACTAGGAGGGGGCCACACTCATTTGCATTTGGCCTACTGGACATACCAGCACTTGCCACAAGTTTTCAATTATTATGTTGCCGTATCAAGCGTTTTTCCATTTTTGCAATAGCTTATGTACTATCTATGTAGTGTGGAATGTTTATGCAAAAATTTGAGTGCATCTGATACAAGAAAGCCCTGTTTCAGAGAAGATCAAAACGGGAGTGGTGATGGGTGATGAAACGGTGACACACAAAAAAAATAAACGGTCGGAACACACGTCTCCTGTGGCTATTATTGCTTATAACTTATTACAGTAACCATACTTGGGTACACGGGTGTCATATTCTTTCCAACTGGCCCCGGGCCCTCCTAATTAGCCACAATTGAATGGTCTGCTCTGGCTCCAAGTCGGACTTTCAGAAATGTAAACAAAGGAAAATTCTCCAAAATCCAAAAAAAAACAACATCATAGAGGAAGAGCTCTGCTCTTCCTAAAAAGAAAAATTAGCCCAAGGGCTAAGAAAGGTTACCGGACAATATACATTTTAGATATTAGCCTTTTGTCCAGTGACCTTGAAAATAAAGTCACTGATAAATTCAAGGCCATGAAATTTTCAACAAATATATCACTTCTAGTATGTCCACAATAAATTCATAAGCTGTAAAGTCGATAATAAGTGAGACATTAGCCATTCTGTGATGTGACCTTGAAAATGAGGTCAAAGTTCAAGTTCAAGATTATGAAAATATTCAGTATATATCATTCCTCTATATTCGTAATTGATTCCTATGCTGTAAATGTAAGTACCAATCTATTACCACCAATACAATCAGATTTTGATGATGCCAATAAGAAACGTAAAATACTACACTTAGCCATGGAAACAAACAAAGCCCGACCAAATAGTTTATCCAAAGACACACTGGCGTCTTCAGGGGCAGACAATGTGTTAAATGTAGTTGTTTCTACTGTACACCAGATGGAATTAGTACTATGAAAATAATTTAGAAATCCGAATCTAACCCCATGGAATAGATACATGACAAGTACAAAAGTACCCAATCACAAGCCCGAAGGCTACTGAGTTGATGGTATCCTCGGGGACAGATTTAACGTCCGCCAGCAGTGACACCGACTCAGTGGTATAAATGTAAGTATCAATCTATTACCACCAATACAATCAAATTTTGAAGTTGCCAATAAGGAAAGTAAAATACAACATTTTGCAATAGAAACAAAGCCCGACCAAATAGTTTATCCAAAGACACACTGGCGTCATCAGGGGCAGATGTAAAGATGATAATAAGGGACATATTAGCCATTTTGTTCTCTGACCTTGAAAATGAGATCAAAGGTCAAATTCTAGATCACCAAAATATTCAGCATACATCATTTCCTATATGTTCACTATGGACCCCTAAGCTGTAAATTTGATAATAAGCGAGATATAAGCCATTTTGTATTTTGACCTTGAAAATAAAATGACTAACCTTGAAATTTAGGTCAAGGGTCAAATTCAAGGTCACTAGAATATTCAGCATATATCATTTCCTATATGTTCACAATTGATTCCTAAGCTGCAAAGTCGCTAATAAGCAAGATATTGGCCATTTTGTCCTGTGACCTTGAAAATGAGGTCAAAGGTCAAATTCAAGGTCACGAGAATATTCAGCATATATCATTTCCTATATGTTCACAATTGATTCCTAAGCCGTAAAGTCGATAATAAGCGAGATATTAGCAATTTTGTCCTGTGACCTTGGAAATGAGGTCAAAGGTCAAATTCAAGGTCACGAGAATATTCAGCATATATCATTTCCTATATGTTCACAATTGATTCCTAAGCTGTAAAGTCGATAATAAGCGAGATATTAGCCATTTTGTCTTGTGACCTTGAAAATGAGGCCAAAGGTCAAATTCAAGGTCACGAGAATATTCAGCATATATCATTTCCTATATGTTCACAATGGATTCCTAAGCTGTAAAGTCGATAATAAGCGAGATATTAGCCATTTTGTCCTGTGACCTTGAAAATGAGGTCAAAGGTCAAATTCAAGGTCACGAGAATATTCAGCATATATCATTTCCTATATGTTCACAATTGATTTCTAAGCTGTAAAGTCGATAATAAGCGAGATATTAGCCATTTTGTCCTGTGACCTTGAAAATGAGGTCAAAGGTCAAATTCAAGGTCACGAGAATATTCAGCATATATCATTTCCTATATGTCCACAATTGATTCCTAGTCTCTAATCTCAATATTAAGTGAGATATTAGGCTTGATGTGTCCCATTATAAAGCATAGGAAAATTTAACATGGGAAAGTCACATCTGGGCCGAGTTTGGGCCCAAAATGGCCCACTTCGAGTGATTCAAGCGCAACGAAATTTATACATGTCACAGAAGTACATATGAGGAGTGTTATGCATCAATAAGAAAAAAAGTTACTGAACAGATTTTGAGAAAACGACCATCAAAGTCCAAAATTAGCCATTTTCGACGAGAACGGCCGCTATGACCTTGAAACCAAGGTCAGAGGTCAAATTCAAGGTCACGAGAATATTCAGCATATATCATTTCCTATATGTCCACAATTGATTCTTAGTCTCTAATTTCAATTTTAAGTGAGATATTAGGCTTAATGTGTCCCATTATAAAGCATAGGAGAATTTAACATGGGAAAGTCCCATTTGGGCCGAGTTTGGGCCCAAAATGGCCCACTTCGAGCGATTCAAGGGCAACGAAATTTATACATGTCAAAGGGGTACATAGGAGGAGTGTCATGCATCAATAAGAAAAAAAGTTACTGAACAGATTTTGAGAAAACGACCGTCAAAGTCCAAAATTGGCCATTTTTCGACGAAAAAGGCCGCCATTTTGAAAAAAATGCGAAAATCAAAAAACTAAAAAAAACCTTTCCTGGAAATATTTTTAGGTATTTTTGTGCAAAATTTCAGAAAGATCGGACCGTATACTTTAAAGATAAAAATGTGAACGGACGGACGACGGACGGACGGACGGACGGACGGACGACGGACGACGGACGCAACGCCATGCCAATAGGTTATCGGACCATAGGTCCGGTAACCTAAAAATAAATCTTCCTGTGCCTGATCCACTCTTAAGTCGATATTATCGAGATACTAAGTCGATATTATCGAGATACTAAGTCGATATTATCGAGTTACTAAGTCGGGAATTTAAAAAAAATAATTTCCTGGGTGGCCCTTCTACGCTTCCGTAGTTCTATGAGTATACTCCGCACATCTCTATTATGAAGGAAAAATTGAGTGGAATTTGTGTAGTCCAAAAAAAATTTCAATGGCCAAAAAAAAATTTTTTTTTCTGCAAATGGCTCAAAACGAATAGTGACTTGATTTGGGACAAAAAAAATTTTGTTCGTCGACCCGTCAAAAAATCCAAATGGCCGCCTAACGCGAATTGGCGATTCAAGGGCAACGTAACTTATACACGTCATAGAGGTAGGTACATGAGAGGAATGTTTTGAAACAAAAATCTCAAAACTGATCAGGCAGTTTTTGAGAAATTGGCCACCAAAGTCCAAAATTGGCAATTTTTCATCAAAAACAGCCGCCAAATTGGCAAAAAAAGATTCAATCAAAAAAATTCAAAAAACATCTTTAGATACTGGCCCAAGGTATGTTCTCACAAATTTATGGGGAAATTCATCATGTCAAAAAAAAGTTAAAGACCCGGACGGACGACGGACGAATGACGACGAATGAAAAAACACGACAACAGCTTATCGGCCAAAGGGCCAGTAAGCTAGGAATGGAAAACAAGGGCCACTGGCCTCATAGGAAGAGCTTTGAAAATGTTTGCACAGAACTAGTTCAAAACCTATTCGTATCCTATTTGGTACATATATGTTGTGGCCATATTGTAACTGTAGCCCATGATATTGTACTGGCCAATCATTTGCTTATTGTTGATTTGGCCTAATATAAATTGATTGATACCATTATTAAGGTACTGATTCCATCTAGTCCCATCTTCCAAACTAGATGTTCTCCAGTGACTGACGACTGCTGGAGTGTATCTCCCGTAGCCCTATCACCCCCCCCCCCCCAACTATTAATAGATTCAACTAGCAAAAATCGATGTTAACTTATTTTCATATTATGACCATAACTACTACAAGCATCAAATTAATATTTACCAGAACCTTTATCTTGAACCTAATAGTCAATGTTTCATGTCCTAACTATTTTTTATTGTGGTCAATAGGCCCTAGTAGACACAACTAGTAAAGTTAATGTTAACCTATTCGGTTACAGTCATGAAATATGTAGTGGACAGAACCTTTACCTTATTGTGCCCAATAATAAATGTTTTATGTCTTAATTAAATTTACTGTGGTCAATAATAGACCTAATTAGTATTTACCCATCGGTTTATTTTTGATCTCCATCAGTAGACATGTTATATGTCTTGTAATTGTCTAAACAATTGTCAAAACAATGTCACAGCTCAGAATGCCACATCACGATTCCCATGCAACCAATAATAATGGTGTAGCAACAACAGGCCTATCTGATCATACGTGACATTCAACAGATGGCGGTCTTGAAGCATGCAGTAGGCCCGTACAGGAAAGATGTGCCGTCCATTATGATGAGAACTGTCATTTTGTGACAAACGTGATGATGTGATTCAGATTGCTGCATTACGAACTCGACTGGCGAGTTTTGCTTTGATCATTTGTGTACGATTCCAATTACTAGTAACCTGTCATGCACAAAATAATCGAGCAATTGAAACATGACTCAACCAACAAATCATTGATTTTAAAAGATGATTGATAAGCTATGATCAATTGATTTATTTTGGTATTAACGGTATCTCGTGATGTCATCTCATTAATTATTCATTAGGCTATGAGGCACGCTCACCGCGATGTTTAGGTGGAAGAGGAGGGGGAGGCATGAAGAAAGTGAACGTGTTGTCATCGGCATATTATGATCTCTCGAGGTGGATCTTATTTCTGAAATCCATCAGTAATCACCGATTGCGATCTTGCAGATAGTTTAGCGATATATTCGTGCGAGAAAAGTCAGAAAACTCATCGGACCATTCAGCAGACCTGATTTTTACCCGGGTGCGGGCCAGCTTTCATTTATCACGATTGGGTCGTAGTCGGATGGGAGGGGGGGGGGGGGGGGGAGGTGAGGTGGTGCAGAATGGGGATGAAGCGGGTCCAGTGTGGCTGGCTGCCTCGCGAACCAATAGGAGGGGCCACACTCATTTGCATTTGGCCTACTGGACATACCAGCACTTGCCACAAGTTTTCAATTATTATGTTGCCGTATCAAGCGTTTTTCCATTTTTGCAATAGCTTATGTACTATCAATGTAGTGTGGAATGTTTATGCAAAATTTCGAGTGCATTTGATACAAGAAAGCCCTGTTTCAGAGAAGATCAAAACGGGAGTGGTGATGGGTGATGAAACGGTGACACACACAAAAAATAAACGGTCGGAACACACGTCTCTTGTGGCTATTATTGCTTATAACTTATTACAGTAACCATACTTGGGTACACGGGTGTCATATTCTTTCCAACTGGCCCCGGGCCCTCCTAATTAGCCACAATTGAATGGTCTGCTCTGGCTCCAAGTCGGACTTTCAGAAATGTAAACAAAGGAAAATTCTCCAAAATCAAAAAAAAAACAACATCATAGAGGAAGAGCTCTGCTCTTCCTAAAAACTAGACGTCAAGGCCTAAGGATGCCTTGGAGGCATTTCGGTGTTAAGACTAATTTGTAATATTTATAACATGTTTACCATGGGCTCTACAATGCTCTACGACACACTATTCCAAGACATCGACGAAAATGAAAAATGCCAATCGGCGAAAAAAAATTCAGGTCAAGGTCAAAGTTTATCCATAAATACCCCTTAGACATGTTTGTCTAGGGAGACGAGTCCGAAAATAACGTCCGTTTCGCTGTACGACACACCGTTTCGGAGATATCGATGAAAACGAAAAATGGCGACCTGGCAGAAAAATTCAAGGTCAAGGTCGAAGGTCATCCTTAATACCCTTTAGACATGTTTGTCAAGGGCGACGAGTCCGAAAATAACGTCCGTTTCGCTCTACGATGCACCGATTCCGAGATATCGACGAAAACGAAAAATGCCGACTCGGCGAAAATTTTTTAGGTCAAGGTCAAAGTTCATCCATAATACCTCTTAGACATGTTTGTCTAGTGCCACGAGTCCGAAAATAATGTCCGTTTCGCTCTACGACGCACCGTTTCCGAGATATCGACGAAAACGAAAAATGCCGACTCGGTAGAAAAATTCAAGGTCAAGGTCAAAGGTCATCCTTAATACCCCTTAGACATGTTTGTCTAGGGCGACGAGTCTGAAAATAACGTCCGTTTCGCTCTACGACGCACCGTTTCCAAGATATGCAGGAAACCTCAAGGATGACTGGGTGAAAACTCTTCCGACCTCTAGGTCAAAGGTCGTTTGACTGATTGATCCCAAAATCAATAGGGTTCTTCCCTATTGATATATGAACCTCCGTGCAAAGTTCTGTAGCCATTGCATACATATTTTTTTAGTTATCGCGCGGAAACATAGTCCAAAAAACAACATTGATTTCATCCTCACGGACCTCGGATCCGGCTGAAAAACAATAGGGTTCTTCCACATAATATGTCTGACCAATGCTGGAAATTTGGCGAAGATACATCGAGGCAAACTAAAGTTATCGGTCGGAAACCAAAACAGCGGGAAAAAAAAAAAAAAAAAAAAAAGGAAAAAAAAAAATTTGCCCAAGGGCTAAGAAAGGTTACCGGACAATATACACTTTAGATATTAGCTTTTTGTCCAGTGACCTTGAAAATAAAGTCACTGATAAATTCAAGGCCATGAAATTTTTAACAAATATATCACTTCTAGTATGTCCACAATTAATTCCTAAGCTGTAAAGTCGATAATAAGTGAGACATTAGCCATTCTGTGATGTGACCTTGAAAATGAGGTCAAAGTTCAAGTTCAAGGTTATGAAAATATTCAGTATATATCATTCCTCTATATTTGCAATTGATTCCTATGCTGTAAATGTAAGTACCAATCTATTACCACCAATACAATCAGATTTTGATGATGCCAATAAGAAACGTAAAATACTACATTTTGCAATAGAAACAAACAAAGCCCGACCAAATAGTTTATCCAAAGACACACTGGCGTCTTCAGGGGCAGACAATGTGTTAAATGTAGTTGTTTCTACTGTACACCAGATGGAATTAGTATACAACTGCCCAACAACCTATGAAAATAATTTAGAAATCCGAATCTAACCCCATGGAATAGATACATGACAAGTACAAAAGTGCCCAATCACAAGCCCGAAGGCTACTGAGTTGATGGTATCCTCGGGGACAGATTTAACGTCCGCCAGCAGTGACACCGACTCAGTGGTATAAATGTAAGTATCAATCTATTACCACCAATACAATCAAATTTTGATGATGCCAATAAGAAACGTAAAATACAACATTTTGCAATAGAAACAAAGCCCGACCAAATAGTTTATCCAAAGACACACTGGCGTCATCTGGGGCAGATGTAAAGTTGATAATAAGCGACATATTAGCCATTATGTTCTCTGACCTTGAAAATGAGATCAAAGGTCAAATTCTAGATCACCAAAATATTCAGCATACATCATTTTAGATGTTAGCCAGGTCTCGCTTGGGGGCGAGATGGCCGAGTGGTTACGTGCGAGCGCTTAGTCGCTCAATTTGAACCAACAGCTATCGCCGGCGTGGGTTCGATCCTACGTCGGGCCGCATGTGCGGTAATTGTAGGGGGATTCTCCCTGCCCTCACACCTGGCAGTGTGCCCGTGACTCGGATATCACGTAAAATGGAGGTCCCATCTCTAAAAAAAATGTTGTAAAGGGATGTAAAAGACCCCTCTGGGAACGACATGTACCCTGGCAGTGACCACTCTCAGAGGACTAAATTCCAAATTTGTGAAGCGCTTTGATAATGTGTATAACGTTGATAAAGCGCTATATAAGAACCGGTTATTATTATTATTATTATTATTATTTCCTATATGTTCACTATGGACCCCTAAGCTGTAAATTTGATAATAAGCGAGATATAAGCCATTTTGTATTCTGACCTTGAAAATAAAATGACTAATATTGAAATTTAGGTCAAGGGACAAATTCAAGGTCACTAGAATATTCAGCAAATATCATTTCCTATATGTTCACAATTGATTCCTAAGCTGCAAAGTCGCTAATAAGCAAGATATTGGCCATTTTGTCCTGTGACCTTGAAAATGAGGTCAAAGGTCAAATTCAAGGTCATGAGAATATTCAGCATATATCATTTCCTATATGTTCACAATTGATTCCTAAGCTATAAAGTCGAGATATTAGCCATTTTGTCCTGTGACCTTGAAAATGAGATCAAAGGTCAAATTCAAGGTCACGAGAATATTCAGCATATATCATTTCCTATATGTTCACAATTGATTTCTAAGCTGTAAAGTCGATAATAAGCGAGATATTAGCCATTTTGTCCTGTGACCTTGAAAATGAGGTCAAAGGTCAAATTCAAGGTCACGAGAATATTCAGCATATATCATTTCCTATATGTCCACAATTGATTCCTAGACTCTAATTTCAATATTAAGTGAGATATTAGGCTTAATGTGTCCCATTATAAAGCATGGGTAAATTTAACATGGGAAAGTCACATCTGGGCCGAGTTTGGGCCCAAAATGGCCCACTTCGAGTGATTCAAGCGCAACGAAATTTATAAATGTCACAGAAGTACATATGAGGAGTGTTATGCATCAATAAGAAAAATTAGGCCAAGGGCCGAAGATAGGTTACCGGACAATGTTTAATATTTTAGATGTTAGCCAGGTCACTGGTTGAATTCAAGGTCAAGAGAATATTCAGCATATATAACATTAAGCATATATCATGTCCACAGTTGATTGCTAAGCTGTAAGTTCAATAATCAGAGAGATATAAGCAATTTTGTGCTGTGGCCTTGAAAATGAAGGGGCAAAGGTCAAATTCAAGGTCATCAAAATATTCTATGTATATCATTTTCTATATCATGTCCACAATTGATTCCCAAGCCATACAGTCAATAGAGGAGCAAGATATGAGCCAGTTTGTCCTTGGACCTTGAAAATGAGGTCAGAGGTCAAATTCAAGGTCACGAGAATATTCAGCATATATCATTTCCTATATGTCCACAATTGATTCCTAAGCTGTAAAATTGATAATAAGTGAGATATTAGCCTGTTTGTCCTGTGACCTTGAAAAAGAAGTCAAAGGTCACATTCAAGGTCATCAGAATATTCAGCATATATCATATCCTATATGTCCACAATTCATTCCTAAGCTGTAGAGTCGATAATAAGCGAGATATAAGCCATTTTGTGCTCTGACCTTGAAACTGAGGTCAGAGGTCAAATTCAAGGTCACGAGAATATTCAGCATATATCATTTCCTATATGTCCACAATTGATTCCTAAGCTGTAGAGTCGATAATAAGCGAGATATAAGCCATTTTGTGCTCTGACCTTGAAACTGAGGTCAGAGGTCAAATTCAAGGTCACGAGAATATTCAGCATATATCATTTCCTATATGTCCACAATTGCTTCCTAAGCTGTAGAGTCGATAATAAGCGAGATATAAGCAATTTTGTGCTCTGACCTTGAAACTGAGGTCAGAGGTCAAATTCAAGGTCACGAGAATATTCAGCATATATCATTTCCTATATGTCCACAATTGATCCCTAGTGTCTAATCTCAATATCAATTGAGATATTAGGCATAATCAGTGTTTTTGCTGGGGGTTAAAAGGGTCAGGACAACTGTCCTGAAGAGTTTGAAAATTTCAGGACACTGAATAGATGTTCAGGACAGTAAGGCCACCGCAGGTGGCCGCCCTAGCGGTCTGTGGGTTCGGGGGGCGCCGTAAGCCCCCGAAAATTTTTTTCAAATACCTTCTCTGAGAGCCATTTTAGGCCACTCTGAAGACATAATTAGTGGAATTTCTTCTTTGAGAATGTGTCATTAATTTCTCAATATTACCATTTCTGAGTAAAAACACTGATGTTCAATGTTGTGTTGTTGAAAATGAGTTAACTTAACTTGCATTACCACACCAGAAACAAACTATTAAAACATTTGAAACACAAACGGTTTTTATTTATTTTCCGAACATAACTCGCGGTTTGGCCTGTTTCCAGGCCTTGATTGCTGCACAAAAGTTCCATGTACATGACGTATACTTTGACTTTGTGCAACGTTGCTAAAAAAACGAAACATGTTGCTCATGGTAACGAAATACTCTCGTGCAGCAGTCGTGCGGCTGGTGCCAGCAGGGAAACGCTGTTTTTAGATATTCGTGACGTCATGGCTCGTCGCTTAACCAATCAGGAAAGCCGACTCAGTGGCGTTCGGTAGTGGCCGAATTTCCACGAAAATGCACGATGATAACCGAAGCCGAATGGAACTAGCCAATCAAATCATTCGTACTGTCACGAAATGTGAACAAGATGTCAGCCCCCAGGATTTCAATTCTCGAGAGAGTGAACGTTTACGATCAATAAATTTGGGTTGTTGAATATTTATTACGATAAATTTTACATAAGATTTTGATTGGACACGTCCTGCCAGTTGAAAATATCGTCGGACACTGATCGGTCAATGGCCGATGACCGACCCTCATCAAAAACGCTGGGCATAATGTGTCCCATTATAAAGCATAGGAGAATTTAACATGGGAAAGTCCCATTTGGGCCGAGTTTGGGCCAAAATGGCCCACTTCGAGCGATTCAAGCGCAACGAAATTTATAGACATCATAGGAGTACATATGAGGAGTGTTATGTATCAAAAAGAAAAAAAGTTACTGAACAGATTTTGAGAAAATGGCCGCCAAAGTCCAAAATCAGGCATTTTTCGTCGAAAACGGCCGCCATTTTGAAAAAAATGCGAAAATCAAAAAACTAAAAAATACCTCCTTCTTGAATTATTTTTAAGTATTTTTGTGCAAAATTTCAGAAAAATTCGCATGTAAACAAAAAAGATAAAAATGTGGACGACAACGACGACGATGACGAACGACGGACGCAACGCCATGCCAATAGGTTATCGGACCATAGGTCCGGTAACCTAAAATTAGGCCAAGGGCCAAAGATGGGTTACCGGACAATATATTCTTAATATTGTAGATGTTAGCCAGGTCAGTGGTTAAATTCAGGGTCAAAGAGAATATTCAGCATATAATAAGAATACATGTATATCATGTCCACAGTTAATTGCTTAGCTGTAAATTCAATAATCATAGAGATATTAGCAATTTTATCCTGTGGCCTTGAAAATGAAGGCAAAGGTCAAATTCAAGGTCATCAGAATATTTGGCGCATAACAATTCCTATATGTCTATCATTGATTCCCTCACTATGAAGTCAATAAGCGAGATCGTAGCCATTTTATCTGTCACCTCAAATATCAGGTCAACATGGTCAAAAGAAACTTGAAAATAAGGTCACTGGTCAGGTCGAGGTTACGAGAATATTCAGCATATATTATTCGGAGTTTGACCACAATTGATTCCTAAGCTGTACAGTTGATAACGAGTGAGATATTAGCCAATTGTGATCTGACCTTGAAAATGGGTCAAAAATCAAGTTCAAGGTCATGAGAATATTCAGCACCTATCATTCCCTGTTCGCAGTTGATTATTAGGCTGTAAAGTCGATAATAAGTGACATATTAGCCATTTTGTTCTTTGACTTTGAAATTGAGGTCAAAGGTCGAATTCAAGGTCATGGCAATATTCAGCATACATCATTTTCCATATGTTCACAATTGATTCCTAACCTGTAAAGTCAATAGGGAAGCAAGATATCAGCCATTCTGTCCTGTGACCTTGAAAATTAGGTCAAAGGTCAAATTCAAGGTCACGATAGTATTCAGAATATTCCTAAGCTGTAAAGTCGATAATAAGCAAGATATTAACTTTTTTCGTTCTCTGACAATGAAAATGAGGTCAAGGTCAAATTCAAGATCACCAAGCATATAACATTCCCTATATGTTCACTATGAATTCCTAAACTGTGAATTCGATAATGAGCGAGATATTACCCATTTTGTTCAATATGAGCGAGATATTGATCATTTTGTTCTCTGACCTTGAAAATGAAGTCAAAGATCAAACTCAAGGTCATCAGAATATTCAGCATATATCATATGCTTGAAAATAAGGTCACGGTCAAATTCAAAGTTACGACATCATTTTCCATATGTTCACAATTGATTCCTAACCTGCAAAGTCAATAGGGAAGCAAGATATCAGCCATTTTGTCCTGTGACCTTGAAAATTAGGTCAAAGGTCAAATTCAAGGTCACGATAGTATTCAGAATATTCCTAAGCTGTAAAGTCGATAATAAGCAAGATATTAACTTTTTTCGTTCTCTGACAATGAAAATGAGGTCAAGGTCAAATTCAAGATCACCAAGAATATTCAGCATATAACATTCCCTATATGTTCACTATGAATTCCTAAACTGTGAAGTCGATAATGAGCGAGATATTACCCATTTTGTTCAATATGAGCGAGATATTGATCATTTTGTTCTCTGACCTTGAAAATGAAGTCAAAGATCAAACTCAAGGTCATCAGAATATTCAGCATATATCATATGCTTGAAAATAAGGTCACGGTCAAATTCAAAGTTACGACATCATTTTCCATATGTTCACAATTGATTCCTAACCTGTAAAGTCAATAGGGAAGCAAGATATCAGCCATTTTGTCCTGTGACCTTGAAAATTAGGTCAAAGGTCAAATTCAAGGTCACGATAGTATTCAGAATATTCCTAAGCTGTAAAGTCGATAATAAGCAAGATATTAACTTTTTTCGTTCTCTGACAATGAAAATGAGGTCAAGGTCAAATTCAAGATCACCAAGAATATTCAGCATATAACATTCCCTATATGTTCACTATGAATTCCTAAACTGTGAAGTCGATAATGAGCGAGATATTACCCATTTTGTTCAATATGAGCGAGATATTGATCATTTTGTTCTCTGACCTTGAAAATGAAGTCAAAGATCAAACTCAAGGTCATCAGAATATTCAGCATATATCATATGCTTGAAAATAAGGTCACGGTCAAATTCAAAGTTACGAGAGTATTCAGCATATATGATTTCCTATACGTAACAATTCATTACTAAGTTGTAAAATCAATAATAAGAGAGATATCAGTCATTTTGTCCTGTGTCCTTGAAAATGAAGTCAAAAGTCAAATTCAAGGTCATCAAAATATTCGGCATATACCATTCCCTATATGTTCACTAGTCGATAATAAGTGAGATATTAGCCATTTCGCTCTGATCTTGAAATAAGTTCAAGGTCAAATTCAAGGTCATCAAAATATTCAGTGTATATCATTTTCTATATGTCCACAATTGGTTCCCAAGCCATAAAGTCAATAGATGAGCAAGGTATTAGCCATTTTGTCCTTTGACTTTGAAAATGAGGCCAAAGGTCGAATTCAAGGTCATGGCAATATTCAGCATATATCATTTTCTATATGTTCACAACTGATTCTGTAAAGCTGTAAATCATTTCCATAGGTCCAGTAACAGATGACCGGATGGACGAACGAACGGACGGAACGCCATGCCAATAGGTTATCGGACCAAAGGTCCGGTAACCTAAAAATGTTAACAGATGATGCGGCGGACGACGATGACGACGGTCCAAAAACGACAATAGCCTATCGGCCCATATGGGCCAGGAAGCTAAAAATGTGGACGACGAACGTCGGACACGACGCCATGCCTTAGGTCCGGTAACCTAAAAATTAATCCAAGGGCTAAGAAAGGTTACCGGACAATATATATTTTAGATATTAGTATTTTGTCCCGTGACCTTTAAAAAACGTCATTGGTCAATTCAAGGACACGATAATATTCGGCATATGTCATTTCTAGTATGTCCACAATTAATTCCTAAGCTGTCAAGTCAATAATAAGCGAGATATTAGCCATTATGTCCTGTGACCTTGAAAATGAGGTCAAAGGTCGAATTCAAGGTCATAGCAATATTCAGCATATATCATTTCCTATATGTTCATAATTGATTCCTAAGCTGTAAAGTCCATAATGAGCAAGCCATTAGCCATTTTGTCCTGTGACCTTGGAAATTAGGTCAAAGGTGAAGTTCAAGGTCATGACAATGTTCAGACTATATCATTTTCTATATGTCCCCAATTGATTGCTAAGCTGTAAAGTCGATAAAAAGCGAGATATTACCCATTTCGTTCTCTGACCTTGAAAATGAGGTCAAAGGTCAAATCCAAGGTCATAGCAATATTCAGCATATATCATTTCCTATATGTTCATAATTGATTCCTAAGCTGTAAAATCGATAATAAGCGAGATATTAGCTATTTTGTCCTGCGATCTTGAAAAGGAGGTCAAAGGTCAAATTCAAGGTCATGACAATAATCTGCATATATCATTTCCTATAAGTTCATAATTGATTCCTACACTGTAAAGTCAATAATAAGCAAGATATTAGCCATTTTGTGCTCTGACCTTGAAACTGAGGTCAGAAGTCAAATTCAAGGTCACGAGAATATTCAGCATATATCATTTCCTATATGTCCACAATTGATCCCTAAGCTGTAAAATCGATAATAAGGGAGATATTAGCCATTCTGTGGTGTGACTTTGAAAATGAGGTCAAAGGTCAAATTCAAGGTCATCAGAATATTCGGCATATATCATTTCCTATATGTCCACAATTGGTTCCTAAGCTGTAAAGTCGTTAATAAGCAAGATATTAGACATTTTGTGCTCTGACCTTGAAACCGAGGTCAGAGGTCAAATTCAAGACCCTGAGAATATTCAGCATATATCATTTCCTATATGTGCACAATTGATTCCTAGTCTCTAATCTCAATAATAAGTGAGATATTAGGCTTAAAGTACTAGTAAAATGAAAATATGATGTTTTGTTATATGAAAGATCTAATTGATCTGAGCAAATTGGTCTTTACGGTATATCAATATCTCTATCCGTTCAAAAGTTACAGCCATTTGAAACTGCCATTCCAGCACTACATTACAGAAGCCACTTGAAAAGTTCTAGCAACTCATTTATATGCAAATTAGATGCTAATGAGAATTCATGACGTCACGAGGGGAACAAATTTCAATTAGGATATTCCAAGCCATGATATAATGATTCCTATTTAAGGTTCTGACGATCTGACTAGTGCATATTATTATGTACCATACATAGTCAATATCCACACAAACTGTACTGTTGCTATGGTTACCAGTCGTTCCCTATAGCCGTAGTTACCCATGGTTGCCATGGCCATTAACTGCCAAGTCATTCTATCAGCAGACTTTCTGTCGATTATTTATGAAATAAATTATTATAGAGCTCAAGTTGGCACCATTTTTATGTGTGCATACCCTGTTCTAAGTGGGTTTCTGGCCCTAGCAACCATGGTTGCTATGGGCCATACCAGGTCACTGGTTACCTTGACAACAACAGAAAAAGTGAAAACACTGATTATTCATATTAAAATATGTATAGAATAAGTTTTGATGAGTAATCATAACATTAAATGAATGAATAATACATATCAAAGTACCTAATTAAAACAACTTCCCCCGATGACGTCATGAATATCTCATTTGCATACTAATTAGCTAAATTGTTTTGAAAAAGCATATTTGCCGATTTCAGTCTTTAAAGTGCTATAACTTTTGAACGGATTGTGATATTTACATTCCGTAAAAACCATTTTGCTCAGATCAATGAGATCTTTCATATAAGTGCACATCATATTTTCACTATACTAGTACTTTAATGTGTCCCATTGTAAAGCATAGGAGAATTTAACATGGGAAAGTCCCATTTGGGCCGAGTTTGGGCCCAAAATGGCCTACCTCGAGCGATTCAAGGGCAACGAAATTTATACGTGTCACAGGGGTACATATGAGGAGTGTTATGCATTGATAAGAAAAATAGTTACTGAACGGATTCTGAGAAAACGACCGTCAAAATCCAAAATTGGCCATTTTTCGACGAAAATGGCCCTCTGACCTTGAAACCGAGGTCAGAGGTCAAATTCAAGGTCACCAGAATATTCAGGATATATCATTTCCTATATGTGCACAATTGATTCCTAGTCTCTAATCTCAATATTAAGTGAGATATTAGGCTTAATTGTGTCCCATTATAAAGCATAGGAGAATTTAACATGGGAGTCCCATTTGGGCCGAGTTTGGGCCCAAAATGGCCCACTTCGAGCGATTCAAGAGCAACGAAATTTATACATGTCACAGGGGCACATAAGAGGAGTGTTATGCATCAATAAGAAAAAAAGTTACTGATAAGATTTTGAGAAAATGACTGTCAAAGTCCAAAATTGGCCATTTTTCGACGAAAACGGCCGCCATTTTGAAAAAAATTGGAAAATCAGAAAACTAAAAAAAACCTTCCTTGGAAATATTTTTAGGTATTTTTGTGCAAAATTTCAGAAATATTCCATCATAAACTTTAAAGATAAAAATGTGAACGGACGGACGGACGACGGACGACGGACGCAACGCCATGGCAATAGGTTATCGGACCAAAGGTCCGATAACCTAAAATTGAGTGAAAGTCCCAAAAATTTCTCAATGGCCAAACAAATTTTTTTTTGCTCAAAATGGCTCAAAACGAATAGTGACTTTGTGTTCAATGGGACAAAAAAAATTTTTTTCGCCGAATCGGCAAAAAATCAAAATGGCCGCCACACACGGACCAGCGATTCAAGGGCTATGAAACTTATACACATCATGGAGTTACATAAAACAAAAATCTCAAAACTGATCACACAGTTTTTGAGATTCAAGGGCAACAAAACTTTACACATCATAGATAAGTGAGATATTTTTTTGGGGTTCATGAGTTTCCCTGTCAGTTTTGTTTTCTCTCACTTCGTATGCCTGATATGACTTTCTTTCCCCAGACTATGAGATTGGATAATGGACCCTGTTTTGTTTGCTCGGAATACTTAATACTGGGTATTGATTCCACGTCTATAGAGTTACATGAGGGTAATGCTCTAAAACAAAAATCTCAAGACTGATCAGACAGTTTTTGAGAAAGTGGCCATCATAGTCGAAAATTGGTCAGTTTTTGACAAAAATGGCCGCCAAATCGGCCAAAACGATTGAATAAAACAGAATTAGCCCAAAGGTTACCGGACAATTTTGGTTTGGCCATGGCAGCATTGGCAGGTAACAGACCTTGAGATTTACCAATCAAGGTTCACAGTGTGAACATATTACATTGAGATTTACCAATCAAGGTCATCCGCGTGAACTTCGATGTCACCATTACATGTATGTGTGCGGCATTTGATATTCTATCTGTTTATAATACAAAGATATATCTGGGTGGAATCGTTTAGGCCGCTCAGGTCAATTTACACATTCCGAGTCAGACATTTGGCACTCAAGGTCATCTGACATGAAGTTCAAGGTCATCATTAGTTGTGCCATATATGTCTTCCTATATGTGCATAATGCAAACATAAGCTCTATCTGCAAGTATTTCATCTATAGAGGCAAATCTGGGCATTTTTTGACCCCAAAATGCCTGTTTTGACCTTTCAAGGTCATCGAAGGTCAAATTCGAGGTCACCACACAAGTCGCCATATATGACTTCCCATTTGAAAGTGCCAATTTCTAAGCTCTATCTTCAAGCGTTCTATGAGTACAGTCCAAAATTTTTTTCAAAGGGTGAAAATTTTTTTTTGCCTAGAAATGGCCCAAAATGGATAGTAATGCGATTTGGGACAAAAAAAATGTTTTTCGCCGACTCGTCAAAAATTCAAAATGGCCACCACACGGAGATCGGCGATTCAAGGGCAACAAAACTTATACACGTCACAGAGGTATATAAGAGGAATCTTTTTAAACAAAAATCTCAAAACTGATCAGACAGTTTTTGAGAAAATACAGACCAGGTGCAAATTTGAGCATTTTTCAACCCAAAAATGGCTGTTTTGACCTTTCAAGGTCATCCAAGGTCAAATTCAAGGTCACCACACAAGTCGCCATATATGACTTCCCATTTGAAAGTGCCAATTTCTAAGCTCTATCTTCAAGCGTTCTATGAGTACAGTCCGGACAGCTCCCATTATGAAGGAAAAAAGTGCCAAAAATTTCTAAGTTCAAAATTTTTTTCAAAGGGTGAAAATTTTTTTTTGCCCTAGAAATAGCCCAAAATGGATAGTAATGCGATTTGGGGCGAAAAAAATTTTTTTCGCCGACCCGACAAAAATTCAAAATGGCCGCCACACGGAAACCGGCGAATTTAGGGCAACCAAACTTATACATATCACAGAGGGGATATGAGGGGAATCTTTTGAAACCAAAAACTCAAAACTGATCAGACAATTTTTGAGAAAATGGCCGTCAAAGTCCAAATTTGAGCGTTTTTCAACAAAAACGGACGCCATTTTGAAAAAATTAGCCCAAGGGCTAAGAAAGGTTACCGGACAATATACATTTTAGATATTAGCCTTTTGTCCAGTGACCTTGAAAATAAAGTCACTGATAAATTCAAGGTCATGAAATTTTCAACAAATATATCACTTCTAGTATGTCCACAATAAATTCCTAAGCTGTAAAGTCGATAATAAGTGAGACATTAGCCATTCTGTGATGTGACCTTGAAAATGAGGTCAAAGTTCAAGTTCAAGGTTATGAAAATATTCAGTATATATCATTCATCTATATTCGCAATTGATTAGTATGCTGTAAATGTAAGTATCAATCTATTACCACCAATACAATCAGATTTTGATGATGCCAATAAGAAACGTAAAATACTACATTTTGCAATAGAAACAAAAACAAGCCCGACCAAATAGTTTATCCAAAGACACACTGGCGTCTTCAGGGGCAGACAATGTGTTAAATGTAGTTGTTTCTACTGTACACCAGATGGAATTAGTATACAACTGCCCAACAACCTATGAAAATAATTTAGAAATCCGAATCTAACCCCATGGAATAGATACATGACAAGTACAAAAGTACCCAATCACAAGCCCGAAGGCTACTGAGTTGATGGTATCCTCGGGAACAGATTTAACGTCCGCCAGTAGTGACACCGACTCAGTGGTACAAATGTAAGTATCAATCTATTACCACCAATACAATCAAATTTTGATGATGCCAATAAGAAAGGTAAAATACAACATTTTGCAATAGAAACAAAGCCCGACCAAATAGTTTATCCAAAGACACACTGGCGTCATCAGGGGCAGATGTAAAGATGATCATAAGCGACATATTAGCCATTTTGTTCTCTGACCTTGAAAATGAGATCAAAGGTCAAATTCTAGATCACCGAAATATTCAGCATACATCATTTCCTATATGTTCACTATGGACCCCTAAGCTGTAAATTTGATAATAAGCGAGATATAAGCCATTTTGTATTCTGACCTTGAAAATAAAATGACTAACCTTGAAATTTAGGGCAAGGGTCAAATTCAAGGTCACTAGAATATTCAGCATATATCATTTCCTATAAGTTCACCAATTGATTCCTAAGCTGCAAAGTCGCTAATAAGCAAGATATTGGCCATTTTGTCCTGTGACCTTGAAAATGAGGTCAAAGGTCAAATTCAAGGTCACGAGAATATTCAGCATATATCATTTCCTATATGTTCACAATTGATTCCTAAGCCATAAAGGCGATAATAAGCATGATAAGCGAGATATTAGCAATTTTGTCCTGTGACCTTGGAAATGAGGTCAAAGGTCAAATTCAAGGTCACGAGAATATTCAGCATATATCATTTCCTATATGTTCACAATTGACCCCTGAGCAATAATCATGACAATAATATGCATATATCATTTCCTATATGTTCATAATTGATTCCTAAGCTGTAAAGTCGATAAGAAGTGAGATATTAGCCATTTTGTCCTGTGACCTTGAAAATGAGGTCAAAGGTCAAATTCAAGGTCATCAGAATATTCGGTATATATCATTTCTTATATGTCCACAATTGATTTCTAAGCTGTAAAGTCGATAATAAGCGAGATATTAGCCATTTTGTTCTTTGACCTTGAAACTGAGGTCAGAGGTCAAACTCAAGGTCACGAGAATATTCAGCATATATCATTTCCTATATGTCCACAATTGATTCCTAGTCTCTAATCTCAATATTAAGTGAGATATAAGGCATAATGTGTCCCATTATAAAGCATAGGAAAATTTAACATGGGAAAGTCCCATTTGGGCCAAGTTTGGCCCAAAATGGCCCACTTCGAGCGATTCAAGCGCAACGAAACTTATACACATCACAGGAGTACATATGAGGAGTGTTGTGTATCAAAAAGAAAAAAAGTTACTGAACAGTTTTTGAGAAAATGGCCGCCAAAGTCCAAAATCAGGCATTTTTCGTCGAAAACGGCCGCCATTTTGAAAAAAATGCGAAAATCGAAAAACAAAAAAAAACCTTTCCTTGAAATATTTTTAGGTATTTTTGTGCAAAATTTCAGAAAGATTCGATCATATACTTTAAAGATAAAAATGTGAACGGACGACGGACGGACGGACGGACGACGGACGACGGACGCAACGCCATGCCAATAGGTTATCGGACCATAGGTCCGGTAACCTAAAAAGTTACTGATAAGATTTTGAGAAAATGACTGTCAAAGTCCAAAATTGGCCATTTTTCGACGAAAACGGCCGCCATTTTGAAAAAAATTAGAAAATCAGAAAACTAAAAAAAACCTTCCCTGGAAATATTTTTAGGTATTTTTGTGCAAAATTTCAGAAATATTCCATCATAAACTTTAAAGATAAAAATGTGAACGGACGGACGGACGACGGACGCAACGCCATGGCAATAGGTTATCGGACCAGAGGTCCGGTAACCTAAAAAAGTTACTGAACAGATTTTGAGAAAACGACCGTCGAAGTCCAAAATTGGCCATTTTTCGACGAAAACGGCCGCTCTGACCTTGAAACCAAGGTCAGAGGTCAAATTCAAGGTCACGACAATATTCAGCATATATCATTTCCTATATGTCCACAATTGATTCCTAGTCTCTAATCTCAATATTAAGTGAGATATTAGGCTCTAATGTGTCCCATTATAAAGCATAGGAGAATTTAACATGGGAAAGTCCCATTTGGGCCGAGTTTGGGCCCAAAATGGCCCACTTCGAGCGATTCAAGCGCAACGAAATTTATACATGTCACAGGGGTACATATGAGGAGTGTTGTGCATCAATAAAAAAAAAAGTTACTGAACAGTTTTTGAGAAATTAGCCCAATGGGCTAGAAAGGTTACCGGAGAAATATACAGAGTTAAGCCGAGAAAGTTGAAGGTCAAATTCAAGGTGACCACTGAAATCGCCATATCTCCAACCTTGAAAATGGGATCAAAGGTTAAATTCTAGATCACCAAACTATTCAGCATACATCATTTCCTATATGTTCACTATGGACCCCTAAGCTGTAAATTTGATAATAAGCGAGATATAAGCCATTTTGTAATCTGACTTTGAAAATAAAATGACTGACCTTGAAATTTAGGTCAAAGGTCAAACTCGATATCATTAAAATATTCAGAATATCTCATTTCCTATATGTTCACAATTGATTCCTAAGCTGTAAAGTCGCTAAGAAGCAAGATATTGGCCATTTTGTCCTGTGACCTTGAAAATGAGGTCAAAGGTCAAATTCAAGGTCACGAGAATATTCAGCATATATCATTTCCTATATGTTCACAATTGATTCCTAAGCTGTAAAGTCGATAAGCGAGATATTAGCAATTTTGTCCTGTGACCTTGGAAATGAGGTCAAAGGTCAAATTCAAGGTCACGGGAATATTCAGCATATATCATTTCCTATATGTTCACAATTGATTCCTAAGCTGTAAAGTCGATAATAAGCGAGATATTAGCAATTTTGTCATGTGACCTTGAAAATGAGGTCCAAAGACAAATTCAAGGTCATGAGAATTTTCAGCATATATCATTTCCTATATGTTCACAATTGATTCCTAAGCTGTAAAGTAGCTAATAAGCAAGATATTGGCAATTTTGTCCTGTGACCTTGGCATGGCGTTGCGTCCGTCGTCCGTCGTCCGTCCGTCCGTCGTCCGTCCGTTCACATTTTTATCTTTAAAGTATACGGTCCGATCTTTCTGAAATTTTGCACAAAAATACCTAAAAATATTCCCAGGAAAGGTTTTTTTTAGTTTTCTGATTTCCGCATTTTTTTCAAAATGGCGGCCATTTTCGACGAAAAATGCCTGATTTTGGACTTTGGCGGCCATTTTCTCAAAATCTGTTCAGTAACTTTTTTTCTTTTTGATACATAACACTCCTCATATGTACTCCTGTGATGTGTATCAGTTTCGTTGCGCTTGAATCGCTCGAAGTGGGCCATTTTGGGCCAAACTCGGCCCAGATGGGACTTTCCCATGTTAAACTCTCCTATGCTTCATAATGGGACACATTAAGCCTATTATCTCACTTAATATTGAGATTAGAGACTAGGAATCAATTGTGGACATATAGAAAATGATAAATGCCGAATATTCTGATGACCTTGAATTTGACCTTCGACCTCATTTTCAAGGTCACAGGAAAAAATGTCTAACATCTCACTTATTATCGACTTTACAGCTTAGGGATCAATTGTGGACATATAGGAAATGAAATATGCTGCATATTCTGATGACCTTGAATTTGACCTCTGACCTCATTTTCAAGGTCACAGGACAAAATGGCTAATATCTCACTTATTATCAATTTTACAGCTTAGGAATCAATTGTGGACATATAGGAAATGATATATGCTGAATATTGTCGTGACCTTGAATTTGACCTCTGACCTCAGTTTGAAGGTCAGAGCACAAAATGGCTAATATCTTGCTTATTATTGACCTTAACGCTTAGGAATCAATTGTGGACATCTAGGAAATGATATATGCCGAATATTCTGATGACCTCGAATTTGACCTTTGACCTCATTTTCTAGGTCACAGGACAAAATGGCTAATATCTTGATTCTTAACGACTTTACAGCTTAGGAATCAATTGTGGACATATAGGAAATGATATACTCCGAATATTCTGATGACCTTGAATTTGCCCTTTGACCTTATTTTCAAGGTCATAGTACAAAATGGCCAATATCTCTCTTATTATCGATTTAACAGCTTAGGAATCAATTGTGGACATATAGGAAATGATATACTCTGAATATTCTGATGACCTTGAATTTGCCCTTTGACCTTATTTTCAAGGTCATAGTACAAAATGGCCAATATCTCTCTTATTATCGATTTAACAGCTTAGGAATCAATTGTGGACATGTAGGAAATGATATTCGCCAAATATTCTGATGCCTTGAATTTGACCTTTGACCTTATTTTCAAGGTCATACTACAAAATGGCCAATATCTCGCTTATTATCAACTTTACAGCTTAGGAATCAATTGTGGACATATAGGAAATGATATACTCCGAATATTCTGATGACCTTGAATTTGACCTTTGACCTTATTTTCAAGGTCATAGTACAAAATGGCCAATATCTCGCTTATTATTGACTTTACAGATTAGGAATCAATTGTGCACATATAGGAAATATTCTCATGATCTTGAATTGACCTCTGACCTCATTTTCAAGGTCAGAGCACAAAATGGCTGATATCTCGCTTATTATTGACTTTACAGCTTAGGAATCAATTGTGGACCCATAGGAAATGATTAATGTTGAATATTCTGGTGACCTTGAATTTGACCTTTGACCTTATTTTCAAGGTCAGAGAACAAAATTGGTAATATCTCGCTCATTTTCGACTCTACAGCTTAGGAATCCATAGTGGACATATGGGGAATGATATATGCTGAATATTTTGGTGACCTTGAATTTGACCTCGACCTCATTTTCAAGGGCAGAGAACAAAAAAAGTTAATATCTCACTTGTTAGGGACTTTACAGCTTAGGATTCAATTGCGTACATATTAGAAATGATATATGCTGAATATTCTCATGACCTTGAACTTGACCTTTGACCTCATTTTCAAGGTCAAAACACAAAATGGCTAATATCTTAATTAATATCGACTTTACAGCTTAGGAATCATTTGTGGACATGCTAGAAATGATATGGGCAGAATGTTCTCATGACCTCAAATTGACCAACTACCTTATTTCCAAGGTTATGGGACAAAAGGCCAATATCTAAAATATACTTTGTCCGGTAACCTTTTTTAGCCTTTGGGCTAATTTTTTAATATGCATGATAAAATCGTTTTCATATATGTCATATTATACCCGTACAAGATCATAATATCTTGAAATGATGAGTTTCCTTTGAAATTTTACCAATTTGTTGCCACAAAAACGTCAATTACGTCCAAACGGATATACCGATTGAGCTAAAAATTGACAGAAGCCATCACAGGACGACTCCACATCGTTTGCATATGCTAGATCTGCAGTATATGTTATAACTTTCCACATCTGACACTCAAAAGGCCTAAATGTCAGTCTGAAATCACATTTGACGTCATTATGACGTCAATTGACGTCCGATTCCAAAAATGACAACATATTTGGAAAGTACTCTCGAAGACCTTTCAAACGAGCTACTACTCAATATTTTTGCAAAAGGTCAAGGTCATTTTTGAGGTCAACTTCGACCTCAGGCGCTTGCAAAGGCTATCGGTCATACGCCTTACGTGTAAATGCAAAAGTTGTTAGGCTAAGTGAGTGCAATACTCTGGATTTACTTTCGTGTCTCTATCTTGCTTACTTCCCGAGATATAGTGACCTACATGGTTTTCACTTGCAGGTCAATATTGACCTTGACATTCGACCTTTGACCTTGAAATTTCCTGGAACAAAAGAACTTATCCTTGACTATAAACTGGTGTATTATCAGAATTTTACGCACATTATTGACGCTTTTATCAGCATCGACAGCTTGAAACATGCAATTTCGCTTATAATGGGGCTGATTTCGTTGCCATAGAAACGTCAATTACGTCATAACGAATTGGCCGATCGGGCTAAAAATTGACATTGAGCATGATGGACCGGTCTCACATCGTTTCCAAGCATCAGATCGAAAATCGGAGGAGGTGACCTCCAAGGTCAAATATTCGACCTCAGGCGAACTTCTCAAGGTCAAAGTCAAAGGTCAAGGTCAAGGTCACGGAAGATAGAACTCGAGTTTTTCTACAATATGAACTTGGTTTGAAGTCTCTAGCACAATAAGAACCGGAGTTATGGCCACTTAGGCGTTTTCAACGTTTTGCGTGACCTTGACCTTGACCTTTGACCTAGATACACCAAAATAGGACTTTTCTGCCCGGTGTCCTAGAGAATATGTACACCAACTTTGAGAGAAATCAAGTAAGAATTGTGGACGCTAGGCTGGACACAAACAAACAAATCCACAAATCCACGAACGAACCAACATACTTGCCGAAATCTTTAGATTCCGGCAAGTAAAAATACCTCCTTCTCAAAATATTTTTAGGCATTTTGTGCAAAATTTCAGAAAGATTGATCGTAAATTTTAAAGATTAAAATGTTAACGCCGGACGGACGAACGGACGGACGGGCAGACGGAACGGACTTACGGGCCTTTCCCATGTTAAATTTCCTATCTCGACTGGCCCCTAAAATTGCAAAACTGGCCCCTAAAATCTAACTTTTGGCCTAAACCATGGTTAGGGGCCGTTTTCAGCTTTTCCCAGGCCCCCAACTCCGTTCCGTTAGCCCGGACGGACTTACGGACGGACGGACGGACGCAACCCGGCGGCAAATTTCTAAGCTCTATCAGACCCTAGGTCCACCGGACCATAGGTCCGGTAACCTAAAAACATCTTTAGATACTGGCCCAAGGTATGTTCTGACAAATTTATGGGGAAATTCATGTCAAAAAAAAATTACGGACCCGGACGTATGACATATGAAAACCCACGACAATAGCTTATCGGCCCAAATGGACTGGTAAGCTAAAAAGTTTAGAGTCGGGTGCTATCAGCCAGAGTCGGTCGGACGACCCTAAACACAGCATTTTTTTTTTTAGGCCTAAGGGGTATTATGGAAGAACTTTGACCTTGGCCACTTTCTTGCTTAGTCAGTATTTTTCATTTTCGGCGATATCTTGGAAACGGTGTGTCGCAGAGCGAAACGGTTATTTTCAGACTCGTCACCCTAGACAAACATGTCTAAGAGGTATTTTGGATGAACATTTACCTTGACCTCAAATTTTTTTGCCGAGTCAGCATTTTTCGTTTTCGGCGATATTTCGGAAACGGAAGTTAAACAAACGTTATTTTCGGACTCGTTGCCCCAGACAATCATTTCTAAGAGGTATTATGGATAAAATTTGACCTTGACCTGAAATATTTTTGTCAAGTCTGATTTTTTGTTCTGGTGATATCTTAGAAACGGTGCGTCGCAGAGCGAATCGAAGGTTGTTTTCGGACTCGTCGCCATAGACAAACATGGCTAAGGGCTATGCCGAGTCAGCATTTTTCCTTTTCGGCGAGATATCAGAAAGAGTGCGTCGTAAAGTTATACGAACGATATTTTCGAACTCGTCACACTAGACAAACATGTCCAAAAGATATTATGGATGATGACCTTAACCTGAAATATTTTTGCAGAGTCGACATTTTTTGTTTTCGGCGACATCTCGAAAACGGTGCCCTAGGGCCAAAGGTTATTATGGAATTTTTACTTTGACCTGAAATTTTTTTGCCGAGTCGGCATTTTTCGTTTTCGCCCCAGACAAACATTACTAAAGGGTATTATGGATTAACTTAGACCTCGACCTCAAATTATTTTGCTGAGTCGACATTCATTTTTGTTGATATCTTGGAAACGGTGGGTCGTATAGCCCATGGCAAACATGTTTTAAATATTTTAAATAAGTCTTAACACCAAAATGCCTCCAAGGCATCTTTAGGGCTAGACGTCTAGTTAACATTCATTTCATCATTCTGAAAAACTATAGGTTTCGTGTGACTATCGTTCACATCAAGCCTGTGCGATTTCATCATCATTCAGCGAAAACTCCAACACATAGAACATTCACAAACCATGTGCACTAAACAGGCCAATTTGAGCACAAAATGTATCACCAATCGGCCAATTTGGTTGCTAAGGCAACCAAAATCGGTTGGTGTCGTGATCTTACCATAGGACATGTCCCTCTAAGAATATATTGTAATCGGTTCAGAATTGCAACCTGTAGAACGTTCACAAGAAAGTGTCTGAGGCGGCGGATGCGGACTCTGGTGCGGCGCAACGATCACAAATCCATAGTATCTACTGAACTTCGTTCAGGGAATACAATTATGTGATTCTAACCTTGTTTGGTTCTGTCATCATTGAGTTGCAAGTAGTTATCCTCGACTGTGATAAGTTCCATTGAGCTTGACTTGAATAGTCCAGGGCCAGACTTGTTGTCAAATCCATCTTCTGTACAAAGCAAATACAATCATGATTAACTAGAGGCTCTCCGGTCGCTGACGACCGCTGGGGTGTATCCCCCTTAGCCCTATCATCCCCGTTCGCCTCAAACCATCACAATTCTACTGACCAGAACCTTTACCAATCACAGTTGCCAAATGGGCATTCTCAGGAAAAGCATGCAGTAGTGTCATTATGATGTTTTTTTGGCCGATTCATCGTATCTGAGCACTCTGGAATCAGAATCAGCTGGTGCCAGATTGGCACCCTTGGGGAATTTTTTTAGAGGTGAAAAACAAAATGGCTGGTTGCCATCGATATCCGATAAATTACATTTTGGCCTATATCTGCGCTTCTAATCCACTTAAAAGTACAATTTTGGTGGCTATCCCTTCGTTATAAGGGTCAAGAAAGTGCAATGAACATGAAATAAAAGTCATATACCTCATACACAAACCCTAGTGACACATGTATTTCTATTCTCAACCCATGCTGAAACATGTTGACGTTATTTTTCCTGCTGGCATTTGGATGTTTATTAATCCTGCAGCAGATAAGCATGATGATTCAATCTACACCTTGAAAAGATGATTACAACTGTTTTAATGCATATATTTTCATGTACAGAACCACAGGTGGAGGTCGTGTCGTGATTAACGTTTTCTTTTCTCTGTTTAGGAAGTACGTACACATTAACTACAATGAAATTCCTAACTACGAAGTAACATTTATTTCTGTCTTCCAGGTGATGATCCAAGATGAACATGGATGATGGCTTCTTCTGACGATAGTGTGTCCTGCTTCTTCAACTGCTCCAACTCTTCTAACAAACTGTCAGTAGAACTAGAATAGACAAAATCATATCAAGAGGCAAACGTAGGGGTGATGGGCTGCATGAAACTCTCACTGATTCTTCTTCCATCAACTTTCACAAAAACTGTGTATCCACCTATACTTCTGAATATCAGGAGACACAACTGAACCAACATGAAAAATTAGCCCAAAGGCTAAGACAGGTTACCGGACAATTTTGGTTTGGCCATGGCAGCATTGGCAGGTAACAGACCTTGAGATTTACCAATCAAGGTTCGCAGTGTGAACAAATGACCTTGATATTTACCAATCAAGGTCATCCGTGTGAACTTCGATGTCACCATTACATGTATGCCGAAGAAGAAGGCGACTGTCAAAACAATCCGAGCAATGAGTAAAACCTCTGCCACTATTACCCAGCCAAAACCTACAAAAATCAAACTACAAACATTTTCGACACCAAGGAACCTGTACAGCAACAAGAATACTGTAGAAAGTGAAGAAAATGTAGGACTTAGGAAAAATAAACAATTGTTTTGACAACCGCTTCACTAGTCGGCCACCTGTCACGAGTGCAAAACCTACGCGACACAAAGTAGTCCATATGTCATTCACAGAATTAAACCGAGAAGCGGGCTCCAAATCCAAAGCAAGTACACCAAGCCCCCAGGGACAACCGGATAAACAACGCCGAAGATATATGAGTGAACTTTATTACCAACCTAGCCACGGATTAGAAATGAAGAGCAGTGACAGCCAAGACAGCGACGAGCTATCAGAAGCGGAAATGAGCGAAAGTGACACACTCGATAGGGGGCGCGACACAACCAAAACAAAAACAACAAAACTGAAAATGGACGACATTGCAAATTTCGGGGCAATGCTACGAAGTGTTTCAGTTGATCCAGAAACCGTTACAGCCCTAACCAATGCCTTCAAGCCAGCAGTCAAGGATATGCTCAAACGAGTGACTCAGGAGCTGTCGACAGAGGTGCAAGCTATGAAAGTAACGAGCACAAAACAGGCCAGTGAGATTGCGACCTTACAGTCGAAAATCCAGCTACTCGAATCAGAAAAGAACATACTTACTGACACCGTACATCAACAACAAAGGTATTTGGAATCAATAGATAATGCCCTACGGAAGAAGAATCTGATAGTGACAGGAATCTCTGAGAGCACAAATTGGATCATAGGAACAGGGCCACCCAAAGTGACTGATGAGCAAAAAATTCAACACATGCTCGAAGTAATTGAGAAGGAACAAGAAATCTTTGAGGTAAAGAGACTTGGTAAACCGCCTCAAGATCAAAGTGCAAGGCCGAGACTGATAAAAGTTGTGTCATCCAGTGAAGAATCAGCCTCGTCAATATTGGGAGCTGCCAAGAAACTGAATGCGTCAGGCCAATTGTTGGAGAAAGTGTACATAAACCGGGACAGGCATCCAGCTATTCGTAGGGAAATAAAGAGATTAAAGGACATCGAAAAGAGGGAGTGAGCCAAGCCAGAAAATCAGGGCAAAACTGTTGAGTACGATGCAAGAGAGCGATGTGTGAGAGTCAACGATATCATTGTGGATGTGTTCCGACCATCTTTTTTCTAATTAACAGGATGAACCGTGCATCAGGACTCGATATTTTCTCCATTAACGTCAACGCATCGTCTAAACTGGAAAACCGTGATTTTATTAATGAATGTAGCAAGTATGACATTGTGGTTTTTATCAGATCTAAAACATGCATACCCACTAGAGTTACCAGGCTTCAAATGTTTGAGAAGCAAAAAGATTGTTGGTGAGGAACACAGAGGGGAGTAGCAGTGATGATCAAAACAGTACTATGGGCTAAAGTGACAAAACTTAGGATTTGCAAAGACCAAGTGTGGCTAGGCTTTGAACACCTGCCAGACCTGTTGCTAGGAGCAGTGTACATAGCCCCAAGAGACTCAGTGTTCTATGACCCATCAGCAATAGCCATTATACAAGAACAACTGCTATTAAACCAGGATTTTTCTGTTATAATTGGTGATATGAACGCCCGAATCAATGACCTTTCAGATGCTGCCCGGTCTGAGCTACAGTCACAACCCCGACCCGAGTCAGAATATGAATGGACAACTAATCAAGAATTTGTGCCTGTCACATGGCCTTGTGCCTGTAAACCACGCTAACTATCAAGATCTCCATTGTGATGGTCAACTCACCTATCGAAAGGGGGCAAATTGGACATCACAGCTAGACTGGGCTATCACATCACCCGAAACTGTGCCATATATATAAAGCTTTTCAAAATCCAGAAAACAGTGGGTATCCCTACGGATCACGCAGCACTAAGACTGTCTGTACAAGACCTCCCAATGCGACCTTCTAACCTGCTACAACGGGCGTCACAACTAGGCCAATATGAGGAACCACAAGAAAAGAAAAAATCTAAATCCGTCTCGTTACGCCTCATCAACGAACAAGATTTCCGGCAAAACTTGGCCAGTACAGAGCCATTGTGGCTGGCAGCGGAGTCAATCATGATCGACACTGTCTGCGGAGACATCACAAACATAATAAATCAAGCCATATCTGCCTCAACCATCAAAGAAAGCCGGACACGAAGCAAGACCATTGACGCTACTAGCCGATGGAGAAAGCTCAGCGACAATCGCGATGCCAAAAGTATATGGTCAGCTATAAACTGGAAAGGCGAACTGAGCATTCCAGATCGAGGGAGCGAGGGACCGACCGACCAAGACTTTTGCGAACATTTCCAGAAACTGTTAAAACCGGAGCCACAGTTGGGCCAAGATGACAACCTACTCGACAATGTGCAATTCAAGTACATACCAGTACTGGACGACCCAATTCAAGTAGGCGATGTAGTTGACAGTATCGCCTCTCTGAAGAGTTCAAAAGCAGCAGGACCCGATAATATACCCCCTGGTGTTTTCAAGTACATGCCGGATGAATGGTTACTATTGCTCACCTATACTTTCAATATTATTTTCCACAGAGACTATCCACATATGTGGAAGCTATCCAAAGTATTCACCATCTTCAAAAAGGGTGACAAATCAAAGCCGTCAAATTATCGTGGAATTAGTATATTATCTGCTATAGCCAAAATATACGACAAAATTTTAAGTACACGCTTCAACAGCTGGTACATACCACACGTGGAACAAGCTGGAGCACAAGAGGGTCGGAATTGCGAAGAGCAGATTTTGGCGTTACGGCTCCTCATTGATATTGCAAAAAAGACTCGGAATAGTTTATATATTATGTTCATTGACTATGAAAAAGCCTATGACAGGGTGAGTTGCACTAAGCTCCTGAAACGCATGGACGATAAAGGATGTGGGACAGTTTTCTTGAAAGCTTTTGGAAAAGCGTTGCAGTCTGAGGGGGTAATAGGAGAACACCACTTCAGCACAGCCAGAGGGGTTAAGCAAGGCAGTTCTACCAGCTGCAATGCCTTCACTATTGATCACACCGTGGAACGAGTGAAAACAGTCGGCAACGATGGTTGGTTGGGAGGCAACCATATCCTATTATTTATGGATGAAACTGTTCTCCTGTCATCCTGTCGAGACACCATGTTAGAGAAGCTTCAACTCCTTGAGGAGAGCGCCTCAGAGATTGATATGGTAATACATCCTGGAACAAGTATAAGTCGCGCCCGCGACAATTGGGCGGGTTGCATCGAGGAGGGCTGTTAGTGGAAAGAATTGGCATTGTTCTCATGTATTATCAACTTCGAAGTCCTGCCACGACTTGAAAAATAGGTCAAGGTCACCCATCATCGAACTTGTCCGAGATCTGCTCATGATGCACCTCTGGTATGATTTTGGCGGTATTTCGTTAAAAACTTTGTAAGTTATCGCGTTCACAAGGTACAAAGTCCTGTTTTCATGTATTGTCAAGTTCCAAGTCCTGCCACGACCTGAAAAATAGGTCAAGGTCACCCATCATCGAACTTGTCCGAGATCTGCTCATGATGCACCTCTGGTATGATTTTGGCGGTATTTCGTTAAAAACTTTGTAAGTTATCGCGTTCACAAGGTACAAAGTCCTGTTTTCATGTATTGTCAAGTTCGAAGTCCTGCCACGACCTGAAAAATAGGTCAAGGCCACCCATCATCGAACTTGTCCGAGATATGCTCATGATGCACCTCTGGTATGATTTTGGCGGTATTTCGTTTAAAACTTTGTAAGTTATCGCGTTCACAAGAAATTGTTGACGGACGGACGGACAGACGGACGGACGGACGGACGTGCGGACGAGACCTTCTTGTGTGCCTTTTACATGTTAAATTTCCTATCTAAAATAGGCACACAACTCCCCAAAATAGGCACACAAGAAGAAATTTCCTCACAACTTATGGTTGTGTGCCTTTTCTAGTCACACAACCATACTCTCGTCCGCCCGGACGGACGGGCGGACGGACGAACGGACGGACAGACGGACGGACGGACGGACGGACGGACAGACAGACGGACACGCCAATCTAATAGGCGGGTTGGTTGCACGCAACCCGCCCAAAAACCAAATTTGTTTCAGTAAATTCCCAAAACAATGATCCTTTCAAGGTCAAAGACCTAACCATCGAAACACACAGACAGTTATATATATCTTGGAGTACCAATCTCAAATATGGACATGAATGATCAAATCGCCGAACAACTTGTTTTGAAAAACAGTCATGTACATAAATTTACGTTATTCCTATCAAAGAACAGCGACTGCCCTTTCCCAATTAAATTTAACGTTTGGACAAGCGCCCTGATGTCAGCTATTTTCTACGGTGCAGAGACTTGGTTTACAAAGAATCTGAAACAACTCGATAAACCCTACTTATCTACACTCAAACAGCTGTTGGGTGTAAGGCTAACTACGTGTACTGATGTTGTCCTTCTAGAACTGGGTGTGGGTGACGCCAAAGCTTCAATCAAGGACCGCCAGGTGAAATTTTTGCAGAAAATTCAACAACGAGCAGGAGACTTTTACGTCAAGGACTTAATCCAATTGGCAATAACAACACATTCTAAGATGGGCAATGTAATCAACCATCTAAAGCACAACGCGATAAACCATACTGAGTCTCACCTGAACCATTTGAAAACCACAGTAAGAGCCTGTGGTACAACTAGAAGAGCTACATATCTGGAAATAAACAATGATTTGACCCCCAGTCCTATATACAAGAGCCTAGAAACCCACATACCGGAACACCACAGAACCTACTGCAGCAGGCTACGACTCGGATCACACCGATTGAAAATCGAATCCGGCCGTTGGACACACACCCCTAGGGAACAGAGATTGTGTGAATGTGGCGAAGCCATTCAGACTGAACAACACGTTCTGTTAGAGTGTAAATTGACTGATCATCTCAGAGGCCAGCTGCCAAAAACATTAACAAATTTAAACAAACTTTTTTCGTTAGACGCCAAGGTGGCTGCAGAGTTATGTTTTCAGGTGTTAACCTTCTTTGAACGGAGTGTTTGATGGACAACGTGAACTTGGAGTATATGAACTATGATTATGAACTCGTTTATAAATTGGACATATTTTGATAGTGATACTTCATCCCGCAAAAGTATACTATTTTGTAAATGTCAATAAATATTACTACTACTACTATGTGTGCCGCATTTGATATTCTATATGTTCATGATACAAAGATATATCTGGGTGGAATCAATTAGGCCGCTCAGGTCAATTCACACATTACGAGACAAACATTTGGCACTCAAGGACATCTGATGTCAAGTTCAAGGTTAGTCATGAAACGATTCATCGATGCATCGATGTATTTTAAACCACGATACACTCGGCGATGCACAATACTAATATCGCGATACATCACCTTACTAAATTATGTCAAAATTCACCGTTGATTTGACAACAAACGATCGGTAATTTTGTCTGGCATTTCCAGCCAATAGAGATATACGCACGATTCGGTATAAAATAGCCTCGAGGACGCTCAGATCCTTGTCACAACGTCCAAAGTTGTATGGTTTTTTGGCGTTTGCAATTATCTCCAGATCACACTCTGAGTATCTGAGCGAATCAAAACAAGAGCACGTGCGTGGTTGCATCGACGAGTACGACA
Source organism: Terebella lapidaria (assembly GCA_949152475.1). NCBI lineage: Eukaryota > Metazoa > Annelida > Polychaeta > Terebellida > Terebellidae > Terebella > Terebella lapidaria. The sequence goes on along the minus strand of OX424556.1, from coordinate 51,401,785 downwards.
CTGATTGGTCAAACATTCAGATTCTGACGAATCACAGCCAGACATTCACAGCAGCATTGGAGGTTACAGTTCTTCTCTTTTTATTACCACTTCCGATCAGTCACAAACTTCCAATGATTTGATCATTTTACCTTTAAATATGTATCGTGATATGTATCGTATCGTGAGTACTGTATTGCGATATGTATCGTATCGTGGCATAGGCATATCGTTTCATTCCTATTCAAGGTCATCATGAGTTGTGCCATATATGTCTTGCTATATGTTCATAATGCAAACATGAGCTCTATCTGCAAGCATTTCATCTATAGAGGCAAATCTGGGCATTTTTTCACCCAAAAATGGCTGTTTTGACCTTTCAAGGTCATCCAAGGTCAAATTCAAGGTCACCACACAAGTCGCCATATATGACTTTCCATTTAAAAGTGCCAATATCTAAGCTCTATCTTCAAGCGTTTTATGAGTACAGCCCTGCAGCTCTCATTATGAAGGAAAAAAGTGCCGAAAATTTTCCAAGTCCAAAATTTTTTTCAAAGGGTGACAAATTTTTTTTTGTCTAGAAATGACCCAAAATGGATAGTAACGCGATTTGGGACAAATAAATTTTTTTTCGCCGACCCGTCAAAAATTCAAAATGGCCGCCACACGGAGACCGGCGATTCAAGGGCAACAAAACTTATACACATCATAAAGGTACATAAGGGGAATCTTTTGAAACAAAAATCTCAAAACTGATCAGACAGTTTTTGAGAAAATGGCCGCCAAAGTCCAAAATTGGCCATTTTTCGTCAAAAATGGCCACCATTTTGAGAAAAATGCGAAAATCAAAAAACTAAAAAATAACCCCCCCTTGAAATATTTTTAGGCAACTTTGTGCAAAATTTCAGGAAAATCCCCCTGTAAACTTTAAAGATAAAAATGTGGACGGACGACGGACGACGGACGGACGACGGACGCAACGTGACGGCAATAGGTTATCGGACCATAGGTCCGGTAACCTAAAAACAGCAATTCTGAAAAAAAATCATGCTTGAGAGCCGTTTGCTGGCCCAGGTAAAAGTTGCCAGAAACTCTCACATTGGGATATTAAGCTTGAGTATATATCAACTTGTTGCTGCAGTTACTTAATTTGGGAAATTTACATGCTCATAATGAAGGCGTTTACTAAATTTACAGCTGTATAATTCCATGTTTAATATATTTTTTGTTACGAAGTACTACTCTGTTTTCAACTGTTCTGCTGAGTACGCACACTGTACGTTTATTACGGTTGTGAGGGTGTAGGCCTTGATCAAATATATTTTCACAGTCTGCATTTTAGCCGTTACCCACAATTTGACATCCTGTCACGATGGCGGTTCTTCCAAATGTCAACAACTTGCAATAAAATTTTTCGAAGCAGTATAAAGCTGTGAAAATAACGAAGTGAAGTTCATTAACACTTTCAAAAGGTAGATTGAACTCCAGTGAAACGACACAGCTATTTTCCAAAGCGCTCTGAGCATTCCTTCATGTGGTAAAGATTTCTTGAATCGCCGGTTGACACTTATCCATAACTGGCGTCAAACTCTGTTTGTTGTCGAACTAAGTAAAAGTGCCATTATTATTCAACTTGATTGCCAAATTGGCATTCCTACTTGTTTATTGTGTCGATTGGAGACAGGGCATTGAAAGCATGCTTTCAAATAGATCTATCCATTGTGAGAACTCACACAATAAATCCGGGTTTAGCGAATTTTCGAATTTTACGATGTAAATTTCTGGCAGCTGATCATAGAACGGACTCATTATTTTGACCTATTATCGCCCACTCATCTATCCTCAAATCGGACATCTGCCACGATTTAAAGAATAAAGTCAACCAATTTCACGTGATAACTGTGTTCATTAATGCTGTTATCAATCCACCTTATCCAGCATGTAAACCTTCGTAACTGAAAGTGAAAGAAACGTCTTCCACATTCCATGTTTCCGCGTGTGGTGCATGGTGTCGATACACATACACTACAGGTCGAATGGTTGCACGGGTCCATGCATCAACAAATCACCATCATAATAAATTTCACGCGCCGACAATCGTTATTATGCATATATGTGATACGCAAAGGTCTATCCTGTTATATGTTGTTTTTATCCTTCGGTTCTATTTAATAATGAGGTCGATTCCCCACGATTTTAAATAAATGTTGTAATCAATTGTTCCATACCGTCGTGTAAAGACAGGAAATCTGGCTTTGCACACGACCCTTTTGCACACGACCCTTTTGCGCATGCCCATTGAATACCACCCCACGTGTGTTTGTTTACAAACGTCACATCCTTTCTATGTAAATAAATATAACCACGTGGTCTGTGGGACAAACATGTAGATGCCTGTCTGCAGATTGAATGAATCATACGGTTATTCCATGTTTTATTTCTTCAAAGAGAACAGACTCGATGCTGAAACTAGAGCAAGCTACATTACTAAATAGATTTGGAGAAGAATACCAAAAAGACATTTGGGATACAGCATTTCAGTAGGGCTTTTGGGCCAACATTCTAGGTCTTTTTAGTAAGTCATTGCAATGCATCAGATGCATTATTTCTTCATACATGTAGAAAACTCGAATAGTCCTAAACCATGTAAACGTCATGCACGTGAAAAATTAGACAGAAAGATGTCAAAAAATTCCATTATGGGCCTATATTTCAGGTCTATTGATCAATTCAAGGCCCTCTCTCCATACACAACCTAAACAGTCCTAAATGTCAGCCACACGTGAAAATAGACAGAAAGATAAATTTCAAGAAAAGTGCCAAAAGGTGCAATTTAGGACATTTTGGGCCTACATTTTGGGCCTTTCGAACGATTCAAGGTCCTCGTTCCCCATTCACAACTTACACAATTCTAAATGTCATCCACATGTGAAATTAAAGAGAAAGTTTCTGAATAAATTTCGAGCGAAAAAAGTGCCATAAGAGTGAAATTTTGGTCATTTTGCGTATTTTCGGCCCTTATTTCAGGCCTTTTGAGCTTTTTAGGGCCTAATATCTATGTATTCATGCTAAACAGTCCTGAATGCCATCCACACATGAAATTAGAAACCTATGGAATATATATCAAGCAAAGTGCCAAAAGATGCAGTTTGGACCATTTCGGCCTACGTTTTGTGCACAATTGATTCCTAAGCTGTAAAATCGATAATAAGTAAGATATTAGCCATTTTGTCCTCTGACCTTGAAAATGAGGTCAAATTCAAGGTCATCAGAATATTTGGCGTATATCATTCCCTGTATATGTCCATAAATGATTCCATAGCTTCAAAGTGGATAAGAAGCGAGATATTAGCAATTTTGTCCTGTGTCCTTGAAAATTAGGTCAAAGGTCACATTCAAGGTCACGAGAATATTCATCATATATCCTTTCCTATATGGCCAGAATTGATTCCTATTCTCTAAACTCACTATTGAGTGAGATATTAAGTAAAATGGATCCCATTATAAAGCATAGGAGAATTTCACATGGGAAAGTCCCATTTGGGCCAAAATGGCCCAATTCGAGCGATTCAAGGGCAACGAAAATTATACCCGTCACAGGGATAGATGCGAGGAGTGTTATGCATCAAAAAGAGAAATAGTTACTGAACAGAGTTTGAGAAAATGGCCGCCATAGTCCAAAATCAGGCGTTTTTTGTCAAAAATGGCTGCCATTCAAAAAATTAGGCCAAGGGCCGAAGATAGGTTACCGGACAATGTTTAATATTTTAGATGTTAGCCAGGTCACTGGTTGAATTCAAGGTCAAGAGAATATTCAGCATATATAACATTAAGCATATATCATGTCCACAATTGATTGCTAAGCTGTAAATTCAATAATCAGATAGATATTAACAATTTTGTGTTGTGTGTATATCATTTTCTATATCATGTCCACAATTGATTCCCAAGCCATACAGTCAATAGAGGAGCAAAATATGAGCCAGTTTGTCCTGTGACCTTGAAAATGAGGTCAGAGGTCAAATTCAAGGTCCCGAGAATATTCAGCATATATCATCTCCTATATGTCCACAATTGATTCCTAAGCTGTAAAATCGATAATAAGTGAGATATTAGCCATTTTGTCCTATGACCTTGAAAGTGAGGTCAAAGGTCAAACTCAAGGTCATGACAATAATCTGCATATATCATTTCCTATATGTTCATAATTGATTGCTAAGCTGTAAAGTCGATAACAAGCGAGATATTAGCCATTTTGTCCTTTGACCTTGAAAATGAGGTCGAAGGTCAAATTCAAGGTCATCAGATCATTCAGCATATATCATTTCCTATATGTCCACAATTGATTCCTAAGCTGTAGAGTCGATAATAAGCGAGATATAAGCCATTTTGTGCTCTGACCTTGAAACTGAGGTCAGAGGTCAAATTCAAGGTCATGAGAATATGCAGCATATATTATTTCCTATATGTCCACAATTGATTCCTAAGCTGTAGAGTCGATAATAAGCGAGATATAAGCCATTTTGTGCTCTGACCTTGAAACTGAGATCAGAGGTCAAATTCAAGGTCCCGAGAATATTCAGCATATATCATTTCCTATATGTCCACAATTGATTACTAGTCTCTAATCTCAATATCAAGTGAGATATTAGGCATAATGTGTCCCATTATAAAGCATAGGAGAATTTAACATGGGAAAGTCCCAATTGGGCCGAGTTTGGGCCAAAATGGCCCACTTCAAGCGATTCAAGCGCAACGAAATTTATAGACATCATAGGAGTACATATCAGGAGTCTTATGTATCAAAAAGAAAAAAAGTTACTGAACAGATTTTGAGAAAATGGCCGCCAAAGTCCCAAATCAGGCATTTTTCATCAAAAACGGCCGCCATTTTGAAAAAAATGCGAAAATCAAAAAACTAAAAAATAACTCATTCTTGAATTATTTTTAAGTATTTTTGTGCAAAATTTCAGAAAAATTCGCCCGTAAACAAAAAAGATAAAAATGTGGACGACGACGACAGACGACGACGACGACGACGACGGACGACGGACGACGGACGCAACGTCATGCCAATAGGTTATCGGACCATAGGTCCGGTAACCTAAAAAAATTAGGTCAAAAATTAGGTCAAATTCAAGGTCACAAGAATATTCAGCATACATTTTGTATATCAATCATTTCCTATATGTTCAAAATTGATTGCTAGTCTCTAAACTCAATATTAAGTGAGAAATAACACATAATGTGTCCCATTATAAAGCATAGAAGAATTTAACATGGCAAAGTGCCATTTGGGGCAAGTTTGGGCTAAAATGGCCCACTTCGAGCGATTCAAAGGCAACGAAACTTATACACATCATAGAGGTATATATGAGGAGTGTTATGCATCAATAAGAAAAAATTAGCCCAATGGGCTAGAAAGGTTACCGGAGAAATATACAGAGTTAAGCCGAGAAAGTTGAAGGTCAAATTCAAGGTGACCACTGAAATCGCCATATCTCTAACCGTGAAAATGGGATCAAAGGTTTAATTCTAGATCACCAAACTATTCAGCATACATCATTTCCTATATGTTCACTATTGGACCCCTAAGCTGTAAATTTGATAATAAGCGAGATATAAGCCATTTTGTAATCTGACTTTGAAAATGAAATGACTGACCTTGAAATTTAGGTCAAAGGTCAAATTCAATATCATTAAAATATTCAGAATATATCATTTCCTATATGTTCACAATTGATTCCTAAGCTGTAAAGTCAATATTAAGCAAGATATTAGCCATTTTGTCCTGTTGACCTTGAAAATGAGGCCAAAAGTCAAATTCAAGGTCACTAGAATATTCAGCATATATCATTTTCTATATGTTCACAATTGATTCCTAAGCTGTAAAGTCGATAATAAGCAAGATATTAGCCATTTTGTCCTGTTGACCTTGAAAATGAGGTCAAAAGTCAAATTCAAGGTCACTAGAATATTCAGCATATATCATTTCCAATATGTTCACAATTGATTCCTAAGCTGTAAAGTCGCTAACAAGCAAGATATTCGCCATTTTGTCCTGTGACCTTGAAAATGAGGTCAAAGCTCAAATTCAAGGTCACGAGAATATTCAGCATATATCATTTCCTATATGTTCACAATTGATTCCTAAGCTGTAAAGTCGATAATACGCGAGATATTAGCAATTTTGTTGTGTGACCTTGGAAATGAGGTCAAAGGTCAAATTCAAGGTCGTCAGAATATTCAGCATATATCATTTCCTATATGTTCACAATTGATTCCTAAGCTGTAAAGTCGATAATAAGCAAGATATTAGCCATTTTGTCGTGTGACCTTGAAAATGAGGTCAAAGGTCAAATTCAGGGTCATGAGAATTTTCAGCATATATATTATTTATTATATGTTCACAATTGATTCCTAAGCTGTAAAGTCGATAATAAGCAAGATATTAGCCATTTTGTCATGTGACCTTGAAAATGAAATCAAAGGTCAAATCCAGGGTCATGAGAATTTTCAGCATATATCATTTCCTATATGTTCACAATTGATTCCTAAGCTGTAAAGTCGCTAATAAGCAAGATATTGGCCATTTTGTCCTGTGACCTTGAAAATGAGGTCAAAGGTCAAATTCAAAGTCACGAGAATATTCAGCATATATCATTTCCTATATGTTCACAATTGATTCCTAAGCTGTAAAGTCGATAATAAGCGAGATATAAGCCATTTTGTGCTCTGACCTTGAAACTGAGGTCAGAGGTCAAATTCAAGGTCACGAGAATATTCAGCATATATTATTTCCTATATGTCCACAATTGATTCTTAAGCTGTAGAGTCGATAATAAGCGAGATATAAGCCATTTTGTGCTCTGACCTTGAAACTGAGGTCAGAGGTCAAATTCAAGGTCACGAGAATATTCAGCATATATCATTTCCTATATGTCCACAATTGATTCCTAGTCTCTAATCTCAATATCAAGTGAGATATTAGGCATAATGTGTCCCATTATAAAGCATAGGAGAATTTAACATGGGAAAGTCCCATTTGGGCCGAGTTTGGGCCAAAATGGCCCACTTCGAGCGATTCAAGCGCAACGAAATTTATAGACATCATAGGAGTACATACAAGGAGTCTTATGTATCAAAAAGAAAAAAAGTTACTGAACAGATTTTGAGAAAATGGCCGCTAAAGTCCAAAATCAGGCATTTTTCGTCGAAAACGGCCGCCATTTTGAAAAAAATGCGAAAATCAAAGAACTAAAAAATACCTCCTTCTTGAATTCTTTTTAAGTATTTTTGTGCAAAATTTCAGAAAAATTCGCCCGTAAACCATAGGTCCGGTAACCTAAAAAGTTACTGAACAGGTTTTGAGAAAATGACTGCCAAAGTCCAAAATCAGGCATTTTTTGTCGAAAATGGCCGCCATTTTGAAAAAAATGTGAAAATCAGAAAACTAAAAAAAACCTTCCCTGGAAATATTTTTAGGTATTTTTATGCAAAATTTCAGAAATATTCCATCGTAAATTTTAAAGATAAAAATGTGAATGGACGGACGGACGGACGGACGCCGGACGCAACGCCACGGCAATAGGTTATCGGACCAAAGGTCCGGTAACCTAAAAATGTTACTGAACAGATTTTGAGAAAACGACCATCAAAGTCCAAAATTGGCCATTTTCCGACGAAAACGGCCGCCATTTTGAAAAAAATGCGAAAATCAAAAAACTAAAAAAAACCTTTCCTGGAAATATTTTTAGGTATTTTTGTGCAAAATTTCAGAAATATTCGCCTGTAAACTTTAATGATAAAAATGTGGACGGACGGACGACGGACGCCGGACAACGGACGACGGATGCAACACCACGGCAATAGGTTATCGGACCAAAGGTCCGGTAAAAAGTTACTGAACAGATTTTGAGAAAATGACCGTCAAAGTCCAAAATTGGCCATTTTTCAAGAAAACGTCCGCTCTGACCTTGAAACCGAGGTCAGAGGTCAAATTCAAGGTCACGAGAATATTCAGCACATATCATTTCCTATATGTCCACAATTGATTCCTAGTCTCTAATCTCAATATTAAATGAGATATAAGGCTTAATGTGTCCCATTATAAAGCATAGGAGAATTTAACATGGGAAAGTCCCATTTGGGCCGAGTTTGGGCCCAAAATGGCCCACTTCGAGCGATTCAAGGGCAACGCAATTTATACATGTCACAGGGGTACATATGAGGAGTGTTATGCATCAATGAGAGAAAAATTAGCCCAAAGGCTAAGATAGGTTTCCGGACAATTTTGGTTTGGCCATGGCAGCATTGGCAAGTAACAGACCTTTTACCAATCAAGGTTCGCAGTGTAAACATATGACCTTGGGATTTACCAATCAAGGTCATCCGTATGAACTTCGATGTTACCATTACAAGTATGTGTGCGGCATTTGATATTCTATATGTTGGGTGGAATCGTTTAGGCCGCTCAGGTCAATTTACACATTCCAAGTCAGACATTTGGCACTCAAGGTCATCTGACGTCAAGTTCAAGGTCATCATTAGTTGTGCCATATATATGTATTCCTATATGTTCATAATGCAAACATGAGCTCTATCTGCAAGCATTTCATCTACAAAGGCAAATCTGGGCATTTTTTGACCCCAAAATGGCTGTTTTGACCTTTCAAGGCCATCGAAGGTCAAATTCAAGGTCACCACACAAGTCGCCATATATGACTTCCCATTTGAAAATGCCAATTTCTAAGCTCTATCTTCAAGCGTTCTATGAGTACAGTCCTGACAGCTCCCATTATGAAGGAAAAAAAGTGCCGAAAATTTTCGAAGTCCAAAATTTTTTTCAAAGGGTGAAAATTTTTTTTTGCCTAGAAATGGCCCAAAATGGATAGTAATGCGATTTGGGGCAAAATTTTTTTTTTTCGCCGAGTCGTCAAAAATTCAAAATGGCCGCCACACGGAGATCGGCGATTCAAGGGCAACAAAACTTATACACGTCACAGAGGTACATAAGAGGAATCTTTTTAAGCAAAAATCTCAAAACTGATCAGACAGTTTTTGAGAAAATACAGACCAGGTGCAAATTTGAGCCTTTTTCGACCCAAAAATGACCGTCTTGACCTTTCAAGGTCATCCAAGGTCAAATTCAAGGACACCACCCAAGTCGCCATATATGACTTCCCATTTGAAAGTGCCAATTTCTAAGCTCTATCTTCAAGCGTTCTATGAGTACAGTCCGGACAGCTCCCATTATGAAGGAAAAAAGTGCCGAAAATTTTCTAAGTCCAAAAATTTTTTCAAAGGGTGAAAATTTATTTTTGCCCTAGAAATGGCCCAAAATGGATAGTAATGCGATTTGGGGTGAAAAAAATTTTTTTCGCCGACCCGCCAAAAATTCAAAATGGCCGCCACACGGAAACCGGTGAATTTAGGGCAACCAAACTTATACATATCACAGAGGTATATGAGGGGAATCTTTTGAAACCAAAAACTCAAAACTGATCAGACAGTTTTTGAGAAAATGGCCGTTAAAGTCCAAAATTGAGCGTTTTTCGACAAAAACGGCCGCCATTTTGAAAAAAGTGTGAAAATCAAAAAACAAAAAATTAGCCCAAAGGCTAAGATAGGTTACCGGACAATTTTGGTTTGGCCATGGCAGCATTGGCAGGTAACAGACCTTGAGATTTACCAATCAAGGTTCGCAGTGTAAACATATGACCTTGGGATTTACCAATCAAGGTCATCCGTATGAACCTCGATGTAACCTTTACATGTATGTGTGCGGCATTTGATATTCTATATGTTGGGTGGAATCGTTTAGGCCGCTCAGGTCAATTTACACATTCCAAGTCAGACATTTGGCACTCAAGGTCATCTGACGTCAAGTTCAAGGTCATCATTAGTTGTGCCATATATGTCTTCCTATATGTCCATAATGCAAACATGAGCTCTATCTGCAAGCATTTCATCTACAAAGGCAAATCTGGGCATTTTTTGACCCCAAAATGGCTGTTTTGACCTTTCAAGGTCATCGAAGGTCAAATTCAAGGTCACCACACAAGTCGCCATATATGACTTCCCATTTGAAAGTGCCAATTTCTAAGCTCTATCTTCAAGCGTTCTATGAGTACAGTCCTGACAGCTCCCATTATGAAGGAAAAAAGTGCCGAAAATTTTCTAAGTCCAAAATTTTTTTCAAAGGGTGAAAATTTTTTTTTGCCTAGAAATGGCCCAAAATGGATAGTAATGTTATTTGGGGCGAAAATTTTTTTTTTCGCCGACTCGTCAAAAATTCAAAATGGCCGCCACACTGAGATCGGCGATTCAAGGGCAACAAAACTTATACACGTCACAGAGGTATATAAGAGGAATCTTTTTAAGAAAAAATCTCAAAACTGATCAGACAGTTTTTGAGAAAATACAGACCAGGTGCAAATTTGAGCGTTTTTCGACCCAAAAATGGCTGTTTTGACCTTTCAAGGTCATCCAAGGTCAAATTCAAGGTCACCACACAAGTCGCCATATATGACTTCCCATTTGAAAGTGCCAATTTCTAAGCTCTATCTTCAAGCGTTCTATGAGTACAGTCCGGACAGCTCCCATTATGAAGGGAAAAAGTGCCGAAAATTTTCTAAGTCCAAAATTTTTTTCAAAGGGTGAAAAAAATTTTTTGCCCTAGAAATGGCCCAAAATGGATAGTAATGCGATTTGGGGCAAAAAAAAATTTTTTCGCCGACCCGCCAAAAATTCAAAATGGCCGCCACACAGAAACCGGCAGATTTAGGGCAACCAAACTTATACATATCACAGAGGTATATGAGGGGAATCTTTTGAAACCAAAAACTCAAAACTGATCAGACAGTTTTTGAGAAAATGGCCGTCAAAGTCCAAAATTGAGCGTTTTTCGACAAAAACGGCCGCCATTTTGAAAAAAATGCGAAAATCAAAAAACAAAAAAATACCTCCTTCTCAAAATATTTTTAGGCATTTTTGTGCAAAATTTCAGAAAGATTCGATCGTTAACTTTAAAGATAAAAATGTTAACGCCGGACGGACGGACGGACGGACGACGGACGCAACGCCATGCCAATAGGTTATCGGACCAAAGGTCCGGTAACCTAAAAATACCTCCTTCTCGAAATATTTTTAGGCATTTTTGTGCAAAATTTCAGAAAGATTCGATCGTTAACTTTAAAGATAAAAATGTTAACGACGGACGGACGGACGACGAACGCACCGCCATGCCAATAGGTTATCGGACCAAAGGTCCGGTAACCTAAAAATTACTGAACAGATTTTGAGAAAACGACCATCAAAGTCCAAAATTGGCCATTTTTCGACGAAAACGGCCGCCATTTTGAAAAAAATGCGAAAATCAAAAAACTAAAAAATACTTCCCTCTCGAAATATTTTTAGGCATTTTTGTGCAAAATTTCAGAAGAATTCGATAGTAAACTTTAAAGATAAAATTGTTTACGGACGGACGGACGGACGAGACCATCTTGTGTGCCTTTTACATGTTAAATTTCCTATCTAAAATAGGCACACAACTCCCCAAAATAGGCACACAAGAAGATATTTCCTCACAACTTATGGTTGTGTGCCTTTTCTAGTCACACAACCATACTCTCGTTCGCCCGGCTAGACGGACGGACGACGGACGCAATGCCATGCCAATAGGTTATCGGACCATAGGTCCGGTAACCTAAAAAAAAACGAAAAAATAAAAAAATAACCGCCTTTTGAAACATTTTCAGGTATTTTGCGCAAAATTTTAGACAGATCTGATCGTAAACTTTGAAGATAAAAATGTGGATGGACGACGCCTACGCCGACGACGGACTACGGACACAACACCATGCCGATAGGTTATCGGACCATAAGTCCAGTAACCTGAAAACAAAAAATAACTCCTTCTTTAAATATTTTTAGGTATTTTTGTGCAAAATTTCAGAAAGATAAGATCATAAACTTTGAAGATAAAAATGTTGACGGACGAGGCCGATGACGACACAGACGGACGCAACGCCATGTCAATAGGTTATCGGTCTATAGGTCCGGTAACCTAAAAATGTCATAAAAACCAGCTGGATGAAATTTTTATCGGTCCCCAGGAACTTCTACTGGCCCGAAAGTTTGCAATAGTTTTTAGGTTACCGGACCTATGGTCCGATAACCTATTGGTATGGCGTTGCAGCCGTCGTCCGTCCTCGTCCGTCGTCCACATTTTTATCTTTAAAGTTTACGGTTGGATTTTCCTGAAATTTTGCACAAAAATACCTAAAAGTATTTCAAGAGAGGTATTTTTTAGTTTTCTGATTTTCGCAATTCTTTCAAAATGGCGGCCATTTTTTTTTACAAAAAATGGCCAATTTTGGACTTTGGCGGTCGTTTTCTCAAAAACTGTCTGATCAGATTTGAGATTTTTGTTTCAAAAGATTCCCCTCAAATACCTCTGTGACGTGTATAAGTTTCGTTGCCACTGAATCGCCGGTCTGCGTGTGGCAGCCATTTTGACTTTTTTGACGGGTCCCAGATGGCACTTTCCCATGTTAAATTCTCCTATGCTTTATAATGGGAAACTTTTTTCCTGCTATCACCCTTACTATTGAGATTAGAGATTAGGAATCAATTGTGGAATATATGCCGAATATTCTCGTGACCTTGAATTTAACTTTTGACCTAATTTTCAAGGTCACAGCACAAAATGGCTAATATCTCGCTTATTATCTACTTTACAGCTTAGGAATCAATTGTGGACCTATAGGAAATGATACATGCTGGATATTGTCATGACCCTAAATTTGACCTTTGACCTCATTTTCAAGGTCAGAGCACAAAATGGCTAATATCTTGCTTATTTTTGACTTTATAGCTTAGGAATCAATTATGAACATATATGAAATGATGTATGCTGAATATTCTGGTGACTTTGAATTTGTCCTTTGACCTCATTTTCAAGGTCACAGGACGAAATGGCTAATATCTCGCTTATCATCGACTTGACAGCATAGGAATCAATTGGGCACATATAAGAAATGATATATGCTGAATATTGTCATTACCTTAAATTTGAACTTTGACCTCATTTTCAAGGTCAGAGCACAAAATGGCTAATATCTTGCTCATTATTGACTTCACAGCTTAGGAATCAATTATGAACATATAGGAAATGATATATGCTGAATAGTCTGGTGACTTTGAATTTGACCTTTGACCTCATTGTCAAGGTCACAGGACATAAGGCTGATATCTCGCTTTTTATTGACTTTACAGCTTAGGAATCAACTGTGGACATACTAGAAATGACATATGCCGAATATTATCGTGTCCTTGAATTGACCAATGAATTTATTTTCAAAGTCACGGGACAAAATACTAATATCTGAAATATATATTGTCCGGTAACCTTTCTTAGCCCTTGGGCTAATTTTTTTAAGATATAGTGGTAGTACATCATGCAATTTTCAAGTACCATTTATCGGCACAATTTCAACAGTTAGCTGGCTACAGCTGCAGCCAGCTCATATAACTACATGTACATAGTTTTGATAATATCTGTGAACTTCCATTCGTCTTAAGGACCACCCACCAAGTGAAACTGTCGATTCTTATGGAAATCAGCTGGTCTCGGACCTAAGGACCGGCGCTCTTTCGAACACTACTCCTTTCAAAATATTTTTAGGTATTCTTGTGCAAAATTTCAGAAAAATTTGCCCCTAAATTTCAAAGATAAAATTGTTCATCCTGGACGGACGACGGACGCAACGTGACGGTAATAGGTTATCAGACCTTAGGTCCTGTAACCTTAAAATAGAATAAAAGAAAATTCTGCTAGAACTATAAAGGAAATTTTTCCGAAATGACTTAACAAGTGACTTACCCATGGCATCGAAGTATTCTTCATCAGAGCTGGAAGTCTGGAGTTGTTCAAGACTCTCCACCCGCCAGTCTGGAAGGTTCCGACTGTCAACTGTCACAAGCACAACCAACATAGTAAGTCATGATATCATACAGACACAATCATTACTTACCGTAATTATTCAATTACAGTACATGTAGTTCGAACAGCTTAAAATAATTAAATTTTGAAATGTTTGAATTATTAGATTCATGATAAAATTGTCTGTCACAACGAAAATTAGCCCAAGGGCTAAGATAGGTTACGGGACAATGTTTGTGGTTTTATGGTTTATGGTTTTTGGGCATTGTAGGTGACATATGATTTTGAGATTTACCGGTCAAGGTCATCTTTGTGAATTTCAATGTCTCCATTAGGTATGCTGCATAAGTGCATATGACTTCATATATGTTCATAATACAAACATACAAGCTTGATCAACAAGTATTTTGTTTGTAGAGGCCAATTTAAGATTTTGAGATTTGCCCTTCAAGGTCGTTCAAGGTCAAGTTCCAGGTCACCAAAAGATGTGCCATTTATACATGACTTTTTATAGGCTTATTCACAATCCTAACCTGTATGTGCAAAAGTTTAAGCTTCAGATGCCACATTCAAGATTTGAAGCCAGACATTTAGCACTCAAGGTCATCCAAGGTCAAAATCAAGGTCATCATTAGTTGTTCCATATAGGACTTCCTATATGTTCAAAATGCAAACTGAAGCTCTATCTACATGCATTTCATCTGTAGAGGCAAAATTTTTTTCTACCCAAAAATAGCTGTTTTGACCCCAAAATAGCTGTTTTCAAAGGATGAAAAAAAATTTTTTGCCTAGAAATGACCCAAAATCGATAGTAATGCGATTTGGCGCAGAAGAAATTTTTTTCAAAATGGCCGCCACACGAAGACAGGCAATTCAAGGGCAACAAAACTTATGAACATCATAAAGGTATATAAAGGAATCTTCTGAAACAATAATCTCAAAACTGATCAGACAGTTTTCGAGAAAAGACAGACCAGTCTCATTACCCCAGCGGTGGTGAATTTGGTGGAACACTTACGCCCGTGCAGGGCGTCAGTGTTGCCATCTAGCGATTGACTAGATATATGTGGCTGTGTGTAAACAAACAAAAACATAGGGCCAAAAGCCCTGTAGCTCATTGGCAGGCCACCAGAATATTTCATCAAACTGATATAGATAGGTGTATGTGGTGCATAGATCTCATTATCATCTACATGAGCATATGTTCATCATACAATACTAAGCTCTATCCTGAAGTTGTGTCGCTATGAATCAATTCCCACATTCAATGCGGACTTAACCTTGGCCATCTTCCAAAAGATTTGCAATATAATGATTCCCCATATTTATCCAGCTTTCAAGATTTTCTACAAAAAAAAAAAAAACACTTATATTTACACATTTTTTTTAAGGATGCACCATGCATATATTATGTGACTTCCCAATTAATATTCATACTATATTTATACCTCAATATTCCGCACCCAAATCCGCGAAACTTTATCCCCCGCAAAACTTACCCATTTACAGTACCTCTTAACACCCCACTTGTCTTGCCACCAATGTGTTACAAATTAAAGACCTTTATTGGAATACCAATCATTGTATGCATCACTTTTGGGAGCGGGTGAAATTGCAATTGAGGGTTTATGTAATCATGACGATCAATAAACGAATTTGTCAGTTAACAATCTTTTGATGTTCTTTTATGTCTGTGTGATTGTGCTCTATTGAATCATATGAGAGTAACTACCGATGAACTACTTTCCAAATTTTGACTGACCGAATCACCCTACCTTGAGAATAAAATAGTGAATGATTGCTGGCTAACACAAGCTATGTCATGTGACCTTCAATTTACCAGTCGCTAAACTTTTGCTTAGACATTGCTGATAAATACAACAATATGACTACAAAACACAAGAGTTTGCATAATATTTATTCATTATAATGGCGAGAACAAAAGGTATTTGGTTCATTCATGTGGAAACATACTTACCGTTGGGGCTATTGAAGCCGTGATGATTAACACGAAGTGTGAAAACACTCGACTTGGCGGGCGTCTGACAGGTCTGACAGTCAATTGACCGTACGAAATTTCTGTCGACAATATGGTCAAGTGATCTGCATCTTATCTTTGAATCAACCATGATTCCCTCGATTCAGCTGCAGAATCTACTGCGTCTTATAGTCGCGTGCGACGTATAGTAGAGTATATACGGTAACTGTGATGTTCTGTGTACTTTATCATGTGTTATAATATTTTCTCGTGCCAATATACATAAATTTCCAGTGATGAACATCAGTATAAAAGTGTGCTCTCCCTCCTGTGTGTTTTATTGTTATTTCAATTACAAAATTCCATTAATTATTTACTATGTGTTATTCCACATACTTTAATGGTATGTATTAATGTTTATGAATTATTTAGGCTACAGTACGGTATCTTGTTACTTTTTAATGGCAAAGTGTGTGCAGATCACAACCTTTTTTTTTTTTTTGTTCATTCAATAAGAAAATGTGAGGCGAAAAGGAATGACGCACAATAGTCAACAGTTCTTGGATGACAGATAGGAAGTTACGATGAGAACGTTATGATTTTCAACGAGGCAGTCTTCGTTGTTTTCGTTGTTCTCCGAAACGATGATGCGACGGAAAGTGTCAAATGGCGTCAGTGGGATACCCCTAGTCCACCAATAAGACTAGACGCTTCCGGTCGTCTACGACCGCTTGGGTGTATCCCCCGTGGCCCCATCATCCCTGTCGCCCCAAATACTACTGATAAGCGTGAAAAACTAGAGCAAGGGCTAAAATGATTACCAGAGAAATGTAAAATCCTAACATGCTCAAGCCAAAACTGTTTTTTTCCCACAAAAATTGCTGCATTGACCTTCCAAAGTCATTGAAGGTCAAATTCAAGGTCACCACTGAAATCAGTGCATATGGATTTCCATTTCAACATGTTCGATAAGATAACGAAATTACAGCCAGATCAAAGTTTTCATCAAAAGTTATATTTCAACTCAGAATATTTGACAAACTTGGTTTCAAGTTGAAAATCAAAGCAAAAGTTGATCAAAACTGCATTTCAAGATGACAAAATTGGAGCCAAATCAAACTCTTCACCGTAAATTATATTTTAACTCCTAATATGTGCAAAACTTGGTATCAAGTTGAAATTCGAAGTAAAAGTTGACCAAAACTACATTTCAAGATGACGAAAATGAAGCCAGATCAAACTTTTCTTCATGAGTTATATTTTAACTCATAATATGTGCCAAACTTGGTTTCAAGTTGAAATTCAAAGTAAAAGTTGACCAAAACTGCATTTCAAGATAACGAAATTGGAGCCAGGTCAAACTTTTCACCATAAGTTATATTTTAACTCATAATATGTGCCAAACTTGATTTCAAGCTGAAATTCAAAGTAAAAGTTGACCAAAACTGCATTTCCAGATGACGAAATTGGAGCCAGATCGAACTTTTCACCATAAGTTGGTATTTAACTCATATTATGTGCCAAACTTGGTTTCAAACTGAAATTCAAAGTAAAAGTTGACCAAAAATGAATTTCAAGATGACGAAATTGGAGCCAGATCGAAGTTTTCACCATAAGTTATATTTTAACTCATAATATGTGCCAAACTTGATTTCAAGCTGAAATTCAAAGTAAAAGTTGACCAAAACTGCATTTCCAGATGACGAAATTGGAGCCAGATCGAACTTTTCACCATAAGTTGGTATTTAACTCATATTATGTGCCAAACTTGGTTTCAAACTGAAATTCAAAGTAAAAGTTGACCAAAAATGAATTTCAAGATGACGAAATTGGAGCCAGATCGAAGTTTTCACCATAAGTTATATTTTAACTCATAATTTGTGTCAAGCTTGGTTTCAAGTTGAAATTCAAAGTAAAACTTGACCAAAACTGTATTTCAAGATGACGAAATTGGAGCCAGATCGAACTTTCACCGCAAGTTATAATTTAACTCATAATATGTGCCCAGTAATAAATGTTCCTCACCTTAACTATTTTTATTGTGCTCAATAATAGACTCAACTAGCCAATTAATGTTAAATTATTCATTAATATCAATGATACTACACCATAAAATCACTACTGGACACAATCTTTTCTTCATTGATCGCAATAATTAATGTCCCTTACCTTAACTATTTTTATTGTGCTCAATAATAGACCTAACCATGTTAACTAGCAATACTAATGTTAACTTATTCACGAATATCAATGGTACTGCAGCCGTAAAGTCAGTACTGGACACAACCTTCACCTTGTTAAGCCCAATAATCATGATAATAAATGTTTCTTTGCCTAACTATTCTTATTGTGGCCAGTAATAAACTTAACTAATAAAACTAATGTTAAACTATTCAAATTTATGTTAACTTATTCAGTAAAAGTAATCTCTTCACACAAAACCATCAACTGTAAATTTGTACACATGTCCATTGTGCTTTGTTTGCAGATATCAATCAACTGGAATGATCAGAGATCTCAAACTGGATATTTCACATTGTTGTAATAAGTTATCTCATGAACTTATTAATATTTACTCAATCTTTCCGAAAAACAATAGGTTTCGTGCCTGAGCATTGCTCAACGAGCCTGTTCAATATTGTAGTGATTCATGTAAAATTAGTTCACAAGCCATGGGTGTTGAAATTGCTGATTCTGTCACAAAATGTGTCGCCAATCGGCCAATTTGGTTGCTATGGCAACCAAAATCGATAGGTGTCGTGATCCCACCATAAGACATGTCCATATAAAATATTATCAAAATCGGTTCAGATTTGCAAGCTGTAGCGCGTTCACAAGAAAGTGTCTGCGGACGCGGACGCTGCGGCGCGACGATCGTAAATCCATAGTATCCTCCGAACAAAGTTCGGAGGATACAATTACAATACGTCACGATTTGTTTATAGATAGGCTAAATCGTCGTTGGTCGGAAAGATTCGGAAAGTTTGACGGAAATAAATTAACCATCGGAAATTTTCCGGCCGTTCTTCCCTTGAACACTGCAAAACAAATATATTTATGCTTTGACATACGGACTACAGTGGAATTTAAAACGCAATAACAAACTATTCACACAAAACACAGGTATCCGCTTCTGTCAGAACTGTTATGACCCGATAAATCGTGTTTCTTGGTGGAATTTCGAAGGTGAACAAACATTCGCCATTTGCAATTGAAATATCTCCTCTGCGCATGCGCTGACCTTCCACCCACAACCCGTATGTATAAACAAGAGCACATGTATAGTAAAATTAGTGTTCAATCGTTAAATTTCTCCAGAAAACTTTAGGAATTTTCACCTAAGCATACTTAACTTTGGAGAGCACCCAATAAGCCAACAGTATGCCAAGTTTGGGTACAATAGCAATAGCACTTTCGGCGGAGAAGATTCTGAAAGATTTGGGTCAGGAAAACATGGGACAGACACGACAGACACCGTGTCAATCCATCCCAATAGCTCTCTGACTTACAGCCGATGAGCTAATGAAAATGCGACCCTACGGTAGCCCAGGTTCTGGGACTACTCGATGTTGTTTTAACTGTAAAGTGGGCGAAGTGAATTTACAGTTATCAAATGCCAAAAAGTTGTTGTATGAAGAGTGTGCATCAAAAGGCATATCGTTATCTCGCATGATAAAACGTCGAGGAGCATCAAAGAAAACTAGACGTCAAGGCCTAAAGATGCCTTGGAGGCATTTCAGTGTTAAGACTAATTTGTAATATCTAAAACATGTTTACCATGGGCTTTACAAACTAAGTTCATCCATAATACCCCTTAGACATGTTTGTCTAGTGCCACGAGTCCGAAAATAACGTCTGTTTCACTCTACGATGCACCATTTCCGAGATATCGATGAAAACGAAAAATGCCGACTCGGCAGAAAAAAATTCAAGGTCAAGGTCATCCTTAATACCCCTTACACATGTTTGTCTAGGGCGATGAGTCCGAAAATAACGTCTGTTTCGCTCTACGATGCGAAGAAACCCTCTAGACTAGTTAGTCTAGTGCCAGGAGGCCGAAATTAAGCTCCGTTTCGCTGTACGACGCACTGTTTCCGAGATACAGCCAAACAGAAAGTGCCGAGTCGGTGAAAAAAAATTTGACACCAGGAGACATCTCGGCCCAAGATAATCCGTTGACTAGATTGTCTAGTACCAGAAGGCCGGAATTGAGCTCCGTTTCGCTCTACGACTCACCGTTTCGGAGATACGGCCAAACAGGAAGTGCCGAGTCGGCAAAAAAAGATTTCGACAAAAGGGGTCGTCTCGACCCACACGTAAGCGTAGTTTGTCTAGTGCCAGGAGGCCGAAATTGAGCTGCGATTCGCTCCACGACGCACCGTTTCCGAGATATGGTCAAACAGGAAGTGCCGAGTCGGCGAAAACAAATTCAACACCAGGGGTCGTCTTGACCCAAAATACCCCCTAGACTAGTTTGTCTAGTGCCAGAAGGCCGGAATTGAGCTCTGTTTCCCTCTACGACGCACCTATTTCTGAGATACGGCCGAACAGGACGTGCCGAGTCGGCGAAAAAAATTCGACACCAGGGGTTGTCTCGACCCAAGATACCCTGTAGACTAGTTTGTCTAGTGCCAGAAGGCAGAAATTGAGCTCCATTTCGCTCTACGACACACCGTTTCCGAGATGCGGTCAAACAGGGAGTGCCGAGTCGGCGAGAAAAAAATCAACACCAGGGGTCGTTTTGACCCAGGATACCCGCTAGACTAGTTTGTCTTGTGCCAAAAGGCCGGAATTGAGCTCCGTTTCCCTGTATGATGCACCGTTTCCAAGATACGGCCAAACAGGAAGTGCCGATTCGGCGGAAGAAAAATTCGACACCAGGGGTCGTCTCGACCCAAAATACCCAAAAGCCTACCGTATTTATTCAATTAGTTCGAACACTCTAATAATTCGAACACCAAAAATCATTCAAGAAAATAATTTTCAAATTGACTCGTTTAGTTCGAACAGTCAAATTTACGATCGAAATTTCGATTGAAACAATGAACGAAATCAACTTGTCAGCTGCCAAAACATACAACTCGCCAGGTGGCAGCACTACGAAATGAGTAATCACAGTATATTCGCCAGGTGGCAGTGATCACCACTAGGCCTTCCAATGCTAGGGTATATGACAAAAAGCGCGGACCTCATAGTGCCAGGCGGTTTGCGGGCCATTGAAGATTTTCCGAGTCGAGTGACTCGATTGCATTTGCAATATGACTAGAATCTAGCATCAATGCGAGATTATAAATTACAGATTTAGCAGCCAGTTATTCAAGTTTTTTTTTAAAATGCTAGTTGTCTGCAGTTAACCTATCAATCGTACAGGCCCTAACCAGCCAGCATGAGCAGCATCTGTCAACTCGCGTAGGCCTATCCGCCATGGCATGATCCATCTGGGTTCGGGATTTTTTTTCGTTTTGACGGACGATTTTATCGTGAATCTAATAATTCGAACATTTCAAAATTTAATTATTTTTAGCTGTTCGAACTAATTGAATAAATACGGTAGTTTGTCTATTGCCAGGAGGCCGGAATTGAGCTCCGTTTCGCTCTATGACGCACCGTTTCCGAGATACGGCCTAACAGGAAGTGCCGAGTCGGCGAAAATAAATTCGACACCAGGGGTCGTCTCGACCCAAAATACCCACTAGACTAGTTTGTCTAGTGCCACAAGGCCGGAATTGAGCTCCGTTTCGCTCTACGACTCACCGTTTCCGAGATCGGCCAAACAGGAAGTGCCGAGTCGGCAAAAAAAACGTTCGACAACAGGGGTCGTCTCGACCCAAAATACCCCTAAGCCTAGTTTGTCTAGTGCCAGGAGGCCGAAATTGAGCTGCGTTTCGCTCTACGACGCACCGTTTCCGAGATATGGTCAAACAGGAAGTGCCGAGTCGGCGAAAATAAATTCAACACCAGGGGTCGACTCGACTCAAAATACCCCCTAGACTAGTTTGTCTAGCGCCAGAAGGCCGGAATTGAGCTCTGTTTCGCTCTACGACGCACCATTTCCGAGATACGGCCAAACAGTGCGTCCGAGTCGGCAAAAATAAATTCGACACCAGAGGTCGTCTCGACCCAAAATATCCCCTAGACTAGTTTGTCTGGTACCAGAAGGCCGGAATTGAGCTCCGTTTCGCTCTACGACTCACCGTTTCTGAGATACGCCAAACAGGAAGTGCCGAGTCGGTGAAAAAAAAATCGACACCAGGGGTCGTCTCGACCCAAGATACTCTCTAGATTAGTTTGTCTAGTCCCAGGAGGCCGAAATTGAGCTCCGTTTCGCTCTACGACACACCGTTTCTGAGATACGGTCAAACAGGGAGTGCCGAGTCAGCGAAAAAAAATTCAACACCAGGGGTTGTTTCGACCCAGGATACCCACTAGACTAGTTTGTCTAGTGCCAGAAGGCCGGAATTGAGCTCCGTTTCTTTGTATGATGCACCGTTTCCGAGATACGGCCAAACAGGAAGTGCCGATTCGGTGGAAAAAAAATTCGACACCAGGGGTTGTCTCGACCCAAATACCCAAAAGCCTACTTTGTCTACTGCCAGGAGGCCGGAATTGAGCTCCGTTTCACTCTATGACGCACCGTTTCCGAAAGATGGCCTAACAGGAAGTGCCGAGTCGGCAAAAATAAATTCGACACCATGGGTCGTCTCGACCCAAAATACCCACTAGACTAGTTTGTCTGGTGCCACAAGGCCGGAATTGAGCTCCGTTTCGCTCTACGACTCACCGTTTCCGAGATACTGCCAAACAGGAAGTGCCGAGTCGGCAAAAAAAAAGAGGTCGTCTCGACCCAAAATACCCATAAGCCTAGTTTCTCTAGTGCCAGGAGGCCGGAATTGAGCTCCGTTTCGCTCTATGACGCACTGTTCCCGAGATACGGCCTAACAGGAAGTGCCGAGTCGGCGAAAATAAATTCGACACCAGGAGTCGTATTGACCCAAAATACCCACTAGACTAGTTTGTCTAGTGCCAGAATTGAGCTCTGTTTCACTCTTCGACGCACCATTTCTGAGATACGGCCAAACAGGGCGTCCGAGTTGGCAAAAATAAATTCGACACCAGAGGTCGTCTCGACCCAAAATACCCCCTAGACTAGTTTGTCTAGTGCCAGAAGGCCGGAATTGAGCTCCGTTTCGCTCTACGACGCACTGTTTCCGAGATATGCATGAAAGCCTCAAGGATGAATCAGCAAAAATTCTTCCGAGTTCTAGGTCAGAGGTCGTTCGACGGATTGATTCCAAAATCAATAGGGTTCTTCCCTGGTGGTATATGAACTCCCATGCATAGAATACTTGCCATTGCATGAAAACTTTTTGAGTTATCGCTCGGAAACCAAGTCTCAAAATCAACCTTGATTTCATCCTCACGGACCTCACGGACCCCGGAGCCGCCTCCAAAACAATAGGGGTCTTCCATGTAATATTTCTGACCAGCGGTGTAAATTTGGACAAGATCCGTTCAGGCGTTCCCGAGTTATTGATCGGAAACCAAAACGGCGGAAAGTAAAAAAATTAGCCCAAGGGCTAAGACAGGTTACCGGACAAAATATGTTTTATATTCCTGTGACCTTGAAAATAAGGTCACTGGTCAAAATGCAAAGTCATGAGAATATCCAGCAAACATGTATATGTAAGTATCAATCTATTACAACCAATAGTCAGATTTTGATGATGCCAAAAACAAACGTAAAATAGAACATTTTGGAATAGAAACAAAGCCCGACCAAATAGTTTATCCAAAGACACACTGGTGTCATCAGGGGCAGACAGTGTGTTAAATGTAGTTGTTTCTACTGTACACCTGATGGAATTAGTATACAACTGCCCACAACCTATGAAAATAATTTAGAAATCTGAAACAAACCCCATGGAATAGATATATGATGAGTACATAAGTACCTAATCACAAGCCAGAAAACTACTGAATTGATGGTATCCTCAACGTCCGCCAACAGTGACACCGACTCAGTAATATGAATGTAAGTATCAATCTATTACCACCAATAGTCAGATTTTGATGATGCCAAAAACAAACGTAAAATAGAACATTTTGGAATAGAAACAAGCCCGACCAAATAGTTTATCTAAAGACACACTGGCGTCATCAGGGGCAGACAGTGTGTTAAATGTAGTTGTTTCTACTGTACACCTGATGGAATTAGTATACAACTGCCCAACAACCTATGAAAATAATTTAGAAATCTGAAACAAGCCCCATGGAATAGATATATGACAAATACATAAGTACCTAATCACAAGCCAGAAGGCTACTGAGTTGATGGTATCCTCGGGGACAGATTCAACGTCCGCCAGCAGTGACACTGACTCAGTGATATGAAAGTAAGTATCAATTTATTACCACCAGTCAGATTTTGATGATGCCAAAAACAAACGTAAAATAGAACATTTTGGAATCCCGATATGTCCATTGTTTGCTAAGCTGTAAATTCAATAACAAGTAAAACAAAATAGCAATTTTGTTCCATGACCTTGAAAATAAGGTCGAAGGTCGAATCAATGGTCATCAAAATATTTGGCATGTACACATCATTCCCCATAGGTGCACAACTGATTCCTAAGCTGTAAAGTCAATAATAAATAGGGCCTGCACAATTAATGGGTTAACCGCCGACGGCTAGCATTTTTTTAATAACCGCGAATAACCGGCTGTTAAATCTCCAAACGATTAACCGGTTAACCGTCAAACACCGGTTAACTGTCTTTTATAACCTTGATCAGTGATCACCAAACCGTCTGCTCATGCTCCTGAGGCATGCTTTTGAGGGCATTTAAACTCGTTAACTTTGTTGCCATGGGGCCATAAAGCAATCTGTGGTTTGTTGCGGTCGCGTGGATGCGTGCCACCTGTTAAAGGGATTGTGTGTGCATCTTTCACAGATACACAGGCTCGCGGCCTTCTCTCATATTAATACCGAAATTAACGAAGTTAAATAGGGGAAATACAAGTTTTCTTAAATGAAACATAAAGACACCTACACACACATAGACATATAGCAATCAAAACCATTTGGGGGACGTATTAAGAAGTGAACCCCAAACACTTCGCCTCAGGCTTAACTTCGAATGGTAAGGATTGTATATGTGAAAGAATGTGCAATGTCAGGTATAACGCAATCAGAACTGGAAAGAGAACATATATTCAATAATATGCAAAATATGTACAGTTAATACATCAATAAGAAAAAATTAGCCCAATGGGCTAGTAAGGTTACCGGAGAAATATACAGAGTTAAGCCGAGAAAGTTGAAAGTCAAATTCAAGGTGACCACTGAAATCGCCATATCTCTAACCGTGAAAATGGGATCAAAGGTTAAATTCTAGATCACCAAACTATTCAGCATACATCATTTCCTATATGTTCACTATGGACCCCATAGCTGTAAATTTGATGATAAGCGAGATATAAGCCATTTTGTAATCTGACTTTGAAAATAAAATGACTGACCTTGAAATTTAGGTCAAAGGTCAAATTCAATATCATCAAAATATTCAGAATATATCATTTCCTATATGTTCACAATTGATTCCTAAGCTGTAAAGTCGCTAATAAGCAAGATATTGGCCATTTTGTCCTGTGACCTTGAAAATAGGTCAAAGGTCAAATTCAAGGTCACGAGCATTTTCAGCATATATCATTTCCTATATGTTCACAATTGATTCCTAAGCTGTAAAGTCGCTAATAAGCAAGATATTGGCCATTTTGTCCTGTGACCTTGAAAATAGGTCAAAAGTCAAATTCAAGGTCACGAGCATTTTCAGCATATATCATTTCCTATATGTTCACAATTGATTCCTAAGCTGTAAAGTCGCTAATAAGCAAGATATTGGCCATTTTGTCCTGTGACCTTGAAAATGAGGTCAAAGGTCAAATTCAGGGTCACGAGAATATTCAGCATATATCATTTCCCATATGTTCACAATTGATTCCTAAGCTGTAAAGTCGATAATAAGCGAGATATCAGCAATTTTGTCCTGTGACCTTGGAAATGAGGTCAAAGGTCAAATTCAAGGACATGAGACTATTCTGCGTATATCATTTCCTATATGTTCACAATTGATTCCTAAGCTGTAAAGTCGATAATAAGCGAGATCTTGGCCATTTTGTCATGTGACCTTCAAAATGAGGTCAAAGGTCAAATTCAAGGTCATGAGAATTTTCAGCATATATCATTTCCTATATGTTCACAATTGATTTCTAAGCTGTTAAGTCGCTGATAAGCAAGATATTGGCCATTTTGTCCTGTGACCTTGAAAATGAGGTCAAAGGTCAAATTCAAGGTCACGAGAATTTTCAGCATATATCATTTCCTATATGTTCACAATTGATTCCTAAGCTGTAAAGTCGCTAATAAGCAAGATATTGGCCAATTTGTCCTGTGACCTTGAAAATGAGGTCAAAGGTCAAATTCAAGGTCATGAGAATATTCAGCATATATCATTTCCTATATGTTCACAATCGATTCCTAAGCTGTAAAGTCGCTAATAAGCAAGATATTGGCCATTTTGTCCTGTGACCTTGAAAATGAGGTCAAAGCTCAAATTCAAGGCCACGAGAATATTCAGCATATATCATTTCCTATATGTTCACAATTGATTCCTAAGCTGTAAAGTCGATAATAAGCGAGATATTAGCAATTTTGTCCTGCGACCTTGGAAATGAGGTCAAAGGTCAAATTCAAGGTCACGAAAATATTCAGCATATATCATTTCCTATATGTTCACAATTGATTCCTAAACTGTAAAGTCGATAATAAGCGAGATATTAGCCATTTTGTCATGTGACCTTGAAAATGAGGTCAAAGGTCAAATTCAAGGTCACAAGAATATTCAGCATATATCATTTCCTATATGTTCACAACTGATTCCTAAGCTGTAAAGTCGATAATAAGCGAGATATAGAGCCATTTTGTCCTGTGACCTTGAAAATGAGGGCAAAGGTCAAATTCAAGGTCACGAGAATATTCAGCATATATCATTTCCTATATGTCCACAATTGATTCCTAGTCTCTAATCTCAATATTAAGTGAGATATTAGGCTTTAATGTGTCCCATTATAAAGCGTAGGAGAATTTAACATGGGAAAGTCCCATTTGGGCCGAGTTTGGGTCCAAAATGGCCAACTTCGAGCGATTCAAGCGCAACAAAATTTATACATGTCACAGGAGTACATATGAGGAGTGTTATGCATCATTAAGAAAAAAAGTTACCGAACAGATTTTGAGAAAACAACCGTCAAAGTCCAAAATTTGCCATTTTTAGACGAAAATGGCTGCTCTGACCTTGAAAACGAGGTCAGAGGTCAAATTAAAGGTCACGAAAATATTCAGCATGTATCATTTCCTATATGTCCACAATTGATTCCTAGTCTCTAATCTCAATATTAAGTGAGATATTAGGCTTAATGTGTCCCATTATAAAGCATAGGAACATTTAACATGAGAAAGTCCCATTTGGGCCGAGTTTGGGCCCAAAATGGCCCACTTCGAGCGATTCAAGGGCAACGAAATTTATACATGTCACAGGGGCACATATGAGGAGTGTTTTTCATCAATAAGAACAAAAGTTACTGAACAGATTTTGAGAAAACGACCGTCAAAGTCCAAAATTGGCCATTTTTCGGTGAAAACCGCCGCTCTGACCTTGAAACCGAGGTCAGAGGTCAAATTCAAGGTCACGAGAATATTTAGCATATATCATTTCCTATATGTCCACAATTGATTCTTAGTCTCTAATCTCAATATTAAGTGAGATATTAGGCTTGATGTGTCCCATTATAACAGTTATAAAGCATAGGAGAATTTAACATGGGAAAGTCCCACTTGGGCCGTGTTTGGGCCCAAAATGGCCCACTTCGAGCGATTCAAGGGCAACGAAATTTATACATGTCACAGGGGTATATATGAGGAGTGTTATGCATCAATAAGAAAAAAAGTTACTGAACAGATTTTGAGAAAACGACCATCAAAGTCCAAAATTGGCCATTTTTCGACGAAAACGGCCGCCATTTTGAAAAAAATGCGAAAATCAAAGAACTAAAAAATACCTCCTTTTTGAATTATTTTTAAGCATTTTTGTGCAAAGTTTCAGAAAAATTCGCCCGTAAACAAAAAAGATAAAAATGTTAATGGACGACGGACGGACGACGGACGGACGACGGACGCAACGCCATGGCAATAGGTTATCGGACCATAGGTCCGGTAACCTAAAAATACCTCCTTTTTGAAATATTTTAAGGTATCTTTTCCCAAATTTTCAGAAAAATCGGACCGTACACTTTAAAGATAAGAATGTGGACGGACGGACGGCTAGACGGACGGACGGCTAGACGGACGATGGACGTAACGCGACGGCACTAGGTTATCGGACCATAGGTCCGGTAACCTAAAAACAGACAAACATAGCACCAAGGGTGCTGTAGCTCACCGGCAATCATGAGAAATGCCGAGAATTGATTTTCCAACATATAAATTGTTACACTGGTCTTGAACTCTATTGTCAAAACATGTTCGTAAATGTTGCTGGAAACACATTTTCGGTATGGACTATAATACGAAATCAAGTCACACCTTGAACTATTTTTTTTATTGTAAATGACATATATTCACAAACCGTTGATTCGAAAGCAACAAATTTTTTACACATCATGAAGGTACACATAACAAAGGTAGAATCTTATGCATTTTGAGGAAAATTGCCTGAATGGTTTTTGAGAAAATTTCCACCAAAGAAAAAATTCATCTTTTTTTGGACAACAAAGTTTGTTTCGACCTTCCAAGGTTATTGATGATCAAATTCAAGGCCACCATTCAAACCACAATTTATGATTTCCCATTTGAATGTGCCAAAATTGTCCAAAATTTTTTTCAATCGCCAAAAAAAAAACTTTTTTTGCTGACCCGTCAAAAAATCAAAATGGCCGTCCCACGCAGACCGTCATTTCAAAGCCAACAAAACTCATACACATCCTAGAGGTACATGAGGGGAATGTTTTACAACAAAAATCTCAAAACTGATCAGACAGTTTTTGAGAAAATGGCCACCAAAGTCCAAAATTGGCAATTTTTCATCAAAAACGGCCGCCAAATTGGCAAAAACGATTCAATCAAAAAAATTCAAAAAACGTCTTTAGATACTGGTCCAAGGTATGTTCTGACAAATTTATGGGGAAATTCATCATGTCAAAAAAAAGTAACAGACCCGGACGGACGACGGACGAAGGAAGGACGACGGACGAAATACCATGACAATAGCTTATCGGCCCAAAGGGCCGGTAAGCTAAAAACTCTGACACACAACAGACGACGGATGCCTGACTCCGGACGACAGACGGACGACAGACGGACGCTGGACGAAAAACCACGACAATAGCTTTTCGGCCCAAAGGGCCGGTAAGCTAAAAACATAAAACCTCCCTATTTTCAATCAGAATGCCTAATAATAGATCGATCGCGAACTCAAAAACTCAAATAATTTTCCGAGTAGTAAGGTACTTCCATGTACTGTACTCTGATTTTTCCAACTTGTTTACACAGTTTTTCGCTGATATTTTTGCGATGCTAAACAGTATCGTTCTATAACTTGGCATACTTTACCTGGGAGTCAAACGGCAATTATTTACTGAATTTCAAACTTCTATCATGAAAATTGAAGAAGTTGGCAATCTACCCCTGTGTTGAATTTAGCCCTGTTATTTAATTTTTGGGTCCGCACACAATTTTGTGCATTTGCTCGGTTTTTGTAGTGGTGCAATCTTTCAAAATCAACATGTGTGTAGAATACCCCCCCCCCCTCCCAATGTGTCATCTGGTCTAAAACTACAACAAAACTTCAAATCCTGGTGGATGTTATCAGGATCACATCCTCGAATAAGCTCAGATTCTCGAGATCCCGTTTTTGGCTGAAATTTAACATTGAGGTAGATTGCCAACTTCTTCAATTATTGCGATAGAAGTCTGAAATTTGGTAGAAAATTGCAGTTTGTCTCCGAGGTGAAGTATGCCAAATTATAGAACGATACCATCTAGCATCGCAAAGATATCGCCAAAAACCGGTGTAAACAAGTTAGAAAATTAGGCCAAGGGCCAAAGATAGGTTACCGGACAATGTTTAATATTTTAGATGTTAGCCAGGTCACTGGTTGAATTCAAGGTCAAGAGAATATTCAGAATATATAACAGTAAGCATATATCATGTCCACAGGTGATTGCTAAGCTGTAAATTCAATAATCAGCGAGATATTAGCAATTTTGTGCTGTGGCCTTGAAAATGAAGGGGCAAAGGTCAAATTCAAGGTCATCAAAATATTCAGGGTATATCATTTTCTATATCATGTCCACAATTCATTCCCAAGCCATACAGTCAATAGAGGAGCAAGATATGAGCCAGTTTGCCCTTGGACCTTGAGAATGAGGTCAGAGGTCAAATTCAAGGTCCGAGAATATTCAGCATATATCATTTCCTACACGTCCACAATTGATTCCTAAGCTGTAAAATCGATAATAAGTGAGATATTAGCCATTTTGTCCTGTGACCTTGAAAATGAGGTCAAAGGTCAAATTCAAGGTCATGACAATAATCTGCATATATCATTTCCTATATGTTCATAACTGATTCCTAAGCTGTGAAGTCGATAACAAGCGAGATATTAGCCATTTTGTCCTATGACCTTGAAAATGCCGTCAAAGGTCAAATTCAAGGTCATCAGAATATTCAGCATATATCATTTCCTATATGTCCACAATTGATTCCTAAGCTGTAGAGTCGATAATAAGTGAGATATTAGCCATTTTGTCCTGTGACCTTGAAAAATGAGGTCAAAGGTCAAATTCAAGGTCATGACAATAATCTGCATATATCATTTCCTATATGTTCATAACTGATTCCTAAGCTATAAAGTCGATAGCAAGCGAGATATTAGCCATTTTGTCCTATGACCTTGAAAATGGGGTCAAAGGTCAAATTCAAGGTCATCAGAATATTCAGCATATATCATTTCCTATATGTCCACAATTGATTCCTAAGCTGTAGAGTCGATAATAATCGAGATATCAGCCATTTTGTGCTCTGACCTTGAAATTGAGGTCAGAGGTCAAATTCAGGTTCACGAGAATATTCAGCATATATCATTTCCTATATGTCCACAATTGATTCCTAGTCTCTAATCTCAATATTAAGTGAGATATTAGGCATAATGTGTCCCATTATAAAGCATAGGAGAATTTAACATGGGAAAGTCCCATTTGGGCCGAGTTTGGGCCAAAATGGTCCACTTCGAGCGATTCAAGCGCAACGAAATTTATAGACATCATAGGAGTACACATCAGGAGTGTTATGTATCAAAAAGAAAAAAAGTTACTGAACAGACTTTAAGAAAATGGCCACCAAAGTCCAAAATCAGGCATTTTTCGTCGAAAACGGTCGCCATTTTGAAAAAAATGCGAAAATAAAAAAACTAAAAAATACCTTCTTCTTGGATTATTTTTAAGTATTTTTGTGCAAAATTTCAGAAGAATTCGCTCGTAAACAAAATTAGCCCAAGGGCTAAGAAAGGTTACCGGACAATATACATTTTAGATATTAGCCTTTTGTCCAGTGACCTTGAAAATAAAGTCACTGATAAATTCAAGGTCATGAAATTTTCAACAAATATATCACTTCTAGTATGTCCACAATAAATTCCTAAGCTGTAAAGTCGATAATAAGTGAGACATTAGCCATTCTGTGATGTGACCTTGAAAATGAGGTCAAAGTTCAAGTTCAAGGTTATGAAAAATTCAGTATATATCATTCCTCTATATTCGCAATTGATTCCTATGCTGTAATGTAAGTATCAATCTATTACCACCAATACAATCAGATTTTGATGATGCCAAAAGAAACGTAAAATACTACATTTTGCAATAGAAAAATTAGCCCAAGGGCTAAGAAAGGTTACCGGACAATGTATATTTTAGATATTAGCCTTTTGTCCCATGACCTTGAAATTAAGGTAGTTGGTCAATTCTAGGTCACGAGAATATTCTGCCCATATCATTTCTAGCATGTCCACAATTGATTCCTAAGCTGTAAAGTCGATATTAAGTGAGATATTAGCCATTTTGTGATCTGACCTTGAAAATGAGGTCAAAGGTCAAATTCAAGGTCATGACAATAATCTGCATATATCATTTCCTATAAGTTCATAATTGACTCCTACACTGTAAAGTCAATAATAAGCGAGATATTACCCATTTTGTGCTCTGACCTTGAAACTGAGGTCAGAAGTCAAATTCAAGGTCACGAGAATATTCAGCATATATCATTTCCTATATGTCCACAATTGATCCCTAAGCTGTAAAATCGATAATAAGTGAGATATTAACTATTTTGTGGTGTGACCTTGAAAATGAGGTCAAAGGTCAAATTCAAGGTCATCAGAATATTCGGCATATATCATTTCCTATATGTCCACAATTGATTCCTAAGCTGTAAAGTCGATAATAAGCAAAATATTAGACATTTTATGCTCTGTCCTTGAAACCGAGGTCAGAGGTCAAATTCAAGACCCTGACAATATTCAGCATATATCATTTCCTATATGTCCACAATTGATTCCTAGTCTCTAATCTCAATATTAAGTGAGATATTAGGCTTAATGTGTCCCATTATAAACCATAGGAGAATTTAACATGGGAAAGTCCCATTTGGGCCGAGTTTGGGCCCAAAATGGCCCACTTCGAGCGATTCAAGGGCAACGAAATTTATACGTGTCACAGGGGTACATATGAGGAGTGTTATGCATTGATAAGAAAAAAAATTACTGAACAGATTCTGAGAAAACGACTGTCAAAGTCCAAAATTGGCCATTTTTCGACGAAAATGGCCCTCTGACCTTGAAACCGAGGTCAGAGGTCAAATTCAAGGTCACCAGAATATTCAGGATATATCATTTCCTATAACTCCACAATTGATCCCTAGTCTCTAATCTCAATATTAAGTGAGATATTAGGCTTAACGTGTCCCATTATAAAGCATAGGAAAATTTAACATGGGAAAGTCCCATCTGGGCCGAGTTTGGGCCCAAAATGGCCCACTTCGAGCGATTCAGGGGCAACGAAATTTATACATGTCACAGGGGTACCTATGAGGAGTGTTATGCATCGATAAGAAAAAAAGTTACTGAACAGATTTTGAGAAAACGACCGTCAAAGTCCAAAATTGGCCATTTTTTGACGAAAGCGGCCGCCATTTTGAAAAAAATTCGAAAATCAGAAAACTAAAAAAAACCTTTCCTGGAAATATTTTTAGGTATTTTTGTGCAAAATTTCAGAAATATTCCATCATAAACTTTGAAGATAAAAATGTGAACGGACGGACGACGGACGCCGGACGCAACACCATGGCAATAGGTTATCGGACCAAAGGTCCAGTAACCTAACAAACAAAGCCCGACCAAATAGTTTATCCAAAGACACACTGGCGTCTTCAGGGGCAGACAATGTGTTAAATGTAGTTGTTTCTACTGTACACCAGATGGAATTAGTATACAACTGCCCAACAACCTATGAAAATAATTTAGAAATCCGAATCTAACCCCATGGAATAGATACATGACAAGTACAAAAGTACCCAATCACAAGCCCGAAGGCTACTGAGTTGATGGTATCCTCGGGGACAGATTTAACGTCCGCCAGCAGTGACACCGACTCAGTGGTACAAATGTAAGTATCAATCTATTACCACCAATACAATCAAATTTTGATGATGCCAATAAGAAAGGTAAAATACAACATTTTGCAATAGAAACAAAGCCCGACCAAATAGTTTATCCAAAGACACACTGGCGTCATCAGGGGCAGATGTAAAGATGATAAGCGACATATTAGCCATTTTGTTCTCTGACCTTGAAAATGAGATCAAAGGTCAAATTCTAGATCACCAAAATATTCAGCATACATCATTTCCTATATGTTCACTATGGACCCCTAAGCTGTAAATTTGATAAAAAGCAAGATATAAGCCATTTTGTATTCTGACCTTGAAAATAAAATGACTAACCTTGAAATTTAGGTCAAGGGTCAAATTCAAGGTCACTAGAATATTCAGCATATATCATTTCCTATATGTTCACAATTGATTCCTAAGCTGCAAAGTCGCTAATAAGCAAGATATTGGCCATTTTGTCCTGTGACCTTGAAAATGAGGTCAAAGGTCAAATTCAAGGTCACGAGAATATTCAGCATATATCATTTCCTATATGTTCACAATTGATTCCTAAGCCGTAAAGTCGATAATAAGCGAGATATTAGCAATTTTGTCCTGTGACCTTGGAAATGAGGTCAAAGGTCAAATTCAAGGTCACGAGAATATTCAGCATATATCATTTCCTATATGTTCACAATTGATTCCTAAGCCGTAAAGTCTATAATAAGCGAGATATTAGCAATTTTGTGCTATGACCTTGAAAATAAGGTCAAAGGTCAAATTTGAGGTCATCAGAATATTCAGCGTATATCCTTTCCTGTATGTCCATATTTGATTCCTAAGCTGTAAAGTCGATAATAAGCGAGATATTAGCCATTTTGTCATGTGACCTTGAAAATGAGGTCAAAGGTCAAATTCAAGGTCACGTGAATATTCAGCATATATCATTTCCTACATGTCCACAATTGATCACTAAGCTGTAAAATCGATAATAAGTGAGATATTAGCCATTTTGTCCCGTGACCTTGAAAATGAGGTCGAAGGTCAAATTCAAGGTCATGACAATAATCTGCATATATCATTTCCTATATGTTCATAATTGATTCCTAAGCTGTAAAGTCGATAAGAAGTGAGATATTAGCCATTTTGTCCTGTGACCTTGAAAATGAGGTCAAAGGTCAAATTCAAGGTCATCAGAATATTCGGTATATATCATTTCTTATATGTCCACAATTGATTTCTAAGCTGTAAAGTCGATAATAAGCGAGATATTAGCCATTTTGTTCTTTGACCTTGAAACGGAGGTCAGAGGTCAAACTCAAGGTCACGAGAATATTCAGCATATATCATTTCCTATATGTCCACAATTGATTCCTAGTCTCTAATCTCAATATTAAGTGAGATATAAGGCATAATGTGTCCCATTATACAGTCAGGAACACTAGGTTTTACAGTAAGCCGAAGTTGACTGCTACGAGTAAAAAAAAAATCAAGTAAAAAAAATTATTTACCTACCAGCGTTGACAAAAGTTGCAGTAAATTTTTTTTTACTGCTAGGAGTAAAAAATGTTGGAAATTAGTCAACTTTGATGATCGTTTTCATGATGAAGGAACATCCTGAGACACTAAATATTTCTCACAGATGTACCCATGAACATAATAAATCAACACGCAAAGGGGTACTATGGGGTATCGTGGGGTATCCAGTGTGACGCCGCTTGAAAACAGTGTTTTTTGCCGGTCTGTGCAGAGACGTTTTGTTTTGCTTTCCGACATTGCCGACAGGTGGCAGGAGCATCGCTGTGGTTAGTTTACTCTGACAAGTCAATTTATTTTTACCGAGTGTCGTGGATTTTGGGAGACGGCTGTGCGTAAAAACTTTGTTACTCGTAACCGTTCACCGAAATCTGGACAGGAGATCTGGACTGCATTACCTGTCAAATTCCAACGTCTCTACCTCTGATTTATGGCGTTTGTGCAGCCCTGTATACAAGTATGTGCGTATCTGTGGCTTTGAGCGTGGCAAGACGGTAACTGTATTTTGGAAATGAATGTAACTATCATACCAATGGGGGTATGTTATGTTTTTGAATTAGCAAATGCTGTCGAGATAAATATATACACCAGTGTTGTCTTTTGTTTCTCTATTTTTTTGAAGATGCATGTGCTGCCGTTGCTGCGAGCGCTTACCCACGTGGGTCATGGACTGGTCGAAAAAGCAAATATCATATTATTGCTCTTCACCATGTTCACACGCGCCATGCATGTGATAACTATTATAGTGACAAAAGTATACATGATATATTATAATTATTGACTTGAAAGCACCATGAATATATCAAGGTTACCGTGGTTTGCTAAAAAGTGCACATATACATCGGGCAGTGATGGTTTGCCGTCCCTGCCTAATGTATTTGTGCACCTTTTTTTTTAAATCGTTGACGTGTGCAAGTAAACTATGCTTGACTCATCGCAGTAACTAATTTTAGTTGACGTGCAGACGTAAAAAAAGTTTTGCTCTGAAAGTTGTCTATTGCCATACAAGGGGGTAAAATTAAAAATTAGGCCAAGGGCCGAAGATAGGTTACCGGACAAGCCAGGTCACTGGTCAAGAGAATATTCAGCATATATAATACTAAGCATATATCATGTCCACAGTTGATTGCTAAGTTGTAAATTCAATAATCAGAGAGATATTAGCAATTTTGTGCTGTAATCAGAGAGAATACTGATTACAGCACAGCACTGTAAAACCAGAAATGTTTGCGAGGTATTTATTTCGCGAATAAAGAAAAATATCGCCAAATGTAAGCCTCGCCAAATATTTCTATGTCATCCACATCGGTGACATCAAGAAAAGACTCAGAATCAAGTAGCATCAGCAGCGTGTGAAATGGACATCAGCCCGAGGAGGGTAAAAATGTCATCTGGCCAGTAACTCACGAAATGTGCACGCCCGACAGGCGGGTATCGAATTTCAACGAAATAACTGGAATTAGAATGACGAGATATTGAACATTTATTGAACCTTTAGATTACACAGCGAATTTTCTCTGTGTTGGATTGTTGTTCTGTAGTTAGTGATTCAACCAAATTTAGTAGATTTTAAATAGTACTAGCATTCGACATAACTCTTGCTTGGGAATCAAAGCAAACATAACCCTATTGTTTGTGGTAATTCTTTGCCTGGCTATTGGTCTGCAACTCAAATGTAGGCCTACCATTCCTAGCACTCCCTGTCCCGACAATGCGCGGCCCTGTACATGACTTGAATGCACATTACTATAATTGCACATAAATGTAACAAACTTTTTTACACACGGACCGTTGCATTATTATATTCTGCATCAGCCTCCCCATTCCAATGGACCCCCCCTCCCCCTCCACTTCACGCACAGCTTGTGTACAAACCACCCTCCCATTCACTCGATCTCTTCCACCCCTTCTGTCTATCCTGAATCACTCAGCCATGTGCAGAGATAGCTATATATAGACCGGTTTTAGGAAAATTCAGGTGATGTCACTGGTTGAGGGGGATGGAGGAGGGAGATGTGCGGTGGAGATGGTTCGAAGGCATTTCGTATGCTCATATATGTGAAATTTCACAAGCAATACTAGCACTAATATACAATAACAATTATGATGGACGTTAAGTATTGTATATCTGCGTTATCGGGGTGGGGGATGGGGGTCAGTGTGGAAGGGATGAGGAGATTAGACTCCAGCCAAAATGTACATCAAATACATGTACTAGTACCTTGTTTTATGTGGACAATAAACATTTCAATTTGTTTGGTTGATTGAAACACGAAAATAAGTCCCCGCCAAATTGGATTGTCTGAGAAAACGGCAAAATTTAGACATTTGTGGTTTTACACGTATTGCTCTATTATACGTGTACCCAATGTACATATATTGAGGGAAGGTCAATGAACTCCAAGTACAAGACCATTTTGCATTTTAGGACATATTTTGACGTCCGACATTTCCTGATGACTACAACGTGTATAATATAATGTGTATATATCAATATACTGGCGTTAATAATCGATAAACAGCCAGGATATACCCGTGTATGTGGCACTTTTGAATAACAAATTGCCTGATGTCAGCGTTAGCCAAACGAACCACAAGTGATCCACAAACATTATAACCAAAAGTGCATGAAAAGTGCATGATGCATCATGTGATATTGACATGAATGGTGGCTGACACCCATGTCTGGTGTGCGTGTGGAATTTTTTTTTTTTGACAAAGTTCACGTGTTCAAGTAAAAATTATTTTACTCTGATTGTAATTGACGCACATGCGTAAAGAAATTTTCACTCAATAATTACTGTTGTACTACATGAGCGGTGAACTTGTGCACACGTGAGCAATGAGGTTGCGTGTTTACTTTGTGTGTATCTTGGGTATGTTGCTAGAAGATATGGACGGGATTTAAATTGTTGAAGTACCATACCATCTTGGATTTATCCACAGGGATTAAGGTACCCCCCACCCTCTCGGCAATTACTGATAACTATCATAGAAAATATAAAGAACGTTTTATAACATGTAGGCCTATTCTATGTCGTTCCAAACGTCTACAGACACACTATCACAAACCACTGCTAAATAAAACAGCAAAATTATATGGGATTTCAGATAAATCGTGTATTCACACACGAAACATAACAAGTATACATGCTTCATCTTGTTTATTGATTGTGCTAGTGAGCAAGCACTGCTACGTGTTAGCCCATGCAGAAGATCAAATGTGTAATGTTTGAGCAATCCATGCCCTTCATGTTACCCACATATATATTATTCCAACAAATACATACTAGTAGTCAAGTTTGCGTGGAACGTGCACACATTATTACACATGGAAGGCTTACCCCCTGCTGTTTGGTGTTTGTGTGTAGTTTATTATTTTTAAAAAAAGAATTTACGTGTTCAAGTAAACAATGTTTGACTTGTCACAGTAACCAATTACTCCAATTTTTGTTTTCATACATCTGACAGAATTGTGCACAAGCAACATGAGCTTCATTATGAGGATGTATGCATCCATGGTATCATTGGTATGTTGCTGGAATATCGATGATGACGACCACAGAAAGTATAATGACACTTAAGTATATGATACAAGTAATCTTGGTAATAAGCAAGCACTACCCCGTGATAACCAATGGTAACCAATGCAACATTTGACGAGGACTCCCTGCCCCTCACGTGAGACCCACAAATAAGATCCCAACGGTTAACATGGTTACACGTAGTACCCGGATTTATCACATGGTATGAACAAACATTGCATTTCTTGGAATGGAACATACGTTCAATTTAGTGGGCAATTATATTTCTTGTGATAATCAACTAGACGCTTCCGGTCGCCTACGACCGCTTGGGTGTATCCCCCGTAGCCCTATCATCCCTGTTGCCCCAAATATATCACTGATGTACATTGTGAGTGTGAAACCTTTCAAGCTTATTGAAGGTCGAATTCAAGATCACCACTAAAATCACTGCATACGAATTTCCATTTCGACATGTTCGATAAAATAACGAAATTACAACCAGATAAAAGTTTTCACCCAAAGTTATACTTCAACTCAGAATATTTGACAAACTTGGTTCCAAGTTGAAATTCAAGCAAAAGTTGACAAAAACTGCATTTCAAGATGACTAAATTGGAGCCAGATCGAACTTTTCACCATAAGTTATATTTCAACTCATACTATATGCCAAACTTGGTTCCAAGTTGAAATTCAAAGTAAAAGTTGACCAAAACTACATTTCAAGATGACGAAATAGGAGCCAGATCAAACTTTTCACCATAATTTAAATTTTAATTCATAATAATTATGTGCCAAACTTGGTTTCGAGCTGAAATTCAAGTAAAAGTTTACCAAAACTGCATTTCACGATGACGAAATTGGAGCCAGATCGATTTTTTCACCATAAATTATATTTCAATTCATAATATGTGCCAAACTTGGTTTCAAGTTGAAATTCAAAGTAAAAATTGACTTTAATGGTAAAAATAATGTTAACTTATCCGGTTACACCCATGAAATCTCTACTGGACAAAACTTTTAAATTGTTGAGCTCAATAATAAATGTTTCTTGTCTTAACTATTTTTCTTGAGGTCATTAATAGACTTAACTAGTAAAAATGATGTTAACTTATTCGGCTACAGCCATGAAATCTCTACTGCACAGAAGCTTTACCTTGTTGAGCCCAATAATAAATGTTTCTTGTCTTAACTATTTTTATTGTGGTCAATAATAGACTTAACTAGTGAAAATAATGTTAACTTATTTGGTTACACCTGTGAAATCTCTACTGGACAAAACCTTTACCTTGTTGAGCTCAATAATAAATGTTTCTCATCTTAACTATTTTTATTGTGGTCAATAATAGACTTAACTAGTAAAACCAATGTTAACTTATTCAGTAATATTGTTCTGTTTTCACCAAAAACATCAGTTCTGTATTCTGAACAAGAATCCAGTGCAATTTGCTTTCATAGTACAGGTTATTGGAGTGTTCACACATGTCAAAGTAGGCATTTTAATTGTTGTAATAAGTTAACCTCTCAAACTTATTAATATTTATTCGATCATTCTGAAAAACAATTTCGTGTGATGGTCTTTCTCATTGAGCCTGTGCGATTTCATCATCATTCATCGAAAACTCCCACCCGTAGAGCGTTCACAACCCATGTGTGTTAAACAGGCTAATTTGAGCACAAAATGTTACGCCAATCGGCTATTTTGGTTGCTATGGCAACCAAAATCGATAGGTGTTGAGATCTCACCATAAGTCATGTCCATATAAAATATTATCAAAATCGGTTCAGATTTGTAAGCTGTAGCGCGTTCACAAGAAAGTGTCTGCGGACGCGGACGCGGCGGCGGCGCGACGATTGTAAATCCGTAGTATCCGCCGAACTTTGTTCGGGGGATACAATTATAGGCCTAATGATGAGTTTATCAGTCGTACAAAATGATAATCATATATAAAAAGAACGAATAGTGTGTAAAATAAAATACATTTTCCTATCATAACCAGTTGCCATTCCGGATCTTAACTATAGGAAATCAGGTCGGAATGAAATTACCCACTAAATTGAACATGTAATCCCTTAGGATCTCTAGATAGTATGAAAGCGGCACATGTACATGTACACATCGGTTGATGCTTGTTTTACTCATACCTTTGGGCAAAACTGACTCGTGCCAGTAAGAATGATTTAACTTTAGCAGTACACTTCATCGGACAGATTATTTTTCAGTTTTTCAAGTGCCACTGTAAAATCAACTAGACGCTTCCG
The DNA here is from genome assembly GCA_949152475.1 of Terebella lapidaria. NCBI lineage: Eukaryota > Metazoa > Annelida > Polychaeta > Terebellida > Terebellidae > Terebella > Terebella lapidaria. Next base: position 51,360,805 of record OX424556.1, on the reverse strand, counting down.
GTCGCCTGCGACCGCTTGGGTGTATCCCCCGTAGCCCTATCATCCCTGTTGCCCCAAATATATCACTGATGTACATTGTGAGTGTGAAACCTTTCAAGCTTATTGAAGGTCAAATTCAAGATCACCACTAAAATCACTGCATACGAATTCCCATTTCGACATGTTCGATAAAATAACGAAATTACAGTCAGATAAAAGTTTTCACATAAAGTTATACTTCAACTCAGAATATTTGACAAACTTGGTTCCAAGTTGAAATTCAAGCAAAAGTTGACAAAAACTGCATTTCAAGATGACTAAATTGGAGCCAGATCGAACTTTTCACCATAAGTTATATTTCAACTCATACTATATGCCAAACTTGGTTCCTAGTTGAAATTCAAAGTAAAAATTGACCAAAACTACATTTCAAGATGACGAAATAGGAGCCAGATCAAACTTTTCATCATAATTTAAATTTTAATTCATAATAATTATGTGCCAAACTTGGTTTCAAGCTGAAATTCAAGTAAAAGTTTACCAAAACTGCATTTCACGATGACGAAATTGGAGCCAGATCGATTTTTTCACCATAAATTATATTTTAATTCATAATATGTGCCAAACTTGGTTTCAAGTTGAAATTCAAAGTAAAAATTGACTTTAATGGTAAAAATAATGTTAACTTATCCGGTTACACCAATGAAATCTCTACTGGACAAAACTTTTAAATTGTTGAGCTCAATAATAAATGTTTCTTGTCTTAACTATTTTTCTTGAGGTCAATAATAGACTTAACTAGTAAAAATGATGTTAACTTATTCAGCTACAGCCATGAAATCTCTACTGCACAGAAGCTTTACCTTGTTGAGCCCAATAATAAATGTTTCTTGTCTTAACTATTTTTATTGTGGTCAATAATAGACTTAACTAGTGAAAATAATGTTAACTTATTCGGTTACACCTGTGAAATCTCTACTGGACAAAACCTTTACCTTGTTAAGCTCAATAATAAATGTTTCTCATCTTAACTATTTTTATTGTGGTCAATAATAGACTTAACTAGTAAAACCAATGTTAACTTATTCAGTAATATTGTTCTGTTTTCACCAAAAACATCAGTTCTGTATTCTGAACAAGAATCCAGTGCAATTTGCTTTCATAGTACAGGTTATTGGAGTGATCACACATGTCAAAGTAGGCATTTTAATTGTTGTAATAAGTTAACCTCTCAAACTTATTAATATTTATTCGATCATTCTGAAAAACAATAGGTTTCGTGTGATGGTCTTTCTCATTGAGCCTGTGCGATTTCATCATCATTCATCGAAAACTCCCACCCGTAGAGCGTTCACAACCCATGTGTGTTAAACAGGCTAATTTGAGCACAAAATGTTACGCCAATCGGCTATTTTGGTTGCTATGGCAACCAAAATCGATAGGTGTTGAGATCTCACCATAAGTCATGTCCATATAAAATATTATCAAAATCGGTTCAGATTTGTAAGCTGTAGCGCGTTCACAAGAAAGTGTCTGCGGACGCGGACGCGGCGGCGGCGGCGGCGGCGGCGGCGGCGCGACGATCGTAAATCCATAGTATCCGCCGAACTTTGTTCGGGGGATACAATTACTGGCAATCTGTATCCAGTATAATGTGTGTACATGTATATATTGCTGAGAAATGCTTACAATTCAAGTCATGCTGTTCAACAGACACGAACTGGTGCATAAAAATTTAGTATGCCCAGCTTGTGTTGTGACTAGGTGCAGAATCCGACAGCTGAGAATACAATGAATATATGACATCATTAGCATTTATAGGGCCGCGATGAATACAAATCATAACAATGGTAACAGGACATTGATTAGCAATATCATGAAGATAGAACACAAAAGTTGAATTACTACCTTCAGAATAAGATAAGGTAAGTATAGCCAGTATGATCTTTCCCTAAGATAACTTGTTGACCTGTGTAAGTAAACAATGTTTGACTCTCACAGTAACAATCTTGTATCGACGTATAGACGAAGAAATTTCTTCACAAAAAGAGGTACGACTCATGGATCATGTACACACGATATGACACTATATGCACACGTACAGACGACATTATTGGACATACGGAAACAGAAATAAGGGGCATGAAAATGATAGGCATACATGTTGATTGTTGAGTTTGATACACGTACATGTAAATTCTCCAAGTAAAGAACAAAATTTTTTTTATTGCTCAGGTGCCAAGACAGTATTAGCATGATATGTGGAAAGATGAAAAAAAAGTATGAGGTACCTTGAATCATATGTATTATGAGATCATGCACATCGGGATAGGTGGTAGCGGTATACACAAGGTTTATTTACTTACAGCAGTAAATTAAATTACACTGCCACTAGTCAATAAATTGTGCCATACATATACATCTAACTACTAACTATGGTAAGAGAACTCATGGCTATACAAACTCAGTTTTGTATCATCACACCCACACATACACACATTTCATATTATATCGTTGAGAGCAATCCGTGGAATATTCATACCTTACAGGCATCATTAGTTTTCAAAAATGATTTAAAGCTCGGTCTTCGAACCTTTTCAACGTAAACATATGTCAATAAGATGTTAAGTACGTATAGTTCCAATATGTCAAGCACATCATACATGTCACAAAGCAATTTTGTTTTGTACGGCACACTTGATTGACAATCAATAGCCCAAAATCTAATTATACCAGGAATTAGCATCTTTGATAATTCACACCTTTTTGAATAGGTCACAGACAGCAATTAGTTCCACGTGCTAATCACCCCTGACATTGACAAATATAAAAGATTTAAAAACAATAATTGAACATTGCCTATGTAATTTATATTAGCATAACATCTATCATGCAAGTATACCTCGTAATTTACATGAATATATAGCATCATTAGCATGTGTAGAGCCAAAACGAATACAAATCATGACAATGGTAACAGGACATTGATTAGCAATATCATGAAGATAGAGCACAAAAGTTTAATTACTACCTTCAGAATAAGATCCACATTTGCTGTAAGTGTACACCATATATCATGGTTTGATGAATATGTACAGGAATCGTTCATCGTAATTGGTTATCATGGTAGTTATAACCTGTATAATCTTTCCCTAAGATAACTTGTTGACGTGTGTAAGTAAACAATGTTTGACTTCTCACAGTAACAATGTTGTATCGATGTATAGACGAAGAAATTTCTTCACAAAAAGAGGTATGACTCATGGATCATGCACACACGATATGACACTGTATGTACACCTATAGACGACATTATTGGACATATGGAAACAGAAATAAGGGGCATGAAAATGATAGGCATGCATGTTGATTGTTGAGTTTGATTTTTTACATTTACATTTACACATACATGTAAATTCTCAAGTAAAGAATGATTTTTTTTATTGCTCATATGCCAAGACAGTATTAGCATGATTAGTGGAAAGATGTAAAAATGTATGAGGTATCTTGCGTCATATGTATCATGAGATCATGCACATCGGAAATGTGGTACCGGTATACACAAGGTTTATTTACTTTCAGCAGTAAATTAAATTACACTGCCACTAGTCAATAAATTGTGCCATGCATATACATGTAACTAATAACCATGGTAAGAGGACTCATGTATATACAAACTCAGTTTTGTATCATCACACCCACACATATATACACACACACACAACAACACACGCTGTAACTTGGAACAATCAGAGATTTTAAAATTTTATTTTGTTAACCACCAGTTGGGACCAATATGAAAAAAAAAACATAGTTTGACATGAAATAAAAATGGCAATATATCATGTACACTAGGTACATGTCACACAAATTGGTATACAACAAGCAGTCAACTGTTCAACACAGTTCAAATTTCAGTGATATTATATCGTTGAGAGCAAGCCGTGGAATATTCATACCTTACAGGCATCATTGGTTTTCAAAAATGATTTAAAGCTCGGTCTTCGAATCTTTTCAAAGTAGACATATGTCAATAAGATGCTAAGTACGTATAGTCCCAATATGTCAAGCACATCATATATTTCACAAAGCAAATAATTGAACATTGTCTATGTATTTTATATTAGCATAACATCTATCTTGCAAGTATACCTCGTAATTTACATTAAAACTGATGTGCTTGACTTTTATTTACTTTCAGCAGTAAATTGAATCACACTGCCAATAGTAATGTGCGTTTATGGTGCATGGCATGGCATGAACTCTCATGTTATTCACCTACAGCAGTGAATTAAATTACACTGTCAACAGTCAATAATTCGTAATGTGTGTCTTATAGTATAGTATAGTTTTCCAGCCATAGATACTCTTATTAAGGCATTTCGGCAGAAATGCCTTTATGGTTTTAGCAGAATTTTTTTTTTCTTTCTTTTTTCTTTTTTTTCTTCTTCCGCCGTTTTGGTTTCCGGACGATAACTTTAGATTGCCTTGATGGATCCTTATCAAATTTTCACCACTAGTCAGAAATGATATGTGGAAGAACCCTGTTCTTTTTGAGCCGGCTCCGAGGTCCGTGAGGTCCGTGAGGATGAAATCGAGGTTTTTGGTTTCCGGACGATAACTCGAAAAATATTCAGGCAATAGATGCAGAACTCTGCATGGAGGTTCATATACCACCAGGGAAGAACCCTATTGATTTTGGGATCAATCCGTCAAATGACCTTTGACCCAGAGGTCAAAATAATTTTTTGCTGATTCATCCTTGAGGCTTCCTGCATATCTCAGAAACGGTGCATCGTAGAGCGAAACGGACGTTATTTTCGGACTCGTCGCCCTAGACAAACATGTCTATGGGTTTGTTTTTTTTTGATTCGACTCGGAGGTCCGTGAAGTCCGTGAGGATGAAATCAAGGCCGATTATGAGACTTGGTTTCCGGACGATAACTCGAAAAATATCCAGGCAATAGTTGCAGAACTTTGCACAGAGGTTTATATACCACCAGGGAAGAACCCTATCGATTTTGGGATTGATCCGTCAAACGACCTTTGACCTAGAGGTCGAAATAACTTTTTGCTGACATCCTTACGTTTTCGTCGATATCTCGGAAACGGTGAGTCGTAGAGCGAAACGGACGTTATTTTCGGACTCGTCGCCCTAGACAAGCATGTCTAAGGGGTATGATGGATGAACTTTGACCTTGACCTGAAATTTTTTTGCCGAGTCGGCATTTTTCGTTTTCGTCGATATCTCGGAAACGGTGCGTCGTAGAGCAAAACGGACGTTATTTTCGGACTCCTCGCCCTACACAAAAATGTCTAAAGGGTATCATGGATGAACTTTGACCTTGACCCAAAATTTTTTGCCGAGTCGGCATTTTTCGTTTTCGTCGCTATCTCGGAAACGGTGAGTCGTAGAGCAAAACGGACGTTATTTTCGGACTAGCCGTCATAGACAAACATGTCTTAAAGGTTTTATGGATGAACTTTGACCTTGACCCGAAATTTTTTTGCCGAGTCGGCATTTTTCGTTTTCGTCGATATCTCGGAAACGGTGAGTCGTAGAGCGAAACGGACGTTATTTTCTGACTCTTTGTCCTAGACAAACATGTCTAAAGGGTATTATGGATGAACTTTGACCTTGACCCGAAATTTTTTTTGCCGAGTCGGCATTTTTCGTTTTCGTCGATATCTCGGAAACGGTGCGTCGTAGAGCGAAACGGACGTTATTTTCAGACTCGTCGTCCTAGACAAACATGTCTAAGAATATTATGGATGAACTTTGACCTTGACCCGAAATTTTTTTGCCGAGTCGGCATTTTTTTGTTTCGTCGATATCTCGGAAATGGTGAGTCGTAGAGCGAAACGGACGTTATTTTCGGACTCGTTGTCCTAGACAAACATGTCTAAGAGGTATTATGGATGAACTTTGACCTTGACTTGAAATTTTTTTTGCTGAGTCGGCATTTTTCGTTGTCGTCAATATCTAGCAAACGGTGTGTCATAGAGCCCGTGGCAAACATGTTATAAATATTACGAATTAGTCCTAACACCGAAATGCCTCCAAGGCATCTTTAGGCCTTGACGTTTAGTTATTATTATTATTATTATTATTATTATTATTATTATTATTAGCTAACAACAAACATATACGTGTAGCATGGTACTAGTATGTGAATACTGTTAACTTCATTCAGCACAAAATGGGCTTGTCAGCTCTACCACTGTTTCAAGCAAAATTTTATTTACTCGTAGCAGTCAACTTTCATAAAACAAATTACCATACTGGCCATAGTAGAAATAATATGGCCAGTATTTTATTATTATTATTATTCTTGGCTAACAACAAACATATACCTGTAGTAGGGTACTAGTATGTGAATACTGTTAACTTCATTCAGCATAAAATGGGCTTGTCGGCCCTACCACTGATTCAGGCAGAAATTTATTTACTCGTAGCAGTCAACTTTTATAAAACAAATTACCATACTGGCCATAGTAGAAATAATATGGCCAGTATGGTTATTTTGATTATTATTATTATTCTTGGCTAACAACAAACATATACCTGTAGTAGGGTACTAGTATGTGAATACTGTTAACTTCATTCAGCACAAAGTGGGCTTGCCAGCTCTATCACTGTTTGAAGCAAAAATTTATTTACTCGTAGCAGTCAACTTTTATAAAAAAAAATTACCATACTGGCCATAGTAGAAATACTATGGCCAGTATGGTTATTTATATTATTATTATTATTGTTGTTGGCTAACAACAAACATATATGTGGAGTGGGGTACTAGTATGTGAAAACTTCGTTCGGCATAAAATGGGAAAGTCAGCCCTTGCACTGTTTCAAGCAACAATTTATTTACTTGCAACAGTCCCCTTTTTTAAAAAAAAAATAACCGCACTGGCCACAGTAGGAATACTACGGCCAGTGTGGTTGTCTTGATCATAATTATATTGTTACCGGTGAACTATAAGAAATAATATACAACAGTTGACTTGAATTGACTTATAGCAGTCAATTTATTTTTACTCATGTATAGTACATTCCATTGTGCACTACACTGCCCCTGGTGGCAGTGGCCAACACCATGACTAATTTCAGTTTATGGTGTCACAATCTCAAGTGCTGCCGCCTAGTGGCAGACCACCTGCTGCAGTAAAAAAAATTGTTGACTTGACAGAGTAAAAAAAAGTTGATGTATTGAGGTAAATGCTGGTTTACTGTAAAACCTAGTGTTCCTGACTGTTATAAAGCATAGGAAAATTTAACATGGGAAAGTCCCATTTGGGCCAAGTTTGGCCCAAAATGGCCCACTTCGAGCGATTCAAGCGCAACGAAACTTATACACATCACAGGAGTACATATGAGGAGTGTTGTGTATCAAAAAGAAAAAAAGTTACTGAACAGTTTTTGAGAAAATGGCCGCCAAAGTCCAAAATCAGGCATTTTTGGTCGAAAACGGCCGCCATTTTGAAAAAAATGCGAAAATCGAAAAACAAAAAAAAAACTTTCCTTGAAATATTTTTAGGTATTTTTGTGCAAAATTTCAGAAAGATTCGATCATATACTTTAAAGATAAAAATGTGAACGGACGACGGACGGACGGACGGACGGCTAGACGGACGGACGGACGACGGACGACGGACGCAACGCCATGCCAATAGGTTATCGGACCATAGGTCCGGTAACCTAAAAATTAGCCCAATGGGCTAGAAAGGTTACCGGAGAAATATACAGAGTTAAGCCGAGAAAGTTGAAGGTCAAATTCAAGGTGACCACTGAAATCGCCATATCTCTAACCTTGAAAATGGGATCAAAGGTTAAATTCTAGATCACCAAACTATTCAGCATATATCATTTCCTATATGTTCACTATGGACCCCTAAGCTGTAAATTTGATAATAAGCGAGATATAAGCCATTTTGTAATCTGACTTTGAAAATAAAATGACTGACCTTGAAATTTAGGTCAAAGGTCAAATTCAATATCATTAAAATATTCAGAATATATCATTTCCTATATGTTCACAATTGATTCCTAAGCTGTAAAGTCGATAATAAGCGAGATATCAGCCATTTTGTCCTGTTGACCTTGAAAAGCAGGTCAAAAGTCAAATTCAAGGTCACTAGAATATTCAGCATATATCATTTCCTATATCTTCACAATTGATTTCTAAGCTGTAAAGGCGCTAAGAAGCAAGATATTGGCCATTTTGTCCTGTGACCTTGAAAATCAGGTCAAAGGTCAAATTCAAGGTCATGAGAATATTCAGCATATATCATTTCCTATATGTTCACAATTGATTCCTAAGCTGTAAAGTCGATAATAAGCGAGATATTAGCAATTTTGTCCTGTGACCTTGGAAATGAGGTCAAAGGTCAAATTCAAGGTCATGAGAATATTCAGCATATATCATTTCCTATATGTTCACAATTGATTCCTAAGCTGTAAATTCGATAATAAGCGAGATATTAGCCATTTTGTCAAGTGACCTTGAAAATGAGGTCAAAGGTCAAATTCAAGGTCATGAGAATTTTCAGCATATATCATTTCCTATATGTTCACAATTGATTCCTAAGCTGTAAAGTCGCTAATAAGCAAGATATTGGCCGTTTTGTCCTGTGACCTTGAAAATGAGGTCAAAGGTCAAATTCAAGGTCACGAGAATTTTCAGCATATATCATTTCCTATATGTTCACAATCGATTCCTAAGCTGTAAAGTCGCTAATAAGCAAGATATTGGCCATTTTGTCCTGTGACCTTGAAAATGAGGTCAAAGCTCAAATTCAAGGCCACGAGAATATTCAGCATATATCATTTCCTATATGTTCACAATTGATTCCTAAGCTGTAAAGTCGATAATAAGCGAGATATTAGCAATTTTGTCCTGCGACCTTGGAAATGAGGTCAAAGGTCAAATTCAAGGTCACGAAAATATTCAGCATATATCATTTCCTATATGTTCACAATTGATTCCTAAACTGATAATAAGCGAGTCGATAATAAGCGAGATATTAACCATTTTGTCATGTGACCTTGAAAATGAGGTCAAAGGTCAAATTCAAGGTCACAAGAATATTCAGCATATATCATTTCCTGTATGTTCACAACTGATTCCTAAGCTGTAAAGTCGATAATAAGCGAGATATTAGCCATTTTGTCCTGTGACCTTGAAAATGAGGTCAAAAGTCAAATTCAAGGTCACGAGAATATTCAGCATATATCATTTCCTATATGTCCACAATTCATTCCTAGTCTCTAATTTCAATATTAAGTGAGATATTAGGATTAATGTGTCCCATTATAAAGCATAGGAAAATTTAACATGGGAAAGTCACATTTGGGAAGAGTTTGGGCCCAAAATGGCCCACTTCAAGCGATTCAAGCGCAACGAAATTTATACATGTCACAGGGGTACATATGAGGAGTGTTTTTCATCAATAAGAAAAAAAAGTTACTGAACAGATTTTGAGAAAACGACCGTCGAAGTCCAAAATTGGCCATTTTTCGACGAAAACGGCCGCTCTGACCTTGAAACCAAGGTCAGAGGTCAAATTCAAGGTCACGACAATATTCAGCATATATCATTTCCTATATGTCCACAATTGATTCCTAGTCTCTAATCTCAATATTAAGTGAGATATTAGGCTTTAATGTGTCCCATTATAAAGCATAGGAGAATTTAACATGGGAAAGTCCCATTTGGGCCGAGTTTGGGCCCAAAATGGCCCACTTCGAGCGATTCAAGCGCAACGAAATTTATACATGTCACAGGGGTACATATGAGGAGTGTTTTGCATCAATAAAAAAAATTAGCCCAAGGGCTAAGATAGGTTACCGGACAATTTTGGTTTCAAGCATTGTAGGTGACATATGATTTTGAGATTTACCAGTCAAGGTCATCTTTGTGAATCTCAATGTCACCATCAGGTATGCTGCATATGACTTCGTATACATGTTCATAATACAAACATATAAGTTTTATCAACAAGTATTTCGTGTGTAGAGGCCAATTTCAGATTTTGAAATTCGCCCTTCAAGGTCTTTAAGGTCAAGTTAAAAAAATGTGAAAAAAAAAATGTGCCATTTATACATGACTTTTTTACAGGCTTATACACAATCCTAACCTGTATGTGCAAAAGTTTATGCTTCAGAGGCCACTTTCAAGATTTCAAGTCAGACATTTAGCACTCAAGGTCATCCAAGGTCAAAATCAAGGTCATCATTAGTTGTTCCATATATTACTTCCTATATGTTCATAATGCAAACTGAAGCTCTATCTACATGCATTTCATCTGTAGAGGCAAATTTGGGTATTTTTTCACCCAAAAATGGCTGTTTTGACCTTTCAAGGTCATCAAAGGTCAAATTCAAGGTCCCCTCCCCAATCGCTATATATGACTTCCTATTTGAAAGTGCCAATATCTAAGCTCTATCTTCAAGCGTACTATGAGTACAGTCCCGGCAGCTCCCATTATGAGGGAAAAAAGTGCCGAATATTTTTTAAGTGCAAAACTTTTTTCAAAGGGTGAAAATTTTTTTGGGTCTAGAAATGACCCAAAATGAATAGTAACGCGATTTGGGGCAAACAAAATTTTTTTCGCCGACCCGTCAAAAATTCAAAATGGCCGCCACACGGAGACTGGCGATTCAAGGGCAACAAAACTTATAAACATCATAAAGGTACATAATGGGAATATTTTGAAACAATAATCTCAAAACTGATCAGACAGTTTTCGAGAAAGACAGACCAGGTGCAAATTTGAGCATTTCTCGACCCAAAAATGGCTGTTTTGACCTTTCAAGGTCATCCAAGGTCAAATTCAAGGTCACCACACAAGTCGCCATATATGACTTTCCATTTGAAAGTGCCAATATCTAAGCTCTATCTTCAAGCGTTCTATGAGTACAGTCCCTGCAGCTCTCATTATGAAGGAAAAAAGTGCCGAAAATTTTCCAAGTCCAAAATTTTTTTCAAAGGGTGAAAAATTTTTTTTTGTCTAGAAATAACCCAAAATGAATAGTAACGCGATTTGGGACAAATAAAATTTTTTTCGCCGACCCGTCAAAAATTCAAAATGGCCGCCACACGGAGACCGGCGATTCAAGGGCAACAAAACTTATACACATCATAAAGGTACATAAGGGGAATCTTTTGAAACAAAAATCTCAAAACTGATCAGACAGTTTTTGAGAAAATGGCCGCCAAAGTCCAAAATTGGCCATTTTTCGTCAAAAATGGCCGCCATTTTGAGAAAAATGCGAAAATAAAAAAACTAAAAAATAACCCCCTCTTGAAATATTTTTAGGCAACTTTGTGCAAAATTTCAGGAAAATCCTCCTGTAAACTTTAAAGATAAAAATGTGGACGGACGACGGACGCCGGACGGACGCAACGTGACGGCAATAGGTTATCGGACCATAGGTCCGGTAACCTAAAAAGTTACTGAACAGATTTTGAGAAATTGGCCGCCAAAGTCCAAAATCAGGCATTTTTCGTCGAAAACGGCCGCCATTTTGAAAAAAATGCGAAAATCAAAAAACTAAAAAATACCTCCGTCTCGAAATATTTTTAGGCATTTTTGTGCAAAATTTCAGAAAAATTCGATCTTAAACTTTAAAGATAAAATTGTTGACGGACGACGACGGACGACGACGCCGGATGCAACGCCATGCCAATAGGTTATCGGACCAAAGGTCTGGTAACCTAAAAATCAGAGTATATCACATATGTAATTTTCATGGAACTTTCTTTTTTGCCGGAGTTCCCCTTCAAACATCAAGGCTGTTTGACTGCTTATGTCTACTTATATCTTGAAGAACACTGCAGTCAATTTTACTGAAATAAACTCACGTTCCATGTAATTTTATTGTGAGCAAACATCAGCTGAACGAGAGAGATCAAGCAATCTCTGCCACAAATCCATAGTATCTCCTGAACTTCATTTTAGAGATTTATCATCTGAACAGAAAATTGTGTAAATGTTCAGGAAGCAATACAATAAAGCTACTGACCTGAGAGTTTTGAGCGTGCTGAGCTCCATGAATTCCTACGACCCCCGGAGGTTACACTTGTCAGTGAAGTCTTGGAGTGCACTCGCTGTGCTTCTGTGTTGAAGGCTTTGGACCTTACAGTCTCTTCTGTTACAGTACTTTGAGATGTTAAAGTCTCATTAGAACCATTTTTCATTGGCAAAGAGTCTTTTTTGGGAGACCCAGACTTTCGGAGTGAGAACTTGCGTGATGTTTTGCCACTGGATGGTTCCTTGCCTTCCTCAGCTGCTGCAGCCATTTTTTCCTCAAGGGCAAGTTGTGTCTCGTATTCTAATCGTCGAATGTCATCAATTGTCAGCCCATTGTACTCGTCTTGCCAACACCAGGCCTGTCGGTGAGCTCGTAACATTGTTTTCCGCAAACCTGAGGGCATGAGAAACTAGACGTCAAGGCCTAAAGATGCCTTGGAGGCATTTCGGTGTTAAGACTAATTTATAATAGTTATAATATGTTTACCATGGGCTCTACGACACACTGTTTCCAAGATATCAACAAACATAGCACCAAGGGTGCTGTAGCTTACCGGCAATCATGAGAATTGCACAGAGTATTGATTTTCCAACATGTACAAAATGTAAATTGGTTACACTTATCTTGAAATCTGTTGTCAAAACATGTTCGTAAATGTTGCCAGAAACAATTTTCTGTATGGACTATAATAACAAATCAAGTTACATCTCGGAAGATTTTTGTCGTTAATGACATATATTCACAGACTGTCGATTCAAAGGCAACAAAAATTTTACACATCAGAAAGGTACATAGCGAGAATCTTATGCATTTTGAGGAAAATTGAATAGATTTTGAGAAAAAGGCCACCTGTCACCAAAGACAAAATTCATCGTTTTTTTTCGACAGAAAAGGTCGTTTTTGACCTTCCAAGGTCATTGAAGGTCAAACTCAAGGTCACCACTCGAACCGCAATATATGATTTCCGATTTGAATGTGCCAATATTTAGGCTCTATCTTGAAGTGTTCTATGAGTATACTCCGCACAGCTCCCATTATGAAGGAAATATTGGGTGAAACAAAGTCCAAAACATTTTTCAGTGGCCAGAATTTTTTTTTTTTTTTTTGCTGGAAATGGCTCAAAACGAATGGTGACTCGATTTGAGACGAAATTTTTTTTTTCGCCTACCGGTCAAGAAATCAAAATGGCCGCCACACGCACACCGTCATTTCAAAGGCAACAAAACTTATACACATCACAAAGGTACATAAGGAGAATCTTATACATGATTTTGAGGAAAACTGTCTGAATAGACTATGAGAAAAGGGCCACCAAAGACAAAATTGTTTTTTCGACAAAAAAGGTCGTTTTGACTTTTCAAGGTCATTGAAGGTCAAGTTCAAGGTCACCACTCAAACCGCAATATATGATTTCCCATTTGAATGTGCCAATACTTAGGCTCTATCTTGAAGTGTTCTATGAGTTTACTCCGCACAGCTCCCATTATGAAGGGAAAAGTGGTCCAAAAAAATTTTTAATGGCCAAAAAAAAATTTTATTTTTTTTTGCTAGAAATAGTTCAAAACGAATAGTGACTCGATTTGGGACAAAAAAATTTGTTTTTCGCCGACCCGTTAAAAAATCAAAATGGCCGCCACACGCGAACCGGCGATTAAAGGGCAACCAAACTCATACACGTCGTAAAGGTACATGAAAGATATGTTTTGAAACAAAAATCTCAAAACTGATCAGACAGTTTTCGAGAAATTGGCCACCAAAGTCCAAAATTGGCTATTTTTCGTCAAAAATGGCTGCCAAATCGGCAAAAACGATTCGATCAAAAAAATTTAGAAACGTCTTTAGATACTGGCCCAAGGTATGTGCTCACAAATTTATGGGGAAATTCATCATGTCAAAAAAAAGTTACAGACCCGGACGGACGCCGGACGGACGACGGACGGACGCTGGACGACGGACAAAAACCATGACAATAGCCATGAAAACAACGTCCCTTTCGTTCTAAGAAGCAGCCTTTCCGAGATATCACTGGAAACGAAAAATGCCGACTCAGCAAAAAAATTTCAGGTCAAGGTCAAAGTTCATCCCTAATACCCCCACAGACATGTTTGTCTAGGGCGACAAAGATATCGATATCCGAGATATCGACGAAAACGGAAAAATTAGCCCAATGGGCTAGAAAGGTTACCGGAGAAATATACAGAGTTAAGCCGAGAAAGTTGAAGGTCAAATTCAAGGTGACCACTGAAATCGCCATATCTCTAACCGTGAAAATGGGATGAAAGGTTAAATTCTAGATCACCAAACTATTCAGCATACATCATATCCTATATGTTCACTATCATACCCCTAAGCTGTAAATTTGATAATAAGCGAGATATAAGCCATTTTGTAATCTGACTTTGAAAATAAAATGACTGACCTTGAAATTTAGGTAAAAGGTCAAATTCAATATCATTAAAATATTCAGAATATATCATTTCCTATATGTTCACAATTGATTCCTAAGCTGTAAAGTGGATAATAAGCAAGATATTAGCCATTTTGTCCTGTTGACCTTGAAAATGAGATCAAAGGTCAAATTCAAGGTCACGAGAATATTCAGCATATATCATTTCCTATATGTCCACAATTCATTCCTAGTCTCTAATCTCAATATTAAGTGAGATATTAGGCTCTAATGTGTCACATTATAAAGCATAGGAGAATTTAACATGGGAAAGTCCCATTTGGGCCGAGTTTGGGCCCAAAATGGCCCACTTCCGAGCGATTCAAGGGCAACGAAATTTATACATTTCACAGGGGTATTATTATTATTATTATTATTATTATTATTATTGTTTATTTGTCACTTTAGGCCTCCGGCCCATACAACTCACGTACAAACATTCATACACAAATCAGAAATACATGTGTTTTTGTTGGTCACTCTTGTTTCTTCTTTTAAAACTGATTTTCCTGATTACAACTTCATTTGTGGATGTAAGTATTCTATAAAACTCTGATATGTTATCAACAAGCATGATTTCGCCTAAATATTCAGCTTGAATATTACTATATGCCGGACATTTAAACATGAAATGATATTCATCCTCTATGACTTCTACATTATGAGCTTTACAAAATTTGCAATACCTTTTATCTCTATCTACCTGTGCAGCATGATGTCTACCTGATTCTATTTCTAAATTATGACTGCTACATCGAAATCTGGCCATCACAGAAATATGTTTCTTTTCTCTCAATACCTTTATATAATTTGCCGGTTGGAAGAGTTCTACTATTTTACTATACAATTGGAGTTTAGTACTATTATTAATAATGCCTTGCCATTCCTGAATAAAACAGTCTTTAACTCTTTGTTTAAACACATTCATAAACATACTGATATCACCCACTCCTTGTGCTTCCCACACATGCTGGAATCCATAAGTACATAAAAGATACTTCACTTTAGCACACCAAGTATTCCTACCATTATCAAACAATTGTTTACTCAACGAGTAACATTGATATGTCATCCGACTTGCTGGATGCTGTAGAGTCTTCAACCAGAATTTGACACATTTACAATAATAAATTACAAAGAGTGGAAATCTGCCGCAATCACCTGGTACTGCCATACTTGGAGTTTGTGTAGATACTCCCAGTACACGTTTACAAAACTTTATATGTACTCTCTCAATACGTTCTCGTTTTTCATAACCCCAAATTTCTGCTCCGTAACAAAGCACTGGTACTACAGTTTTATCGAATAAGTCAAAGATTGTAGTAACTGGCATGCCGCCACACATTTTGTTTAGTCGGTACAAATAAGTTAAAGCCTTCATACCCTGATTTGATAATGTATCTTGTGCTTTGGTCCATTTTAAAGAACTAGAAAAAACCACTCCTAAATATTTATAACATGGTACAATTTCTAATGTATCACCTTTATAATAGAACTTTTCTGTTTTCTTTACAATTCCACCCTTCCTGAACACAACTATTTTCGATTTTTTAAAGTTTACACTCATTCCCCATTCATTACAGTATTTCTCTAAAACATTCAACGCTCTCTGCAGTTCACAAACTGTATCAGCACACAAGACCATATCATCTGCATATAACAATACCTTGACTTTCTTAGATTGTGACACCTGTATCCCATGACAGTCAGATTTATTTAATGCTTCCACAAATTCGTTTAGATATAGTGCAAATAGAAATGGTGATAACATACATCCTTGCCGTGTACCTATTTTACAGTCAAACAACTGACTTAAACCATTATCCATTTTGACACATGCTTTAAGATTATCATACATAGAATATAACAAGTTAAAGACTTTACCATGGACACCACGCTTTATCAATTGAGTGAACAATGCTACATGAGGTATACTATCGAAGGCCCGGGAAAAATCAATGAAAGCTGCATATGAGGTATGAGGAGTGTTACATATGAGGAGTGTTATGCATCAATAAAAAAAAAAGTTACTGAACAGTTTTTGAGAAAATGGCCGCCAAAATCCAAAATTGACCGTTTTTTCGACGAAAACGGCTGCCATTTTGAAAAAAATGCGAAAATCAAAAAACTAAAAAATACCTCCCTCTCAAAATATTTTTAGGCATTTTTGTGCAAAATTTCAGAAAAATTCGATCGTAAACTTTAAAGATAAAATTGTTGACGGACGACGACGACGACGACGGACGACGCCGCCGGACGCATCGCCATGCCAATAGGTTACGGACCATAGGTCCGGTAACCTAAAAAAAAAATACCCCATAGACATGTTTGTCTAGGCGACGAGTCCAAAAATAACGTCCGCTTCGCTCTACGACGCACCGTTTCTGAGATATGCAGGAAGCCTCAAGGATGAATCAGCAAAAAATTATTTTAACCTCCAGGTCGTTTGACGAATTGATCCCAAAATCAATAGGGATTTCCCTGGTAGCATATGAACCTCCATGCAGAGTTCTGCATCTATTGCCCGAAATTTTTCTTGTTATCGTCCGGAAACCAAAAACCTTGATTTCATCCTCACGGACCTCAAGGACCTCGGAGCTGGCTCAGAAAGAATAGGGTTCTTCCACATATCATTTCTGACTAGTGGTGAAAATTTGACAATGATCCATGAAGGCAATATAAATTTATCGTCCGGAAACCAAAACAGCGGAAGAAGAAGAAAAAAACAAAAATATTCTGCTAAAACCATAAAGGCATTTCTGCCGAAAAGCCTTAATAATTATTAGATGTGCTCTTGCCAGCAGTAACGAGGATGTAACTGCAGCATGTTACCACAAAAGCTGACAGAATGCAACATATGAGTGCTAGAAATTGAGATATATGTCCATGCCTTACACTCCTTACACAAAATGAAGCCAGGGCTAAAAATTAGCAAAAGGGCTAAAAAAAGGTTACCAGACAATACAATGTTCTATATATCAGATATCAGCTATTTTGTCCCGTGACCTTGAAAATAAGGTCACTGGTCAAATTCAAGGTCACGAGAATATTCACATAATCCAGCAAATATCATTTCCTATATGTCAGAAATTGATTCCTAATCTCTAATCTCAATATTAAGTGAGATATCAGGAAAAATATGTCACATTATAAAGTATAGGAATATTTCCCATTTGGGACCCATCGAAAAAATCAAAATGGCCGCCACCCATAGACCGCATGTGTCATCTTTGAACAGGCAGATCCTATCATTTTCTATATGTCCACAAATGATTGCTAAGTTGTTAATTCAATAATAAGACACATATTGGCCATTTTGTCCTTTGACCTTGAAAATGAAGTCAGAGGTCAAATTAAAAGTCATCAGAATATTCGGCATATATCATTTCTACAATTGATCCTCAAGTTTTAAAGTCGATAATAAATGATATATTAAGCCATTTTGTCCTGTGACCGTGAAAATGAGGTCAAATTCAAGGTCACGAGATTATTCAGCATATATCATTTCCTACATGTTCACAATTGATTCCTAAGTTGTAAAGTCGAAAATAGGGGAGATATTAGTCATTTTGTTCTCTGCCCTTAAAAATTAGGTCAAAGGTCAAAGTCAAAGTCACGAAATTATTCAGCATATATCATTTCCTATATGTTCACAATTGATTCCTAAGTTGTAAAGTCGAAAATAGGGAAGATATTAGCCATTTTGTGCCCTGACCTTCCTACATGTTCACAATTGATTCCTAAGCTGTAAGGTCGATAATAAGCGAGATATGACCCATCCTTGTTCTCTGACCTTGAAAATAAGATAGAGGTCAAGTTCAAGGTCATGAGAATATTCAGCATAGATCATTTCCTATATGTGTACAATTGATTCCCAAGCTGTAAAGTCGATATTAAGCGAGATATTAGCCAATTTGTATTGTGAGCTTGATCGCAAATAGATCGCGAATCCATAGTATCCACCGACCTTCGTTCGGGTAATACGAGTGTACTTACCAATGTCATGGATAAATCTCTCTATGCGACTCTGCATGCCCCAGTACTTGAACTCAACTTTGCATAGTTTGTAGGCTGTCATCATGATTCTGTCCTGATGGCCTGCAGCCATGTCCTCTTTGTGAGTCTTCCACCACGTGTCAGTCAGCGGACCCCGCCCCGTCGTCTCCGAGCAGAACAGCTTCGGATCCTCCTCCTTACGGTAGTCACCACTGGAGATTGGGTCCTTCACAATATCCAAGTAATCTGTAGGAGAACACGATATTCAGGGGGCAATTGCATATTGTATTTCATATATTGTGGAATGTATATGCAATAGTCTGAGTGCACATGCTGTTTCAGTAAGATCAAAACAGGAGTGGGCGATATAGGTGATGAAACAGTGACATGTTAAACGATCAGAACCCGTGTGTCCTTGAGTTGTTATCATTATAACTTATTGCAGTAACCATGATTCGGTACCCGGGTGTCATATTCTTTCTAATGGGCCCCAGGCCCCCCTTTTTAGTCAAAATTGAATGGCCTGCTCTGGCTCCAAGTATGACTTTCAAAAATGTAAACAAAGGAAAATCTCAAAAATCCAAAAAAATCTAACATTATCGATCTAGGAAGAGCCCTGCGCTTGCTAAATAGCCCAAAGGCTAAGGAAAGTTATGGGAGAAATTTATAGTGTAGAGCAACAACTGTTTTTTCAAAATTGTCGTTTTGCCGTTTTGACTGAAAGTCAAACTAAAGGTCAACACAAGAAGTCACTACATGTGACTTCCCATCTGAATGTGCCAATGTTGAGACCCATATTGACGTATTCCTAATATTTACTCCATGCAATTCCCATTAGGAAAAAGCAAGATTATAATATTACCTCAAAAATTACCACTCAAGTTCATCTTACGTCAAGTTCAAACTCACCAAAAGATGCCCCGTATCAGACATCCTACATGATTATATCTAAAACATTAAGCCTATATGGCAATGTTTTCGCCCCAGAGGCCAAATTGTGCATATCATGTCATTTTGGGCTGTTCTTGCCTATGTATGGGACCTGATGAGGAAGTTAAGGAGCTCCATCACTTAATGCAACATCCAGTGTCTCAAATTGGAATAAAAACCTCGAGACTGGTCAGATAGTTTTTGAGAAAAGAGATACAAACTAGACGTCAAGGCCTAAAGATGCCTTGGGGCATATCGTAAGAAGCTCTATTCCTACCTAACATACACCTAAGAGACCTTGTCTAGAACCATGATGACTGAAAACATCCGTGGTCAAAGTTTAACTGACGAACCTCTTAGGCATCTTTGTGTAGAATGTCCATTCTGCTTAACGACAAACTGTTTCTGAGATATCGACGAAAATGAAAAATGCGGAACTAGCAGAAAAAAAAATCAGGTCAAAGGTCAGAGGCCATCCCTGATACCCTTTAGATACGTTTGTCTAGGGCAACGATTCTGAAAATACATCAGTTTTGCTTTACGATGGACTGTTTCTGATATATTGAAGATATTGAATCTGGAAAAAAATTTGACACCAGGGGTTGTCTCGACCCAATATTCACACCGTTCCCCTAGACTAGTTTGTCTAGTGCCAGAAAGCCGAATGAAGCTCCGTTTCGCTCTACGAAGCAACTTTTCCGAGACACGGCCAAACAGGCAGTGCCGAGTCGGTGAAAAAAAAATTCGACACCAGGGGTGGTCTTGACCCAAGATACCCCCTGGCCTTTTAAAAAATCGAAAAAAGGAATATTGTGGGCAAACTGCATACCCATTTACCAGCATGCAGAACTGAGATGTACATTTTATGATATGCCAGTATTCCGCTAACATGATGTACAGAGGATTCATTCAATGACAAATAAAATTAGGCCAAGGGCCGAAGATAGGTTACCGGACAATGTTTAATATTTTAGATGTTAGCCAGGTCACTGGTTGAATTCAAGGTCAAAAGAATATTCAGCATATATAACATTAGGCATATATCATGTCCACAGTTGATTGCTAAGCTGTAAATTCAATAATCAGAGAGATATTAGCAATTTTGTGCTGTGGCCTTGAAAATGAAGGGGCAAAAGTCAAATTCAAGATCATCAAAATATTCAATGTATATCATTTTGTATATCATGTCCACAATTGATTCCCAAGCCATACAGTCAATAGAGGAGCTAGATATGAGCCAGTTTGTCCTTGGACCTTGAAAATGAGGTCAGAGATCAAATTCAAGGTCACGAGAATATTCAGCATATATCATTTCCTATATGTCCACAATTGATTCCTAAGCTGTAAAATCGATAATAAGTGAGATATTAGCCATTTTGTCCTGTGACCTTGAAAATGAGGTCAAAGGTCAAATTCAAGGTCATGACAATAATCTGCATATATCATTTCCTATATGTTCATAATTGATTGCTAAGCTGTAAAGTCGATAACAAGCGAGATATTAGCCATTTTGTCCTGTGACCTTGAAAATGAGTTCGAAGGTCAAATTCAAGGTCATCAGAATATTCAGCATATATCATTTCCTATATGTCCACAATTGATTCCTAAGCTGTAGAGTCGATAATAAGCGAGATATAAGCCATTTTGTGCTCTGACCTTGAAACTGAGGTCAGAGGTCAAATTCAAGTTCACGAGAATATTCAGCATATATTATTTCCTATATGTCCACAATTGATTCCTAAGCTGTAGAGTCGATAATAAGCTTGTGCTCTGACCTTGAAACTGAGGTCAGAGGTCAAATTCAAGGTCACGAGAATATTCAGCATATATCATTTCCTATATGTCCACAATTGATTCCTAGTCTCTAATCTCAATATCAAGTGAGATATTAGGCATAATGTGTCCCATTATAAAGCATAGGAGAATTTAACATGGGAAAGTCCCATTTGGGCCGAGTTTGGGCCAAAATGGCCCACTTCGGGCAATTCAAGCGCAACGAAATTTATAGACATCTTAGAAGTACATATGAGGAGTCTTATGTATCAAAAAAAAAAAAAGTTACTGAACAGATTTTGAGAAAATGGCCGCCAAAGTCCAAAATCAGGCATTTTTCGTCGAAAACGGCCGCCATTTTGAAGAAAAAGCGAAAATCAAAAAACTAAAAAATACCTCCTTCTTGAATTTATTTTTCTGCAAAATTTCAGAAAAATTCGCCCGTAAACAAAAAAGATAAAAATGTGGACGACGACGACGACGGACGCAACGCCATGCCAATAGGTTATCGGACCATAGGTCCGGTAACCTAAAAAATAAATAAAATGTCTAACATTTGTCTCTACCCTAATAAATTCGAGGCAAAATGTTTTTAAAAAATAAAATAATTTTCCTACCTACCGGTACCTACCATAGTTCCAAAACTGATGTAACAGGAAACACCTGTAGGTATTATTTTATTTGGCCTATTAACGATGAGACCAATTCGATCAATACATGTATACATACCAACAACACGACTGCGAAGCTCAATGGCTGAGAGGTTGAAGAGATTGTCTTCCTGACCACCATCATTAAGGTAACGCGTCTCAATCTCTATGGAGAACTTCTCGATGAATGGACATCGGTAGATGGTCCGAGTGTATGGATATGCATTCCATGCTTCCTCTTCCACACGAAGAGCTGACTTTGGTAAGATTGCTCGGAACCAACCTGGAAATAACGACGTCAAGGCCTGAAGACACCTTGGAGGCATTTTGGTGTAGAGACTAACCTATAACATTTAACAATAACATCTGGTTCATCCATCTCTCTTAACCCTAACACATGTTTGTCTAGAGACACAAGTCCAGAAATACTTCCTATTTGAAAGTGAAAATATCTAAGCAGTTCTGGCAGCTCCCATTCTGAAAGGAAAAAGTGCCGAGAAAATTGGATTCGGAGTCCATATTTAAAGAGTGAAATTTTCTTTTTGCCCAGAAATGGCTCAAAATGGATAGTAATGTGATTTAAGGCAGAAAAAAATTTTTTACTGACCCGTCAAAAAATCAAAATGGCCGCCACATGTAGACCGACAATTCAAGGGCAACAAAACTAATACACATCGGAAAGGTATGTGAGGAAAGTCTCAGGCATAAAGTAGAAAAAAAAATTAACAGACTGATTTTGGGAAACTTTTTAGTCCCACAAACTAAATTAGTCCCACAAACCTTTGTTTTTAGTCCAACAATGTATACATTCGTGGGTACGGACAGACGGACGACGGACGCAATGCGATGGCAATAGGTAATCGGACTACAGGTCCGGTAACCTAAAAAGTCATGGATTTTTCTGCCACTCACCAGGAAGATGGCTGCCAATGTGGTAGATTTTCTGTGTGTACTGGCCATCACCACCAGGTCCATTAGTGTACGGTTCATTGACTCGGATCTCAACCCCACTACCAGAGCCACTGCTCTCTTCTCGGCTTTTCTTCTGCAAGAAAACACCTACAATAGTTATCAGATGTACCATTGTTTGCACAGCAATCTGCCTCTGAGCATGCCATGTGGGAAATCACTGTAAACCATGGTAACCTTGACCATCCATCATTGACAAACCTGTATCATATAGAGCTGGGCAATACGATATTCTGCCACTGTCATCGGGAGACCGATGCGGTATTCTTTGATAAGCATCTTGTCGTTGTCTGGACCTTGTCTTCGCTTACTCAAGGGTGTCCCCGACTTACACTCACTGCTGCCTCTTACGATCCTACTGGTACCGGTATCGTGTCTTGTCAGTTTCACAGGCAGACATCATCAACAAGGCTCGATCTGTGAGAACAATCACACAATAATCGTCGCAACATTCAAGCAATATTACATTTTTAAATGTAACAACACCACACTTTCAACTAGACGTCAAGGCATAAAGATGCCTTGGAGGCATTTCGGTGTGATGATTAATTTATAATATCTACTAGATATCGACGAAAATGAAAAATGTCGACTCAGCCAAAAAAATTTCAGGTCAAGTTCAAAGTTCATCCGTAATACCCCTTAGACATGTTTGTCTAGGGCGACTAGTCCGAAAATAACGTCCGTTTCACTCTACGACGCACTGTTTCCGAGATATCGACGAAAACAAAAAATGCCGACTCGGCAAAAAAATTTTGGTTCAAGGTCAAAGTTCATTCATAATACATTTAAGACCTGTTTGCCTAGGGCGACGAGTCCGAAAATAACGTCCGTTTCGCTCTACGACGCACCGTTTCCGAGATATCGACAAAAACGAAAAAATGCCGACTCGGCAGAAAAATTCAAGGTCAAGGTCAAAGTTCATACATAATACCCATTAGACATGTTTGTCTAGGGCTATGAGTCCGAAAATAACGTCCGTTTCGCTCTACGACGCACCGTTTCCGAGATATCGACGAAAACGAAAAATGCCGACTCGGCAGAAAAATTCAAGGTCAAGGTCAAAGTTCATACATAATACCCATCAGACATGTTTGTCTAGGGCGACGAGTCCGAAAATAACGTCCGTTTCGCTCTGCGACGCACCGTTTCCAGGATTATCGACGAAAACGAAAAATGCCGACTCGGCAAAAAAAATTTCGGGTCAAGGTCAAAGTTCATCCATAATACCCCTTAGACATGTTTGTCTAGGCCGATGAGTCCGAATATAACGTCCGTTTCGCACTACGACGCACCGTTTCCGATATATCGACGAAAACGAAAAATGCCGACTCGGCAAAAAAAATTTGGGGTCAAGGTTTGGGGTTTAGGCATTCACGCCTAAAGTTCATCCATAAAACCCTCTAGACATGTTTGTCTAGGGTGACGAGTCCGAAAATAACGTCCGTTTCGCTCTACGACGCACCGTTTCCGAGATATCGACGAAAACGAAAAATGCCGAATCGGCAAAAAAAATTCGGGTCAAGGTCAAAGTTCATCCATAATTACCCCTTAGACATGTTTGTCTAGGGCGACGAGTCCGAAAATAACATCCGTTTCGCTCTACGACGCACCGTTTCTGAGATATGCAGAATGCCTCAAGGATGACTCAGCAAAAAATTATTTTGACCTCTAGGTCAAAGGTCGTTTGAGGTATCGATCCCAAAATCAATAGGGTTCTTCCCTGGTGGTATATAAACCTCCATGCAAAGTTCTGCAACTATTGCCTGGATATTGTTTGAGTTATCGTCCGGAAACCAAGTCTCAAAATCAGCCTTGATTTCATCCTCACGGACCTCACGGACCTCGGAGCCAGATAAAAAAAAAAATTCCCCTTAGAGATGTTTGTCTAGGGCGATGAGTCCGAAAATAACGTCCGTTTCGCTCTACGACGCACGGTTTCTGAGATATGCAGAAAGCCTCAAGGATGAATCAGCAAAAAATTATTTTGACCTCTAGGTCAAAGGTCGTTTGAGGTATCGATCCCAAAAACAATAGGGTTCTTCCCTGGTGGCATATGAACCTCCATGCAGAGTTCTGCAACTATTGCGTGAATATTTTTCCAGTTATCGTCCAGAAACCAAGTTTCAAAATTAGCCTTGATTTCATCCTCACGGACCTCTAGGACCTTGGATCCGGCTCAAAAAGAATAGGGTTCTTCCACATATCATTTCTGACTTGTGGTGAAAATTTGACAAGAATCCGTCAAGGCAATCTAAAGTTATCGTCCTGAAACCAAAACGGCGGAAGAAGAAAAAAAAGAAGAAAAAAAAAAAAAATCCTTAATTATGTTATATCATGGGTGTAATTACAGAAATCTACTTATCTAGGTTATGATCAGGCACTCTCATGTTCAGCTGTCATGTTGTCATAAACACTCTCATGTTTATGAATAAAACTTCAAGATCAAGGTCAAAGGTCATCCCTAAAATACCCCCTTAGACATGTTTGTAGGCCGATGAGTCAGGAAACAACATACGTTTCGGTGTACGACGCACCACTTCCGAGAAATCGACGAGAACAAAAAATGCCAGCTCAGCAAAACATAGAGCCGTAGGGCTCTACGCTTACCGGACCCAAGAGTTCAGTTTTATGTAAGCTGAAAGCAATGTCATGAAGTCATGAGAATAATTGCACATCATTCACGCCTAAAACTTGCTCTACGTAAGTCGATCGTGTTAGAGCCTAATATACAATGATATGGAACTAGAATGGAACTGACTAGACCTGTCAAAGATATTCTTTGCTTTTGTAGCGGTTTCAGTTTATTGAGGTCAAAGGTCAAATTTAAGCTCACAAGAATATCCGGCATATATAATTTCCTATATGTCCTCAATTGATGCCTATGCTATAAAATCAATAATAACCAAGATATTAGCGATTTTGTGCTCTGACCTTGAAAACGAGGTCAAGTGTCAGGTTCAAGGTCATTGAAATATTCGGCATACATCATTTCCTATATGTTCACAATTGATTTCCGGGGGTAAACTCAACTTCAGCCATCAGTGAAACGCGCTTTTTGGCCATAGTTTTCTTTTGGATCATCGTTCCAAGTTGAAATTTGGTATGGTTTAATTATGTATCATGCCGCAATTTTTAACGAAATTTCAGAATTCTTTTTCAAGAATTGAAGAAGTTTGCAATGTAACCCAATGTTGAATTTCATCCCCTACATGGAATTTTTTTTTTTGATGTACGAGTTAAATAATGCTTCAAAATAAACATATTTACTTAATATACATTGACTATGCCTTCAAACTCCAAAATCAGCTCAATATGTTCATTCTGTACGGGCATAAACAAGATGAAAGCCCCGAATTTGTTTGAATTTATTTAATGCCATTTTGGACTGAAATTCAACATTGGGGTAGATTGCCAACTCTTTTATTTCTTGAGTTTCAATTCTTGAAGTTCGTGGAAAATTACAGCACGATACCCGATTCAGACACACAAGATTTCAAGTGGATCTGAATATCCAAAATAAAACTACAGCCAAAAATCAAAAGTTTTAAATTAACTTTTATTTTTATACTATGCATACTTACCTCTGACTATGGGGTCGTGTAATTAGCGAGCCCTCATTCGCCAACCACACATGAAATATGGGTGAAGACTAAAACGAAGTTAGCTGGTCCGTTTGGACCCTGCGCTAGTAATGGTAGTTACCCGAGCAGTTCACCCTCCGTGTGGTAGCATGATCGTGCCGGTCCACTGCCTCCCAGTTCACTTTTGTTGAGTAGAAGCTTGATCACTGAAGGTTATCTTCTGAAAGGAGAAAAAGATAATCAGTGGGGAGGTGGGAGGGACCATCCAGCGTCAGAGGTAAGTATGCATAGTATAAAAATAAAAATTAATTTAAAACTTTTGATTTGTTATGCTAAGCGATACTTACCTCTTGACTATGGGGAATGGCCTACCGGTGGTGGGCCCTTCAGAGAGTAAGTACGCCTGCACAAGATCATCCTCTGAAAAGACAGAAGGGTGAGAGCCATGCATAATACCAATGACTATAATCACTGTATAAAGGATAAGGAACCTGCTCCTTTCCTATAGTAATTATAATACTAATTAACCACAGAGTAGCTCGGAGGTTAATAGTACAAGAGAAAAGTATTGTAATCCAGATAAAACTGAGATCACATACCTGACGCGAGTCCCTTGCGAGGCGATGGCAGAAGAAGCAGTGGGTTGCACGATGACTTGAGCCGCGACGACAGGACCCAGGTGATAGAGATCATCCCCGAGGAGAGATACATCCCGCAGGTAGAAGGACCTTTCATGAGATCAGTAAGTGACATGTTGTGGGCGAAAGACCATGACGTAGAGATGGCGCGTACTTCGTGAGCCGTCCGACCGCAGAGCTGATGGAGGTCACGACGATCTTGACGATAGGCCTGAGTAACAACAGCCTTGATCCAGAGTGAAATCGTGTTCTTAGAGACTTGCCCTCGCGACGCCGAAAACGGGAGGAAGAGACGTGAGTCGCTTGGTCGTGAAGGCCTAGTCCTCTTCGGTAAACTCGCAGAGCACGCACTGGACACAGGGACAGATCCCCACAGTCAGTCGCATATTGAGAAAAGGCAGGGACAGAGAACGTTCGCATCCCGGCCACCAGGGCAGAAGGAGTTTCAGTCTTGGCAAGAAACTCAATGTGATAACAGAGAGTAGCGGAGGACCAATCCTCCGGGTGTAACACCTCCGCAGACAGTCCCTGAAGTTCACTGACCCGCTTCGCGGAAGCATGGGCCAACAGGAAAACCGTCTTGTGTGTGAGAAAACGAAGCTCCGCTTCCTCGAGAGGCTCGTATGAAGATTCGTTCCGGCTGGACAGGACCAAAGATAAGTCCCACTTTGGTGCACGGGAGACCGTCGGTCGATCCTGGACAAAGGATTTGAACAGGGCAGAGATCTCCCGCGATGCCAAAATATCCAAACTGTGAGAAGCCAACACATTCGACAAAGCAGCACGGTATCCCTTGACAGTAGTAAGAGCACGCTTCCGCTTGTCCCTTAACCAGACGAAAAAGTCCGCTACCGTAGGGAGAGGGGGACGGCGTGGATCAACTTGCCGTTGACTACACCAAGAGGAGAAGACCTTCCACTTGGCTTGATACAGAAGCTCTGAGGATGACCAAACTGTTCTGGACATCCGCTTGGCAGCGTTCTTCGAAAAGCCAGCCTTTCTGAAAGAACGCCGGATAATCTCACGCGTGAAGATGAAGGGCGTCAAGGTGCTCATGGAACTGACAACCCTGACGAAGAAGGCTGGGGATCGATGGCAGAGACCGGGGAAGATCCACCAGGAGATCCAGAAGCTCCGGGAACCAAGGCTTGGCGGGCCAACTGGGAGCCACTAGAATGATCTGAGCGGTGCTTGATCGAATCCTCTGCAGAACCACGGGAATCAGAGAGAACGGTGGAAAAGCGTACGCCCAAAGGGTGGACCAGTCCTGGGTGAGAGCGTCGACCGCTCAGGCATGAGGGTCCGGTAATGGAGACACGTAGAGCGGCAGACGGTTGTTCTGGAAAGTGGCGAACAGGTCCAAGTGAGGTTGACCCCAAAGACGCCACAGGCGGCTGCAGACCTGGGGGTTGAGAGACCAGTTCGAGGAGACCGGACCCCTCCGAGAGAGGGCGTCGGCGATGGTGTTCATGGAGGCCGGGATGTGACGGGCTAGAAGGCTGACATCCTGGGACTCCGCCCACTCCAAGATTTTCCGAGTCAAGTTGCTCAGCTCCCTTGACCGTGTCCCCTCCTGCTTCTTGATATAGCCGACGACCGTTGTGTTGTCGGTCATGGCCAGGACCGTGGACCCGGCAATCGTCTGATGAAAATGACGCAGGCCCAACCAGACGGCCCTGAGTTCTAACCAGTTTATGTGATGGCGAAGATCCGCTGCCGACCAGAGACCGGAGACTTGATCCTCGCCTAGGTGAGCACCCCAACCGAGGCGAGAGGCGTCGGAGAACAGGAGAAAATCGGGCTCCAGCTCGTGGATAGGATGACCCTGCAGCAGATTGACCGGATCGGACCACCAACGGAGATCTGGCTGAAGCGCTGTCACCACTGGAACCAAGGTCGACAGATCCTGCTCGGAATCCCAGTGGTCCCTCAGATGGAACTGGATCGTCCGCATGCGCAGCCGTGCGCCCGGGACGATCGTCTCCAGTGACACCATGTGACCTAGGAGCCGTAGAAAAACTACCGCGGCGACAGGAACCCCGATGGAGAAAGACTGTAGCACACCATTCAAACGCTGAATACGATCTGCCGTCGGACGAGTCAGGAAGGACTGCGTGTCGATGTCCATCCCGAGGTAAGTGACACGCTGGGAAAGAACCAGATCCGACTTCTTGAAATTGATAATGAGACTGATCCGCTGGCAAGGCTGAACGATCCAATCCGTGTGACGGGCCACCGTCTGCTGATCCGCGGCCGTGATCAGCCAGTCGTCCAGGTACCTCGCGAGGCGAACACCCCTGCGG
This sequence comes from Terebella lapidaria, assembly GCA_949152475.1. Classification (NCBI taxonomy): domain Eukaryota; kingdom Metazoa; phylum Annelida; class Polychaeta; order Terebellida; family Terebellidae; genus Terebella; species Terebella lapidaria. The sequence continues at coordinate 51,331,506 of OX424556.1, read as the reverse complement.
TGAGCCCAAGTCGACACCGGCTGAAAGACCCAAGTGAACAGGAATGGGGCGGTAGAGAGGCCGAAACACAGAGCCCGGAACTGGTAGACTACATTTCCCCACTGGAAACGAAGGTAGGGCCTTGACGAGGGATGAATCGGGATGTGGAAATAAGCATCCTTCAGGTCTATAGAAGTCATCCAGTCTCCGCTGCGGAGAGACAGGAGAACAGTCCGTGGACACTCCATGGAGAACTTCTCCTTGGAGACGAATTTGTTGAAGGGGCTGAGGTCGATAATTGGTCGCCAGCAGCCCGTGAGCTTGGGGACGACAAACAGACGACTGTAGAAACCCGGAGAGTTCTGACACACCTTCTCCGTGGCCTGCTTGAGGAGCATCTCGGACACCAGGGCGTCCAAGACTGCAAACGTCTCCGACCCCGGGGCGTAGGATGCGAACGCTATCGGAAGGGGAGACAGAGGAGGCGCCTGACTGAAGGGAATCCGATAACCGTGACGCAGCGTGGACGTTACCAGCAAGTCCCCGAACTCCGTATACCAAAGTGGCCAGAAGGCCTGAAGACGAGCTCCCATGGGGGATACATCCGAATCTTGGTTCCGTGGGAGCGTCTGTGGCACATCAGGAGCGGGCAGAGGCTGAGACTTGGCAGAGGACGAGGAACTCCCGCCGCCGCGACCTCCACGCGAGGAGTTGAAAGACTTCTTGGTCTTGTCGAACTTCGCCCCCTTGGAGTACTGCGAAGACTGCTGCTGCTGCTTGGACTCCGCAGGCTTGACCTTCGGTATCTTGAAGGACGAGGAGGACGTAGCCGGCTTCTTCTCCTGCCGTTCGACTAGTTTAACCAGGTTAAACTTACTGAGGAGATCAGCCTCCTGAGCGACCGCCTGACCAGCCTTGGCCAGGACGTCCGGGTCGAAGAGATGAGGCCCAAACACCGATGACGTGCGAAGCTTCGACTTGAAGGCGTCCGAGAGCTTAGACGTTGACCGCTTGAGGTAGGCGTCCCGGCGCCTAAGAACCACGTTAGCCCACTCCACGTGCGACTCCTTAGTAACTTGGCCGACACACTTATTGATTGAGGAAAGCGTTCTCTCCATACGGAAGAGTTCCGATACCGGAACCTGAACGGTGGCGTCCGAGTCGAGGTCCGCGTCCGTCGGAGCCGAACCGGGGGCAAGACGATCCACCTGATAGCTGAGAAGCCCCGAAAGCCAGTCGAGAGAGTTGGCAACCAGCTGGACTCGGCGCGGGTAAGACTCCCAAGTCTTAAAATGCGTGTCAGAGAGGGTCGCGGTAACACTCGAGGACTTGAGCCCAGGGGCGATGACTGACAGGTCGTCATTCACCGCCGCTGCCTCCAGAGAGCTACCGGAGTCTGATGTCTGGTAGTGCTTCAACTGCGCCTGGAAGCACGAGGCGAACTTGCCGGCTCGAAGGGGATGTCCGTTCGCAGGGGCGATCTTGTCCTCCACTAAAGCGCGCATGGCCGAAACACCCTCGGACCAGGGAAAACGGACGTCCGGCTCCGGTTGTTGATGGCCGTGAAGAACTCGGTCCCCAACTGACATGAAGGAAGTCTCCTTAGCGGCCTGCAGCTTGATCTGGTCGGGAAAGGCCTCCTGGACCCAGAGACGCACTTGGGAGAACGTGTCGTCGTCCGACTCGGAGGAAGACGGCTTGGAGGTAGAAGCCGAAGCTGAGGTGTCCACCGACTTGGCTGGGCTGGAAACCCTCGGTTTCTTGACAGGAGGCTCCTCCGAGGCAGGCTCCGCCGGGGGGAGGAGGCAGAGAGGACGGAGGCTCCAAGGAAGTGACGGGAGCAGAGACGACCGAGTGCTGCTCGCGGTCGGACCTAGAGACGTGATCAGAGGAATGGCGCTTGTACTCCCGCTGGCGATCGACATCCGAGCGAGAATCCCTGACGCCACGGCTACTGCCAGAATCCCTTGGGGCGTACTCCTTGCGGTCGGTACGGTCCCGACGATAGTAACCGTCTCTATCTTCCCGTGAAGAATGGCCATAACGGTAGTAACGGTCCATCTCCTCCTGGTAGTAACGGTCGAAATCATAGTCCCGACGCTGATCGAAAACCCAGTCACGGAAACGATCCGCACGGCTGGAGGAAGGACGGTCCCAGTCCGCCGAATGGTGTGAATGCTGATCTTCAGAACGAGCCGAGCAGTAACGACGGTCGGGCGAAGCCGGGCGGCTCACCGCCGGGGCAGCACTAGCCGCCGTGGTAGATGAACCGCGGTGCGAACTCGAGCTGGAAGCAGAAGACCCACGGTCCGCAGACTGACGGTCGGCCGGTGGCTGATCACGGGGTAGATAACTGGGCTGAGAGACCCGCGGCTTGGCCACCGCTGGCTGACGATCCATCTCACGGTCGGTTGAAAACCCGCGAGGGGCAGCGCCGGCCGATGAAGAAGAACCCTGGGCAGTGGAGTCGTCACGGTGCTGAACACGGCCCGGGCTGACAACTGAAGACTTGTCCACAACCACCACATCAACGACGCCGTCGGTGAGCTGGGCGGTGGAGTAGGCGGGGGGGCCAGACTTGGCGCGACCAACGAGGCCCCTGCCTTCACCAGACTGTGCCTCCGAGACCGACTCGCCGGTCTCGGCAGCCTGGTAACGGGAATCCGCCATGGAAACGTCAGCTGCCTCAGCGAAGAGCGGATCAAACGAAGGTAGGCCCCAGGAACACGGCCGCAACCAGAGACGACAGCATCGCCGACATGGAGGCGATCGATGTCTGCAGATTCCCGACTGTCTGTTCTAACGAATCTAGACGAGACGAAGAAGAGGAGTCCACAGAACGACGATCCGCAGAACGGGACCTCTTCTTCTCCCTGTCCATCCTACGTTGGTCAATCAGGACGAACCTCTCGTCAGGCCAGGATTCACAGAGTTTGCACCGCTGGGAAGAAGAGCAAACGAACGGCCTGCAGGAAGGACAACGATCGTGAGGATCGACGTCTACAGGAACCAGAAAGTGACCACACTTGGCACATCTCCTCACAGACGACGACTCCATCGTAGAAGCAAAGATCCAACTTCAAACTTCAAACTTCAAAGGCAATCGCGAGCGACGCAAAGTTGTTGTTGACAGGAGCTCGCCAAAAACAAAAGTGAACTGGGAGGCAGTGGACCGGCACGATCATGCTACCACGCGGAGGGTGAACTGCTCAGGTAACTACCATTACTAGCGCAGGGTCCAAACGGACCAGCTAACTTCGTTTTAGTCTTCACCCATATTTCATGTGTGGTTGGCGAATGAGGGCTTGCTAATTACACGACCCCATAGTCAGAGGTAAGTATCGCTTAGCATAACAAAGCGTGTTCCACTGATACACGAATTTAACTTTAGGCCGAGAGTCGCGCCCCGCGCCATTGAGTTGACTGCAAGAAATTCGAAATGACCCAGCTTTGATGGGCCATGCGCCAATTAACGCATACTGCATTTCCCCGCGTGCAGCACTCGAATACGGTTTTCGTCATGAAATAAAATGGGACATCATCCCGATTGTTTTACTGGTAGATCTAGATAGTATTCTTCATTAAAACTTTTTTTGCTTCGAATTCGATCAGAAAATACCAATTACAGTTAGTTTTGCCGAAGTTCGCCAGGTGGGGCCAAAATAGTAAATAATCATGATGTTTCATTCAACCGCTAGGGCGCGCCACCACTCACACAATTGCACAATCAATCAGAATTTGCATGACGATCTGTTTCCATGTAGGCGAGCGGGGCTGCCATAGTTTGGTGTTTTTTTTGGTCTCATATTTCATGAGAAGCATGCAGAATACATAGGATGCCACCTAAGAAAAAACTTGAATTGTCTTATGGCAATATTCGTGATATGTTCAGCAAGGTAACTGAGCATTGTAAACAATAATTATAATTGTTAATTCATATCAACTAATCAAGTAAAAAATATAATGAATAGATTCCAGATATATTTTTACACAGGATATACGGATTGATATTTCGATATTTATAGTTAACAATGAATTTAAAATCGTGTCAATAATAACAAACGAATGTGTTATGTCCCATTGAAACTTGGAATGTCCCATTGCTTTGAATGTCACGGGGCCAATTGACCCACTGTTCAAATGCTCTAGCCTCATCCCTGGATTCCTGGTCTGTAAAGTCGATACTAAGCGAGACATTAGCCATTTTGTCCTGTGACCTTGAAAATGAAGTCAAAGGTCAAAATCAAGGTCATGATAATATTCAGAATATATCATTTCCTATATGCTGACAATTTATTCCTAAGCTGTAGAGTCGATAATAAGCGAGATATTAGCCAATTTGAGTTGTGACCTTGAAAATTAGGTCGAAAATCAAATTCAAGGTCACGAGAATAATCGGCATATATAATTTCCTATATGTGCACAATTGATTCCTAATGTCTAATCCCAATATTAAGTGAGATATTGGGAGAAATTCGTCCCCATTATAAAGCATATGCTAATTTAACATGGGAAAGTCCTATCTGGGACACGTCGAAAAAATTAAAATGGCTGCCACACGCAGGCCGACGATTCAATGGCCGCCAAAGTCCAAAATTGGCCATTTTTCGACAAAAATGGCCGCCATTTTGGAAAAAAAAATTCAATCGACGAAAAAAAATATGTTCCGGAGATATGGGCCCATAGAACATATTCTGTGAATTACAGCAATATTCATCAAACAGACTTTTCCCAGCGTTTGACAACACCGACGCGGACGCCGACGGACGGACGCCGGACACAACCTGACGACAATAGCTTATCGGACCATAGGTCCGGTAAGCTAAAAAATTAGGCCAAGGGCCGAAGATAGGTTACCGGACAATGTTTAATATTTTAGATGTTAGCCAGGTCACTGGTTGAATTCAAGGTCAAAAGAATATTCAGCATATATAACATTAAGCATATATCATGTCCACAGTTGATTGCTAAGCTGTAAATTCAATAATCAGAGAGATATTAGCAATTTTGTGCGGTGGCCTTGAAAATGAAGGGGCAAAGGTCAAATTCAAGATCATCAAAATATTCAATGTATATCATTTTCTTTATCATGTCCACAATTGATTCCCAAGCCATACAGTCATTAGAGGAGCTAGATATGAGCCAGTTTGTCCTTGGACCTTGAAAATGAGGTCAAAGGTCAAATTCAAGGTCACGAGAATAATCAGCATATATCATTTCATATATGTCCACAATTGATTCCTAAGCTGTAAAATCGATAATAAGTGAGATATTAGCCATTTTGTCCTGTGACCTTGAAAATGAGGTCAAAGGTCAAATTCAAGGTCATGACAATAATCTGCATATCATTTCCTATATGTTCATAATTGATTGCTAAGCTGTAAAGTCGATAACAAGCGAGATATTAGCCATTTTGTCCTGTGACCTTGAAAATGAGTTCGAAGGTCAAATTCAAGGTCATCAGAATATTCAGCATATATCATTTCCTATATGTCCACAATTGATTCCTAAGCTGTAGAGTCGATAATAAGCGAGATATAAGCCATTTTGTGCTCTGACCTTGAAACTGAGGTCAGAGGTCAAATTCAAGGTCACGAGAATATTCAGCATATATTATTTCCTATATATCCACAATTGATTCCTAAGGTGTAGAGTCGATAATAAGCGAGATATAAGCCATTTTGTGCTCTGACCTTGAAAATGAGGTCAGAGGTCAAATTCGAGGTCACGAGAATATTCAGCATATATCATTCCCTATATGTCCACAATTGATTCCTAGTCTCTAATCTCAATATCAAGTGAGATATTAGGCATAATGTGTCCCATTATAAAGCATAGGAGAATTTACCATGGGAAAGTCCCATTTGGGCCGAGTTTGGGCCCAAAATGGCCCACTTCGAGCGATTCAAGCGCAACGAAATTTATAGACATCATAAAAATACATATGCGGAGTCTTATGTATCAAAAAGAAAAAAAGTTACTGAACAGATTTTGAGAAAATGGCCGCCAAATTCCAAAATCAGGCATTTTTCATCGAAAACGGCCGCCATTTTGAAGAAAAAGCGAAAATCAAAAAATTAGCCCAATGGGCTAGTAACGTTACCGGAGAAATATACAGAGTTAAGCCGAGAAAGTTGAAAGTCAAAGGTGACCACTGAAATCGCCATATCTCTAACCGTGAAAATGGGATCAAAGGTTAAATTCTAGATCACCAAACTATTCAGCATACATCATTTCCTATATGTTCACTATGGACCCCTAAGCTGTAAATTTGATAATAAGCGAGATATAAGCCATTTTTTAATCTGACTTTGAAAATAAAATGATTGACCTTGAAATTTAGGTCAAAGGTCAAATTCAATATCATTAAAATATTCAGAATATATCATTTCCTATATGTTCACAATTGATTCCTAAGCTGTAAAGTCGATAATAAGCAAGATATTAGCCATTTTGTCCTGTTGACCTTGAAAATGAGGTCAAAGGTCAAATTCAAGGTCATGAGAATTTTCAGCATATATCATTTCCTATATGTTCACAATTAATTCCTAAGCTAATAAGCAAGATATTGGCCATTTTGTCCTGTGACCTTGAAAATAGGTCAAAGGTCAAATTCAAGGTCACGAGCATTTTCAGCATATATCATTTCCTATATGTTCACAATTGATTCCTAAGCTGTAAAGTCGCTAATAAGCAAGATATTGGCCATTTTGTCCTGTGACCTTGAAAATAGGTCAAAGGTCAAATTCAAGATCATGAGTATTTTCAGCATATATCATTTCCTATATGTTCACAATTGATTCCTAAGCTGTAAAGTCGCTAATAAGCAAGATATTGGCCATTTTGTCCTGTGACCTTGAAAATGAGTTCAAAGGTCAAATTCAAGATCACGAGAATATTCAGCATATATCATTTCCCATATGTTCACAATTGATTCCTAAGCTGTAAAGTCGATAATAAGCGAGATATCAGCAATTTTGTCCTGTGACCTTGGAAATGAGGTCAAAGGTCAAATTCAAGGTCATGAGAATATTCTGCGTATATCATTTCCTATATGTTACAATTGATTCCTAAGCTGTAAAGTCGATAATAAGCGAGATCCTAGCCATTTTGTCATGTGACCTTCAAAATGAGGTCAAAGGTCAAATTCAAGGTCATGAGAATTTTCAGCATATATCATTTCCTATATGTTCACAATTGATTTCTAAGCTGTTAAGTCGCTGATAAGCAAGATATTGGCCATTTTGTCCTGTGACCTTGAAAATGAGGTCAAAGGTCAAATTCAAGGTCACGAGAATTTTCAGCATATATTATTTCCTATATGTTCACAATTGATTCCTAAGCTGTAAAGTCGATAATAAGCGAGATATTAGCAATTTCGTCCTGTGACCTTGGAAATGAGGTCAGGGTCAAATTCAAGGTCATGAAAATATTCAGCATATATCATTTCCTATATGTTCACAATTGATTCCTAAGCTGTAAAGTCGATAATAAGCGAGATATTAGCCATTTTGTCCTGTGACCTTGAAAATGAGGTCAAAAGTCAAATTCAAGGTCATGAGAATATTCAGCATATATCATTTCCTATATGTCCACAATTCATTCCTAGTCTCTAATTTCAATATTAAGTGAGATATTAGGCTTAATGTGTCCCATTATAAAGCATAGGAGAATTTAACATGGGAAAGTCCCATTTGGGCTGAGTTTGGGCCCAAAATGGCCCACTTCGAGCGATTCAAGGGCAACAAAATTTATACATGTCACAGGGGTACATGGGAGGAGTGTCATACATCAATAAGGAAAAAAGTTACTGAACAGATTTTGAGAAAACGACCGTCGAAGTCCAAAATTGGCCATTTTTCGACGAAAACGGCCGCTCTGACCTTGAAACTAAGGTCAGAGGTCAAATTCAAGGTCACGACAATATTCAGCATATATCATTTCCTATATGTCCACAATTGATTCCTAGTCTCTAATCTCAATATTAAGTGAGATATTAGGCTTTAATGTGTCCCATTATAAAGCATAGGAGAATTTAAGGATTGATTGCATGTGATCGTCATGATCCTGGCATTGACCAGCTGTCCATTCATTCATAATGTAAATATAAAGGTAACAAATTCATGAATTTACACACTTCCAATCAACGTGAAACTTTGTCTTTCTGGTTGTTAGCCATCAAGGATTACTAACCGAGACTCTGTTTCTTACTAAGCAATGTTAAATTTGTTAAATTCATCGTTTTCATATGTCATTTTCCGACCTATTTCTCAGTCTACAAAATACACTCACAACAGGGCGAGCGAAAAGATTATGCTGTGCAGCAAATAGCTAGTGAGGCCAGTAAAACTCACAGGTGATATCAGAATGCACTCGGGTGCACCGAGGTGTTTGGGATTATGAATGTTCAGCTCATTGTATTCATCTCACAGAAAGTATAGCCCTAGATATTCTCATTATTTTGACGACAACAAGGAATAAATATATGCAACAGCCAGTGCTTGTCAAGCAGAACACTCGAATCTTCGTTTTGGTGAAACGTATAAAATGATTTATCTAATCATCAAATTGCATAGCTTTCGTGATATCATTTATGAAACCATGTCTCGGTTCATCATCCCTGAGTATATGTGGGTGTGCTAGCCAAGTTTTAGGTCAGGGGATTGTATTGTTTTGGTGATTTTGTTACCTTTACTTTCACATTATAAGTCAATGGAAAAGTGCCTCAGTGCAGTCACCGGTAAGTTACGTGCAATCACACCTTAACATGGGAAAGTCCCATTTGGGCTGAGTTTGGGCCCAAAATGGCCCACTTCGAGCGATTCAAGCGCAACGAAATTTATAGACATCATAGAAGTACATATGAGGAGTCTTATGTATCAAAGAGAAAAAATTAGCCCAAAGGCTAAGATAGGTTACCGGACAATTTTGGTTTGGCCATGGCAGCATTGGCAGGTAACAGACCATTTACCAATCAAGGTTCGCAGTGTAAACATATGATCTTGGGATTTACCAATCAAGGTCATCCGTATGAACTTCGATGTTACCATTACAAGTATGTGTGCGGCATTTGATATTCTATATGTTGGGTGGAATCGTTTAGGCCGCTCAGGTCAAATTACACATTCCAAGTCAGACATTTGGCACTCAAGGTCATCTGACGTCAAGTTCAAGGTCATCATTAGTTGTGCCATATATGTATTCCTATATGTTCATAATGCAAACATGAGCTCTATCTGCAAGCATTTCATCTATAGAGGCAAATCTGGGCATTTTTTGAACCCAAAATGGCTGTTTTGACCTTTCAAGGTCATTGAAGGTCAAATTCAAGGTCACCACACAAGTCGCCATATATGACTTCCCATTTGAAAGTGCCAATTTCTAAGCTCTATCTTCAAGTGTTTTAGGAGTACAGTCCTGACAGCTCCCATTATGAAGGAAAAAAGTGCCGAAAATTTTCCAAGTCCAAAATTTTTTTCAAAGGGTGAAAAAAAATTTTTGTCTAGAAATGGCCCAAAATGGATAGTGATGCGATTTGGGGCGAAAATTTTTTTTTTCGCCTACTCGTCAAAAATTCAAAGTGGCCGCCACACGGAGATCGGCGATACAAGGGCAACAAAACTTATACAGGTCACAGAGGTATATAAGAGGAATCTTTTTAAACAAAAATCTCAAAACTGATCAGACAGTTTCCGAGAAAATACAGACCAGGTGTAAATTTGGGCATTTTTCGACCCAAAAATGGCTGTTCTGACCTTTCAAGGTCATCCAAGGTCAAATTCAAGGTCACCACACAAGTCGCCATATATGACTTCCCATTTGAAAGTGCCAATTTATAAGCTCTATGTTCAAGTGTTCTATGAGTACAGTCCGGACAGCTCCCATTATGAAGGAAAAAAGTGCCAAAATTTTTATAAGTCCAAAATTTTTTTCAAAGGGTGAAAATTTTTATTTGCCTAGAAATGGCCCAAAATGGATAGTAATGCGATTTGGGGTGAAAAATTTTTTTTTCGCCGACCCGCCAAAAATTCAAAATGGCCGCCACACGAAAACCGGCGAATTTAGGGCAACCAAACTTATACATATCACAGAGGTATATGAGGGGAATCTTTTGAAACCAAAAACTCAAAACTGATCAGACAGTTTTTGAGAAAATGGCCGTCAAAGTCCAAAATTGAGCGTTTTTCGACAAAAACGGCCACCATTTTGAAAAAAATGCGAAAATCAAAAAACAAAAAAATACCTCCTTCTCAAAATATTTTTGGGCATTTTTCTGCAAAATTTCAGAAAGATTCGATCGTTAACTTTAAAGATAAAAATGTTAACGCCGGACGGACGGACGGACGGACGGACGGACGGGCGTGCGGACGAGACCTTCTTGTGTGCCTTTTACATGTTAAATTTCCTATCTAAAATAGGCACACAACTCCCCAAAATAGGCACACAAGAAGAAATTTCCTCACAACTTATGGTTGTGTGCCTTTTCTAGTCACACAACCATACTCTCGTCCGCCCGGACGGACGGACGGACGGACGACGGACGCAACGCCATGCCAATAGGTTATCGGACCAAAGGTCCGGCAACCTAAAAAGTTACTGAACAGATTTTGAGAAAATGGCCGCCAAAGTCCAAAATCAGGCCTTTTTCGTCGAAAACGGCCGCCATTTTGAAGAAAAAGCGAAAATCAAAAAACTAAAAAATACCTCCTTCTTGAATTATTTTTAAGTATTTTTCTGCAATATTTCAGAAAAATTCGCCCGTAAACAAAAAAGATAAAAATGTGGACGACGACGACGGACGACGACGGACGACGAATGACGGACGCAACGCCATACCAATAGGTTATCGGACCATAGGTCCGGTAACCTAAAAAATACCTCCTTCTTGAATTATTTTTAAGTATTTTTCTGCAAAATTTCAGAAAAATTCGCCCGTAAGCAAAAAAGATAAAAATGTGGACGACGACGACGACGACGACGACGACGACGGACGACGACGGACGACGGACGCAACGCCATGCCAATAGGTTATCGGACCATAGGTCCGGTAACCTAAAAATTAGCCCAAGGGCTTAGAAAGGTTACCGGACAATATACATTTTAGATATTAGCTTTTTGTCCAGTGACCTTGAAAATAATTTTTCAACAAATATATCACTTCTAGTATGTCCAAAATAAATTCCTAAGCTGTAAAGTCGATAATAAGTGAGATATTAGCCATTCTGTGATCGGTGATGTGACCTAGAAAATGAGGTCAAAGTTCAAGTTCATGAAAAGATTCAGTATATATCATTCCTCTATATTCGCAATTGATTCCTAAGCTGTAAAGATGATAATAAGCGACATATTAGCCATTTTGTTCTCTGACCTTGAAAATTGGATCAAAGTTCAAATTCTAGATCACCAAAATATTCAGCATACATCATTTCCTACATGTTCACTATGGACCCCTAAGCTGTGAATTTGATAATAAGAGATATAAACCATTTTGTATTCTGACCTTGAAAATAAAATGACTGGCCTTGAAATTTAGGTCAAAGGTCAAATTCAAGGTCATGAGAATATTCAGAATATATCATTTCCTATATGTTCACAATTGATTCCTAAGCTGTAAAGTTGATAATAAGCAAGATATTAGCCATTTTGTCCTGTTGACCTTGAAAATGAGGTCAAAAGTCAAATTCAAGGTCACTAGAATATTCAGCATATATCATTTCCTATATGTTCACAATTGATTCATAAGGCGTAAAGTCACTAATAAGCAAGATATTGGCCACTTAGTCCTGTGACCTTGAAAATTAGGTCAAAGGTCAAATTCAAGGTCACAAAAATATTCAGCATATTTCATTTCCTATATGTTCACAATTGATTCCTAAGCTGTAAAGTTGATAATAAGCGAGATATTAGCAATTTTGTCCTGTGACCTTGGAAATGAGGTCAAGGTCAAATTCGAGGTCACGAAAAAATTCATCATATATCATTTCCTATATGTTCACAATGTATTCCTGAGCTGTAAAGTCGATAATAAGCGAGATATTAGCCATTTTGTCATGTGACCTTGAAAATGGGGTCAAAGGTCAAATTCAAGGTCATGAGAATATTCAGCATATATCATTTCCTATATGTTCACAATTGAATCCTAAGCTGTAAAGTCGATAATAAGCGAGATATTAGCCATTTTGTCCTGTGACCTTGAAAATGAGGTCGAAGGTCAAATTCAAGGTCACGACAATATTCAGCATATATCATTTCCTATATGTCCACAATTGATTCCTAGTCTCTAATCTCAATATTAAGTGAGATATTAGGCTTAATGTGTCCCATTATAAAGCATACGAGAATTTAACATGGGAAAGTCCCATTTGGGCCGAGTTTGGGCCCAAAATGGCCCACTTCGAGCGATTCAAGGGCAACGAAATTTATACATGTCACAGAGGTACATATGAGGAGTGTTATGCATGAATAAGAAAAAAAGTTACTGAACAGATTTTGAGAAAACGACAGCCAAAGTCCAAAATTGGCCATTTTTCGACGAAAACGGCCGCCATTTTGAAATAATTGCGAAAATCAAAAAACTAAAAAATACCTCCCTCTCGAAATATTTTTAGGCATTTTTGTGCAAAATTTCAGAAAGATTCGATCGTAAACTTTAAAGATAAAAATGTAGACGGACGACGACGGACGACGACGGACGACGACGGACGACGACGACGGACGACGGACGCAACGCCACGGCAATAGGTTATCGGACCAAAGGTCCGGTAACCTAAAAAGGAAAAAAGTAATGTTGTTCAGGCTCTGCAAGGCCCTCGCGACGTTCAAGTGCCTCATAGAGATGGTCCTTAAAGGGTTCCTCTGGAAGCGATGTATGGTCTACATCGATGATGTCGTCGTGTATGGCTCCATCAGATGGTGCTCCATCGCATCCACGAAGCAAGGCTTAAGTTGAAGCCTAACAAGTGCGAACACTCTTCGCCTAGGAGATCTTGTACTTTGGCTTCATGGTAACAGGCGTCCTACCTGACCCCACGAAGATCGAGGCCATACAGCACTGGCCCCGGCCTTGTAACTTGGCGGACGTGAGGTCCGTCTTGGGCTTCGCGAGCTACCACTGCCGGTTTATTCGAGGCTTCGCGGAGATCGTGCGCCCCCTTATAGTCCTCACAGAGAAGGGAGTGGATTATGTCTGGGAGGCTTCCAAGGAGGTTGCTTCTACGGACATCCGGAAGGCCCTGGTGCTCCGGCACCCTCGTCCGGACTGTGAGTTCATCCTGGACACCAATGCGAGTAACTTCACGCTCGACGGTGTCCACTCACAGATCGTGGATGGGCAGGAGCCTGTGGTAGCTTATGCCAGTGTGGCTCTCAGTCGTTCTCAAATGAACTAGACGTCAAGGTCTAAAGATGCCTCGGAGGCATTTCGGTGTTAGGACTGATTCGTAATATTTAAAACATGCCACGGGGTCTACGACACACCATCTCCTAGATATCAACGAAAATGAAAAATGTCGACTCAGCAAAAAAAATTCAGGTCAAGGTAAAAGTTCATCTGTAATACCCCTTAGACATGTTTGTCTAGAGCCATGAGTCCGAAAATAATGTCCGTTTCGCTTTACAACGCACCGTTTCCGAGATATCGACGAAAAAGAAAACTGCCGACTCGGCAAAAAAATTTCGGGTCAATTTCAAAGTTCATCCATATTACCGACATATCGACGAAAACGAATAATGCCGACTCGGCAAAAAAATTTCGGGTCAAGGTCAGAGTTCATCCATTATCCAAGAGGGGTGTAAGGAATTATTTTAATTTTGACAGTGACGGTGTGATGTGATATCCGAAAAGGCTGGAGAACCGCAATTTATTGTTGTTTTTTTCGACTGACATATTTAGTGGCCACTGTCAATTTAAGCACAATTCCTACTTAGCTGGGAGCGATAATTTCTCGTCATTGACCGCCAGCGCGGCAGCTCTAGCTAATGACAGATGTAATCGCTTGTATGTTATTTGGCAAGGTACCTCGGGATAGAAATTTTAATTTTTCTGCCCGTATCCATGGTTTGATTTGGAGTCAGAAGACGGAAATGCCAGCCCTCACATGAGTTTATAGTGTTTGTATTTTGGTCTGGGCAGTGTGTCGTTATGACCGGTGACAGATGTCTACAATGACGCTGTGTGCACTGCTGCGCGGGTAGAATTGCTGTCCATATTTGTTATATATATATACATGTATATGTATGTTGCATTATATATATAAATGTTGTACGCAGATTTTAATTAATCTCCAGTTGTTTGCGCATCTATATTGTGCCACTCTCACTTCGTCCGCTGCTGTGGCGCCGGATCCCACGGGGTCTGGCGTGGCCAGCCTTTGGGGTGTAAATTTTTTACCAGTCGCGTGCCCTGCGCGCTGGCCATCCGGAGATATTCGCTGGTGTCTGCTTTTGCGGATGTACGTCCGTACATATGCCTCCGCTCTGGCCGGCCGGGTATATGCGGGAACTGGTGTCACGCAGCTTGGTGGCATCCCCCAATTTGTTCTAATTATTTCAAATGCTCATACTGGACTGAGAAAAAAGGATACAATTTCATAGGCTATTTTATGTGGGTAAGAGTGAGAGCTCATCAGACAGTTTCTTACCAGAACTGCTTTCTATCATTTTGGCAACTTGGCCCACCAGACATTTGCCACCGAAATTGAATGGACAACTAGACGTCAAGGCCTAAAGATGCCTTGGAGGCATTTCGGTGTTAGGACTAATTCGTAATATTTAGAACATGTTTGCCACAGGCTCTATGACACACCGTTGGCTAGATATTGACGAAAATGAAAAATGTCGACTCAGCGAAGAAAAATTTTGGGTCAAGGTCAAAGTTCATCCATCATATGGCCACCCCCCCCCCCCCCCCCAGGCATGTATGTCTAGGTCGACGAGTTCAAAAATAACGTCTGTTTCGCTCTACGGCGCACCGTTTCCGAGATATTGACGATAACGAAAAATGCTGACTCGGCAAAAAAATTTCGGGTCAAATTCAAAGTTCATCCAAAATACATTTAAGACATGTTTGTCTAGGGCGACGAGTCCGAAAACAACGTCCGTTTCGCTCTACAACAGACCGTTTCCGAGATGTCGACGAAAACGAAAAATGCCGACTCGGCAAAAAAATTTCGGGTCAAGGTCAAAGTTCATCCATAATAACTTTAAGACATGTTTGTCTAGGGCGACGAGTCCGAAAACAACGTCCGTTTCGCTCTACGACAGACCGTTTCCGAGATGTCGACGAAAACGAAAAATGTCGACTCGGCAAAAAAATTTCGCGTCAAGGTCAAAGTTCATCCATAAAACCCCTTAAACGTGTTTGTCTAGGTCGACGAGTCCAAAAATAACGTCCGTTTCGCTCTACGACGCACCGTTTCCGAGATATCGACGAAAACGAAAAATGCCGACTTGGCAAAAAAAATTTCGGGTCAAGGTCAAAGTTCATCCATAATACCCCTTGGACATGTTTGTCTAGGACAACGAGTCCGAAAATAACGTCCGTTTCGCTCTACGAGTCACCGTTTCCGAGATATCGACGAAACAAAAAAATGCCGACTCGACAAAAAAAATTCGGGTCAAGGTCAAAGTTCATCCATAATACCCCTTAGACATGTTTGTCTAGGGCGACGAGTCCGAAAATAACGTCCGTTTCGCTCTACAACGCACCGTTTCCGAGATATCGACGAAAAATGCCGACTCGGCAAAAAATTTCGGGTCAAGGTCAAAGTTCATCCATAATACCCTTTAGACATGTTTGTCTAGGGCAACGAGTCCGAAAATATCGTCCGTTTCGCTCTACGACGCACGGTTTCCGAGATATCGACGAAAACGAAAAATGCCGACCCGGCAAAAAAATTTCGGGTCGAGGTCAAAGTTCCTCCATCATATCCCTTAGACATGTTGTCTAGGGCGACGAGTCCGAAAATAACGTCCGTTTCACTCTACGACGCACCGTTTCCGAGATATGCAGGAAGCCTCAAGGATGAGTCAGCAAAAAAGTTATTTCGACCGCTAGGTCAAAGGTCGTTTGACGGATCAATCCCAAAATCGATAGGGTTCTTCCCTGGTGGTATATAAACCACCAGTTCTGCAACTATTGCCTGAATATTTTTCGAGTTATCGTCCGGAAACCAAGTCTCATAATCTGCCTTGATTTCATCCTCACGGACCTCACGGACCTCGGAGTCGAATCAAAAAAAAAAAATTCCCCATAGACATGTTTGTCTAGGGCGATGAGTCCGAAAATAACGTCCGTTTCGCTCTACGGCGCACCGTTTCTGAGAAATGCAGGAAGCTTCAAGGATGAATCAGCAAAAAATTATTTTGACCTCTAGGTCAAAGGTCATTTGACGGATTGATCCCAAAATCAATAGGGTTCTTCCCTGGTGGTATATGAACCTCCATGCAGAGTTCTGCATCTATTGCCTGAATATTTTTCGAGTTATCGTCCGGAAACCAAAAACCTCGATTTCATCCTCACGGACCTCACGGACCTCGGAGCCGACTCAAAAAGAATAGGATTCTTCCACATATCATTTCTGACTAGTGGTGAAAATTTGATAAGGATCCATCAAGGCAATCTAAAGTTATCGTTCGGAAACCAAAACGGCGGAAGAAGAAAAAAAAGAAAAAAAAAAAAAAAAAAAAAAGAAAAAAAAAAAAAAAAAAATTCTGCTAAAACCATAAAGGCATTTACCCAGCCAATATTATTCAGAGTACTAGTATACTTAATCAGGATGTTCATGACATTTTTCAGGTGCTCCTGTCGAATGTAAACTGATACGTGACTAAAAGAATGCTCTATCATCTTGGCCAATTTTATGATTTCAACATTTGTACAATACAGCGGAATTTTCGCATTCATATTATAAGCAAAGCCAAACATTCCCCAGCTAACTAAAACAATGATGGTTATTGCATGTGAAATAGAGTTGAATAACAAAACATTCAAAAAACACATGATTGTACAATATAAATGTAGACACATTATGAACAGGGCAAATCATTCCCCAAGCATGTTGTGTCATGTGTGTTGACTTATTATATATATAACCAACTATTGTATTCTGTGGAATGGAACTTCATTCTTTTACCATGTACACACACTAGTAAACCAGGCTTGGGAGGGGGGAGTGCAGATTATGCATGGATATGAGCCTAGGGTCTGAGCAGGGCTGGCTGAGAGGGGCGGAGCCTATTGCTGTGCTGGACAGACTGGCTGATCTTGTAAGGGATGACTGAGCAGGGCTCTCATATACTGCAGGCATGACGACACCAATTATTCTACGTCACATCCGTTACAGTCAGAGAATTCCCTATTTTGAAAACGGGGGATGCCCTTGATCCCCCGCAGAATGGTGGGGGATATTTTGCTATGACTGGTTGTTGACCCGAGCTGGTTGGCATTGCACATGAACAGTTTCAAGACCACAGCACGCACAGAACGGCTCGGACGACGAACAATATATATGGGTTGTCAGGCATGAAAATCAGTCATTTTAAGGGGGTACCCTCAGAATCCGAGCTGTAGCGAAAAATCCAATTTATCAACATATATTTTCCTTACTATAGTGAGATGAGGAAATGAATTGGCTAGCTTTGTATATAAGCTGCTAAGGTTCAGCTTGTTCTGGGACGGAGCTATGGAGACTTGAATTTGGGCTTTTTATCATTGTTTTGTATGGCCGAAAAAATTAGTGAAATCTGTCCTGCACTGGCTGAGAGGGCAGAGCCTAGCCTCATGCTGGACATGCAGACTGCAGTCAGTGAATACAGTAGCATGGCTCAGTTACAGTATTGACTGCATGACTGACCAGGCTAAGTATCTGGCTGCATGGAGAGCCAGCATCTGCATGGGTGCAGGCGAGGGAAAAACTCTTAAATTAAAAAAAAAATAAAAAAATACACCCAAAACAATTTTTCCCGCCTGGAAATTGCCTGAATCAAATTATGACATCGACAGGAATCGCCCGATTTTTTTCTTTCCAAAATGGCCACTGGTGGCTATCTTGGATTTCGGATCTCGACAAAAAACAATAGGGGTTAGGAGCAAAGTATTTCGGATGAGCTGTTAAAATTTTCGGAAAGATAGATCAAGGCGTTCAAGAGTTATGATCCGGAAACCAAACGGCGGAAGAAAAAAGAAGAAAAAAAAAACAAACCCAGACAAAAACATAAGGCTTCCCGATTTTCAATCGGGATGTCTAATTATATTCCAAAGACTCGGCACACCTGAGAGTCAGATGACCTCCCGAGGTCATCATCCTTTCTGGAACACCTCGTTCAAAATTTTAGCTTGTTTATTACGGTTTATTCAAAATTTCCCAAATTTTAATTGTAAATTAGCCGTTTATTGTTTTTACTCACCTCTAAACTACTACATGCTCCTTTTCGATTCTTTGGATCGTTCTGGATAGAAATTCGCGTACTGAAAGCAAGGCACGATCGTCTGCCTGCATGACTCGAGTGCCCCTTTTGCCGCCAAAACGAAGCTGCGCAGAAGCTTCACTTTTCTGTCCAAAAACGACAAAAGGAAGCCCCTAGCGCAAAACTGACGGGGATGGATGGGAGGGCCTTTACTGTAGTAGTTTAGAGGTGAGTAATAACAATAAACGGCAAATTTACAATTAAAATTTGGGAAGTTTATTTTATACATCACCAATCTAAACTACTACATGCTCCTTGGAATCAAAGGATAGGCGGTGGAGCAGTTGAGCTAGAGAGTCATGAAAACAGACGATAGTCTTGATTTCGAGCGAATCGCTAAAATGCTACAATTTCGATATCTCTTTAGTAAATAATAAAGATACTCACCTAGCGGTGCGATCGCTTGCCTCCGACATGCACAAATTTCTTCTTCACCCATCGGTGGAAAACGGAACTCTACTTGAGACCGTAACATAAAGAACTCAAACACAAACACAAAGTGTTGCTATATACACGTGCACGTTAAAACCAAGACTTTTCTGTCCAGCTGGTTCAAACAATAGCCTGTGCTATGACCAGCGGACCCAGTCTAAATCTGGACGACTGGTCCTGAAGTTCGGCAGCATTGGACAGATAGAACAGGATGAATGTCGTAGAATTAGTCCACATTCCGGCTCTCACGATATATCCCAACGGAATATTCGACCTGACCGCCAAAGACATCGAGATGTGTCAGATTTGGTGGGACGATATTTTGTGAGTGACTCGATCGTCAGCACCTGACTCCGCATAGACAGTCCTCACTACAACCTTCACCCATCTGGATAGTGTAGCTGTGGAGATATCCGTAGCCCTACTAACACCGGACGCGATCTGAGCCGTCACAGGCGGAGTCTCCACCTCCATGGGCGACTGGCGGACTTGCGGAGCTGTAGCTTCCGCAAGCCTCAAAGCATCCTGACCAGCCACCGAGGCCTCAGAATACTTTGCAGTCGCCTGCACGAAGGAAGAGGGACGCCAGAAACGGCACAGATCACACCTGAAATCCTCCATAGATACCGGGCCATGGTCCAAACAGTCGAAACACAAACTGTGTTTCTCCCCTCCTCGGAGTGTATTGACCAGACACTTCGGGCACGGACGTTCGTCCATGGCGCCGGTACCAAGGGAGGATTGTGAAGTCATGATCACCAAAGGGAACTAACCACACACAGTAACAGGGCGGGCAAAATAAGCAAACCTGAGACTGCGCTGAAAAAGGACCCTAAGAGGACTACGAATATATAAACTACAGTATATAACAATAAATATACAGTAGAAAATTAACTTAGAACTAGACGTCAAGGCCTGAAGATGCCTTGGGGCATTTCGTGTGAGTTCTATTCCTAGCTAACATATACCTAAGAGACCGTGTCTAGAACCATGATGACTCTGAAATTGTCCGTGGTCAAAGTTTAAGTGACATACCCCGCCCTTAGGCATCTTTGCGTTTCGCTCTACGACGCACCGTTTCCGAGATACGGCCAAACAGGAAGTTCCGAGTCGGCGAAAAAAAATTGACACCAGGGGTCGTCTCAACCCATAATACCCACTAGACTAATTTGTCTAATACCATAAGGCCGGAATTGAGCTCCGTTTCGCTCTAATACGCACCATTTCCGAGATACGGCCAAACAGGAAGTGCCGAGTCGGCGAAAATAAATTCGATACCAGGGGTCGTCTTGACCCAAAATACCCCCTAGACTAGAACCCGATGAATGTCGTAGAATTAGTCCACATTCCGGCTCTCACGATATATCCCAACGGAATATTCGACCTGACCACCAAAGACATCGAGATGTGTCAGATTTGGTGGGACGATATTTTGTGAGTGACTCGATCGTCAGCACCTGACTCCGCATAGACAGTCCTCACTACAACCTTCACCCATCTGGATAGTGTAGCTGTGGAGATATCCGTAGCCCTACTAACACCGGACGCGATCTGAGCCGTCACAGGCGGAGTCTCCACCTCCATGGGCGACTGGCGGACTTGCGGAGCTGTAGCTTCCGCAAGCCTCAAAGCATCCTGACCAGCCACCGAGGCCTCAGAATACTTTGCAGTCGCCTGCACGAAGGAAGAGGGACGCCAGAAACGGCACAGATCACACCTGAAATCCTCCATAGATACCGGGCCATGGTCCAAACAGTCGAAACACAAACTGTGTTTCTCCCCTCCTCGGAGTGTATTGACCAGACACTTCGGGCACGGACGTTCGTCCATGGCGCCGGTACCAAGGGAGGATTGTGAAGTCATGATCACCAAAGGGAACTAATCACACACAGTAACAGGGCGGGCAAAATAAGCAAACCTGAGACTGCGCTGAAAAAGGACCCTAAGAGGACTACGAATATATAAACTATAGTATATAACAATAAATATACAGTAGAAAATTAACTTAGAACTAGACGTCAAGGCCTGAAGATGCCTTGGGGCATTTCGTGTGAGTTCTATTCCTAGCTAACATATACCTAAGAGACCGTGTCTGAAACCATGATGACTCTGAAACTGTCCGTGGTCAAAGTTTAAGTGACATACCCCGCCCTTAGGCATCTTTGCGTTTCGCTCTACGACGCACCGTTTCCGAGATATGGCCAAACAGGAAGTTCCGAGTCGGCGAAAAAAAATTGACACCAGGGGTCGTCTCAACCCATAATACCCACTAGACTAATTTGTCTAATACCATAAGGCCGGAATTGAGCTCCGTTTCGCTCTAATACGCACCATTTCCGAGATACGGCCAAACAGGAAGTGCCGAGTCGGCGAAAATAAATTCGATACCAGGGGTCGTCTTGACCCAAAATACCCCCTAGACTAGTTTGTCTAGTGCCTGGAGGCCGGAATTGAGCTCCGTTTCGCTCTACGACGCACCGTTTCCGAGATACGGCCGAACAGGAAGTGCCGAGTCGGCAAAAAAAAATTTGACACCAAAAGTCGATTCGACCCAAGATACCCCCTAGACTAGTTTGTCTAGTGCCAGGAGGCCGAAATTGAGCTCCGTTTCGCTCTACGAAGCACCGTTTCCGAGATACGGCCGAACAGGAAGTGCCGAGTCGGCAAAAAAAAATTCGACACCAAAAGTCGTTTCAACCCAAGATACCCCCTAGACTAGTTTGTCTAGTGCCAGGAGGCCGAAATTGAGCTCCGTTTCGCTCTACGATGCACCGTTTCCGAGATGCTGCTGAACAGGAATTGGGATTGTCTAGTGCCAGGAGGCCGAAATTGAGCTCCGTTTCGCTCTACGACGCACCGTTTCCGAGATACTGCTGAACAGGAAGTGCCGAGTCGGCAAAAAAAAATTCGACACCAGGGGTCATTTCGACCCAAGATACCCCCTCGACTAGTTTGTCTAGTGCCAGGAGGCTGAAATTGAGCTCCGTTTCGCTCTACGACGCACCGTTTCCGAGATATGCATGAAAGCCTCAAGGATGAATCAGCAAAAATTCTTCCGAGCTCTAGGTCAGAGGTCGTTCGACGGATTGATCCCAAAATCAATAGGGTTCTTTCCTGGTGGTATATGAACTCCCATGCATAGAATACTTGCCATTGCATGAATACTTTTTGAGATCGGATCGGAAACCAAGTCTCAAAATAAACCTTGATATCATCCTCACGGACCTCATGGACCCCGGAGCCACCTCCAAAACAATAGGGGTCTTCCATGTAATATTTCTGACCAGTGGTGTAAATTTGGACAAGATCCGTTCAGGCGTTCCCGAGTTATTGATCGGAAACCAAAACGGCGGAAAGTAAAAAAAAAAAGAAAAAAAAACAAACAAAAAAAACCAGACAAAACCATAAGGGCATTTCGGGCCGAAATGCCCTAACTAATGATAGATGTAAACAACAAGTACACTATCAAGTACGACGGATGGACGATAATAGGGTGAACTGGCTATACAAATCGCTGACGATCTAGCAAGTAACAAACTATCGACAAATACTTATCCAAATAGACACAGAACGATGTCTATGAATGTGGCAGGTGAAATTCCGTAAGAATATATCGCAAAAAGCTAGTTTGCAGACTAAATTCTACGAATTCACCGGGAACCAAAATCCAAAGCTGCCAAGCAAAAATGGCGGTGGACAGAAAAGTGAAGCATATGTGCAGCGGTTTTGGCGGCAAAAGGGGCGCTGGAGTCATGCAGGCAGACTATCGTGCCCTGCTTTCAGTACGTGACTTTCGGCTGCCGCTCACCTTGCTTCCTTCTGGTTCCGCCATGCAATGCTTCCGTCGTGTTTCGGGGGCTTTGGGCGCAGGCGGAGCATGTTGGGGACCAACATTGTGAAAAGGGGGTAATGTGGCGATTTCGCCCAAAGATCACGGCAGGAGATTCTTTGTAAACACTACTCTTGTTGTGGCCGCTTCACATTCAAAGCACGTGCGTCGCTTAGTGACGTATTGTTTTTTATCGGTCCACTATACTGTAACAATGGTCATACGTCATCCCTCGTGTCTAGTGCTTGAGGTTCTAAATTCTACCAAGCCGCTTTGTGTGTTCAGAGTTGTCTCAGAGCTAGCAAAGTGAGAGGACGACGGGTGAGCTCGGCCATGATCTCCTTGTCCCTTTCCGACTAGGGGGCCCGTAAGGCCTCAGGGACGATTCTCATAGGGGGCCCAGGAGGGGGACCGTGCTGAACCAGGACTCGCCCCGTGATCACCGGTCTCTCGCCCTGGGATGATGCGACACAGGCTCTGGCAGACCGTCGGGATGTCCAGGGTTCTATCCCCATGGCAGTGCCGTCGGCCAGCAACATGCCCACGTGCGCGAGTTCTGTGGTGCCGCTCCCATGGCATCTCAGGCTCTGCATACAGCTACATTGTAAACCATAACTGATGTATAATGTATTTTGTATGTCTATGATGTGTTATGATGTCATGTATGACGGCCGGATTCATACGAACAGACTGTTACCTGGTTATAGTTTCAGTATTCACGACACCCGCTGTGACCGTGCCTCAGCGTGGGGCGCTTGCGCCCTAGATATAGCGGGTGCCAAACGCTACTTTTTAGCCTATTAATATTCAAAGCAAACACCCAAAGGGGTTTGCGGCTAGGATGCACAATAACGTGGGCAATTTTCCCATAGGGACCTACTCAAGATCCGGAATGACAATGGGGTATATGCAGAAAAACGCCTATTCGCCAGGGAGCAGCACTGTTTTAGTGGTGAAATGACGTCATAACGTTACTTATTATGACGATACCATGGTATTACTCCAAACATACAGAATTTTTGCGTCAAATGTCACGTGCATGGTTCACAACAGACGACATTCTGTGGTGATTTGGCGCCAAATTTACCACTATTACAATGCTGCCACCTATCGAATGAGCTTCATCCATGCCTCATTGGTTATGATAGAAAAGTCTGAAAAGTGTTCTTTATCAGACCCACCAGATTTGTACTTTTATCTGTATTTATCATTTGGACCCACTGATTAACTTATCATTATCACTGATTATAATAGAGAAACAGGATTGCCTACTAAATTGTACATGTGCTCCGGGGTTGCCAATGCAGACAGTGACTGACCATGACATGATGTCGTGAGGCAAGGGGTACAGCTGTAGGCTACCGTCTTGTTTAGGCCTGTCACTTGCTAGCCTCGGACAGTCTAGGCGTGACACTGTCCGGCTTCTGTTGTGTCCGATCGACTGACAGCTATCTATCCGTCTCTGCTTTTATTTAATTTTTTTGTTATCCACGGAGTTTTTGTTTCGTTGTTGGATTTTCTTTCTCCAACATGTAAACATGTAATGTTTGAGGGGGGTGGAGTACAGCCTACCATGCCAATCAGCTCACCGAAATATACACAGTGGGATCATCTGTCTGCCATCCAGGGAGCATTTATTAATTCATTGCTGAAGATACTAGTAGGTCCTTGGACTACCTAGTAGCCGGTGTCAATCGGTGTCAAGTTCAAATTTCACCACCGTACAATTTTGCCAAACATTCAACAATATTCAACTCGGCGGTCATGCTGAATTAACAGTCAAACAATTATTGCCCCCTGTCGTAAGCATAGGCATATAGGGCCTACAGTCGTCACAGGCGGATTTAGATGGGAGCGCACCGGTTTTTTTGGGCGCTCCCAGATTTTTTTTTCTGAAAGATGAATCGAAAGAAAAATGGACAAATTAATCATTGCCAGACTATCTGACTTCCTCAAGCGTCAACGATAACCAACATGTAGGCTACAGGGCGCCCGGACCATAGCAACACAACCAGTGGCGGATCTCAGATTTTATCGGGGGGAGCAGTGATCATGCAGTGTCATGTATTACGGGAGAGAGTCCTACCCCATAGGCGTGGGGTCTGGGGCCCGCGCAGGGCCCCAGAAGCTAAAGGGTTTAGATGTTCTCTGGTGATTCTGGGCATTTTAAGGACATCAAACATAGTCTCCAGATCTATCGGCATTTGTGTGAATTTTCTGGAGAATGAGATTGAGATTCTAAAAATTGAGATTTTCACTGAGCAATTCTAAAAATTGAGATTTTCACTGAGCAATTCTAAAAATCAAGATTTTCACTGAGCATCTGACACATACCGGGTATCTAATTCAAGTTTAAGGGTGGGAATCGCCTAGCATTTGGGAATATCTTCAATTTTGTATTGATCCATGTTAGTCTTTATAGCTTCGCCAGATGTGGCGATTTTGCCCAAAGATCGCTGGAGGTGGTTCTTAGTTAAACACTCTAGTTTTACGGTCTTTGTTTTGGACGCTTCTGTTTGAAGCACGTGCTGCCTAGCAACGCTCTCTAACTCTCTCGCCCAGTAAGCTATAACAATGGTCTTACGTCATCTCCTTCGTTTCTCGTGCTCTGGGGATATAAATACTCTGGAGACGTTTTGGTCTGTGGAGTTGTCTCAGAGCAAGGCGAGAGAGACGACGGAGAGCTCGGCCATGAGCTCTACGTCCTCGCTCCGTGGCTAAGGCCTTCGTGGGCCCCTGGGGACAATTTCCATAGGGGGCGAGCCGGCCTTACAGTTAACACCACGGTGATGATCCTGTATCTGAGTGGTGTCCGCATGTCTGGGCTCGCTGGGCGGGCTGCTATACCTGGTTAACGTTCTGATGATAGAGTAGGCTCTGCGCCCGCAGTGAACCTCGGTGAGCGGACTATCTGCGAGGATCTGAGGATAGCGGGTGCGCATCCGCAATGACCTGTGGTGAGAGGACTATCCTCGAGGATCCCGGATAGCGGACGACGTTAAAACTTCACACATACAAACACCGAACTTTGGCAAGAAAGTTATAATTTGTTCGATCACGCAATGAATACAGACAGCTGAACGTCACTGATAGAAAACAAGGTAGATCTTCAATTCATTTACATGTCTCGTGGGGAAACTTTCAAGATAATAGGGCGACAGGCGACATGATATAGATCACTAACCAAGACTTACTTTTTTGATATTATGTAATTTATCAGATTTTTACAAGCAAATTCAGCAGTGCATGCGGAGTTGTCGATGAAAGCATGCGGCATTCATTCATCAACGGATTGCGCTGTATGCATTACAATGACCACGACTCTACTCTAGCGAATTATAGCGATCTGACTCAGGTGTTGAACTCAATGGAAGTCATGCCATACACTCAACTCGGAAAATTTAGCAAGCAATTTATTTTTTGTCGGCTCGTTCTTCTCATGTTAATGCAATAACAAACGAGGTATACAGTTGTGAAATACGCCAGACTTTCGTCGACTTGCATAGACCTACTGGAATAAGAAGTATCTGTATCCACTTGCGGCCCAAGTAGCGCACCTTACTCTGTTAATACTACTCACCCACTGAATGTATTCCATATTTAATTCGTCTGGCACATTTTTAATCTTCAAGGAATTTAGAAGAGATAGTGAACTGCGCTACATGGGCCGAACTGGCTTATATATTGTACACGATTTCTCACATTATGTGCAGTGAATTTGAAAAAAAAAATTCTCGGTTCGGCATCGTCATGAGAAAGTTCTACCTTGTTATCTGTTGTGTACATTCAGTTATCTATCATAATCTATCATAGTAAATCCTTGTGTTAACATAGTATAATATAATAAACAAACACGTAGCAACTACATACTAAATTTGAAATAGATTTGACCAGAAAAGCGCGGAGATATGGACAAAAACGTACACCGATATGGTTTGCGTGACAATGGAAATTCCTAGGCGATTCCCCACCTTAAATGCAACCATCCATGTTCTGATCCTACTAGAGCCGTAGCTCCATCTTCCCCTGCCCCAACCCTAAGACCCCAAAGAAGGAAATCGAAACGGGGAGAAGAAAAAAGCAAGAGTAGAAAAGGAGGAAATGAAGGAGGGTGGAAATAAGTGAAAACAATTGGGAATGAAAGCAATATTTGTACTGAACAAACGGTTTTCGCAGAGTGCTGGTAGCTCCCACCGTTCCCCCCTGGATCCGCCAGTGAACACAACGCATGCACGAGCTCGTTTTTGTCCGTTTTCACGCTGCATGAAGCCTGAAATCTGTCGTGCGAATTGAGCGTTAGTGTCACTTCCAAATTTACATTTATTGAATTGAAGAGTAACAATGTCGTAGGCCTATAGATAACTTCTTCAATAAATAATTTTAAGGATGTTCGCTCCCATTGGACCCAAGCAGAGGGGCTAAAATTTGAAATTCGTTTGATTTAATTTCAAACTTTTATCATCTGCAGGATATTGTGCAATCGAAAACAGAGAATTCGGATCAAATGATAGGTATTAAGAGCCTTTAGAACCGATAGGACGAAATTTATCATATGAATTGCGAAAAAAATCATTTAGACCCCAGACATTTGAAATTTACATGATTTCAGCGCCTGCTTCACTTCTTATCATATTTATAGTTGTTCAAAGCAGCTGCCTTCGAAAACAGGCGATATTTTTTCGAGAACTATATGTAGGGTTCCGCGACCCCACGATTAAAAGTATACCCCATTACTGGAGTGTCGCCGAATGTCTTATAAACCTGTCCGCACGTTCACGCTATAACCGTGGTGTAACTACTAGGTAGCCACCACGTCATAACGCTACAGTGCTTTCCCCTTTCGGAGAGACCTCGTCCCCGAGGTCAGCTATATCCCACTGCCCAGTCACATCACAGCACTGAAGATTAAGGGCGCCGCAGCTACCCGATTATGTATACATACTTGGCTGCGATGTGAATCTCAGTGAGGGGCTGACCCCAGGAACGACGCCGAGAGAACCCAGTGGTTCGAAAGGTACGGCACCAATGTAGGGTTCGGCGACCCCACGATAAAGAGATATACCCCATTACTGGAGTGTAGCCGAATGTCTTATAAACCTGTCGCACATTCACGCTATAACCGTGGTGTCACTACTAGGTAGCCACCACGTCATAACGCTACATATATTTCATAATAAACATGTGACATTAACTGATAGAGACGAGCTCACATCAAATGTTATGGCTACAACCACGGGGGGGGGGGGATTCTGCTCATTCGAGCAGGTGGTTTACGCGTCAATACAGGAATTGTATTCAACACACGCAGATGTAAACAAAGCATAAAAGTGCAAAATGGACTGACAACTCCACGCACACCATTGTATATCACTGATTATTTTCTCATAGCTACACTATAAATATGCAGATACAAACTGGAAAATGTGCTCGATTTGGACTTTTAAAGGCAATTTGGATATTTGTTTACATTCGGGCTCAATGGATCTCATCTCGTTTGTTTATTTACAAACCTGGCATAAAACCTGGAAAAACGACTCGGACGGGCTGTAATCGTCAAAATCAATGTGCACATGTTTTGTTATATCGTATTAGATGATTCAAACTGAAACTTAGCTTTGAAAAAAATATTGCATACATTCGAAGGCAGCTGTCCACATTTGAAATTGCACAATATTGCAACGGTCCTTTGGACACATGATTTCCCCCAGAATCCTGCCCTAAGATTCCCCCAGAATGCGCCAGACTAACTAAAGGTATTCAGCTTCTGGGCCCTTGAGCGGGCCCCAGACCCCACGTATTTAGTTGAGTTCTACAAAGAACTTGTAATATGAATACGCCATGCTTTATATTATGATGAAGATAGAGTGAACAATAATCATTCAGCCCCAGCATTTGAAAAGTCACATGACGTTATCGCATGTCTTACACTTTTTTCATCATATTTTTAGTATGAGGACGAAACAACTCCGTTCTAGTTTAAAATTGCACAACATAGCAACGCTCTTTTGGACATAGGATTGCCCCAGAATGCGCCTAAGACCATCTAGAGGTATTCACCTTCTGGGGCCCTTGAGGGTGTCCCAGCTAGACCCCACACCGGTATGGCTGTGTCCCACACCGGTATGGGTTGCGCCTAATCCCCACCCCCCCCCCCCCTTCACAAATCCTGGATCCGCCCCTGGTCGTTTGGGTCTACAAGGGCCAGTGGTGTTCACTCCTGCCATAGTCCCACCAATAATCAGATAATTGGGAGATTTTTCTTTACATATTTCATTACTTCATGACAGATGTACTGCTAATTGTTATTGACAAGATTAAAGTAGCATTACTTATTTCTACGGGGCGTAACTCAAGGGCAGATTTGCAGGGGAAATGGGATCCAAGTGTGTGTGTTGTAAACTTTTGTTACTGTTTTCCTATCGGAACTGTATTATCTTGTGACATAGGCCTACACAATAATACACATATATGCATACAAAAATGCAATCATATTGCCTCTATATAATTGTGCTTGTGACCTGTGTCTATATGAATATTTTGAAGTTTGCCGAATCCTTGTTTAGCAACATCGTGGAATGTTTTCTGGTACCATAGGCAGGCCATAAACCCCACACCCGCTTGTATAATTAATCTAACAGAAATGAATATTTATGTTAATTGAATTACGAATTATAAAATCAAACTGGGAAATAAATCAAGCTTGAACATATTGAATGAAGAAAGGGGGAACATTTGAGTAACTTCGAAAAAATTTGTTTGTGCTTTTGACGCCACTGCCCGTGATGTTATATTTCTGAGCAGATGATTGACACTGGAGAAACAAAAGAGAACCTGATACGCCAGGTAAACATGCTAATATTATCGATCTGGAATTTTTTTTTGTATATTCTCGATTGGAGAAAAGTAACTGATATCATGAACATCAAAGGTATTCATGTATTATACAATATCATAATATATGCAAAGAAAATGGTTGGATATGTGCATACAGTTAAAGTGTATTTGAAGAAATATTATATGGCAATAGAAATCATCACACTTGCGGATGCTTTGGGTTATCTAGAATTGAATGTTATTTGATATATTATTGATTCGAAAGTATTATTTTATATAAAAAGTCTCTCCCACTTAGTAACATATTTTAGTAACATAGATTTCAACAGAGAGCATCAAGCGGTCATTGTCTACTGCGGCCCCAGAGTTATTACTAGGTCGTATGCCCACTGCAGGGGATATAGTTGTATGTCACTGTTAGGTGTAAATATCATTTTTTGTGAGATTAAGTATATATCAATAAAACAAATTTAGAATAGACATGCTTAAAATCATTTATTATCACGCTCAACATGCGCATGCATGCTTGGTGAATATTATGTGTCATGCAGTTGGGGATACATGGACTTCTTTATTTGGAAGTTAATCCATCCTTGATTAATCTTTGTTCGAAAATGCCAAAAAAAAATCAAATTAGCCTGAAGATCAAGTTCAACGTCATGAGAATATTCAGCATATATCATTTCCTACATGTGCACGAATGATTCCTAACCTGTAAAGTCGGTAATAATCGAGATATTAGCAATTTTGTTCTATGACCTAGAAAATGATGTCAAAGGTCAAATTTGAGGTCGCGAGAATATTCAGCATATAGGCCATTTCCTATATGTCCACAATTGATTCCTAATCTCCAATCTCAATATTGAGTGAGATATTTGGTAAAATTTGTCCCATTATAAAGCATAAGAGAATTCAACATGGGAAAGTCCCTTTGGGCCGAGTTTTGGCCAAAATGGCCCACTTCGATCGATTCAAGGGTAACGAAACTTATACGTACATGCTACAGGGGTACACATGAGAAGTGTTATGTATCAATAAGAAAAAATGTTACTGAACAGATTGTGAGAAAACAACCGTCACAGTCCAAAATTGGCCGTTTTCGTCGAAAATAGCTACCAATTTGAAAAAAAAAAAAAATCGAGAAACTAAAAAATATACATCCCTCTTGAAATTTCAGGAAAATCCGATTGTAAACTTTGAAGATAAAAATGTGGACTAGGCCGGATGCCGGATGCAACGCCACGGCAATAGGTTTTCAGACCAAATGTCCAGTAACATTAGAATCTAACGTTATTCATTGATCAAAACAAAACACAGCCCAAAATATCTGTATTTATCATAAGAAAATGCATGATCCCATGGCCATTTCGAGACCTTGTCGGACATTTATTTCCTCATTGGGCATAGTCATTCATCGCTGAATCTCCTTTTGCGATGACAGATGCTAATGATATGGCATGACGGTGAAGTTATGTTGAAACGCTACATTGAACAAATTTGTACCGAGCCGCTTTGAAGTCTGTTAGGCTACACAACGGCCCTTCCGGGTGTATCCTAGTTCCAACGAAACTGTGTGACTGAACGGGGCATTAGATCTATCCCAGGGTTGCGATGTAACTAGGCGTAGCCTACCCTGGCTACGCTAAATTGGAATAATAAGAAACGAAAGGCATTTCGGCCGATTCTAAGGTTACCGAACAGTTGGTCTGGTCTGATCCACTGTCGGAACCCCGACTACCGTGACGTCACGTTACGGTAGTCATTAAGATGGCGGAAGGTATGTCGATTCGTTTTGTTTCCTATCATTTTTTCTTGAT
The DNA here is from genome assembly GCA_949152475.1 of Terebella lapidaria. Classification (NCBI taxonomy): domain Eukaryota; kingdom Metazoa; phylum Annelida; class Polychaeta; order Terebellida; family Terebellidae; genus Terebella; species Terebella lapidaria. The sequence continues at coordinate 51,300,150 of OX424556.1, read as the reverse complement.
AAGTTGTACGATACAGTATCAAATTAGAACAATTTCGAAGCCACGAAATGTATGAAGTTATCAGGTCCACTAGAGTAGCCAGAGCAGCGAGTGTACGTGTGATATTCATTCGATAAGAAAACAATGACGACTACCGTAACGTCTGGGAGTATCAGAGTATTGACTAACGTAACGCGAACTGCCGACTACCGTAACGTTACAAATCACGCAGATCATTGATGTGCTATGTTCTATACTAATTCTCCAGAACAAATATCTCATTTTCTTTTGTGGCTATACACTTGCCAGGTTGTGTACCTGTTGCCAGTATTATATCGTTCATGTAGGGCTACATAGGCAGTCCCACTGTTGCAAATAATTATATGTATAGGCCTAATCCTATTTAATTGCAGGGTACGTATCGAACGTACAAACAATGGATATATAGTTATAATGTTATATAGCCCTTTATCAATATATACTTACAATACTATATAGCCCTTTATCAATAATGTACATACCTTGTATGTAACAGCTCATTGTTTGTCGTTGACTGATATGTAACTCTTGGATCAGGAGCTCGGAATTCGGATTTAGACTTGATTGCCTGGAATTTCTGCCGGCTTCGCATCTTGACTTTGTTGAATCTATAGCAGTTATCTGGTTATAAGTAAGTAAGTAAGTAAGTAAGTAATTTATTTCCAAATTGCATACAAGATGAACATATTCAATAGCTGGTATGATAAAGGTACAATTTGTGGACTCCACCAGAGGCCGATGCCTGTAACTTGATTGCTCAAGCGGTGAAGCCCATTACATTGAAATAATAGTAACACAAAATATGGAACGGATAGGACAAAAATATTTGGACTCACGTATGAGTTGCATACTACATATAACAACATCACAAACATATATATATATATATACACACATTAGTTTCACGCCGAAATACATATTGTTCACATTATTCACATACACCCATATATACAGGAGATGCTGATACAGTTGCTGAACCTGTGCCAGTATTAACATATTGAACCTAAAATTTACACATTTACTACTATGAAAGGCCATTTTATGGTATTACATACAACGAGAAATGAGTACAAAAATAAATGAAAAAAGTCCTTTTTATACCCCCCCCCCATGACACACACACCCATACCCACACACATCCTCACACTCTAATTGATAAACGATACAGGATTGGCAGAGCCAAAAAAAAAAAAATAAATAAATAAATAAATAAAAGAAATATGAATTATATGAAAAAAATAGACACACGACACAAGAAAGACAAGCTAATAAAGGGACTGTAGTAACGTGAGCTTATGAAAATACAATACAGCCATAAAATTTTACAATATCAAGGGAGTATTACTAGATTAGATAGTTAATTATTTATCAAATATTTCGTAATGAAGTGTTGTTCTATCTTAGACTTGTAGGCGCTGAATGAAATGCTGTTTTTTTTATATGGGTTGGTGTATTTAGCCATAATTCCGGACCTTTACGCATGAAGCTGTTCCCAAAAATTTGGACATTCCACCTAGTTATATGTGGGTCTTTACAATGTCTAGTGTTGAAAGAGTGGATAGAATTGTTTGCCACAAAAGATTGTTCAGCGAACTTGGTAGTTCATTGCGGGATGAAGATACATAAATTTACCAAGTTCAATATTGAACAAATCATGTAGCTTAGCTATGCCTGTTTTATGATAGAGTGGCGTAGAGCTGACATTGAAACGTGATCCAGTGACGCATCGGATTGCTTTATTTTGCTTGATTTCAGGCGGGCGCAGTATCGTTTTTTGTGCAGAACCCCATAACAATATACCATAGTTTAGGTATGGTTTAGGTATATTATAGGTCTCGTAGATTAAAATGTTGTGGTCAACGTAATGTATTAGTGTAATGGATACGCAAACATCCGAATTTTCAAGTTGTTACTCCAAAATAGGCATAGGTTTCATGTGTGTCAGTTTGATTTGTAGATCATCGCAGCAACTTTTACAGCAAACGGTTTGAATATAGATAACATTTTTTTGTCATTTTTTCTGCATCTGAAACCCATCTCTGTAATGATGAAAATGATTGTTGTTTAATGATTGTTGCTTGGTGACGTTACGGTAGTCCCAAGCCGCAGATCGGTCACGTTACGGTAGTCGGACCGAAACGTTACAGTAGTCAATAGCAAATCTTATCAACGACTTCTATCCCGAAAATGCCGTTACAGCGTATTCTGCATGTAGTGCTGCAAACCGGGGTCCAAATTTTTGAGGTACCTCAACCGGAAGAGTAACAGGACGAGTCATATACCAAAATGACTGGGAAAGCCTCTAGTTTCAGAAAATGTCTGAAATACTTTTCAACTCCAATGGCAATCTGAGAAATTCGGGGATTTGTAACATGTGTCTGTTTCACCGAATTCAAGCTTTTAGCTATGAAAATATCGAGATCATATTAGGCATTGCAGACATCTAGGAATAAATATATAACAAATTTTGATAAAAACGCCATTTTTTTGTGAAATGCTACAAGTCGGATAAAACAAATATATTTTGACATGAAAAAGATGAATTTTGAATGCGTCGTTGCCATGGCAACCAAGGTGACTATGGCAAGGACGAAACATTTAGTATAAGTAAGAGACTGATGATAAATTCCATGAGCTAGGTAGATCACTGTGCACCTCCACAAGACGATACGAGGACTTGTTTTCGCTTTCTTTTTACAACCTCCCCCCCCCCCCCCAGATTGGTGCCACCTTCATTAAGATGAAATAGCTGTTTAACATCATTTTCAAAATGGCCGCCACCAAATTCGTGAAACCACGTTATAACTCAGATTCTATGGCAGATAGAGAGGAGATTTCGGTGGCTACACCCATGTTTTCGATGACGAGGAATCTAATGCTGACACTGCAGATTCTCTATGACTGTTTGTTCACTTGGCTATTCAGAATTCAAAATAGTTGCCATCAAAACTCGGAAAAATCAACATTTCTCGAAGTGAGTGCCAAAACTTGTGAAATCCTGTTTTGAGCTATAAATCTGCTTCTACTGCAGATAGAGACAAGATTTGCGTGTCTAGACCCATAATTTAGATGTCAATGGATTCATTGATATTATCGTTGAGGCACTCTGACTGTTGTTTGTCTCTCAATTAAAAAGGCTGTCATCTAAACCTGCAAAAATCACCATTTTTCTTTGGCGGAACATACTTGTGTGAAAATCATGGGGAATTGACATTTTTTCAACCAATCACTTCAATCAGCACTTCACTTGGCCCTCTCCAACAATAGAGGTGTAGATGCCCCATCACCAATTGTGGAAGTACAACCTGTGTGACATCTTTTTCATCATGGCCGTCAAAATTCCTCAAATCTCGTTCTGGGCTATAATCTGGCTTCTATGGCAGATATGAAAAAAATATTGGTGTCTACAACCATGTCTTTGGTGACGAATAATCAACTGGTGATATTGTTGCATTTCTCTGGCTGTTGACCGACTTGAGGTTCTAAGGGTTGCAATCAATAGCAGCTGAAAAGAAACAATCAGAGATTGCAGATCCTCACCCCTTCAGATTTAGTTATATAAGGGTTATGACCCTTGCATTTTCGACCTAGGCGATATCGGGGATTTGGGTCGTATGACTATTTGTATTACTTCAAATCGTGGGGAATTGGCAATAGAATAACACAAAAATCATTGTGCGGTTCATGCGATTTTTTTTTTATTTTGACCATATTCTCGACCAGGTAATGATTTCTTGACACTGTCCTCCAAAACTTCGAAAATTAGCTGAGATTCATACAGCATACTATATGTTCAATATTCTATTGGATATCGTCAGGGTTTCGGAATTACGTGTACTACTACTTGAAATATTACGAATCAGTGATTCCGACTGGTGCACTTTACATTTTCGACCGATAATTTTACGGTGATAATGGATTTTCAATCGTACGACCATCGGTCATATAGCATATAAGATGGGGAATTGACCATAAGAAAAATACGAAATTAAAGGGAAAAATTATTAAGAGTTATTGCAATTTTTTGATTTTGACCTTTTCTGTGATCTTGACCTTGTCGGTCAATATTGAGCTGTAAAAACTTCTGAGCATTGTTTCTATTATTAAGGCATATCTCCTGAATGGAAACGGTTTAGACTGATTGAAAACATGATTCATATCAGAACACTCAAAAGTCGTAAAATCGTGACCCCCAAATTGTCGACCTTGGACTATAATGGGGAATTAATAATACACTACTAAGTTCTATTTACAAGAGTAACGTCTGCACAAACCAATTTCCACAGTTCAGGCCAGACGTGACCTCGAGGTTTACCACTCAAGGTCATCAGAGGTAAATTTCAACGACACCACATGATCAACCTTATACGATCTCTAAATGCTCAAAATAGAAAACTTAGCACTGTGTTGATGAATTCTGTCCCGAGAGACCAATGTGTGCACTTGAGTCCATTTTGGGCATTTTGAGCCTATGTTTCCAGCCGTCTGAGCAATTCAAGGTTTACCATTTTATACACAATACAAATACATTAAAATCATGACTGTACAGAATTAAATAGTTAACTTGTCAATTGTGATAATATATATTTTTTGAAGTTTGAAATATTGTCACATCAAAATGGCCGCCAAAACGGCCACCAAATAGCCAAAGAAACATTTCAATAGAAAATTAAATTTCATAAATTAATCCTCTTACAAACTAAACAATAATAAAGTTCCACTTTTGTTCATTAGGGGTGAAAAGTTGCATCGATCGGCATTGTAACAAAAGGACCATCGTATTATTCTGCATTGCCAAAGCTCACAAATAGTCGTTCATGAAAAAATACATGCCTTGTTTATTACGATAATTGTATAATTAATCAGGATAACAAACGGACTATCTGTGTGTAGGGAGACAAACCCAAATATTTTAAATCAGGACGGATCCAAGAAATCTGATAGAAGGGAGGGGGGGGGGGGGGCGCAATGATCCTGAAAGTGGTCTGGGGGTTGGTGGCGCCGTTACCCCTCCAAGAAAATTTAGCAATTTGGTGTCTTCTGAGAACACTTGGGGTGCTTTGTGGAGACTTTTCTGGGAATATTGGAGGCCTATTTCGTGTGCTAAACAGAGGCGAATATATGCACACGATTCTCGGTTCCATGATGTGGGTGGCTTACTGCGCCCCAGACAAAATTCTGCATTTTGATGTTGTCTGAGAGCACTTGGGATGCATTCTGGAGATTGTTTCAAGAGTATTTACCTTGGAAACCAATTCTAGTAATTGAACACTGGAAACACCTCATGCTAGCAATGTACATGCTAAAGTGCATGTTGGAATTATATATGGTTGAAAATATGGTTGAAAAATAACTTGTTATACCCTCGTGATGTTATGAGCACCCCTAATGTTAATTGAGTAGGCTATTAGAACTGTAAAATATTGTAACGGGTTCTTCACCCTTCTGTGACGTCTTGATAAACCGGTTTTCTTGGGAGGTGGGGGAGTTGTTATTTAACCGGAGCTGTAACGGTAATATTCCGGGAAACTGCTACTGCTGTACGGTTGCACTCCGGCTAGAAGTCTCTGAAGGTTGGTAGCGTGGTCTGGAATGGACCCCTTAACCATTGTCCGACTGCCAATCTGCAACTGCACCTGTAAAGTAAGAATCCGGAGGCGTTTCCGTCTCCGGGTACTGCAACTGCTCCGTCGGGATACCGCTTTACTGCAACAGCTCCGTCGTTTTCCGCCTTACTGCAACTGCGACTGCACCTGGAATAGAGAATCCGGGAACGTTGCCGTTTCCGAATACTGCAACCGCTCTGCCAGGTTCCTCCTCACTGCAAACTGCTCCGGTTGGCTTCGCCTCACCGCAACCTGCGACTGCACCTGAAATGGAGAATCTCAGAAGTGTTCTCACTTCCGGTTACCGCAACCGCTCCGTCAGGTACTGCCTCTGCTACTCCGTCGTCCGGTACCGCCTCTGCAACTGCTTCGTCGTTCCCGTCTCTGCAACTGCTCCGTCCGGTACCACCTCCGTAGTTGCTCCGTTGAATTCCACCTCCGTCTCCGTCTCCTTCCTTGGTGATCTGGGTTCTTGGATCACCCTAAGACGTCGTTACAACTTTGTCTTAACCGACTGTGGACTTATCTCCCTTTTCTCCGTATTACTTTCTTTTCCGGTGAACTAACTTTATCATAAATTCCAGTTCCCTAACAAACACGGAAAAACAACTCGGTTGAAGTTTTCATGTTTATTTTCTAAGTGTACAGTCGGAAGACATAACTGCTATCATCTGGTATGACCTAAGCCGGAGCAAGGGAGTACTGTGCTATGGGAGAAGGAGTCTGCACAGGTCGACGTCAGGACACCAACTCCGCCGTCCGCTGTGAAGCGGGGGCTTTTATAGACCTGAGACCCACGTCACGTGACCAACCTATTGTGACGTCATAGTCCGCCAAAACACTGATTTTTCCGTAACTTCTAAAAACACTCTAGAACCAATCAGTAGCTGACACGTCACCTTTTAAACCGAAAACGAGGCTGATCACATGACCTTCCGGAAATAACGTCATTACGTTTTTGTACTCCATTGTACTCCTAAATCAGGAAAATATCAGTGTTTTGGCGGACTATGACGTCACAATAGGTTGGTCACGTGACGTGGGTCTCAGGTCTATAAAAGCCCTCGCTTCACATTGGACGGCGGAGTTGGTGTCCTGACGTCGACCTGTGCAGACCCCTTCTCCCATAGCAGAGTACTCCCTTGTTCCGGCTAGAGTCATCCAGATGATAGCAGTTAAGTCTTCTGACTGTGCACTTGGAAAATAAACATGAAAACTTTAACCGAGTTGTTTTTCCGTGTTTGTTAGGGAACTGGAATTTATAATAAAGTTAGTTCACCGGAAAAGAAAGTAATACGGAGAAAAGGGAGATAAGTCCACAGTCGGTTAAGACCAAGTTGTAACGACGTCTTAGGGTGATCCAAGAACCCAGATCACCAGGGAAGGAGACGGAGACGGAGGTGGAATTCAACGGAGCAACTACGGAGGCGGTACCGGACGGAGCAGTTGCCGAGACGGGAACGACGAAGCAGTTGCAGAGGCGGCACCGGACGACGGAGTAGCAGAGGCAGTACCTGACGGAGCGGTTGCGGTAACCGGAAGTGAGAACACTCCCGAGATTCTCCATTTCAGGTGCAGTCGCAGGTTGCGGTGAGGCGGAGCCAACGGGAGCAGTTTGCAGTGAGGCGGAACCTGGTGCAGTCGCAGTTGCAGTAAGGCGGAAAACGACGGAGCTGTTGCAGTAAAGCGGTATCCCGACGGAGCAGTTGCAGTACCCGGAGACGGAAACGCCTCCGGATTCTTACTTTACAGGTGCAGTTGCAGATTGGCAGTCGGACAACGGTTAAGAGGTCCATTCCAGACCACGCTACCAACCTTCAGAGACTTCTAGCCAGAGATCAACCGTACAGCAGTAGCAGTTTCCCGGAGTTTTACCGTTTCAGCTCCGGTTAAATATCAACTCACCCACCTCTCTAGAAAACCGGTTCATCAAGACGTCACAGAAGGGTGAAGAACCCGTTACAATATTACATGCTGTAAAAACTATCCATAACATTTACCCCTCTATTTGTCGAAAATAAGTTTTTTTAGCTGGACGTTTTAGCTTGCACTGAAAAGGATGATACAGATTTACTGATGACATCGAAAATGTCCATTGTGGTTGCTATGGGAACAACAATATATTTACAATTAATGCTATATTATCGTATATAATCAATTATTAATTATGAAGATATTTGCAGCTTTCTTGTGAGGTAGACGGACTACAAGACTGGTTCCAGTGCGGATAATAATTGAAACAAAGTTAAGACATTTGTCATACAACAGTTGGTTACCATGGTAACATGTAATAGATTTAACTTTTATTGTGATAAGTATCATTTAATGTAATCATATTATCTTTCAACTTGAATATCAACTTGAATTGATTTATGAAAGCCATTGATGAGGACAATTCCATACACATTTTGTGGTGGTAATTCTGCAGAAGTTCATGTGGGTTCCATTTGCTAATCGTTACCATGGTAACTGCATACACGATATCACCCACCGTAAGAGCATAATTGCAAATGCATGTAATGTTGTTTAGCCTCATTTTATATAAGTTCATGGAGCACAAGGGGAAATATTTGGAATATTTCAAACCGGAATCTCACATTTTGTGTATACGCGTTCTAAAAAAAGACACCAAAAAACTCAAATTCGGTGAAACATACACATGTTACCTAAACACGAATTTCTCAAATTGCCATTGGAATTGAAAAGTATTTCAGACATTTCCAGAAACTAGAGACTTTCCCGGTCATTTTGGTATTTTGGTTACTCTTCCGGTTGATGTATCTTCATTTCTAAGCCTCTTTTGGGCCTCCGTTTGCAGGACTAATGACAATTTATGTATTCTGAATGTCTAATACTATATGTCTGTGGAATAGTTCGTGTCAGTATGTTATTTTTAGCAAGAAAACAGCAGACAATTAAACGAATCGATTTTCCTTGTGCCATCTTCATGACTACCGTAACGTGACGTTACGGTAGTCGGGTTCCGACAGTGTAGAATAAGTCAAACTTGTGCCACGCTGATTGACCATATTTACACAAACAACTTGTCGAATTAACTGTCTCCTGGTATCATCATTACTGATGTTGCTGACCATTTTGGAACTTACCTTATCACACGTGAAAAACAAGTAATAAAATCCCCTAAACCTGAAGGCTTGAGAACACACGCAATAACAGCTAAAAACATCCAAAAATTCAAAGAACTGTTAATTAAACAAAATTTCACAGATATCACTAGGATTCAATGCCCAAACAAAGCGTACGACGAATTTATGCGTTTGTATAAATCAATCTTTTTACAGTCCTTTCCACTGAAATCAAATAAATGTAGCGTTATGACGTGGTGTGCGCGAGTAGTGACACCACGGTTATGATGCTGCAGTGTGGGCGGATTTATGACATTCAGTGACATTCCAGTAATGGGGTATACCTCTTTATCGTGGGGTCGCCGAACCCTACATTGGTGCCTGACCTTTCGAACCACTGGGTTCTCTCGGCGTCGCTCCCGGGTCGGCCCCGCTGTTGACTGACATCACCGCCATGTTTGTGTGGATGGATGTGGCTTGTGATCTGACTCAACAGTGGGTTATACCTGACCTCGGGGACGAGGTCTCTCCGAAAGGGGAAAGCACTGTAGCGTTATGACGTGGTGTGCGCGAGTAGTGACACCACGGTTATGATGCTGCAGTGTGGGCTGTCTTTATAAGACATTCGGTGACACTCCAGTAATGGGGTATACCTCTTTATCGTGGGGTCGCCGAACCCTACATAAAGTAAAAAGTAAAAATATCAAACGTGAGCCCTGGATAACTTCCGGTTTTATGTCTTCATCTAGAAATAATGCACGATTATTAAAGAGAAAATTACTTGAACCAACTGCTGTTAATATTGCGGCCTATACAACATTTAACAACTTACTCAATATTAAAAGTCAAGCGCGAGCTAAAGAAGCTGTACTACCGTGATTTGATTGAACTGAACAAGAATGATATGAAGAAATCCTGGGCTATTATTAACAACTTAATCGGTAAAAGTAAAAGGGATTCTAAACTTCCGGACTCTTTTCAAATTAATAATGTTCTTGAAACCGATAAACATTTAATTGCAGAAGAATTCAACAAATATTTTTCGCAGATCGGACTGAGTACAATCCTCAACGTTCCACAGTCGTCCAAAAAATTCACCGATTACTTGCCTGCTATCACAATGCAAAGTATGTATGTTGAACTCGTTTCTGAATTAACAATCATCAATACTGCACTCGGTCTGAAATCAAAGCGTAGCTGCGGGGCATGACGATATATCAACTACGTTAATTAAAGAATCCATTCATGATATTATCGCAACATTAACTCACATTATAGATAGATCGTTCAGCACAGGTATATTCCCCGATCAATTAAAAATTGCAAAAGTTATACCAGTGTATAAAGCTGCTAATAAACAATCGTTGAACAACTGCAGACCCATCAGCCTTTTAATGCGTTTTCTAAATTATTTGGGAAATTAATGTTCAATAAAATCACCCTATTTCTGGACAAATATGATATTTTATATAAACACCAATATGACTTCCGGAAAAAATAACATTCAACTATTCATCCCATCATTCATTTCACAAATCATTGTGCCGAGGTTAATATTAAAACTGAATATACGTTGGCTGTCTCTGTGACCTTTCCAAAGCCTTTGACGTTATCAATCATGACATTTTGCTTCAGAAATTGAATAATTTAGGGCTTCGGGGAGTCGTCAATGACTGGCTGGGCAGCTATCTAACCAACAGGAAACAATTTGTCTCTATTGATGACAGAAATCAACATCACTTAGCATATCATGTGGGGTTCCCCAGGGGTCAATATTAGGTCCTTTGCTGTATCTGCTTTATGTAAATGATATAAACATGGCATGTCCAAGTGAAATTCTGTCTTTTGCTGATGATACAACCATGTACGTTTCTGATTCAAATACTAATCTTCTGTACTCCAAGGCTAACACAAGTATCAACGAATTATTCAATTGGTTTTGTGCCAATCGTTTGTCATTGAATGCCAAGAAAACTAAATATATGGTGATTAACCCACAAAAGAAAAAAACTCAATTTTGAAGCTTTACGTGTAAGTCTGATGATGTGACACTAAATAGAATAGGTACAAATTGTGAAGAACCTGCCACTAAATTTCTCGGCATATTGATTGATGATACTCTTTCATGAAAGTATCATATTGACCATGTGAACAATAAATTCTCCAAATCTATATTTGCCATTAATCAAGTAAAAAGATTCTTGCCATGTGAAAGTTTGCTATCATTGTACCACGCACTAGTTCAGTCCCATTTAAATTATGGTCTACTCGTTTGGGGTAATACCGGCTCATCTTCTCTTAAACGCACTAATATTCTTCAAAACGTTCAATGCGACTAATACACAACGCACCCTATAATAGCCTTACAAACAAATTCTTCAAATCATCCAGTATATTTGAAGTTGCAAGATTTATATGAATTTCAGATTCTTCTATTCATGAATGACTATTGTCTTTCAGGTAAACGTTTACCTGTGTCTTTCAATAATATTTTTAAGTTTAACAACGAGATAGTCACCAACCGCCTAACGCGCCAGTCCAATCTTCTACATCTTGTCTCTTCTACATCGATGTAATTCAAATTTTTCTAGAAGGATTCCTATCTTTAATTTCCCTAAAGTTTGGAACAAATGGTATGATTTAGTAAGCCGTGCTCCTCCGCGTTATACACTGAAACGTGATCGTATGAAATTAAGTTATTGTCATCTTATACCGACACTACGAAATGCGATAATCCTATGTGTCCCGATTGCTTCTCATCTTAGACAATCAGATTTCACTATACATAAGTGCTTTGATAATTTCGAACTTGAATATCTCGTGAATGCGAGTCTGTTCTTTCAAGTGAAGTAGTCAAGATTATACCACATATTCGGTCTTCATGGGTCTGCATCTTTTACATTTTTTTTTCACAAATGCGTCTCGATCCATTTTATTATATTTGTTCGATTTCATAAATGTTCTTTTTGTTACAAGGGGCCAAACAGGAAGACAGCACACGCTATTGTTTGGTCCTCAATTTCCAATTGTGCCATCCGTCTATTATAAACTAATGTGATAATATTTTCGTTTAGGGAACTGAACTAAACTTCTTGTCTTGTCTTCTTGTCTACACGACGACATCGTCGATGTAGACCATACATCGCTTCCACAGGAACCCTTTAAGGACCGCATCTATGAGGCACTTGAACGTCGCGAGGGCCTTGCAGAGCCCGAACGGCATTACCTTGAATTGGTAGAGCCCGATCTTGGTGACAAAGGCAGTTTTCACCCTATCATCCTCGTCCATCTCGACCTGCCAATACCCGGATGCCAGGTCCAGAGCACAAAATAGTGCGACCCAACCAGGGAATCAAAGGTGTCCTCGTTGTGCGGAAGAGTATATGAGTCCTTCCGCGTGGCATCGTTGAGCTTACGATTATCCACAATCGTCCTTTCTCTTCACCATAACCACAGGACTTGCCCTAGGGCTGTCACTGGGTTCAATGATGTCTAGCACGAGCATCTTCTGCACCTCCTAGTTAATGACCTCTTGGTGCTCTATAGCTGCATGTCGTAGACGCTGTTTAATCGGACGCTCGTCTGGGAGGTCGATGTGGTATTTGGCCACGTCTGTGTTGCCAACCGCACCACCAGGACTCATAAACACATCCGCATACTGCCGGAGCAGTCTGTGGAGAGTTTGACGCTGATCTTCATCCAGCCGGTCGTTCGGAACACGACATTTCAAATGGTCAGGCTGGGTGAACGGATCATCTCCGGCGGCCGCTTGTGCGCAGGCAGCGCGACAAACAGGGTCGTTGGGAATAACCCGGCTGGACGCCGCGAGTGTAGCAGTAGCTGCCACACAGCCTCGATGCAGTACAACCGGAGCGTCGGTGGGGTTCACCACGAGAATAGGCATCGCATGAGTGTCGGACTTGACCAGAGCCCCACCCAGCACGAGTCCCGTTTCCCGGGCGAAGTTGCTCACGGCTTGCATTATACACAGACGACCATCAAGGGGCATGCGCGGATGGCGCGGCCTCGCCTCAATTATCATCTCGCTCAAAGGCGGCACAGTGGTTGTGCGCACTGCCCGTAGTTGGAATGAACGGGTCGGACCCGCTCGGAAGAGGAAGTGTGTGTCCTCTCCCATCCGGAGTTCGCTGGAGCTAAAGTTGGTGGTCACCCGGTGGATCCGGAGAAAGTTCATTCCAATGATTCCGGCTGCTCCGATATCCGCAACGATTGCCTCTGTTGTCTACATCTTGTCCCCGAGGGTAATAGGCAGATCGATGATGCCATTGATATGGATGCAGTTGTTACCAGCCCCGAAGAGCTTGTAATGACCAGGATCCCGCAATGTTAGGTCGCGGAGCGCTATCTCCCGCTTAAAAGTAACCTTTGAGCCAGAGTCTACAAGGAACCGGACCGGCTCCCGGTCAAAAGAGAAAGGCAGATACCAACACGGGTCCTCCACCAGCACACACGTCGAATGACCAGAGTCACCCAGGGCACTGAGTTCCACTACGGAGTCCTCTTTATCTGCCTCAGCTTCGGAGAAACTGGACGGATCCACATGGACCACTTCCGGAGAAGTTATATCTACTTGAGGGTCGTCTGGCATGTCCGCAGGTGGGGCAGCTTCAGGCGCCACAGAACAACTGTTCCCAGACGCAGTATTGGTCGCCACTACCTCCGGTTTCAGTTTCCCTCACGCGGAGGTCGGCGTTGCTGTCCCGAGGTACCTGGCCAATAGGAGGAATTCCTCTGGCGCAGCTCGGGAAGACACCCCTGATAGCCCCGTGCCCGTAGGCGCTCCAACAACTTCGGACACTTCAGCCAAAAGTGTCCATGCTTCCCGCAGACATAACAGAGCCGGTCCGGAGGTGAACGCACAGCATTCCGCGGGTCCCGGAGTTCGCTCCCTGCACAGTGCGCAATCATTTGCACCACGCAGAGATCATATTCCTCTGAGTCATACTCATCTGAGGACGAGCACGACGCTGCAGCCGGTGCCGCATGGGCGAGTGTCACCGAGGGTAACGCGGACGTACCAACTCACTGAGGTTTGGGCTCCATGGCGGACTCATGCAGGCCATTGGGCCATGGGACCACATGCGATGCTTGTGCAGGAGAAGGCGTGGACGCCTGTGAAGGAACAGTCGAGGCCAGAGCCGGGGCTGGAGGCATCTGTCTGGATCAGACAGCCACCTCTATCGCAAGCGCGGAGTTATTCGCCTCCTCCATCGATCGCTTTTCAGGAGCGGCAAGATCATATGATATATGGTACGGCTGCCCCTCAATGAACTGATCGATCAGCATCGGCTCAAACCAACTGACTTCCATGTCCGGATAGGCCCTCTGGCCAAGTACAGGCAGGTTTAATTGTAAAGTTTGTTTTGTGTTACAGTGATATACATGTACGATTATATTTTCCATGCTATAAGGGAGATTCAAGCAGTGTTTCAAAAGGCTTTATACATGTACCGAGCACATGCATAAGATTAACACTGTTACCTATAAACAATATTACATGAACCAATATCAACTGGTATATTATTATATATTATGCTGTAATGTACTGTAGCTTATAATGTAGTGTAATTTTGGTCGAATATTTAATGTAGTTTATTTTGGTCGAATATCCCTAGATATAACTTTTAGTTTCGAGAGATATAGCTTCATGAGAATAACAGACTTAGTGCTTTCACAGTATTTATATTCATATGTGATTATATATATTAATTTTTGGAATGCGGGCCGCGGTGCGGGCCTATGCGGTCCTTCTACAAAAACTAAACCCGCACCGCACCGCAGATGATATCAGATTGCCCACCCGCACAGCACCGCAGTCTCCAAAGATCGACCAAGGTGCGGTATTTGACTTTCACCATGGTGATCTAACCACCCTCATTGGCTAGATAGGTCTCTAGCACCAACACAAATATACCATAGTCCACTAATGTGCTCATACCGCACCTTAAAGTATTGTGTGGGGGATTATTTTTGCGGGTGCTGGACTTTACGAACATACTTTGCTGAGTATGTTTACTTTGCTGAGTACTTTGCTGAGTATTTCCTCTATATTCAATAAGGATTAGAATGGTGACAGACGGATTTATGTAGTAGTCAAAATCCTCGTCACGTTCCATTACCTATTGGTATTAACTGTCACCATTCTTATCATATTGAATATAGAGGAAGGCGCAGGATATGATACTTGGGTCCTGAATGCTATGTTACATGTATGTACACCTATTGGCATGTAGGCCTGCTGTACGTCAGTAATATAGCATACAATGAATGAGCACTGCTCAACAACATACGAGTACAAAATTTGTCAGGGTACAGCCTGTTTGTTTTCACACCTGGTTCACATCTGTCACTAATGAACTTCCCTATGTTCGTTTGTTGGTTGTGTACAAGTATGTATGATAACTATACTGTAGGTGTGGCTACACTACCAGTACCAGGAAATATATATGCACGTGAATTATTGGGAACCATACAAATTCGTCACACCAATAGATAATATTAAGGAGGGAAATATGCAGGCCTAAATATTATATGGGAATTGTGTGCACATATGGATGTTACTTTTCAGTTATACTTTGCATTTTGTGTGTTCTCTGACATCGCTACTGCGGGGCACATGTCAAATGATCATCGACACATACTGCAGATGTGGTTTTATACCACTCGGCCGACACAGCCTACTGCCTCTGGCCCTCGGGGTAATAATTGTAGGCTTTTATAATGAATAATAATTGTAGGCTTTTATATAGCGCTTTCTAACGTTTTCCAACATTCTCAAAGCGCTTTACAATTATTACCCCCGATTTTATGAGTAAGGTGCGGTATTTGACTTTCACCATGGTGATCTAACCCCCTCATTGGCTAGAGAGGCCCCTAGCACCAACTCAAATATACTATAGCTCACCAATGTGCTCGTACCGCACCTTAAACGATTTTATGGCCTGTAACCACTTTCCGACCACCGTCCATAGACAATCACCTGTAAAGCTGCCACTGGCGCGAGGTGACTAGGTCACACATACATTAGCAAACACTGCCAAATACCTGACAGTATGATCGGATGCAATCATCCCACCACGATGGCCAAGGCAACAGTCCTGGGCTCCTTGCCCATAACGAAGACCTTCACTTGGTCTGGTAGTCCCAGGATGGCCTAGTCTCTGACAACCTCAGGGGTTCTTCCACACATGCGCCCCAGACGAGAAAGGCGATCTATGAAGATTTCAACACCGTCAGATGCAGTCATTCTACCTCATTTGAAATTGTTCTGTTCTGACTGCTCTCAGCTCACTGGATGGTTGGAACCGCTCTTTAAACTTGGTGATGATTTCGGATTACTTTCTGTCTTTCTCGCTGAGCCCTTGAAGTAGTGTAGTACCAGCCAGCGTTCCGCCAGGTGGCGCTACGGTGCTCGCCAGGGGGCGCAATGGCGTCATAACGTTTGCCCTACACTCACCAGGTGGCGTCATAACGTTTGTTCTATAGTCGCTAGGTGACGTCATAGCGTTTGCCCCTAGACTCGCCAGGTGGAGTCATAACGTACCCATAAATAATTGGAAAATCATAACGTACCCATAAATGTTCTTAAAATCATAACGTACCCATGAATGTCTGGAATATCATAACGTACCAATAAATGTTTGAATAATCATAACGCACCAGTTTTTTTTTTGGAAAATCATAATGTAACCATGAATGTCTGGAATATCATAACGTACCAATAAATGTTTGGAAAATCATAACGTACCCATAAATGTCTTAAAAATCACAACGCACCAACAAATATCTGGAAAATCATTATGTTCCCAGAAATGTTTGGAAAATCATAACGTACCCATAAATGTTTGGAAAATCATGTATTAATTTTTGCAATATTTTTAAACATTTTTTCAAATAAACTTTCCTTTTTATTCAAATTATAAGCATCATATTAAAACGAGTCTATACCATTTTCTCAGGTTTTTTATTTCACAGCACACATCTACTATATATACAATTTCTACACAATGACATGGACTCCTTTTTTTGTATTTTTTAAAAAAAATTATATTTTTTTGGTTCGCTAAACGCCTGTGGCGGCTGCAATGGCTGTGGCGGCGGCGGCAACGCCTGTGACGGCGGCAATGCCTGTGGCGGCGGCGGCAACGCTATTGCCGCCACCACAGGCGTTGCCGCCGCCGCCAAAGGCATTGCCGTCGCCACCACAGCCATTGCCGCCGCCGCCGCCACAGGCGTTTCCGCCGCCGCCACAGCCATTGCCACCGCCACAGGCGTTGCCGCCGCCGCCACAGCCATTGCCGCCGCCGCCGCCATTGCCGCCGCCACAGGCGTTGCCGCCGCCGCCACAGCCATTGCCACTGCCACAGGCGTTGCCGCCGCCGCCACAGCCATTGCCGCCGCCGCCACAGCCATTGCCGCCGCCACAGGCGTTTAGCGAACCAAAAAAATATAATTTTTTTTGAAAAATACAAAAAAAGGAGTCCATGTATAGGTCATTGTGTAGAAATTGTATATATAGTAGATGTGTGCTGTGAAATAAAAAACCTGAGAAAATGGTATAGACTCGTTTTAATATGATGCTTATAATTTGAATAAAAAGGAAAGTTTATTTGAAAAAATGTTTAAAAATATTGCAAAAATTAATACATGATTTTCCAAACATTTATGGGTACGTTATGATTTTCCAAACATTTCTGGGAACATAATGATTTTCCAGACATTTATTGGTGCGTTGTGATTTTTTAGACATTTATGGGTACGTTATGATTTTCCAAACATTTATTGGTACGTTATGATATTCCAGACATTCATGGTTACATTATGATTTTCCAAAAAATTACTAGTGCGTTATGATTATTCAAACATTTATTGGTACGTTATGATATTCCAGACATTCATGGGTACGTTATGATTTTAAGAACATTTATGGGTACGTTATGATTTTTCCAATTATTTATGGGTACGTTATGACTCCACCTGGCGAGTCTAGGGGCAAACGCTATGACGTCACCTAGCGACTATAGGACAAACGTTATGACGCCACCTGGTGAGTGTAGGGCAAACGTTATGACGCCATTGCGACCCCTGGCGAGCACCGTAGCGCCACCTGGCGGAATGCTGGCTGGTACTACACTACTGTCTTCACCAGAAACTTAGGTAGGGTTATTTGAAAAAAAAAAATATATATAGGCTCTAGCCTCACCCCACTGTACCGTCACACTTGAACAGTGTTTAGAAGCACAAGGTGACACTCTCTGAATATGTGATGAACTTTGTAACAATTATTATATCATGAGAATACAAGTACATCTCCACTTGCTGTTCTCGTAATTTTTCAACGATATACAACACGGTTTTTACTCAATTTTGCTGACAGATGTCTGCATCCAATGAATGGTTCGCATGATAATGATTACCATATCAATCCCGGCTTATGAATGAATTATGAACACAAATAGGGTTTTACATTCAAGTCCACTGTTTGTGCTGCCACCTTTCAGTGTCTTGGTAAATTTAGAATTGGTACCCAATAGTAACACCACAACTATTGTTCACCTTCTCATCTACACTATTGTTCACCTTGTCATCTACATTATATTGACCTCGACCAAAGTTCCATGACATCGAACGAATTAATTTTTGGCAATGAAGGAAACGACTCGCTATTACGCAAACCAACGCGTCTTGTTTGAGCAGACGCAATTTCTACACTGGTAGTTGTTGTTTATACATGCAGTGGATTGTATTAGATTGTTGGGCCCAAGTACCGTACACTGCGCTTTCATACTACTCGCCCAATGAACACATACCATTTAATCCGTCTCGCACCTTTTAATCCTTATTGAATATAGAGGAAGGCGCAAGGTATGATACTTGGGCGATTTTTGGATACAATAATTTACTGGGAAATGTCTCCTGAAAATTAAAGCTGTAAATATGTTATAATTAGGTAAACGACTATGTAAAAAAAATAGTTTGATAACGCCCACGATAAACCGAACGTAAAACCACAGAACCAGGCTTTGTTTGTTTTGATCCGCATGTGGGTGGGTGTATGCAGTGGCGCGAGTCAGGTCGCCCACGACAGGGGCCACACGGGGGTTGATGGGATGCATTAACAATTGTAACCGCATGCCGTCACGATGACCTCGCCAATGCTGGTATTGTTGTTTTTGTCTGTTTTAGGCAGAATTCTTCATGTTTGTAGAGATTATTTCAAAAAAAACGATTCGTTTCATACTCACACATTTCATGTCTGTTTTTTCTCTGGTAAAAATGTTTTTAAAAATACTCGAAGATGCAGTAACAATTATTGAATTCTCATTCAGGATGCAGTAACAATTGTTTCCAACACTACAACACACTTTATTTATGTACACATATTTTTTTCTGATATCATGCACATAATTTGTACAGTTATATAGGTGTTAAAGTGTAAAAAGTAAAGAATTGTATAAAAATAGATGTGATCATTGCCTTAACATGCTCAGAAGTCAGATAATATTGTTCTATACATAGGCCTAAGTAGTGTACTTAATGTGAGACATCGATTCCATGTCAAGACAATTTTGTGTAAACACTATGACAATACACAAAACAGTTACACTGAAGACCAGTGGATCTATTATGATTATAATACGAATAAGCCTCTCTAAGAATAAATTGTTGTTTATAAACGTGACTACTTATTCTCAACGTCTAGACACTCCGATTCAATGTATGAATATTAATGTCTGGCTCGTAACCATGAGCACGCACTCCCTCCCTGCTAACGCCTGACCGTACATGTATGTCAAAATAATAGTTCTTCCCAAAATAGCAGAGCTGTGCACAAGTTTCTTGGTTGTAGAAAACCCAAACAGTCACAATGCTGCACGAGGTATATCATATCATAATATATTTATAAAATAGATTTCACGTTGATATTCTGAAAACCCATAACGACGAAAATACATAAATTATTTTTGTCACAAGAGGTGACATGCATGAATGTTAGTATATTTAATATCACAAGAGGTAATATGCTTGAATGTTAGTATATTTAATATCACAAGAGGTGACATGCATGAATGTTAGTATCTTTTATATCACAAGAGGTGATATGCTTGAATGTTAGTATATTTAATATCACAAGAGGTGACATGCATGAATGTTAGTATCTTTTATATCACAAGAGGTGATATGCTTGAATGTTAGTATATTTAATATCACAAGAGGTGATATGCTTGAATGTTAGTATATTTATGTTGTTCATTCGTTGTTTTAGTACTCAATTATGAATCCCAGATTGCACGTTCATAGGTTGTATAATCATTTCATACCCTGTCATTTTCTTATCACACAAATGGACAGTTAAGTATCATGAATTTGACTTTCAAGAAATAATAAACGAAACTTAGTCCCCAAATGTTTTCGTGTGACTATAAATCATGTTTTCTCCCGCTATAAATACAAAAAAATAACAGTAAATGTTGAACTTGATTTTAGATACATGCTAAATACCATAGATTATTGACATTTTTACTGCATCCCTGAAAATACAAGAAAAATTGTTAGTGCATGACGTGTACATTGTTACCGCATCTTTGAGTATTTTTAAAAACACATTTATCAGTCAAATAGAGACTTGAAAAGTGTAAATATGACAATGCACGGATGCTAAAAGATTTATTAGTCTAAGCAATTGCTACCGACACAAAGATTTCTGCCTACAACGCAGAAAAACAACCACATTGTAAATACTATCATACTGAGCAATTATCATATTTTAAGTTAGCCATTAATTATAAGTATTTCTTATTTATTCAATATTATAAACATATATGTATTATTAGTTATTTCATTGTCATGTTCATATTGGTAGCTAACATTGTAATTTAGCGCAAACATTCAACCTTATTAAGAATACAAGATCAAACAAGTAACAGGTATTAGAATCGCTGGATTATTATTATAGTTAGTTGCTATTGTAATTGTACATGCATCATGGTTAGAACTTAATTGCACTTCGTTACATAATAACCATTCATTCTTAATTGTAATTTAGCCCGTTGTAGCATGTTCAAAACAATCAGATCATATATCATGTTTAGGCGATGTTTTAATAACCGTAACACAGGGACAATGACACTGAGAGAAACAAGCCATCTGATTGGTTGGTTTGGCTCTGAGTGCATGGTTGACTGATGTGGATTTTTATATAAAATAGGTAACGGTCAGACATAAGATATAATCACATACTGGAACACTATGAGCCTGCCAGCCAGCAAACATTGAATGTGACGTGCCTGTTAGCAAACATTAAATGTGACGTGTATATGTGAAGAGAAAAGAAAATTAGTCATTAACTAATTCCCCGTTGTCCTGTTATTCGGAAGGAAAGTACAAATTAATTACTGGAACTAGTTACGTCACAAGGACCACTTGTGATAATTGGTGGAGACTCCTAAAACATCCCAAGGACGTTTGTATGCCAGTGGTCACCAGAAGTGTACGCGCAAGAATGCCAGACTGTGTGGCATCAGCAGCAGCAGCAGCCCAGGCTTGAGCAAGTCCAGTGATGTCAATACCAATCGGCACATTGGAAGCTATTGACGGAACAGCCGAGGCAGACATATGGCTGTCAAAATACCGAACATACTTTGCATTGCGGCAAGTAAGCAATGCCGACACTTGCAAGCTTGCCCCTATTCTTGAAAGGACCAGCCGAAATTTGGTATCAAGGAGTAGTGTAGTACCAGCCAGCGTTCCGCCAGGTGGCGCTACGGTGCTCGCCAGGGGGCGCAATGGCGTCATAACGTTTGCCCTACACTCACCAGGTGGCGTCATAACGTTTGTCCTATAGTCGCTAGGTGACGTCATAGCGTTTGCCCCTAGACTCGCCAGGTGGAGTCATAACGTACCCATAAATAATTGGAAAATCATAACGTACCCATAAATGTTCTTAAAATCATAACGTACCCATGAATGTCTGGAATATCATAACGTACCAATAAATGTTTGAATAATCATAACGCACCAGTAATTTTTTGGAAAATCATAATGTAACCATGAATGTCTGGAATATCATAACGTACCAATAAATGTTTGGAAAATCATAATGTAACCATGAATGTCTAGAATATCATAACGTACCAATAAATATCTGGAAAATCATTATGTTCCCAGAAATGTTTGGAAAATCATAACGTACCCATAAATGTTTGGAAAATCATGTATTAATTTTTGCAATATTTTTAAACATTTTTTCAAATAAACTTTCCTTTTTATTCAAATTATAAGCATCATATTAAAACGAGTCTATACCATTTTCTCAGGTTTTTTTTATTTCACAGCACACATCTACTATATATACAATTTCTACACAATGACCTATACATGGACTCCTTTTTTTGTATTTTTTAAAAAAATTTATATTTTTTTGGTTCGCTAAACGCCTGTGGTGGCGGCAATGGCTGTGGCGGCGGCGGCAACGCCTGTGGCGGCGGCAATGGCTGTGGCGGCGGCAATGGCTGTGGCAGCGGCGGCAACGCCTGTGGCGGCGGCGGCGGCAACGCCTGCGGTGGCGGCAATGGCTGTGGCGGCGGCGGCAACGCCTGTGGCGGCGGCGGCAATGCCTGTGGCGGCAGCAATGGCTGTGGTGGTGGCGGCAATGCCTGTGGCGGCGGCAATGGCGTTGCCGCCGCCGCCACAGCCATTGCCGCCGCCACAGGCGTTTAGCGAACCAAAAAAATATAAATTTTTTTAAATCAACAAACTAACAACCTGTGAAAGGTTTAGGCCAAGCCAAATATATTTAGGTGTGGCAGTGGACGTATCCTGTTTTACGTAATTTTGCCCTTTAGTGCCCACGGCTCGAGAACCCAAGTGCACCGATTTCACAAAAATTTACCAAAAAGAAATTGGGTTACAATTTGAAAACATTTATTGTTGACATAAACAACCAATCACTATGTGGCAGTACGTGTGTAGGAGCCATTTTCCACTTTAACAGGTGTAGGAACCAGGTACAGGTATCGACGAGATATCGTTTTCTTTGGTTAGGCTCGTGTTTTCTGTCATTTTCTGTCACCTAAAACATAAAAACACTGCTAGCAGTCGGGGGTATTTGTTCCTTGTTTAATGTTAGTTTTAACACAGGCATTTCTCCGGTACAGTGGTCCGATGCTATGATTAGTGTGATTCATAAAAAAGTTCAAAATCAGAAGTCAGTAATTATAGGGGGATGTTAACGCCCCAAACGTGAATCTGCCGCAAATCGTGAATCATCCGCGAACCGTGAATTGCGAATATCCGCGAACCATTAATGATATCACCGCAAATCGTGAATAAATTATCCCACGAAACGTGAACATAGGTGTCGCGAAACGTGAATAGCAAAACGTGAACATAGGTCTCGCGAAACGTGAATAGCAAAACGTGAACATCATTCATCATGTGCATTCCCTTCCAGTTGTGTTGATTTACAGGTCAGGAAAATCCATATACATTATTTCCGAAAATCTTCCTCGCAAAACTTTTGTACCCTGCACACATATGCGCAAGTACGTTAGCCTACGTGTATGTATGTATGTTTTGGAGAGTATGAAAATTGTTATAGATATACAGATGATTGTAAGAGGAACATATAACATAAAACCATAATAGCAATACAAATTCAATAAGCCACATTGAACGAATTTATTGGATAATTTGACTGAAAGTTCTTTAAAGTGATTTTGGCAGGAAAACTATTTTTTCTAAATTAATTACATATATGCCTGTGGTCTCAGAAAAATAGGTTACAAAATAAACTATGCTTGATCAGATGGATAAATCAAGCATATGACACTACTAGCAGCCGTTTTATTTTGTTTTGGACCTATGGTCCGATAACCTATTGGCATGGCGTCGCATCCGTTGTCCGTCGTCTGTCATCCGTCGTCGTCGTCCGTCGTCGTCGTCCGCCGTAGTCCATATCTTTTTTGTTTTACGGGCGAATTTTTCTAAATTATGCACAAAAATGCCTGAGAATATTTCAAGGAGGTATTTAGTCCAATTTTGGACTTTGAAGGCCGCTTTCTCAAAATCAGCAACTTTTTTTCTGCAAAACACCTTTCATACATACCCCTGTGACTTGTATAAGTTTCGTTGCTCTTGAATCGCTCGAAGTGGGCCATTTCGGCCCAAACTAGGCCCAAATGGGACTTTCCCATGTTAAATTCTCCTATGCTTTATAATGAGACACATTATGCCTAATATCTCACTCAATATTGTGATCAGAGACTAGAAATCAATTGTGGACATATAGGAAATGATATATGCTGGATAATCTCGTGACCGTGAATCTGACCTCTGACCTCAGTTTCAAGGTCAGAGCACAAAATGGCTTATATCTCGCTTATTATCGACAATTGTGAAAATGTTGTATGCCGAATATCCTGATGATCTGGAATTTGACCTTTGACCTCATTTTCAAGGTCAGAGGACAAAATGGCTTATATCTCGCTTATTATCGACAATTGTGGAAATGATATATGTCGAATATTCTGATGATCAGGAATTTGACCTTTGAGCTCATTTTCAAGGTCACAGGACAAAATGGCTAATATCTCGCTTCTTATCGACTTTACAGCTTACGAATCAATTATAAACTTATAGGAAATGATATATGCGGATTATTGTCATGACCTTGAATTTAACCTTTTATTTCATTTTCAAGGTCACAGGACAAAACGGCTAATATCTCACCTATTATCGATTTCACATTAGAAATCAACTGTGGACATATAGGAAATGATATATGGTGAATATTCTCTTGACCTTGAATTTGACCTCTGATCTCATTTTCAATGTAAAGAGCACAAAATGGCTAATATTTTGCTTATTATCGACTGTACAGCTTATGAATCAACTGTGAACATATAAGAAACGATATATGGTAAATATTCTCGTGACCCTAAATTTGACCTCTGACCTCATTTTCAATGTCATGAGCACAAAATGGCTAATATTTTGCTTACTATCGACTGTACAGCTTATGAATCAATTGTGAACATATAGGAAATGATATATTCTGAATATTTTGATGACCTTGAATTCGACCTCTGACCTAATTCTCAAGGTCTCAGGACAAAGTTGCTAATATCTCGCTCATCATCGACTTTACAGCTTTGGAATCAATTATGAACATATATTAAATTATATATACAGATTATTCTCATGACCTTGAATTTGACCTATGACCTCATTTTCAAGGTCAAGGGACAATATGGCTAATATCTTGCTTTTCTATTGACTTCATAGCTTGGGAACCAATTGTGGACAATGATATACACTGAATATTTTGATGACCTTGAATTTGACCTTGACATTATTTTCAAGGTCAGAGCACAAAATGGCTAATATCTCACTCATCAAGGATACAGCTTAGGAATCGATAGTGAAAATATAGGAAATGATATATGCTGAATATTTTGGTGACCTCGAGTTCGACCTTTGACCTTATTTTCAAAGTCAGAGAACAAAATGGCTAATATCTCGCTTATATTCGACTTTACAGCTTAGGAATCAACTGCGAACAGGAAATGATATATGCTGAATATTCTCATGACCTTGATTGTGATTTTTGCCCTCATTTTCAGATCACAAATGGCTAATATCTCACTTATTATCAACTTCACAGCTTAGGAATCAATTGTGGTCAAACTCCAAATGATATAAGCTAAATATTCTCATGACCTCGACTTGACCAATGGCCTTATTTCCAAGTTTCCTTTGACCTGATTCTCAAGGTGACAGGACAAAATTGCTATCTCGCCTATTGACTTCATAGTGTGGGAATCAATGATGGACATATAGGAAATGTTATACGCCAAACATTCTGATGACCTTGAATTTAACATTTGCCTCCATTTTCAAGGCCACAGGACAAAATTGCTGATATCTCTCTGATTATTGAATTTACAGATTAACAATCAACTGTTTGGACATCATATATGCTCAATATTATATATGTTGAATATTCTCTTGACCTTGAATTTAACCAGTGACCTGGCTAGCATCTAAAATATTAAACATATAATGTCCGGTAACCTATTTTTTTCCCTTGGCCAAATTTTTTCAACATTGAGGCCATGAGGTTCGAAAGTGCCTAGAGTATCCATCCAACAACATTCCCTTTCAAGTCGCCATTGTTTGTTGAAAACGTCATCACCAAGATCGGACACCTGTTTAATTGGTAAAAGAGAAAAACATTCGATGGTAAATTAAGTTTTGCTGTGAAATTTAGATAGATGACTGTATAATGCATTTTCCTCATTGCAGCATTTTTTTTCCTGAATTTGAGTCATTTACCAGTTTCACATACATATTGTTTTTCGCAAAGCTTACAAGTGTATAGATTCATTATATGAATCTATTTTGTTCAAAAACTGATCCCGAGAAATTTTGACAATTTGGAACTAAATGACATGTCTGACATTTTCTAGTATTACAAGGTTTCGAGCCAGATGAGCTGGAAGTGTGCAATTGAAAATTAGTACCTAGTCTTTCCTCACTGTTTAAAATTCTCATTGTTACATGTTTGGCAAGCTGAGTCAGCGTCATCTGGGTATGTGCAAATTTGGAAAAATCGAAAAACTTGGGACTTATAAGTGTGTTTTGAACGTCTATTTCAAACATGTACGATGATAATATGAGCTTTATTTGGCATGAGATATAATCCTTAATAAATTTCCAGAATTGGTTGCCAAGGCAACTATTCCCGAGATATGACCCATAGCAACCATGGTTGCTAGTTGCCCAACGCCCTGAATATTGAATTAGGTATCGTATAAAACCGACGAATGTTTGGACAAGAGACTTTTTAAAGGTCATTTCGCATACCAGTCCCTAGTTAAGCCTTAAGTATGGTTGGCATGGTGACGAAACAAATCTTATGGGTGTGGTATATTTTTTTCATCAGGTTTTTAATCGCATTATTTAGAAATACTTTTTACGGATCATTCATAAAAGGGCTTTAAAAGTAGCTAATTAGAGTATCTTACTCGTATGACGTCACGAATACTCATTATAATAGCTAATCATAAGCTTCATAATTCAAGTACAAACATTTTAAAAACTTGACACAAAATTGAATACGGTTAAAGATATTAAGGTTCTGTAAAAGGCAGCATATTACCTTTTGCATTTTCTATCCCACAAATCATAACTTGAAATTCATTTTGACTTGAGTTAGACTTAAGAGTGCTAGTGAAGTGCAAATATGACGTGAACTTACATTAATGATCTCACTGATATGAGCTGAATGATCTTTAAATTACATGTAAATATCGCAATCCGTTCAAAAGTAACAGCACCTTGAATACTGAAATCGGCAAAGTTGATACTTCAAAGTCATTCAGATAATTAGTATGCAAATGAAATATTCATGACGTCATCAGGGGAATCTTTGACCTCATTTTCAAGGTCAGAGGACCAAATGGCTAATATCTCACTCATTATCGATTTTACAGCTTAGGAATCAATTGTGGACATATAGGAAATGATATATGGAGGTGCTGATGGGAATGCACTTTGTAACAGCCTCACCAACAAAGACATGCGGTTATCAGTTCTCAAGAGTCATCCGGAGATGCTTACGCAAGCATTAGCATTTGCGACGGAATATGAGAGCATCACGAAAACCGACAGCAGCAGAACGGCATCGGGTGAGGCAGCTGAGTGCAGAGCCGGAATGGAGTCAGCCATTGGGAGAGCTTTGAAAACAGGCTGAGCAGATGCAGCAGCAGTTGATCGACCTGATGGCCCAGGTCAAGGAGGCAGGTAATTTGCAGAGGGAGCAGCGCATACCAAGAGCAGACTTGGAATGCTTCAATTGCGGTAAAAAGGGCCACTTCGCCTTGGATTGCAGACTTCCGAGGAAGCAGCAGCAAAAACTATCTTAGGGCCCGGTCCCGGGGAGAGGTTGGCATGTGTGTGACAGGAAGAATTTACGGAGAACCAGTAACGCTGATAGTTGATACCGGCAGCACCGTCACCATGCTTAATCATCGAACCTGGGAGCAGATCCGAAGGCCGGCGCCAGGCTATGAAGCTGAAACGGTCTCCAGTTGGTCTCTCCATGGTGGACGGCAGCAGTATCCGGACCTATGGTCGGAAAGAACTACCTCTTACCATCAGTGGGGCAGCGGAAAACCTGGTGTTTGAGATAGCAGACTGTGAAGATGAGGGAATACTTGGAATGGATTTTATCCGTTCTCGAGTGTCTGGAATCAACTTCGACCAGATGACTATGCAGATGAGCAGTCAGGAGGTGTTTCTCACCATGTTTGAGCAGTCGAGAGAGCAGTTCCCGATCGAGGTTGTTGCTGATTATCAGATTCCAGCGGAGACCAAGCAGCTGATTATGGGGCAGGCAGATGGTGTCTGTAATGTGAAAGGAGTCCTGGAAATGACTGAAGAACCAATGAAGAGCAGACCATGGCTGATCGGGAGAAACTTGTCCCGCATAAAACAAGGCACAGTTCCTGTCCAAGTCATCAGTGTGCTAGTTGAGCCAGTGACCATCAAGCGATAAGCGCAGTTGGCAACAATGACTATCCTGGCAGCAGGTTGCAATGTTGTCCCGATGTCAGAACAGAGCAGGAAAGTGCAGATTGCTCCGGAAACACTTGCTGGGCAGAACTGGAATGGTTATGATAAGCTGAGGCAGTTAGCTGAGCATACTCAAGAGGCAGTTCCTAGTCACTACTGTGAGAGGGTGACAGATCTCCTGTTCCGGAACATGCAGACTTTCAGCAACAATACTGGAGAGCTGGGGCAGACTCAAGTGGTGCAGCACAAGATCAACATGGGTAGTCACCGGTCGATCAAGCAGCCGACCAGACGGATTCCTCCGGATAAAAGGGAGCTGGTGAGCAGCATAATCCAAGGACAGGAAGGACAAGGATGTCATCGAGGATAGCAGTAGCCCTTGGGCTTCTCCGATTGTGCTGGTCAAGAAGAAAGACGGAACCACCCCGATTTGTGTGGACTATCGTAGACTGAATGCAGTTACGGAGAAGGACGCCTACCCGCTGCCGAGAATCGATGACACCATTGCAGCTTGTGCGGAGGCCAGGTGGTTTTCCACTCTTGACCTGACCAGTGGATACTGGCAAGTCGGAATGGATGAAGACGCCAAAAAGAAGTCAGCATTCTGCGTACCCGGTGGCTTGAACCAATTCAAGATCATGAGCTTTGGGTTGTGCAACGCTCCGGGCACTTTCGAGCGGTTAATGGAGAAGGTGCTGGGCAGACTCTCTTGGAAAACATGCCTGATTTACTTAGATGATGTCATTATTTATAGCAAGACCCTGGATGATCACAGCCTTGACATTCAGGAAGTTTTTGACAAGCTGAGGGAGGCGGATTTGAAGATCAAGCCATCCAAGTGCAGATTCTTCCAGACGGAAGTGTCTTTTCCCAGACACATTGTTGGAGGAGATGGAATCCGGACAGATCCAGCCGAAACGGAGGCAGTGCGGAAGTGGCGAACACCCACCAACCTGACTGAGCTGCGCAGTTTCCTTGGGCTGTGTCCGGCAGGGAAATGGAATGGCAGAAAAAGCTGTATGACTGACGGAAGGTCGACAGTCAGTTCCAGCTGGGAGACTGAGTGTGGATGGCAGTTAAAACTCGGAAGAAAAGAAAGGCACCCAAGTTGCAGAGGAAGTGGAGCAGACCAAAGCTGGTGCTGATCAGATTCACTGATGTAACCTACGAGATTGCAGAGAGTGAAACTCGACAGAAGATAGTTCACTCTGACTCGCTGAAACTTATCTTGGTGTCAAATATCAAAGATGGATGAAGCGAAGGATGGCTAGTTCCGAAATGTGGGCAGAGCAACCTAAGCAGAATAGCAGTCCGGAAACAGAGAAGTCAGTCTCCGAGTCGGACATGGGCTGGGAATAAAGCCACAGAAGACAGAGAAATGTGGAAAGGCAGTGGGAGCTGTAGGAGCAGGTAGCGGAGATAGCTGAGACCCTGGTAAAACGTTGAGTTCCGGCAGAGTGTGACCGCAAGAATGCAGAAGCAGAAAACAGAGCAGAATGCAGAAGCTGATTCCAGAACCAGAGATAGCAGACATACAGAGCGGAATGTGGTGCAGAGACCACATAGAAGACATCCTAGAGGTTCTGACTGGGTTGAGCTGGTTATCAACCAGTCAAGAGGGTCCAGAAGAACTTGGGTTAGTGGTCTAGTATCTCCAGAAAAGCAGCTACACTCTTATCGCATCAAGAAGTTCTGACGGAAAAGTTTTCCGTCTGATGACTAATAACAGGAGTTACCACTAGCAGAGACAACAAACCGGCTGCAGATCGACAGAAGCAGTGGAACATCATCCAGTTAGGAAGGCGCCTCCTTCTGGAAGGAATGTGTGCAGTTTCCAGAGTCGGCAAGCAGTTATACCAGTGAGCAGACATGCAGTTGACAGTGCAGTGCAGATGGCGAAAACGCCCAACTTGCAGTCAACAAATCCTGGCAGGCAGATTCTACTAGCTGAGACTCTTTTCAACACTCCTGATGGCTGAGACAACTCAAATTTGCAGTTAATTCACCAGGAAAAGCAGTTGAAGTGAGTCGGAAGATTTCGGAAATTGCTGGAAGAAGCCGGAGACGGACACCTCCCGGTTAAAGGTTGAGTTTTTGGCTAGTTTTTGGCTTGGTTGAGTGACGTAACTCCGGTAGCAGCCAATCAGATCGGAGCTTTCCAAACCACGTGACCAAATAGAGTATAAAAGAGCCCTGAAAATGAGCTCCGGCGTCAGTTGGAGAGAAGCCTTTGAACAGTGCACATCGGTGTTAAAGTTTGACGGAATTGAACCAACTTCAAAGTTTTCCAGCAAGCGACCATCAGATTTTGAAGAACTCGTTTAAAGGAGGACTTCCTATCAATGTGTATTGGCTTCGACCAATGATTTTATGGTTAAAATTTCCATATAGCAAATATATCTCAATGCATTTGAATGGAGAAGACTCGTTCACATATGAAATATGTATATATTTGTTCAGTACAAACAGATCGTACGGAAGATATAACATCAAAAACACCGAAAATCTGCAAGTTTTTTCCACTCGGCAGTGCATGGCTGACAGAAACGTCATACATGACGTAAATTTCTGTGACATCATTGTTTTGATAGAAGCCTCGACAGGCGGCTCATTTGACTGGAACCAAAGATGCTGGAATTGCTCCGTTGCCCGAAAAATGCTGGAATTACTCCGAATCATCAAAACAATGACGTCATCGTTTGCTACTCATTCATTCTCCCTAGCTGGAGGGTGTGGCCGGCTAGTTTAGTTTCTTTCAATTTTACATTTGATAGTAGTTTTAAAAAAAATATCCCAATCCGAGGACTGGGACTTTGAACTCTTGGTTGACCAGTGTTCTGCGCCAAAGTGTGTCGGCCCTGAGGATTGGGAAACAGAGATCCGGGTACATGAGTACCAGCCACCATCTCCTCCGGTGCCTCTCAATGACTCGGACACGTGAAATGAGGCGTCCGAATATTGGATGGCAGAGGAACTGTAGAGTTCTCTGGATAGCGGTTGCTGGATAGCAGTTGGCGGATAGCAGTTGGCGGATATCAGTTTCCAGACTTTGTGTTCCCCGTATAGCAGTTTGGACAGTTGCTGAACTATTGGATAAACAGACGGAAAAAGGAACATAGGCAGTCGTCCCTAGGGGGCATAGCAGTTTGCTGAGCAGCCAATCAGGATGCAGAGACTTGAGTGACAGTCCAGCCTTATAAAAGGCCTGTCCGGGACTCCACCAAAAACAGAATGCAGTTTGCTGTTGAAGAGTCAACACAGACCCGGAACAGAGAATAATCATGCTGAAAATAAAGACCACAGCTCACAAGTCTCGCTTGCACAAGTGTGATGATTGCAGTCTGGAGTTCAAGAACAAACATACGCTGCTTCGCCATGTAACCGAGCAGCATACGAGCAAGGTTACCATCTACACCTGTCCATAGTGCAACCAGTGGAGCAGACGGAAGGAGGGAATCCAGAAACATTTGCTGGCGTGTCACGGAGTTCGCGCAAGTCCGGAGCATCACAGGATCAGCAGAGAAGAATTCGACGACAAGACGTTGCGGCCCAAACCAACCCAAGCAGAAAAAGACCCCTCCCGCCAAGAAGTACTCCCAGCTGTCAGACACAGAGTTGGAGTCAGGAGGCTCTGTCTCTTCCCAGACCCTTTATCGTTCTGGAACTCAGTCGGTTGCCTCGTTGGCAGCTGATGTGACCTCCTCTGAGACCGACGGCAGTGAGGAAGAGGAGGTGGAACTGAAAATACTAGCAGACGAAGACATGGAGGAATTTGATGATCTGGATCCAGCGTCGCCTCCAGTAACTAGGAATTCCTCGCGGAATTCCTCACGATGGACCAGTCCCGATTTCACCTGCAGAGCTGGTGCAAACCATGATCGGAGCCGGAGACAAAGCCGGAGAGTCGCTCCCCTGAACGAAAGGATCGTCATCATCGGAGAGAACACAGAGCTGAGAGTCCTGATCACACTAAGGATCGTGGCGGTGACCGGAGCCGATCGGAGAAGCAACAAACACCACTCAAATCCTCCGGCAGAGACAGCAAAACCGAGAGCAAAGGGATATATGACCACAAGTTCCGTTTGCGGTCAGGGGAATCCGGCAAGGCTGTCCCGGAAGTCCAGTTGGCTGACATTGCAGATTTACAGAGCAGATATGGAGAAATTAGTTTCCGGAATCCGGCATCAAAGATCAGTAACAGTGGCAGAGCTGATGGCAGAACTGAAAGCAGAGCTGAAGGCAGAGCTGAAGGCAGAACTGGTAGCAGAGCTGGTAGCGGAGCATAATCCAGGACTGGGAGCAGGGCGGACTCTGAGACCGAAACCAGAAATGTTCCGGAACACACTATGCCGGTAACTATTCAGGTGATTGCAGGAGCCAAGACAAGAACTTCCGTTCGTGAAAGCAGTGCGGAGGCTTCCGCGCAAGCCACAGCCATTTTTGGAATCCTCTCTACGGTTGAGACACGTCCACAAAAACGTAGCAAAACGGTGGGTAGAAGTCAGTCGAGGGGTCCAGCACAGAACCTTCCGTACACATTCTACCCGTCTGGCGGTCCTTCAACTCAGCCATGTCCATCCAGGAGGAAGGAGCTCATCCGTCTTCGTGCCTGCAGTCCCTTAGCTCACCAGATACTATGCTGTACGTTGGGGCCCAGAACAGTGGGGTCCCGCCGAGATGAGAGATTCCGGCATCTACGTAGAGATTATGGAGCAACGAGAGACTTGGTTCGGTCTCGTCCCGACTCATCAAATCATCCGAGTCCATGACTGGTCCGGATTGATTCTACATACCTCCCCAATGGGGCCTTCATGATCCAGACCTCCTCCTGGTTGACGCCCGCGGAACCAGCTACGTTCAACCTTCGGTTCCACAAACACTTCCACTTCGACCACCGTCGGGGGATAGCTTGCGCCGTGATTCCATGGGACAGTAACAGTCGTTGCAAGTCGTTGCAAGAAGAAGATAGAAGAACCATTCCCCAGTGATACTAGTCTAGTTAAGAGTTACAAGGGGCACGGATCAAGCAAGATGTCGGGTACAGTGACCGAAATTTAGTTAAGAGATACCGGTACCCGGATCCCCAATACAGTTGTGTGTGTTACACGGACATTTTAAAAGTAAAAAAATGTTATATTATGTGTTAATTATCCGGTTGCTCGGGACGAGCAAGGTTTGAAGAAAGGGGAGTGTAATGAATTTGGTGTGTTCCCAAGTTTCCCGAAGGTATTCCGTTCAGGAATTCATATGGTATACGGTTTAAAGAGTATTACTGAACTGTACAGGTGTTATTTTAATGATAAAATTTATATACGTTTATACGTTTAACGGAGAAGGGCGGAGATGGAGGCGACAGAGCGGTTGCAGAGACGGAAGCGGTGGAATAGTTGAGGAGACGGAAGCGAAACGCGGCTGAGTTCTACGTTTCAGGAGCAGTTGCGAAGACGGAAGCATCACGTGGTTGAGTTCTACGTTTCAGGAGTAGTGATGGAGACAGAAGCAGCACGTGGCTGAGTTCTATGTTTCAGGAGCAGTGACGAAGACGGAAACAGCACGTGGCTGAGTTCTACGTTCAGAAGCAGTTGCAGAGACGGAAACGGAACGCGGCTGAGTTCTTCATTCCAGGTGCAGTTGCGAAAGTGCAGACAATGACGGTTGGAGGTTCGTTTCAGACCACGCTACCAACCCTTAGAGATCTCTGACCATTTCAACCGAGTAGCAGTAGCTGATAATCTTCCATCAGTTCCGGCTGACCCCAGATCCGTTACAATATCCTATGATAGCCCGATGTCGTACATGCACCCACACATATAGGCCTATGTGTGTGATCGCGGCAAGAGTTTGGATGTTAATGCTATTCTTGTTTTACCCGCTTTGTGTTCGAAGCACGTGCGCTGCTTAGCAATGCACTGTAAATCCTCGCTCCACTATATATATTCCACTATACAATGGTCTTACGTCATCGCTTGTCTGGCAGTATAAATACCAGCCCGTCTTGCTTACTTGGAGTTGTCTCAGAGCTGTCAAGGTGAGAGGGCTCGGACATGAGCTTCACGTTTCCTATGACCAGCTATTGGGGGCTCGCGATGACCCCGGGGGCATTTTCCTATAGGGGGCCCATAGGGAGATTACGTCGGTCCGAGGGGTGTACGCCCTATGGACTAGTGGCCTCTCAACCTGGGATGGTGCAACTGGGCTCTGGCAGACCGTCGGGCTGTCCGGAGTTCTAGCCCCGCGGCGGACCGTTGGTGAGCCAGCCAGATACAACTAACAACACGTGGTGTCCGTCCGTCAGGGCTTGCTCGGTGGATTGCTACCTGGTTAATGTCCTAAAGTAATTACCTACGCCCGCAATGACCCACGGTGAGTGGCTTATCCACGAGGATTCGGGATAGCGGGCGTCAAAGTTTACATATGTAATTACTAATACTTTTTGTAAGCAGATTTTTATTCCAATTGTATAATAAAAATAGATAGTATATTATACATACATATAAAGATTGTAGAAATATTCGAAGCATTATCCAGTCCGTCAAATTAAAACCCCAAGATTCAAAAAAGAAAGTCTGAGAACAATTACCTGCCGTCATTAGTATCTTGGCGCATGAGGAGTTCTTTATGAATCTCACTTCGTCGCCTGGATCTCACAATGTTGTCCAAGTTTGATGCATGCTGGGAAAGCCCACGCTGAGAAAGTCCTGCACGTGTACTTGACCGCGAAGCAGGGATGTCAATCCCAGAATCTGCTCGTCTACTGCGGGTATTTCTAGCATCTTGTCGAGAACGTCTATCGGCTCTACCAGTTACCTTTGGACGTACTGACGGATTTGGCAAAAGTGTATTGGTTATTGGCAAAGATTGCTGAGAGTGAATTGGCCTGACGGAAGACTGGGTACTACGACTGGTGGATGTCTGCGCTTTGACGGGTCTTTCTGCATGGTTTTCTGGACTGTTCTTACGAGGCAGACGGTTAGTAACCTGGGCAGGACGCCGTTGCAATGTTTGCGAATTTGTGGGTCCTTGTATTTTACGTCGTGTTCTGTAAAGTGAAGCTGGTAGAATTGATCCACTCGCTTGTTCTTGGTTTCCATCATTGGGATATCTATCATCACTTGACTGTCTCGAGCCCGGTGGTTGAATACTATTACCTGCAGTCGGATTTGTGTAGGGTCGACCATTATCCCCGAGCTGTGAAGTTGTGGTCTCTGATGCAAATGTTTGTCCAATGTTTTGTTGAATGTTAACTTGTCTAGCAGGTCGTCTCCTGGATGCAGTTGATGAGCTGACAGATATCACCACATCATCTCGTACTGTAGTCATCTCTGTCCGCCGGACACTTGCTTCCGGTTGATGTATGTCTCTAGGTTCACTTGAAGGAACCACACTGCTGCTTGTCAATGTTCTTGGATTCGGCAGTTCCCCGTTGGACGGATTTGTTGATGGGTTTTGTATATTACGTGGAGCAGCTACCACTCTCCTTGGATTGGTATCGGCAATCCTTGGAAGCTGAATGTTCTCCCCAGTAGACACATTGGCATCTGTGCTTGCACCAACAATCTGCACGTCGACTACAGGTGATGTCACTAGGTCTGATCTTGCATGGCCAGACAAAGTATTAGTCGACTCAGTTCTTCTACCTAATAACACGGAAGTATGAGCTGCAATGGTATTATTCTGGGAAACTGGAATCGCAGCTCTACTATAGTCACTGATTACAGACAATACTTCACGATTTGTATTGCGATTCGTCAAAGGTATTTCAGTGTTGGTTTGATTGCTTGCATTCTCTGAGCTGGAAAGAGACAACGGAACAGGAATATCATCCATGTCTTCCGGTAAAGTTGTGGATGATGACAGACTACTCGCGTTTCCAAAGTCATTAGTGGCATCAGCATCAAGTTGTTCATTCGCTCGCGTCATTGTTGACAATGATGTCGTTTCTGACAATCTGCCTCTAGTAGCACCGATATCATCACTCGCACTAGTTGTGTTGAGATTGTTAGATATGACCATATCATTGAGCGGTGCACTGAACAAGTTTGACAGAATCAGGCCAACCTCATTCAGCTGTTCATTAAGCGCCAACACCTCATCGATTCTCTGAACCCTAATGTCCGAGTTGCTGGACTGTCGAAAGCTGGTGAACGCCTGCTGACGGAGTTGCATCTCCAATTGAAGCAATAACATCATCTGGTTGATCATCATACGACCCTACAAATGAATAAATCATTTCAATATGCGCAGAGGATGTACACATATAATTATCATACTATGGTAATTACATGACAGATATAGCTCATGTTTCAAACATGCATCAAACATGCAACGGGAATCATACCACACAGAGAACAACCTTTCAAAGTGAATCATACCACACAGAGAGTTACAGCCTTTCAAGGTGATTCATACCACACAGAGAACAGCCTTTCAAAGTGAATCATACCACACAGAGAACAGCCTTCCTATGTGAATCATACCACACAGAGAACAGCTTTCAAAGTGAATCATACCACACAGAGAGTTACAGCCTTTCAAAGTGAATGATACTACACAGAGAACAGCCTTTCAAAGTGAATCTTACCACACAGAGAACAGCCTCTCGAAGTGAAGCTTACACAGTTATACGAGGATTGTGCAATAATTATTTGCACAATTTCACTTTCCGATACATAGTTGATGTATTGCCGCTAAATAATCCCAAGTTTGGTGATAATTTGGATGTCATATATCCTAAAGAACTTGAAATTAAGGATACTACAGACTCCGCTAATTTTTCCAACTATCTAGACCTGAGGTTGGAGATTGATAATGATTCTAACCTGTCAACTAGATTATTTGACAAACGTGATGATTTCCATTTTTCCATCGTCAATTTCCCTTTTCTAAGCAGCAACATTCCTATGTCACCGGCATATGGTGTGTTTGTTTCTCAACTTATACGCTATTCCAGAGCTAGTTGCAAATATGAGGACTTTGTCTATCGAAGTGCCCAGCTAGTATCTAAACTGCTGCGACAAGGATATGTTTTACCAAGACTTATAGCTGCGTTTAAGAAATTATATGGACGTCATCATGATCTGGTTGATAAATACAGCAAATCCTATCTGCCATGCAACTAGATTTATTTTCATGTTAATTTTGGGGAATTCATGACGGGTGCCACTAGTGGGGCAGGAAATGCTCACTCTTTCTGGAACACCTGATTTCACCTCCTAATGGCCATTTTTGAGGGTTCATGAGTTTCCCTGTCATTTTTGTTTTCTCTCACTTCGTATGCCTGATATGACTTTTGTCCCCGGATTATGAGATTGGATAACGGACCCTATTTTGTTTGCTCGGAATACTTAATACTGGGTATTGATTCCACGTCTATTGCAGAGTAATTATCTCATTTTTTGTACTACGAATGTAAGGTCGACTCCATCCATAGGTCTTGAATTCTAACCCACCAAGATGACTCAGCAAACTACGGCAGCGTATTTAGGACATGGCGAAGTGTTATTTTATTTCGTACGTACAACAAAATAATCTGTACGTACGAACTACTATTTCGTACGTACAGATAATTATTTCGTATGTACGAATTACTATTTCGTAAGTACGATTTACTAATTTGTACATACGAAATACCAATTCGTACGTACGGATAAGCGATTCGTACATACAAACCACTCCTTCTTTACATTAACATAGGGTGTGAGAAAGAAATGTGTGAATATGGATTTAGCCGTCCCACCATGAGCAATTCAAATTTGTATGATATAGCAAGCAATACATGCGAGTGCCAAATACTAGTAAGTACGTACAAATATGAATCTGTATGTACAAATTAATTCGTACATATGATTTATTGATCTGTACATACGAAATAAAAAAATATTTTTCCCATGTCCTAAATACGCTGCCGTAGTAAGCAGAGGTACCAAGCCGGAGATACTACTCGCACGGCTGGAACTTTATATCATCAAGAGAAAGCCGATTCACATTATAAAAAATTAGCCCAAGGGCGAAGATAGGTTACCGGACAATATATAATAGCTATTTTGTTCCGTGGCCTTGAAAATAAGGTCACTGG
This sequence comes from Terebella lapidaria, assembly GCA_949152475.1. Classification (NCBI taxonomy): domain Eukaryota; kingdom Metazoa; phylum Annelida; class Polychaeta; order Terebellida; family Terebellidae; genus Terebella; species Terebella lapidaria. The sequence goes on along the minus strand of OX424556.1, from coordinate 51,261,769 downwards.
TCAAATTCAAAGTCACGAGAGTATTCCGCATACCAGTGTATGATTTCCTATAAATTCCTATTCCTCACAATTGATTACTAAGCTGTAAAGTCGATAATAAGCGAGATATTAGCCATTTTGTGCTCTGACCTTGAAAATCAGAACATGGTCAAATTCAAGGTCATGACAATATTCAGAATATAACAATTCCTAAAGGTTCATATTTGATTCCTAAGCTGTAAAGTCGATAGTAAGCGAGATATTAGCCATTTTGTGCTCTTGGCCTTGAAAATGATGTCAAAGATCAAATTCAAGGTCACGACAAAATTCAGCATATATCATTTCCTATATGTCCACGATTGATCCTTAAGCTGTAAAGTCGATAATAAGCGACATATTAGCCATTTTGTCATGTGACCTAGAAACTGAGGTAAAAAGTCAAATTCAAGGTCATGACAATATTTGGCATATATCATTTCCTACATGTCAACAATTGATTCTCAAGTTGTAAAGTTGACAATACATGAAATATTAGCCATTTTGTGCTCTGACCTTGAGAATAAGGTCGAAGGTCAAATTCAAGGTCACAAGAATATTCGGCATATGTCATTCCCTATATGTGCACAATTGATTCCTAACCTGTAAAGTCGATAATAAGTGAGATATCAGCCATTTTGTGCCTGACCTTGAAAATGAGGTCAAAGGTCAATCAAGGTCATCAAAATATTCAGCATTCATCATTTCCTATACGTCCACAATTTAGTCCCATGGTGTAAAGTGGATAAGCGAGATATTTGCCATTTTCTCCTTTGACCTTGAAAATGAGGTCAAAAGTCAAATTCAAGGTCATCAGAATATTTGGACTATATCATTTCCTATAATGTTCACAATTGATTCCTGAGCTGTAAAGTTGATAATCAGCAAGCTATTACTAGTAGCCATTTTGTGCTCTGACCTTGAAAATTAGGTTAAAGGTCAAATTCAAGGTCACGAGAATATTCAGCATATATCACTGTCCACAATTGATTCCTAAGCTGTAAAGTCGATATTAAGTGAGATATTAGCCATTTTTGTGCTTTGACCTCGAAAATTAGGTCAAAGGTCAAATTCAAGGTCATCAAAATATTTGGACTATATCATTTCCTATATGTGCACAATTGATTCCTAAGCTGTAAAGTCGATAATAAGCGACATATTAGCCATTTTGTGCTTAGACCTTGAAAATGAGTTCAAAGCTCAAATTCAAAGTCATCAAAATATTCGGACTATATCATTCCCTATATGTGCACAATTGATTCCTAAGCTGTAAAGTCGACAATAAGCGAGATATTAGCCATTTTGTGCTCTGACCTTGAAAATCAGATCGAAGGTCAAATTCAAGGTCATGACAATATTCGGAATATAACATTTCCTATAGGTTCACAATTGATTCCTAAACTGTAAAGTCGATAATAAGCGAGATATTAGCCATTTTGTGCTATTGACCTTGAAAATGAGGTCAGAGGTGAAATTCAAGGTCACGAGAATATTCAGCATATATCATTTCCTATATGTTCACAATTGATTCCTAGTCTCTAATCTCAATAATAGGTGAGATATTAGGCATAATGTGTCCCATTATAAAGCATAAGAGAATTTAACATGGGAAAGTCCCATTTGGGACTCGTCAAAAAATGAAAATGGCCGCCACATGCAGACCGGCGATTCAGGGGCAACGAAAGTTATACACATCACAGGGGTATATGAGGGGAATCTTTTGAAATAAAAATCTCAAAACTGTCTGAACAGTTTCTGAGAAAATGGCCGCCAAAGTCAGAAATTGGTCGTTTTTCGTCGAAAATGGCCGCCATTTTGAAGAAAACACAAAAATAAAAAAAATAAAAAATACCCCCTTTTTGAATTATTTTTAAGCATTTTTGTGCAAAATTTCAAAAAGATTCACTCGTAAACTTTAAAGCTAAAAATGTGGACGGACGACGCCGACGCCGACGACGGACGCAACGCCATGCCAATAGGTTATCGGACCATAGGTCCGGTAAACTAAAAATTGTGTTTCGGTGCCAACCACGTTACTGAACACTGACTGGCAATGATTGACGAACTGTGGTACAGATTCCAATTTAAATCAAAGATTGTGAAACATCACTACAATATTTTCTTTAATGTCTCCAAATATTGTAGTAAAACAATTACTAAAATACTTGCTTAATGTCTTCAAACATACCCACTGAGGAATGACAACAATATACATGAAAACAATGCCCAAGCATGTAGTATCCGAGCAAACAAAACCGAGTCCATTATCCAATCTCAAAGTCCGGTGTCAGGCAAAATCGAGAAAATTTTATGGACCTTCATGATCCCCCATAGGTGGCCATGAATGGGTGAAATCAGGTGTTCTGAAAAGAGTGAGCATTTCCTGCCCCACATGTGGCGTCATGAATTCCAAAACATTAACATACAAACAGGTCTTGTTGCATACTTGTGACAGATTTTGTGTACTTATCAACCAGAATGTGATGACGTCCATAAATTTTCTTGAAAGCAGCTATTAGTCTTGGTAAAACATATCCTTGTCGCAGCAGCATAGAGGCTAGCTGGGAACTTCGGTGAACGAAGTCCTCATATCTGCAACTAGCTCTTGAAAAGCGTGAGTTGTGAGAAAAACATGCCATATGCTGGCGACATAGGAATATTAGAAAAGGGAAATTGACTATGGAAAATTGAAACCATCACTTTTGTCATACAATCTAGTTCACAGAATAGAATCTTCATCAATCTATAACATTAGATCTAAATAGTTGGAAAAGGAATGACAGCAAGGTTCAAATGTTCTCTAAACATACCCACTGAGGAATGACGGCAAGATTCAAATGTTCTCCAAACATACCCCCTGAGGAATGACGGCAAGGTCCAAATGTTCTCCAAACATACCCACTGAGGTAGGACGCAAAGTTCAGATGTTCTCCAACATACCCACTGAGGAATGACAGCAAGGTTCAAATGTTCTCCAAACATACCCACTGTGGAAGGACGGCAAGGTTCAAATGTTCTCGAAACATACCCACTGAGGAATGACGGCAAGGTTCAAATGTTCTCCAACATACCCACTGAGGAATGACGGCAAGGTTCAAATGTTCTCCAAACATACCCACCGAGGAATGACGGCAAGGTTCGAATGTTCTCCAACATACCCACTGAGGAATGACGGCAAGGTTCGAATGTTCTCCAAACATGCCCATTGAGGAAGGACGGCAAGGTTCAAATGTTCTCCAAACATACCCACTGAGGAATGACGGCAAGGTTCAAATGTTCTCCAAACATACCCACCGAGGAATGACGTCAAGGTTCAAATGTTCTCCAAACATGCCCACTGAGGAAGGACGGCAAGGTTCAAATGTTCTCGAAACATACCCACTGAGGAATGACAACAAGGTTCGAATGTTCTCCAACATACCCACTGAGGAATGACGGCAAGGTTCAAATGTTCTCCAAACATACCCACCGAGGAATGACGGCAAGGTTCAAATGTTCTCCAACATACCAACTGAGGAATGACGGCAAGGTTCGAATGTTCTCCAAACATGCCCACTGAGGAAGGACGGCAAGGTTCAAATGTTCTCCAAACATACCCACTCAAGAATGACGGCAAGGTTCAAATGTTCTCCAAACATACCCACTGAGGAATGACGGCAAGATGCAAATGTTCTCCAAACATACCCACAGAGGAATGACGGCAAGATGCAAATGTTCTCCAAACATACCCACCGAGGAATGACGGCAAGATGCAAATGTTCTCCAAACATACCCACTGAGGAATGACGGCAAGGTTCAAATGTTCTCCAAACATGCTAACTGAGGAATAACAGCGAGGTTCGTATGTTTTCTAAACATACCCAAAAAGCAATGACAGCAAGGTTCGAATGTTCTCTAAACACACCCACCGAGGAATGACAGCAAGGCTCAAATGTTCTCTAAACATACCCACTGAGGAATGACGGCAAGGTCCAAATGTTCTCCAAACATACCCACTGAGGAATGACGGCAAGGTTCAAATGTTCTCCACACATACCCACTGAGGAAGGACGGCAAGTTTCAAATGTTCTCCAAACATTCCCACTGAGGAATGACTTCAAAGTTCAAATGTTCTCCAAACATACCCACTGAGGTAGGACGGCAAGGTTAAAATGTTCTCCAAACATACCCACTGAGGAATAACAGCAAGGTTCAAATGTTCTCCATACATACCAACTGAGGAATGACAGCAAGGTTAAAATGTTCTCTGAACATATCCACCAAGGAATGACAGCAAGGTTCAAATGTTCTCTAAACATATCCACCAAGGAATGACAGCAAGGTTCAAATGTTCTCTAAATATATCCACCAAGGAATGACAGCAAGGTTCAAATGTTCTCTAAACATATCCACCAAGGAATGACAGCAAGGTTCAAATGTTCTCCAAACATACCAACTGAGGAATGACAGCAAGATTAAAATGTTCTCTGAACACACCCACCAAGGAATGACGGAAAGGTTCAAATGTTCTCTAAACATATCCACCAAGGAATGACAGCAAGGTTCAAATGTTCTCTAAACATACCCATTGAGGAATGACAGCAAGGTTCAATGGTTCTCGAAACATATCCAGCAAAAAATGACAGCAAGGTTCAAATGTTCTCCAAACATACCAACTGAGGAATGACAGCGAGGTTAAAATGTTCTCTGAACACACCCACCAAGGAATGACAGGAAGGTTCAAATGTTCTCTAAACATATCCACCAAGGAACGACAGCAAGGTTCAAATGTTCTCTAAACATATCCACCAAGGAATGACAGCAAGGTTCAAATGTTCTCTAAACATACCCATTGAGGAATTGCAGCAAGGTTCAAATGTTCTCTAAACATATCCACCAAGGAATGACAGCAAGGTTCAAATGTTCTCCAAACATACCCACCAAGGAATGACGGCAGATTCAAATGTTCTCCAAAAACACCCACTGAAGAATGACGGCAGGGTTCAAATGTTCTCCAAACATACCAACTGAGGAATGACAGCAAGGTTAAAATGTTCTCTGAACACACCCACCAAGGAATGACAGAAAGGTTCAAAATTTCTCTAAACATATCCACCAAGGAATGACAGCAAGGTTCAAATGTTCTCTAAACATACCCATTGAGGAATGACAGCAAGGTTCAAATGTTCTCCAAACATACCCATTGAGGAATGACAGCAAGGTTCAAATGTTCTCTAAACATACCCACTGAGGAATGACAGCAAGGTTCAAATGTTCTCTAAACATATCCACCAAGGAATGACAGCAAGGTTCAAATGTTCTCCAAACATACCCACTGAGGAATGACAACAAGGTTCAAATGTTCTCTAAACATAACCACTGAGGAATGACAGCAAGGTTCAAATGTTCTCTAAACATACCCACTGAGGAATGACAGCAAGGTTCAAATGTTCTCTAAACATATTCACCAAGGAATGACAACAAGGTTCAAATGTTCTCTAAACATACCCACTGAGGAATGACGGCAAGGTTCAAATGTTCTCTAAACATACCAATTGAGGAATGACAGCAAGGTTCAAATGTTCTCCAAACATACCCACTGAGGAATGACGGCAAGGTTCAAATGTTCTCCAAACATACCCACTGAGGAATGACGGCAAGTTTCAAATGTTCTCTAAACATACCCACTGAGGAATGACAGCAAGGTTCAAATGTTCTCCAAACATACCCACTGAGGAATGACGGCAAGGTTCAAATGTTCTCTAAACATGCCCACTGAGTGATGACAGCAAGGTACAAATGTTCTCCAAATATACCCACTGAGGATTGTCAGCAAGGTTCAAATGTCCTGCAAACATACCCACTGAGGAATGACGGCAAGGTTCAAATGTTCTCTAAACATGCCCACTGAGGATAGTCAGCAAGGTTCAAATGTTCTCCAAACATACCCACTGAGGAATGACGGCAAGGTTCAAATGTCCTGCAAACATACCCACTGAGGATTGTCAGCAAGGTTCAAATGTCCTGCAAACATACTCACTGAGGAATGACGCAAGGTTCAAATGTTCTGCAAACATACCCACTGAGGATGGTCAGCAAGGTTCAAATGTTCTCCAAACATACCCACTGAGGAATGACGGCAAGGTTCAAATGTTCTCTAAACATACCCACTGAGGAATGACGGCAAGGTTCAAATGTTCTCTAGACATACCTACTGAGGAATGACAGCAAGGTTCAAATGTTCTCCAAACATACCCACTGAGGAATGATGGCAAGGTTCAAATGTTCTCCAAACATACCCAACGAGAAATGACGACAAGGTTCAAATGTTCTCCAAACATACCCACTGAGGAATGACGGCGAGGTTCAAATGTTCTGTAAGCACTGAGGAATGACGGCAAGGTTCAAATGTTCTCTAAATATAAACACTGATGAATGAAAGCAAGGTTCAAATGTTCCCTAAACATACCCACTGGGGAATGACGGCAAGGTTCAAATGTTCTCCAAACATACCTACTGAGGAATGACAGCAAGGTTCAAATGTTCTCCAAACATACCCACTGAGGAATGATGGCAAGGTTCAAATGTTCTCCAAACATACCCAACGAGGAATGACGACAAGGTTCAAATGTTCTCCAAACATACCCACTGAGGAGTGACGGCGAGGTTCAAATGTTCTGTAAGCACTGAGGAATGACGGCAAGGTTCAAATGTTCTCTAAATATAAACACTGATGAATGAAAGCAAGGTTCAAATGTTCCCTAAACATACCCACTGGGGAATGACGGCAAGGTTCAAATGTTCTCTAAACGTACGCACTGAGGAATGACAGCAAGGTTCAAATGTTCTCCAAAATACCCACTGAGGAAGGACGGCAAGGTTCAAATGTTCTCCAAACATACCCACTGAGGAATGACGGCAAGGTTCAAATGTTCTCCAGACGTACCCGACGAGGAATGACGACAAGGTTCAAATGTTCTGCAAACATACCCACTGAGGAATGACGGCGAGGTTCAAAAATTCTCTAAACATACCCACTGAGGAATGACAGAAAGGTTCAAATGTTCTCCAAACATAAACACTGAAAAATTATGGCAAGGTTCAAATGTTTTCCAAACATAAACACTGAGGAATAGTAGCAAGGCTCAAATGTTCTCAAAACACACCCACTGAGGAATGACGGCAAGGTTCAAATGTTCTTCAAACATGAACTCTGAGGAATGACGGCGATGTTCAAATGTTCTCTAAACATACGCACTGAGGAATAATGTCAAGGTTCAAATGTTCTCCAAATATACCCACTGAAGAATGACTGCAAGGTTCAAATTTCTCCAAACGTACCCGACGAGGAATGACGGCAAGGTTCAAATGTTCTCCAAATATAAACACTGAAGAATGATGGCAAGGTTCAAATGTTTCCCAAACATAAACACTGAGGAATGTTAGAAAGGTTCAAATTTCTCCAAACATACCCACTGAGGAATGACGGCAAAGCTCAAATGTTCTCCAAACGTACCCACTGAGATATGATGGCAAGGTTTTAATGTTCTGCAAACATACCCACTGAGGAATGACGGCAAGGTTCAAATGTTCTCCAAACATACCCACTGAGGAATGACAGCAAGGTTCAAATGTTCTCCAAACATACCCACTGAGGAATGACAGCAAGGTTCAAATGTTCTCTAAGCATACCCACCAAGGAATCACGGCAGATTCAAATGTTCTCCAAAAACACCCACTGAGGAATGATGGCAGGGTTCAAATGTTCTCCAAACATACCCACGAAGGAATGACGGCAGATTCAAATGTTCTCCAAAAACACCCACTGAGGAATGACGGCAGGGTTCAAATGTTCTCAAACATACCCACCAAGGAATGACGGCAGATTCAAATGTTCTCCAAAAACACCCACTGGGGAATGACGGCAGGGTTCAAATGTTCTCCAAACATACCAACTGAGGAATGACAGCAAGGTTAAAATGTTCTCTGAACATATCCACCGAAGAGTGACAGCAAGGTTCAAATGTTCTCTAAACATATCCACCGAAGAGTGACAGCAAGGTTCAAATGTTCTCTAAACATACCCACTGAGGAATGACAGCAAGGTTCAAATGTTCTCCAAACATACCCACTGAGGAATGAAAGCAAGGCTCAATTGTTCTCTAAGCACTGAGGAATGACGGCAAGGTTCAAATGTTCTCTAAATATAAACACTGAGGAATGAAATCAATGTTCAAATGTTCCCTAAACATGCCCACTGGGGAATGACGGCAAGGTTCAAATGTTCTCTAAACATACCCACTGAGGAATGAAAACAAGGTTCAAATGTTCTCCGAACATACCCACTGAGGAATGACAGCAAGGTTCAAATGTTCTCTAAGCACTGAGGAATGACGACAAGGTTCAAATGTTCTCCAAACATAAACACTGAAGAATGATGGCAAGGTTCAAGTGTTTTCCAAACATAAGCACTGAGGAATGTTAGCAAGGTTCAAATTTCTCCAAACATACCCACTGAGGAATGACGGTGAGGTTCAAATGTTCTCTAAACATAAACACTGAAGAATCGCTGCAAGGTTCAAATGTTCTCTAAGCATATCTACTGAGGAATGACAGCAAGGTTTAATCGTTCTCCAAAATACCCACTGAGGAATGACGGCAACGTTCAAATGTTCTCTAAACATGCCCACTGAATAATGACAGCAAGGTTCAAATGTTCTCCAAAAATACCCACTGAGGAATAACGGCAAGGTTCAAATGTTCTGCAAATATACCCAACGAGGAATGACGGCAAGGTTCAAATGTTCTCTAAACATACGCACTGAGGAATGACGGCAAGGTTCAAATGTTCTCCAAACATACCCACTGAGGAAGGACGGCAAGGTTCAAATGTTCTCCAAACATACCCACTGAGGAATGACGGCAAGGTTCAAATGTTCTCCAAACGTACTCGACGAGGAATGACGACAAGGTTCAAATGTTCTGCAAACATACCCACTGAGGAATGACGGCGAGGTTCAAATGTTCTCCAAACATACCCACTGAGAAATGACAGCAAGGTTAAAAAAATTGTCTAAACATACCCACTGAGGAATGACAGCAAGGTTCAAATGTTCTCCTAATATAAACACTGAAAAATTATGGCAAGGTTCAAATGTTTTCCAAACATAAACACTGAGGAATGTTAGAAAGGTTCAAATGTTCTCAAAACATACCCACTGAGGAATAACGGTAAGGTTCAAATTGTTTATGACATGCTAAGAAGGTTTTCTGCCATGCTAAAAACGTTGATAATTCGCTTCAAAGGTTTTCTCCTATGCTAGAAAGTTTTGTGCCATGCTAAAACGTTTTACGCCGTGCTAAAAAGTTTATGCCGGCTAAGAACGTTATAGCGTTTGTGAGCAAAAAAAACCCAGACGGACTGGCCGCGTTTAAGTTGTTCAAAATCATATTGATCTTGGCCAGGGTGAGCCAATGGAATTACACGCAGTGCAGGCTTGAGGCAATAGACATTTTTACCTGTTGTAGTTGATTCCTGATCATGGACCCGCGTTCACCTCTGTTTCTCGCACTAATCGGACTCATAGCCATCGAAGGTAGGAGTAGCATCCTTGATCCAGGCGGTCTGCTTGGTCTGAGACTCTCCAGGTCCACATGGACATTACTAAACCTCTTCTTGCCATGACTGTGCATCAGGAAAATCTTCAGAGGAGACTTGAATGAGCAGTTATCTTCTGGACATTTGACGCGTTTTTCTTCAACTCTTCTGTTGACATCTCGGTTCTCTGAATAATGCTTTTGGTCGTTTCTGTAACATGAAATGATAATACTAGCAAGTTACTATATAAAATGTCCATATGATCACCAATAGGTTACATCCTGTTAGATTATAAATAAATTTTTTTTAACCAACTTCATTTACAGGCACATGCGCCTATAAATGAAGCTAGGCGCACCTTCACGTATAGGCGCATGCGCCTATATGCGGGGTAATACGGTATGTGTGTGTGTGTAGGTGTAGGTGTGTGTGTGTGTTTGTGTCGTTTCAAGTCATGGAACTAAAGAATCAACTTAATCTCTTTACGTGCATATATCTGTAATCGAACTATCGTTGGAAATGACAAAACCTATACTTGCGGTACCGTGTTGAGACGCACGATTCTAATACTTAACTAGACGCTTCCGGTCGCCTACGACCGCTTGGGTGTATCCCCCGTATCCCTATCATCTCTGTTGCCCCAAATATATCACTGTCAAGTGTGAAAAACTAGAGCAAGGGCTAAAAAAGATTACCAGAGAAATGTTAAATCTCAAGTCACAACTGTTTTCTTTTCCCCACCAAAATTGCTGCACTGATTTTCCGAGGTTATTGAAGGTCGAATTCAAAATCACCACTGAAATCTCTTGATATGAATTTCCGTTTCGACATGTTTGATAAAATAACTGAAAATACAGATAGATCAATCTTTTAACCTATTTATATTTCAACTCAGAGTTCTTACAAACTTGGTTCCAAGTTGAAATTCAAAGTAAAATTTGACCAAAAATGCATTTCAAGATGACGAAATTGGAGCCAGATCGAACTTCTCACCATAAGTTATATTTCGACTCATAATACATGTATGTGCCAAACATGGTTTCAAGTTGAAATTCAAAATAAAAGTTAATCAAAACTGCATTTCAAGATGACAAAATTGGAGCCAGATCAAACTTTTCGTCATAAGTTATATTTTAACTCATAATACCTGCCCAACTTGGTTTCGAGTTGAAATTCAAACTAAAAGTTGACCAAAACTGCATTTCAAGATGACGAAATTGGAGCCAAATCAAACTTTTCGCCATGAGTTATATTTCAACTCATAATATGTGCCAAACTTGGTATTAAGTTGAAATTCAATGTAAAAGTTGACCAAAACTGCATTTCAAGATGACGAAATTGGAGCCAGATCGAACTTTTCATCATAAGTTATATTTTAACTCATAATATGTGCCAAACATGGTTTCAAGTTGAAATTCAAACTAAAAATTGACCAAAACTGCATTTCAAGATGACGAAAATGGAGCCAGATCGAACTTTTCACCATAAGTTATATTTCGACCTTTAATATGTGCCAAACATGCTTTCAAGTTGAAATTCAAAGTAAAAGTTGACCAAAACTGCATTTCAAGATGAAGAAATTGGAGCCAGATCGAATTTTTCACCATAAGTTATATTTTAACTCATAATTTGTGCCAAACATGGTCTCAAGTTGAAATTCAAAGTAAAAGTTGATCAATGTTTTCATGAAAAGCTATTGTGATCAATAATAGACTTAACTAGCAAGAAATAATGTTAACTTATTTGGTCACAGCCATAAAATCTCTACTGGACAAAGCCTTCACCTTGTTGAGCCCAATAATAAATATTTCTTGTCTTAACTATTTTCATTGTGGTCAATAATAAACTTAACATGTAAAAATAATGTTAACATATTCGGTTACACCCAGAAATTACTACCGGACAAAACCTTAACCTTGTTGAGTTCAATAATAATTGTTTCTCATCTTAACTATTTTTATTGAGGTCAATAATAGACTTAACTAGCAAAAAAAAATGTTAACTTATTTGGTTACAGACATAAAATGTCTACTGGACAGAATCTTTACCTTGTTGAGCCCAATAATAAATATTTCTTGTCTTAACTATTTTTATTGTGGTCAATAATAGACTTAACTAGTAAAAATAATGTTAACTTATTCAGTACACCCATGAAATCTGTACTGGACATACTTTCACCTTGTTGAGCTTAATAATAAATATTTCTCCTCTTAACTATTTTTATTGTGGTCAATAATAGACTTAACTAGTGAAAATAATGTTAACTTATTCGGTTACACCAATGAAATTTGTACTGGACAAAACATTTACCTTGTTGAGGTTAATAATAAATATTTCATGTCTTAACTATTTTTATTGTGGTCAATAATAGACTTAGCTATTAAAAATAATATTAACTTATTCAGTTACACCCAAGAAATCTGTACTGGACAAAACCTTTACCTTGTTGAGCTTAATAATAAACGTTTCTCGTCTTAACTATTTTTATTGTGGACAATAATAGACTTAACTAGTAAAACTAATGTTAACTTATTCAGTAATATTGTCCTGTTTTCACTGAAAACATCAGTTCTCCATTCTGAACAAGAAACCAGTGTCATTACTTTCCATTGTACAGGCTATTGGAATGATCTCACATGTCAAAATGGATATTTCAAAATTCTGTAATAAGTTAGGCTGTTAACATAATAATATTTATATGATCATTCTAAAAAACGATTGGTTTCGTGTGACAGACCTTCCCAACAAAACTTCCAAATATTATCGAGATTCGTCAAAAATTGCCATCAGTAGAGCGTTCACAAGCCATGTGTATCAAACAGGCTGTTTTCAACGCAAAATGTGTCCCCAAACGACCAATTCAGTTTCCACGGCAACCAAAATCGATTGGTGTCGGGATCTTACCATAATATATGTGCCTGTAAAAAATAATGGTGATCGGGTGAGAATTGCGGCCTGTAGCGCGTTCACAAGCCATGTGTCTCAAACAGGCTGTTTTTAATGCAAAATGTGTCCCCAAACGACCAATTCAGTTGCCACGGCAACCAAAATCGATTGGTGTCGGGATCTTACCATTATATATGTGCCTGCAAAAAATAATGGTGATCGGGTGAGAATTGCGGCCTGTAGCGCGTTCACAAGAAAATCTCTGCGGACGCGGACGACGAAGCCAAATCCATAGTATCCGCCGAACTTTGTTCGGGGGATACAATAATACCGGCACCTGACCCAGGAGATTGGGCCGACAACACACATAGCCTATATGGTTAGTACTGCACACCGTTGATTTTTTTCTTCATTATTTGATTATCTTCACTGTTTGAACCAACCTGCAGAATGGGCACTTCTGGCTGTTTTCGCCATACGTCAAGCTCCAGGCGAACACACAAGTGTTACAGAACAGGTGCGAGTTGTCACACTGTCGACAGTCGTTCACTACCAGAAAGCTGTCAAAGTGCGAAAAATTGACAGATATTTCAAACAAAACTGGACATGTAGGTAAATTGCTATATGTACATCTGCTGTACACTATGGTGGTCTGTTCTTGTGTGTCACAACAATGGGAATTTTATATTTAAAAATTACCGATGGTGCTGTAGCCAGTTTTCGAGGTTGCTGTTGCCAACTTGTTTGAGCCCACCTCCAATTTGTTTGAAATTGTTTGAGCCCACCTCCAATTTGTTTGACCCTAGCTCCAATTTGTTTGACCCCACTTCCAACTTGTCTGACCCAACTTCAATTTGTCTGACCCCACCTCCAATTTGTTTGACCCCACTTCCAATTTGTCTGACCCCCACCTCCAATTTGTTTGACCCCACTTCCAATTTGTCTGACCCCACCTCCAATTTGTTTGACTCTGCCTCCAATTTGTTTGACACACTTCCAATTTGTTTGACCCCCACGTCCAATTTGTTTGACCCCACTTCCAATTTGTCTGACCCCACCTCCAATTTGTTTGACTCTGCCTCCAAGTTGTTTGACACACTTCCAATTTGTTTGACCCCCACCTCCAATTTGTTTGACCCCACCTCCAATTTGTCTGACCCCCACCTCCAATTTGTTTGACTCCACCTCCAATTCGTTTCACTCCACTTCCAATTTGTTTGAGCCCACCTTCAATTTGTTTGACCCCACCTCATATTTGTGTGACCCCACCTCCAACTTGTTTGACTCCACCTCCAATTCGTTTGACTCCACCTCCAATTCGTTTGACTCCACCTCCAATTTGTTTGCCTCCACTTCCAATTTGTTTCAACCCACCTCCAATTTGTCTGACCCCCACCTCCAATTTGTTTGACCCCACCTCCAATTTGTCTGACCCCCACCTCCAATTTGTTTGACCCCACCTCCTATTTGTTTGACTCCGCCTCCTATTTGTTTGATCCCCATCTCCAATTCGTTTGACTCCACCTCCAATTTGTTTGACTCCACTTCCAATTTGTTTCAACCCACCTCCAATTTGTCTGACCCCCACCTCCAATTTGTTTGACCCCACCTCCAATTTGTCTGACCCCCACCTCCAATTTGTTTGACCCCACCTCCAATTTGTTTGACTCCGCCTCCTATTTGTTTGACTCCACTTCCAATTTGATTCAACCCACCTCCAATTTGTCTGACCCCCACCTCCAATTTGTTTGACCCCACCTCCAATTTGTCTGACCCCCACCTCCAATTTGTTTGACCCCCACCTCCAATTTGTTTGACCCCACCTCCAATTTGTTTGACCCCACCTCCAATTTGTTTGACTCCACCTCCAATTTGTTTGAATCTACTTCCAAATTGTTTCAACCCACCTCCAATTTGTCTGACCCCCACCTCCAATTTGTCTGACTCCACTTCCAATTTGTTTGACTCCGCCTCCAATTTGTTTGACCCCACCTCCAATTTGTTTGACTCCACCTCCAATTTGTTTGACTCCACTATCCATTTGTTTGTCTCCACTTCCAATTTGTTTGACTCCACCTTTAATTCGTTTGACTCCACCTCCAATTTGTTTGACCCACCTCCAATTTGTTTGACCCCACCTCCAATTTGTCTGACCCCCACCTCCAATTTGTTTGACTCCACTTCCAATTTGTTTGACTCCGCCTCCAATTTGTTTGACCCCACCTCCAATTTGTTTGACTCCACCTCCAATTTGTTTGACTCCACTATCAATTTGTTTGTCTCCACTTCCAATTTGTTTGACTCCACCTTTAATTCGTTTGACTCCACCTCCAATTGGTTTGACCCCACCTCCAATTTGTTTGACCCCACCTCCAATTTGTCTGACCCCCACCTCCAATTTGTTTGACTCCACTTCCAATTTGTTTGACTCCGCCTCCAATTTGTTTGACCCCACCTCCAATTTGTTTGACTCCACCTCCAATTTGTTTGACTCCACTATCAATTTGTTTGTCTCCAATTCCAATTTGTTTGACTCCACCTTTAATTCGTTTGACTCCACCTCCAATTTGTTTGACCCCACCTCCAATTTGTTTGACCCCACCTCCAATTTGTCTGACCCCCACCTCCAATTTGTTTGACTCCACTTCCAATTTGTTTGACTCCGCCTCCAATTTGTTTGACCCCACCTCCAATTTGTTTGACTCCACCTCCAATTTGTTTGACTCCACTATCAATTTGTTTGTCTCCACTTCCAATTTGTTTGACTCCACCTTTAATTCGTTTGACTCCACCTCCAATTTGTTTGACCCCACCTCCAATTTGTTTGACCCCACCTCCAATTTGTTTGACCCCACCTCCAATTTGTTTGACCCCCAACTCCAATTTGTTTGACCCCCACCTCCAATTTGTTTGACTCCACTATCAATTTGTTTGTCTCCACTTCCAATTTGTTTGACTCCACCTTTAATTCGTTTGACTCCACCTCCAATTGGTTTGACCCCACCTCCAATTTGTTTGACCCCACCTCCAATTTGTCTGACCCCCACCTCCAATTTGTTTGACTCCACTTCCAATTTGTTTGACTCCGCCTCCAATTTGTTTGACCCCACCTCCAATTTGTTTGACTCCACCTCCAATTTGTTTGACTCCACTATCAATTTGTTTGTCTCCACTTCCAATTTGTTTGACTCCACCTTTAATTCGTTTGACTCCACCTCCAATTTGTTTGACCCCACCTCCAATTTGTTTGACCCCACCTCCAATTTGTCTGACCCCCACCTCCAATTTGTTTGACTCCACTTCCAATTTGTTTGACTCCGCCTCCAATTTGTTTGACCCCACCTCCAATTTGTTTGACTCCACCTCCAATTTGTTTGACTCCACTATCAATTTGTTTGTCTCCACTTCCAATTTGTTTGACTCCACCTTTAATTCGTTTGACTCCACCTCCAATTTGTTTGACCCCACCTCCAATTTGTTTGACCCCACCTCCAATTTGTTTGACCCCACCTCCAATTTGTTTGACCCCCAACTCCAATTTGTTTGACCCCCACCTCCAATTTGTTTGACCCCCACTTCCAATTTGTTTGACCCCCACCTCCAATTTGTTTGACTCCACTTCCAATTTGTTTGACCCCCACCTCCAATTTGTTTGACTCCACCTTCAATTTGTTTGTCTCCACTTCCAATTTGTTTGACTCCACCTTCAATTCGTTTGACTCTACCTCCAATTTGTCTGACCCCCACCTCCAATTTGTTTGACTCCACCTTCAATTCGTTTGACTCCACCTCCAATTTGTCTGACCCCCACCTCCAATTTGTTTGACCCCCACCTCCAATTTGTTTGACCTCCACCTCCAAATTGTTTGTCAATTTGTTTGACTCCACTTCCAAATTGTTTCAACCCACCTCCAATATTTCTGACCCCCACCTCCAATTTGTTTGACTCCACCTTCAATTCGTTTGACTCCACCTCCAATTTGTCTGACCCCCACCTCCAATTTGTTTGACCCCACCTCCAATTTGTTTGACCACCACCTCCAATTTGTTTGACCCCCACCTCCAATTTGTTTGACCCCCACTTCCAATTTGTTTGACCCCCACCTCCAATTTGTTTGACTCCACTTCCAATTTGTTTGACCCCCACCTCCAATTTGTTTGACTCCACCTTCAATTTGTTTGTCTCCACTTCCAATTTGTTTGACTCCACCTTCAATTCGTTTGACTCCACCTCCAATTTGTCTGACCCCCACCTCCAATTTGTTTGACTCCACCTTCAATTCGTTTGACTCCACCTCCAATTTGTCTGACCCCCACCTCCAATTTGTTTGACCCCCACCTCCAATTTGTTTGACCTCCACCTCCAATTTGTTTGTCTCCCACCTCCAATTTGTTTGACTCCACTTCCAATTTGTTTCAACCCCCAACTCCAATTTGTTTGACCCCTACCTCCAATTTGTTTGACCCCCACCTCCAATTTGTTTGTCCCCACCTCCAATGTGTTTGACTCCACTTCCAATTTGTTTGACCCCCACCTCCAATTTGTTTGACTCCACCTTCAATTTGTTTGTCCCCACCTCCAATGTGTTTGACTCCACTTCCAATTTGTTTGACCCCCACCTCCAATTTGTTTGACTCCACCTTCAATTTGTTTGTCTCCACTTCCAATTTGTTTGACTCCACCTTCAATTCGTTTGACTCCACCTCCAATTTGTCTGACCCCCACCTCCAATTTGTTTGACTCCACCTTCAATTCGTTTGACTCCATCTCCAATTTGTCTGACCCCCACCTCCAATTTGTTTGACCCCCACCTCCAATTTGTTTGACCCCCACCTCCAATTTGTTTGACCTCCACCTCCAATTTGTTTGTCTCCCACCTCCAATTTGTTTGACTCCACTTCCAATTTGTTTCAACCCACCTCCAATTTGTTTGACCCCTACCTCCAATTTGTTTGACCCCCACCTCCAATTTGTTTGTCCCCACCTCCAATGTGTTTCAACCCACCTCCAATTCGTTTGACCCCCACCTCCAATTTGTTTGTCCCCACCTCCAATTTGTTCAACCCACCTCCAATTCGTTTGACCCCCACCTCCAATTTGTTTGTCCCCACGCCCAATTCGTTTGTCCCCACCTCTAATTTGTTTCAACCCACCTCCAATTTGTTTGTCCCCACCTCCAATTCGTTTGACCCCCACCTCCAATTTGTTCGTCCCCACCTTCAATTTGTTTGACCCCCACCTCCAATTTGGTTGTCCCCCACCTCCAATTTGTTTGACTCCACTTCCAATTCGTTTCAACCCACCTCCAATTTGTTTGACCCCCACCTCCAATTTGTTTGACCCCACCTCCAATGTGTTTGTCCCCACCTCCAATTTGTTTGACCGCACTTCCAATTTGTTTGACCCCACCTCCAATTTGTTTGTCCCCACCTCCGATTTGTTTGACCCCCACCTCCAATTTGTTTCAACCCACCTCCAATTTGTTTGACCCCCACCTCCAATTTGTTTGACACCCACCTCCAATTTGTTTGACCCCCACCTCCAATTTGTTTGACCCCACCTCCAATTTGTTTGACTCCACCTCCAATTTGTTTGTCCCCCACCTCCAATTTGTTTGAACCCACCTCCAATGTGTCTGACCCACACCTCCAATTTGTTTGACCCCACCTCCAATTTGTTTGTCCCCCCTTCCAATTTGTTTGACTCCTGCTCCAATTTGTTTGTCCCACCTCCAATTTGTCTGACCCACACCTCCAATTTGTCTGACCCACACCTGCAATTTGTTTCAACCCACCTCCAGTTTGTTTGACCCCCACCTCCAATTTGTTTGTCTCCACCTGCAATTTGTTTGTCCCCACCTCCAAGTTTTTTTACCCCCACCTCCAATTTGTTTGACCCCACCTCCAATTTGTTTGACTCCACTTCCAATTTGTTTGTCCCCACTTCCAATTTGTTTGACCCCCACCTCGAATTTGTTTGTCCCCACCTCGAATTTGTTTGTCCCCACCTCCAATTTGTTTGACCCCACCTCCAATTTGTTTCAACCCACCTCCAATTTGTTTGTCCCCACCTCCAATTTGTTTGACCCCACCTCCAATTTGTTTCAACCCACCTCCAATTTGTTTGTCCCCACTTCCAATTTGTTTGTCCCCACCTCCAATTTGTTTGACCCCACCTCCAATTTGTTTCAACCCACCTCCAATTTGTTTGACCCCACCTCGAATATGTTTGTCCCCACCTCCAATTTGTTTGACCCCACCTCCAATTTGTTTCAACCCACCTCCAATTTGTTTGTCCCCACTTCCAATTTGTTTGACCCCCACCTCCAATTTGTTTGACCCCACCTCGAATTTGTTTGTCTCCACCTCCAATTTGTTTGACCCCACCTCCAATTTGTTTCAAACCACCTCCAATTTGTTTGTCCCCACTTCCAATTTGTTTGTCCCCACCCCCAATTTGTTTGACCCCCACCTCCAATTTGTTTGACCCCCACCTCCAATTTGTTTGACCCCCACCTCCAATTTGTTTGACCCCACCTCCAATTTGTTTGTCCCCACTTCCAATTTGTTTGACCCCACCTCCAATTTGTTTGTCCCCACTTCCAATTTGTTTGACCCCACCTCCAATTTGTTTCAACCCACTTCCAATTTGTTTCAACCCACCTCCAATTTGTTTGTCCCCCACCTCCAATTTGTTTGACCCCACCTCGAATTTGTTTGTCTCCACCTCCAATTTGTTTGACCCCACCTCCAATTTGTTTGACCCCACCTCGAATTTGTTTGTCTCCACCTCCAATTTGTTTGACCCCACCTCCAATTTGTTTCAACCCACCTCCAATTTGTTTGACCCCCACCTCCAATTTGTTTGTCCCCACTTCCAATTTGTTTGTCCCCACTTCCAATTTGTTTGACCCCCACCTCCAATTTGTTTGTCCCCACTTCCAATTTGTTTGACCCCCACCTCCAATTTGTTTGTCCCCACTTCCAATTTGTTTGACCCCACCTCGAATTTGTTTGACTCCACCTCTAATTTGTTTGTCCCCACTTCCAATTTGTTTGACCCCCACCTTCAATTTGTTTGACCCCCACCTCCAATTTGTTTGTCCCCACTTCCAATTTGTTTGACCCCACCTCCAATTTGTTTGACTCCACTTCCAATTTGTTTGTCCCCACTTCCAATTTGTTTGACCCTACCTCCAATTTGTTTGTCCCCACCTCCAATTTGTTTGACTCCACTTCCAATTTGTTTGACCCCACTTCCAATTTGTTTGTCCCCACTTCCAATTTGTTTGACCCCCACCTCTAATTTGTTTGACCCCACCTCCAATTTGTTTGACTCCACTTCCAATTTGTTTGTCCCCACTTCCAATTTGTTTGACCCCCACCTAAAATTTGTTTGACTCCACTTCCAATTTGTTTGTCCCCACTCCCAATTTGTTTGACCCCCATCTCCAATTTGTTTGACCCCACCTCCAATTTGTTTGTCCCCACCTCCAAGTTGTTTGACCCTCACCTCCAATTTGTTTGACCCCCACCTCAAATTTGTTTGTCCCCACCTTCAATTTGTTTGACCCCTACCTCCAATTTGTTTGACCCACACCTCCAATTTGTTTGACCCCACCTCCAATTTGTTTGACTCCACTTCCAATTTATTTGACCCCCACCTCCAATTTGTTTGACCCCACCTCCAATTTGTTTGTCCCCACCTCCAAGTTGTTTGACCCCACTTCCAATTTGTTTGAGCCCCACCTCCAATTTGTTTGACTTCATTTCCAATTTGTTTGTCCCCACTTCCAATTTGTTTGATCCCCACCTCCAATTTGTTTGACCCCACCTCCAATTTGTTTGTCCCCACCTCCAAGTTGTTTGACCCTCACCTCCAATTTGTTTGTCCCCACCTCAAATTTGTTTGTCCCCACCTTCAATTTGTTTGACCCCCAACTCCAATTTGTTTGACCCCCACCTCCAATTTGTTTGTCCCCACCTCCAATTTGTTTGACCCCACTTCCAATTTGTTTGTCCCCACTTCCAATTTGTTTGACCCCCACCTCCAATTTGTTTGACCCCACCTCCAATTTTTTTGTCCCCACCTCCAAGTTGTTTGACCCTCACCTCCAATTTGTTTGACCCCCACCTCAGATTTGTTTGTCCCCACCTTCAATTTGTTTGACCCTCACCTCCAATTTGTTTGACCCCCACCTCCAATTTGTTTGTCCCCACCTCCAATTTGTTTGACCCCCACCTCCAATTTGTTTGACCCCCACCTCCAATTTGTTTGTCCCCACCTCCAATTTGCTTGACCCCCACCTCCAATTTGTTTGTCCCCACCTTCAATTTGTTTGACCAAACCTCCAATTTGTTTGACCCCACCTCCAATTTGTTTGACCCCACCTCCAATTTGTTTGACTCCACTTCCAATTTGTTTGACTTCACTTCTAATTTGCTTCAACCCACCTCCAATTTGTTTGACCATACCTCCAATTTGTTTGACCTCCACCTTCAATTTGTTTGACCAAACCTCCAATTTACTTGACCCCCACCTCCAATTTGTTTGACCCCCACCTCCAATTTGTTTGTCCCCACCTTCAATTCGTTTGACTCCACTTCCAATTTGTTTCAATCCACCTCCAATTTGTTTGACCCCCACCTCCAATTTGTTTGACCCCACCTCCAATTTGTTTGACTCCACTTCCAATTTGTTTGTCTCCACTTCCAATTTGTTTGACCCCCACCTCCAATTTGTTTGACCCCACCTCCAATTTGTTTGTCCCCACCTCCAAGTTGTTTGACATTCACCTCCAATTTGTTTGACCCCCACTTCCAATTTGTTTGTCCCCACCTTCAATTTGTTTGACCCCACCTCCAATTTGTTTGACCCCACCTCCAATTTGTTTGACTCCACTTCTAATTTGTTTGTCTCCACCTCCAATTTGTTTGACCCCACCTCCAATTTGTTTCAAACCACCTCCAATTTGTTTGTCCCCACTTCCAATTTGTTTGTCCCCACCTCCAATTTGTTTGACCCCCACCTCCAATTTGTTTGTCCCCACCTCCAATTTGTTTGTCCCCACCTTCAATTTGTTTGACCCCCCACCTCCAATTTGTTTGACCCCCACCTCCAATTTGTTTGACCCCACCTCCAATTTGTTTGACTCCACTTCCAATTTCTTTGACTCCACTCCCAATTTGTTTGACTCCACTCCCAATTTCTCTGACCCCACCTCCAATTTGTTCGACCCCACCTCCAATTTGTTTGACCCCCACCTCCAATTTGTTTGGCCCCGCCTCCAATGTTTGACCCCACCTCCAATTTGTCTGACCCCCACCTCCAATTTGTTTGACCCCACCCCCAATTTGTTTGACCCCACCTCCACCTCCCCACCTCCAAGTTGTTTGACTCCACTTCCAATTTGTTTCAACCCACCTCCAATTTGTTTGACCATACCTTCAGTTTGTTTGACCCCCACCTCCAATTTGTTTGACCCCCACCTCCAATTTGTTTGACCCCACATCCAATTTGTTTGACTCCACCCCCAATTTGTTTGTCCCCACCTCCAAGTTCTTTGACCCCCACCTCCAATTTGTTTGACCCCCACCTCCAATTTGTTTGTCCCCACCTTCAATTCGTTTGACTCCACCTCCAATTTGTTTCTACCCACCTCCAATTTGTTTGACTCCACTTCCAATTTGTTTCAACCCATCTCCAATTTGTTCGACCCCCACCTCCAATTTGTTTGACCCCCACCTCCAATTTGTTTGACTCCACTTCCAATTTGTTTGTCTCCACTTCCAATTTGTTTGACCCCCACCTCCAATTTGTTTGACCCCACCTCCAATTTCTTTGACTCCACTTCCAATTTGTTTGTCTCCACTTCCAATTTGTTTGACCCCCACCTCCAATTTGTTTGACCCCACCTCCAATTTGTTTGACCCCCACCTCCACCTCCCCACCTCCAAGTTCTTTGACCCTCACCTACAATTTGTTTGACTCCACTTCCAATTTGTTTGACTCCACCTCCAATTTGTTTGACATCACCTCCAATTTGTTTGACCCCCACCTCCACCTCCCCACCTCCAAGTTGTTTGACCCTCACCTCCAATTTGTTTGACCCCACCTCCAATTTGTTTGTCCCCACCTTCAATTTCTTTGACCCCACCTCCAATTTGTTTGACCCCACCTCCAATTTGTTTGACTCCACTTCTAATTTGTTTGTCCCAACTTCCAATTTGTTTGACCCCCACCTCCAATTTGTTTGACCCCACCTCCAATTTGTTTGTCCCCACCTCCAAGTTGTTTGACCCCCACCTCCAATTTGTTTGATCTCCACCTCCAATTTGTTTGTCCCCACCTTCAATTTGTTTGACCCCACCTCCAATTTGTTTGACTCCACTTCCAATTTTTTTCAACCCACCTCCAGTTTGTTTGTCCCCAACTCCAAGTTGTTTGACCCCCACCTTCAATTTGTTTGACCCCCATCTCCAATTTGTTTGTTTCACCTCCAATTTGTTTGAACCCACCTGCAATTTGTTTGACTCCACTTCCAATTTGTTTCAACCCACCTCCAATTTGTTTGACCCAGACCTCTAATTTGTTTGATCCCACCTCCAATTTGTCTGACCCCCATCTCCAATTTGTTTGACCCCACCTCCAATTTGTTTGACCCCACCTCCAATTTGTCTGACCCCCACCTCCAATTTGTTTTACCCCCACTTTCAATCTGTTTGACCAAACCTCCAATTTGTGACTCCACTTCCAATTTGTTTCAACCCACCTCCAATTTGTTTGACCCCCATCTCCAATTTGTTTGTTCCACCTCCAATTTGTTTGAACCCACCTGCAATTTGTTTGACTCCACTTCCAATTTGTTTCAACCCACCTCCAATTTGTCTGACCCCCACCTCCAATTTGTTTGACCCCACCTCCAATTTGTTTGACTCCCACCTCCAACTTGTTTGTCCCCACCTCCAATTTGTTTGACCCCACCTCCAATTTGTTTGACTCCACTTCCAATTTGTTTGTCCCCACCTCCAATTTGTTTGACCCCACCTCCAATTTGTCTGACCCCCACCTCCAATTTGTTTGACCCCATCTCCAATTTGTTTGACTCCATTTCCAATTTGTTTCAACCCACCTCCAATTTGTTTGACCCCCACCTCCAATTTGTTTGTCCCCACCTCCAAGTTGTTTGACCCCCACCTCCAATTTCTTTTAACCATACCTCCAATTTGTTTGACCCCCACCTCCAATTTGTTTGACCCCACCTCCAATTTGTTTGACCCCACCTCCAATTTGTTTGTCCCCACCTCCAAGTTGTTTGACCCTCACCTCCAATTTGTTTGACCCCCACCTCCAATTTGTTTGTCAACACCTTCAATTTGTTTGACCCCACCTCCAATTTGTTTGACCCCACCTCCAATTTGTTTGACTCCACTTCTAATTTGTTTGTCCAAACTTCCAATTTGTTTGAACCCCACCTCCAATTTGTTTGACCCCACCTCCAATTTGTTTGTCCCCACCTCCAATTTGTTTGTCCCCACCTTCAATTTGTTTGACCCCCCACCTCCAATTTGTTTGACCCCCACCTCCAATTTGTTTGACCCCACCTCCAATTTGTTTGACTCCACTTCCAATTTGTTTGACTCCACTCCCAATTTGTTTGACTCCACTCCCAATTTCTCTGACCCCACCTCCAATTTGTTCGACCCCACCTCCAATTTGTTTGACCCCCACCTCCAATTTGTTTGGCCCCGCCTCCAATGTTTGACCCCACCTCCAATTTGTCTGACCCCCACCTCCAATTTGTTTGACCCCACCCCCAATTTGTTTGACCCCACCTCCACCTCCCCACCTCCAAGTTGTTTGACTCCACTTCCAATTTGTTTCAACCCACCTCCAATTTGTTTGACCATACCTTCAGTTTGTTTGACCCCCACCTCCAATTTGTTTGACCCCCACCTCCAATTTGTTTGACCCCACATCCAATTTGTTTGACTCCACCCCCAATTTGTTTGTCCCCACCTCCAAGTTCTTTGACCCCCACCTCCAATTTGTTTGACCCCCACCTCCAATTTGTTTCAACCCACCTCCAATTTGTTTGACTCCACTTCCAATTTGTTTCAACCCATCTCCAATTTGTTCGACCCCCACCTCCAATTTGTTTGACCCCCACCTCCAATTTGTTTGACTCCACTTCCAATTTGTTTGTCTCCACTTCCAATTTGTTTGACCCCCACCTCCAATTTGTTTGACCCCACCTCCAATTTCTTTGACTCCACTTCCAATTTGTTTGTCTCCACTTCCAATTTGTTTGACCCCCACCTCCAATTTGTTTGACCCCACCTCCAATTTGTTTGACCCCCACCTCCACCTCCCCACCTCCAAGTTCTTTGACCATCACCTACAATTTGTTTGACTCCACTTCCAATTTGTTTGACTCCACCTCCAATTTGTTTGACATCACCTCCAATTTGTTTGACCCCCACCTCCACCTCCCCACCTCCAAGTTGTTTGACCCTCACCTCCAATTTGTTTGACCCCACCTCCAATTTGTTTGTCCCCACCTTCAATTTCTTTGACCCCACCTCCAATTTGTTTGACCCCACCTCCAATTTGTTTGACTCCACTTCTAATTTGTTTGTCCCAACTTCCAATTTGTTTGACCCCCACCTCCAATTTGTTTGACCCCACCTCCAATTTGTTTGTCCCCACCTCCAAGTTGTTTGACCCCCACCTCCAATTTGTTTGACCCCCACCTCCAATTTGTTTGTCCCCACCTTCAATTTGTTTGACCCCACCTCCAATTTGTTTGAACCCACCTCCAATTTGTTTGACTCCACTTCCAATTTGTTTCAACCCACCTCCAATTTGTTTGACTCCACTTCCAATTTGTTTGACTCCACTCCCAATTTTCCTGACTCCACTCCCAATTTTTCTGACCCCACCTCCAATGTTTGACCCCACCTCCAATTTGTCTGACCCCCACCTCCAATTTGTTTGACCCCACCTCCAATTTGTTTGACCCTCACCTCCACCTCCCCACCTCCAAGTTGTTTGACCCCCACCTCCAATTTGCTTGACTCCCACCTCCAATTTGTTCGACCCCACCTCCAATGTTCGACCCCACCTCCAATTTGTCTGACTCCCACATCCAATTTTTTGACCCAACCTCCAATTTGTTTGACCCCCACCTCCACCTCCCCACTTCCAATTTGTTTGACCCCCAGCTCCAGTTTGTTGGACCCCACCTCCAATTTGTTTGACCCCCACCTCCAATTTGTTTGACCCCACCTCCAATTTGTTTGACCCCCACCTCCAATTTGTTTGACCCCCACCTCCAATTTGTTTGACCCTCACCTCCAATTTGTTTGACCCCCACCTCCAATTTGTTTGACCCCCACCTCCAATTTGTTTGACCCTCACCTCCAATTTGTTTGACCCCACTTCCAATTTGTCTGACCCCACCTCCAATTTGTTTGACTCCACTTCCAATTTGTTTGACCCCCACCTCCAATTTGTTTGACCCCACCTCCAATTTGTTTGACCCCCACCTCCAATTTATTTGACCTCTACCTCCAATTTGTTTGACCCCACCTCCAATTTGTTTGACTCCACTTCCAATTTGTTTGACTCCACTTCCAATATGTTTGACCCCACCTCCAATTTGTCTGACCCCCACCTCCAATTTGTTTGACTCCACTTCCAATTTGTTTGACCCCACCTCCAATTTGTTTGACCCCCACCTCCAATTTGTTTGACTCCACTTCATATGTTTGACCCCACCTACAATTTGTCTGAACCCACTTGATTCCACCTCCATTTTGTCTGACCTCACTTCCAATTTGTTTGACTCCACTTACAACTTGTTTGACCCCACCTGCAAATCGTTTGAATTTGAATATGCAAATCTTAAGCTCTATCTCGATGTATATACTCATACGGCTTCCATTATGAGGGAAAAAAGTCGATGAAATTTTCTAAAGCCTGAAAATCGCTCAAAACAGATAGTCAGCTTGATTTCGCTTGAAAGAAAATCTTTTGCCGACCTGTTGAAGAATCAACATAGCAACCATGTGCAAACCTACGATTCAAGAAAAAAAGAAACTTATACACGTCATAAAGATACGTAGGTAATCTGAATGATGAACGACGACACCAGATGCCGGACGCAATGCCATGCTATTAGGTTATCGGACCTTGTTAACTTCAAAATGCCGCATATCTAGCAAGTGTCCTGGGATGAGCCCTTTTTTCCAAAGATGTATTCATAACACATGTTTTCATGTGCCATTAATATACATTTTGTATGAGTATGTGTTACAGCATTGATATTTCCCAAAATCCCTGAATCAGATTCTAGGACGTACATACTCAGAGCAACATAACTTTATCTGAGGTCTTAGTGGTCGTGACGATGAACACTAAAATATACTATTCAGACCCCTCAATGAGCTTGATATTTTATTGCACAATAATTATTAATTATCTCTATATGGATGAAAAGATGTCAATAATTGAATCTGAAGATGTCATGTATTTCCAATAATTCACAATAATGTTATGCAGAAAAGAACAAATCCAGAATGACGAAATCACGTATAATAACCAACGTTTTAAAATATCACTGTCCAGCCAAATAAGTAGTAGTTACCACCCCTCTTTAGGGCTGGGTTTTTCACATTGTTATATGATGTCACTGCCGGTTTCGGTGGTTATATGACGTCACTTCCGGTTTCAGTTTCGTCATAACGTTTCGCCCTAAACTCGCTAGGGGTGTCATAAGGAACCCAATAAATGTCTACAACATCATAACGTACGAATGTTTGAAATATAATATCATAACATACCCATAAATGTCTAGAAAAATCAATGCACCCATAATTGTCTCAAAAAATCACAATGCACCCATAAATGTCTTAAAATCATTATGCACCATAAATGTTTTGAAGATTATGATATTTTTTAAAATTTTATTTACATTTGTTTATCATTTTCAATAAATTCATGAAATCATTTATTGTTTATGTTTAATTTATTAGTAAGTTTCTTTAAAGATGGAGATTTGGAACCTGGTGGTTTTGTGGGAGGGGCCTAATTGCATGTTGCTAGCCAGAGATTTCAGTGACTGCAGTGGGACTTAAAAATAACCCATCAGCCAGGCTGATAGTGAACAAGGCAGCTCTGCCTGCGGCTGGATTTGCTAACTGCCCGACAGAGTACAGTGTGTACTCTCCCTCTCACATAGTAGTACAGCCAGCACCGATGGCATCCATAGCATGTGGTTCTGTTTGTAAACAAGTTTCGACAGGGCTGGCCGGTGCCTTGTAGTCCCTGCAGCTTATGGAGTATGGATATAGTCATTTGCCAAACATTGTTCTGCCTGTTCACTGCATCTCTGATTGGGGACGGTGCAAAGGTACTGCCCTCTGCCTTTTATACTGGAACTCCCTTGCCTTGTCGAATTCTTGAACAAACGTTTGTGGGCAGAGTGGGTACATTTGCCTGGCCAGGGTCATGACCTGTTGCTGATCGATAGGGTTTCTGAACAGAGTCAAGTAATGGCAGTTTCTCCTCTGAGTCGGGTCCTTGCTGTAGTAGAGGTTTTGATTCAAGCAGATGATGCTCAGGTTCTTATGGTGGTCTGTGATCCTCAGATCCTTGGAAGTCGTGGACATGAGGTCTTCCAGTACGATGATGTTACATTATTTTCTGTAGGTGAGATGAAGTCATCGGAATCCAGATTAATAGGCATTCCCTATATAAACTGCATGGAGGGCCCCACGGTAGACCTTATGGTGTTGTGAAGGGGTTTTAGTTTAGTTTAGTTTAGTTTATTTGGTGTAAAAAATGTACATTTGACTATTATGATCAGGTACATAAAATAGCACCGAGGTAGCACAAGAAAGTGATTGAACACTTATTTCCATTGTGGCCCTCTGAAACATTTAGGCACTGACAAGATAGGCAAAAGCCAAAAGATCTAAATTTGATTATGACTAGATGAAATATTGACTAAGAATACTAATACTAATAATAACAATAAAAAATAGTAAATATAAAATACATCAAAAAAAAAATATATATATATTAAAAGTAGAGTATTGACTAGTATATAAACTGACTATGTTCTTGATGTAACAATTCATCCAATAAATGAGTTTTGACTAGTTTTTTAAAAAGATCTTTAGATGTTATATTGTGCAGTGCTGGTGGTAGGGCATTCCATGCTGCTATCCCGGTGTAGTTAAAAGTGGTTTTGCTGGAAATATTTTTGAATGCGGGTATTATGAGGGATCTTGAACTTGACCTTGTATTAAAAATGTGCTGAGAATGAACAAAGTTAAAATTAGCCTCAAGATATTTAGGGGCAGAGCCATGAATAATATTATGAACATGATTCAGCTGTAACTGGGTGACCCTTTTTTGAATAGGAAGCATGCCGACCTTTTTGAACTCCATGTGCCCAATATGGAACCTTGCAGGTAACTGCAGAATGAACCTAATAATTTTGTTTTGAGTGGTTTGCATTCTGCTTTTGTTTCTTTTCGACAGGCCATGGTACCAAGCTGAGCAGGCGTAGTCCATGTGACACTGAACGAGAGCGGAAACAAGAGTTTTTTTTTTGTTTCTATGTCGAAGTTTCTCGCCTGGCGGTACAAGAACTTCAATTTTGTGTTGGATTTGCCTATTATTTTCTGGGCTATGATTTCGCCTGAAAGTGATTGGTCGAGCTCCACACCAAGATATTTCACATGGGCTTTGCTCTTAATATCGTTACCTGCGCAGGAAATATTAAGGTCGGACTTACTATTTAGCTTCCTTTTGGTGCCGAACAATATGGATTCGGTCTTACCCAGATGAAGTGACAACTTGTTATCATTCAACCAGTCCCTGACTGAATTCAGTTCAGAAGCCAGTTGGTTCTGGATTTCCAGGACATTTTTGCCCGATATCATTAGGGCTGTGTCGTCAGCATACAGTAGGACCTTGCATCTGACTGCTGATGGCAAATAATTTACATATATTAAGAACAGGATAGGGCCCAATATGGATCCCTGGGGAACTCCACAAGTTACATTTTCCACAGAGGAAAGAGTACCCCCAATATCCACCAGTTGTGTTCTTCCTACAAGATAAGCCTGGAACCAGTCGAGAGCGGTCTTATTTAGACCCATAGCTTTCAATTTTTGCAGAAGGATCGTGTGATCAACAGTATCAAACGCCTTCTGTAGATCGAGTAACACCATGCCTGTATAATTTCCTTTGTCGCTCTCTATCTTAATTGTATCCATTAGATGGACCAGGCACGTTTCGGTCGAGTATGAGGACCTGAAACCACTCTGGTGTTCAAATAGTAACTCGTTTTCTTTCATAAATGTATCTAGTTGTTGACAGACAACTTTCTCCAATACTTTGGATATGGTGCTCAGCATGGAGACTGGCCTATAATTGCCAGCATCTATTTTACTATTTTTCTTGAAAAGTGGGGTCACCCTAGCTGCCTTCATGTCCTGTGGAATAGTGCCTGAAAGGAGAGATAGATTAATAATGTGGGAGAGTGGGTGTGCTATTACCTTAGCGCCATCTTTGATGAATCATGCCGGTATGTTATCCAGTCCAGTTGCTTTCGTGCCGTTTAAAGCAATCAGAATTCCAGTTACTTGCTCAGTTGTAACAGTACGCAATGTGAACATGTTAGGGGTTACATTTAGTTTCTCATAAAATGCACAAAAGTGTTTGTAACCATATATGCCAGAGGCACTAGGTAGCTTATCGACAAGTGTGAAAGCAGTCGTAGAGAAAAATGTGTTAAAATGATTGGCTACCTTGGTTTTGTCAAAGCAAATTTGGTCATCCATCAACAGCCCTATATTCTTAGGTCCATCTTTAGGCTTTGGTGAGGTTCCTAACTCTTTCAGACATTGCCACAATTTCTTTGGTTGACTTCGACATTCCTCAACCTTTACCTTATAGTAGTCTGATTTTGCTTTACTCTTATAAGCTCGTACTTTGTTTCTATGTACCACATATTCATCATATATCTCCCCTTGTTTTGTTTTCTTGAACTTATGGAAGGCCTTATCACGCTCCCGTATAGCTTGGAGGATTTCCCCTGTCATCCAAGGCTCTGTACGTTGTTTCACACGTATGGCTTTGGAGGGTGCCACTTTATCGATGACCTTCAGAATTGCTGCTTTAAATAGCTGCCATGAATCCTCAACATTATTGTTGTTAGTTACAACTGACCAGTCAACTTCAGCTAATCTGGTCTCCAAGTCAGCCTTAGAATAATTTTTCAAAGATCTGATGTTTACCCAATTGTGGTTATTAATGGGTGTTTTGCAGACTTTACGTGTGCAGAAAATCAGCTGATGGTGCAAACATCTATCACCCCTGACTGTGAAATTTTGTTAATGTCAGACACAAAAATCAAGTCAATTACTGAGGAAGTGTATTTTGTTATTCTGGTGGGCGAACATATTAGTTGAGAGAGATCATACATTAGCATGAAGTTTTTCAATTGACTCAACAAGTTATTGCTAGTATTTCGACATGATGCATCTGAAACATTGATATTACAATCACCTAGGATTATACATTCATCACTCAACAGTTCACAAGAGTTGCATGTATTTTCTAGTTTTTCAATAAAGTCACTTTGAGTTGGTGGTCGGTAGCATATTCCGATGTGTATTGGTTTCGTCTTTGGGAGTAACAAGTCAATCCAAACTGATTCCATAGACTCACCGAGGTCACTTCTGTCATTGAATGTCAGATCATTCCTCACATACACACATACACCTCCACCATGGCGGTTCCTGTCCTTGCGAGTAATTGTATATCCAGGGACAGCTACCTCGGAGTCACATACGGAGCTGTCAAGCCATGTTTCTGTTATCCAAAAACTGCTGCATTAGACTGTCTCATAATCAAACTCACTTCGTCTAGTTTTGGGAGTAGACTTCTGACGTTTAGGTGCAATATGTGCAAACCTTTTTTAGAGTCCATAGCATGTGGTTCTGTTTGTAAACAAGTTTCGACAGGGCTGGCCGGTGCCTTGTAGTCCCTGCAGCTTATGGAGTATGGATATAGTCATTTGTCAAACATTGTTCTGCCTGTTCACTGCATCTCTGATTGGGGACGGTGCAAGGTACTGCCCTCTGCCTTTTATACTGGAACTCCCTTGCCTTGTCGAATTCTTGAACAAACGTTTGTGGGCAGAGTGGGTACATTTGCCTGGCCAGGGTCATGACCTGTTGCTGATCGATAGGGTTTCTGAACAGAGTCAAGTAATGGCAGTTTC
Source organism: Terebella lapidaria (assembly GCA_949152475.1). NCBI lineage: Eukaryota > Metazoa > Annelida > Polychaeta > Terebellida > Terebellidae > Terebella > Terebella lapidaria. The sequence continues at coordinate 51,229,990 of OX424556.1, read as the reverse complement.
TCCTCTGAGTCGGGTTCTTGCTGTAGTAGAGGTTTTGATTCAAGCAGATGATGCTCAGGTTCCTATGGTGGTCTGTGATCCTCAGATCCTTGGAAGTCGTGGACATGAGGTCTTCCAGTACGATGATGTTACATTATTTTCTGTAGGTGAGATGAAGTCATCGGAATCCAGATTAATAGGCATTCCCTATATAAATTGCATGGAGGGCCCCACGGTAGACCTTATGGTGTTGTGAAGGGGTTTTAGTTTAGTTTAGTTTAGTTTATTTGGTGTAAAAAATGTACATTTGACTATTATGATCAGGTACATAAAATAGCACCGAGGTAGCACAAGAAAGTGATTGAACACTTATTTCCATTGTGGCCCTCTGAAACATTTAGGCACTGACAAGATAGGCAAAAGCCAAAAGATCTAAATTTGATTATGACTAGATGAAATATTGACTAAGAATACTAATACTAATAATAACAATAAAAAATAGTAAATATAAAATACATCAAAAAAATATATATATATATTAAAAGTAGAGTATTGACTAGTATATAAACTGACTATGTTCTTGATGTAACAATTCATCAAATAAATGAGTTTTGACTAGTTTTTTAAAAAAGATCTTTAGATGTTATATTGTGCAGTGCTGGTGGTAGGGCATTCCATGCTGCTATCCCGGTGTAGTTAAAAGTGGTTTTGCTGGAAATATTTTTGAATGCGGGTATTATGAGGGATCTTGAACTTGACCTTGTATTAAAAATGTGCTGAGAATGAACAAAGTTAAAATTAGCCTCAAGATATTTAGGGGCAGAGCCATGAATAATATTATGAACATGATTCAGCTGTAACTGGGTGACCCTTTTTTGAATAGGAAGCATGCCGACCTTTTTGAACTCCATGTGCCCAATATGGAACCTTGCAGGTAACTGCAGAATGAACCTAATAATTTTGTTTTGAGTGGTTTGCATTCTGTTTTTGTTTCTTTTCGACAGGCCATGGTACCAAGCTGAGCAGGCGTAGTCCATGTGACACTGAACGAGAGCGGAAACAAGAGTTTTTTTTGTTTCTATGTCGAAGTTTCTCGCCTGGTGGTACAAGAACTTCAATTTTGCGTTGGATTTGCCTATTATTTTCTGGGCTATGATTTCGCCTGAAAGTGATTGGTCGAGCTCCACACCAAGATATTTCACATGGGCTTTGCTCTTAATATCGTTACCTGCGCAGGAAATATTAAGGTCGGACTTACTATTTAGCTTCCTTTTGGTGCCGAACAATATGGATTCGGTCTTACCCAGATGAAGTGACAACTTGTTATCATTCAACCAGTCCCTGACTGAATTCAGTTCAGAAGCCAGTTGGTTCTGGATTTCCAGGACATTTTTGCCCGATATCATTAGGGCTGTGTCGTCAGCATACAGTAGGACCTTGCATCTGACTGCTGATGGCAAATAATTTACATATATTAAGAATAGGATAGGGCCCAATATGGATCCCTGGGGAACTCCACAAGTTACATTTTCCACAGAGGAAAGAGTACCCCCAATATCCACCAGTTGTGTTCTTCCTACAAGATAAGCCTGGAACCAGTCGAGAGCGGTCTTATTTAGACCCATAGCTTTCAATTTTTGCAGAAGGATCGTGTGATCAACAGTATCAAACGCCTTCTGTAGATCGAGTAACACCATACCTGTATAATTTCCTTTGTCGCTCTCTATCTTAATTGTATCCATTAGATGGATCAGGCACGTTTCGGTCGAGTATGAGGATCTGAAACCACTCTGGTGTTCAAATAGTAACTCGTTTTCTTTCATAAATGTATCTAGTTGTTGACAGACAACTTTCTCCAATACTTTGGATATGGTGCTCAGTATGGAGACTGGCCTATAATTGCCAGCATCTATTTTACTATTTTTCTTGAAAAGTGGGGTCACCCTAGCTGCCTTCATGTCCTGTGGAATAGTGCCTGAAAGGAGAGATAGATTAATAATGTGGGAGAGTGGGTGTGCTATTACCTTAGCGCCATCTTTGATGAATCGTGCCGGTATGTTATCCAGTCCAGTTGCTTTCGTGCCGTTTAAAGCAATCAGAATTCCAGTTACTTGCTCATTTGTAACAGTACGCAATGTGAACATGTTAGGGGTTACATTTAGTTTCTCATAAAATGCACAAAAGTGTTTGTAACCATATATGCCAGAGGCACTAGGTAGCTTATCGACAAGTGTGGAAGCAATCGTAGAGAAAAATGTGTTAAAATGATTGGCTACCTTGGTTTTGTCAAAGCAAATTCTGGTCATCCATCAACAGCCCTATATTCTTAGGTCCATCTTTAGGCTTTGGTGAGGTAAAATGTTGTATTTTACGTTTGTTATTGGCATCATCAAAATCTACTGTATTTGTGGTAATAGATTGATACCTACATCCTAACTCTTTCAGACATTGCCACAATTTCTTTGGTTGACTTCGACATTCCTCAACCTTTGCCTTATAGTAGTCTGATTTTGCTTTACTCTTATAAGCTTGTACTTTGTTTCTATGTACCACATATTCATCATATATCTCCCCTTGTTTTGTTTTCTTGAACTTATGGAAGGCCTTATCACGCTCCCGTATAGCTTGGAGGATTTCCCCTGTCATCCAAGGCTCTGTACGTTGTTTCACACTTATGGCTTTGGAGGGTGCCACTTTATCGATGACCTTCAGAATTGCTGCTTTAAATAGCTGCCATGAATCCTCAACATTATTGTTGTTAGTTACAACTGACCAGTCAACTTCAGCTAATCTGGTCTCCAAGTCAGCCTTAGAATAATTTTTCAAAGATCTGATGTTTACCCAATTGTGGTTATTAATGGGTGTTTTGCAGACTTTACGTGTGCAGAAAATCAGCTGATGGTCACTCGTGCAAACATCTATCACCCCTGACTGTGAAATTTTGTTAATGTCAGACACAAAAATCAAGTCAATTACTGAGGAAGTGTATTTTGTTATTCTGGTGGGCGAACATATTAGTTGAGAGAGATCATACATTAGCATGAAGTTTTTCAATTGACTCAACAAGTTATTGCTAGTATTTCAACATGATGCATCTGAAACATTGATATTACAATCACCTAGGATTATACATTCATCACTCAACAGTTCACAAGAGTTGCATGTATTTTCTAGTTTTTCAATAAAGTCACTTTGAGTTGGTGGTCGGTAGCATATTCCGATGTGTATTGGTTTCGTCTTTGGGAGTAACAAGTCAATCCAAACTGATTCCATAGACTCACCGAGGTCACTTCTGTCATTGAATGTCAGATCATTCCTCACATACACACATACACATCCACCATGGCGGTTCCTGTCCTTGCGAGTAATTGTATATCCAGGGACAGCTACCTCGGAGTCACATACGGAGCTGTCAAGCCATGTTTCTGTTATCCCAAAAACTGCTGCATTAGACTGTCTCATAATCAAACTCACTTCGTCTAGTTTTGGGAGTAGACTTCTGACGTTTAGGTGCAATATGTGCAAACCTTTTTTAGAGTTAATTGACTGCAACCCTGCAAACAGCGCCTCTTCACCATATTCACCACTGGCACTCGTCGACTCTTGACTGGATTCTTCCGAAATTTCCCCATCTAGCATGACGTTAGGTGTCTGAACTGTGTTTGGAAGACTGTTCAGTGAACACAGAGTACACATGAAGGGGATTTCCTTGTCGAAGGAGACAGCATCATCGTACTCTTCCTTGGAGATACCTCCGCATTTGATGTGTGTCCAGTTGTTGCACATGTCGCATGACACTGCCTTGCTGATGGATCTCACACCTTTTGTACACTGCGCACATGAGTATTTTGGTTTGGTGGGTCCTGGGCATGGATGAACGTCTCCGCACATCAGGAGACAGAGGTTAAACACCAAATTGTCTGTTTTCACTTTTATTTGTGTTTTTCGGTTTCGTCTTTGTTTACGCGGGCGTCCATTACGTCCTTGACCTTCACCTCCAGGTCGGGAGAAGATGGGCGATAATAGAGAGTTGTAGAGACATTCATGTCCGTCGGCAATCGTTTTGCCAGTTCTTACATAAGATTGCGATAATACTGCACTGTATCCATCACCATGAACCAAATCTCAGATCGCTGCGAGGGACTGAGTTGCGTAAAACACTATAGAAAAGTAAGGCCAAAAGAACACCCGTCTTGCCAGCCGCCATCTCGCTTATGGGTGAAGGGGTGTTGGTTGCCATCTCTTGTACAGCCATATAATCCTGGTTGGGGCAGGGAAAATTTAACCAGATTCCAAGAGATTTTATTCAAACTGTTTTCCCAAACCCAGTAGATCCCGACACATTCAGGGTGAAGGGGTGCTGGAATAACAGGTGGTCCATAGAGTTAACCGTCAAGCACTGTTGTGGCACTTGTGTTGGTGAGAGCTCCTGCTGAAAAGCTGCTGGGATGCTGCTGCTGCTGAAAAGCTGCTGCTGCTGCTGCTGAAGTGCTGTTGCTTGAATGCTGCTGGGGGACTGCTGCTTGTTGGATGTTGCTGCTGCTTGGATGCTGCTCGGTGGCTGATGTGGTTGTGGTTGCTACTGCTTGGATGCTGCTCGACGGCTGATGTGGTTGCTGCTGCTTGGATGCTGCTCGGTGGCTGATGTGGTTGTGGTTGCTGCTGCTTGGATGCTGCTCGGTGGCTGATGTGGTTGTGGTTGCTGCTGATTGGATGCTGCTCAGTGGCTGATGTGGTTGTGGTTGCTGCTGCTTTGATGCTGCTCAGTGGCTGATGTGGTTGCTGCTGCTTGGATGCTGCTCGGCGGCTGATGTGGTTGTGGTTGCTGCTGATTGGATGCTGCTCGGTGGCTGATGTGGTTGTGGTTGCTGCTGCTTGATGCTGCTCGGTGGCTGATGTGGTTGTGGTTGCTGCTGCTTGGATGCTGCTCGGTGGCTGATGTGGTTGTTGTTGCTGGTGCTTTGATGCTGCTCGGTGGCTGATGTGGTTGTGGTTGCTGCTGCTTTGATGCTGCTCGGTGGCTGATGTGGTTGTGGTTGCTGCTGCTTGGATGCTTCTCGGTGGCTGATGTGGTTGTGGTTGCTGCTGCTTGGATGCTGCTCGGTGGCTGATGTGGTTGTGGTTGCTGCTGCTTGGATGCTGCTCGGTGGCTGATGTGGTTGTGGTTGCTGCTGCTTTGATGCTGCTCGGTGGCTGATGTGGTTGTGGTTGCTGCTGCTTGGATGCTGCTCGGTGGCTGAAGTGGTTGTGGTTGCTGCCGTTTTGATGCTGCTCGGTGGCTGATGTGATTGTGGTTGCTGCTGCTTTGATGCTGCTCGGTGGCTGATGTGGTTGTGGTTGCTGCTGCTTGGATGTTGCTCGGTGGCTGATGTGGTTGTGGTTGCTGCTGCTTTGATGCTGCTCGGTGGCTGATGTGGTTGTGGTTGCTGCTGCTTTGATGCTGCTCGGTGGCTGATGTGGTTGTGGTTGCTGCTGCATGGATGCTTCTCGGTGGCTGATGTGGTTGTGGTTGTGGCTGTTTGGATGCTGCTCGGTGGCTGATGTGGTTGTGGTTGCTGCTGCTTGGATGCTGCTCGGTGGCTGATGTGGTTGTGGTTGCTGCTGCTTTGATGCTGCTCGGTGGCTGATGTGGTTGTGGTTGCTGCTGCTTGGATGCTTCTCGGTGGCTGATGTGGTTGTGGTTGCTGCTGCTTGGATGCTGCTCGGTGGCTGATGTGGTTGTGGTTGCTGCTGCTTTGATGCTGCTCGGTGGCTGATGTGGTTGTGGTTGCTGCTGCTTGGATGCTGCTCGGTGGCTGATGTGGTTGCTGCTGCGGGGGGTAATTATCCTGCTGTGGCTTCTGTTGATGTTGGTCTCTTTCATTTTGCTGCTTCTGAAGAGGTCCATGCTTCGCTTTTTGATGTTGATACAAATCATGTGATCAGTTATATGTCTTGGAACAGAGTTGGAAGCAATACATGTTGCCTTATCGGTGTCTCTCTCTCTCTCTCTCTCTCTCTCTCTCTCAAATGATGATCTTGAAGTAATACCACACCTTACAGGGTTGAGTTTCTTCCGGAAGAAACCTATTTCTTACAGGGCAGTGGAAGAAAATGGTAATAACCAGTTTTTTCCACTTTCTTCCGGAAAAAAAGTGGAAAAAACTTCGGAACATGACCCATATAAAGATGTTCCCAAATGACATCCTTGGGTCGTTCTTCACACAAAATTTCGCAAAATATGATGAATTATATGTAAATAATTTATGTCTGACGCTGTATGTCTGATCAATGAATGATAGATTATAAAGGAGTTTTATGATATCACGTGTGTGTGTTCATTCCATAATTGCAGATAAACTACAATAATATGCTCGAGGTATCAACTTTGTGATAGAATATAAAAATTTCATTAGGTAATGATGGGGAATGTATATAGCAACATATTACCTCGTAACTAAAAAAAAAAGAACTTGTGCCAATACAAAACTTAACATCGATTATTTATGGAATAGGTAAAAAGCCCGATCAAACACGCACATCCAACTTGTATCGTGTAGGTGTAAAACCCAAAAGGTACCATAGTACATTGTCAATTAAAAACAGCAGAATATACATATATGCCTGCTTGGAAAAGAGATGAATTTGACCTCTATTTGAGACGGCAAATGCAGACCAAACGAAGCCCAGTTTACCAGTACCGTCACACATGTAGTATAAGCAGAAAACTTGGAAGTACGCAATGATCTTGACAGGTGTCACAGACGGTATATTGAGACAAAAAGAAGACTACAAGCACAATACCCAAAACCGACTCTGGCCATAATATTGAATGCAATCGAAAAATGCCACCAGGTGCAATTGAGCCCCGTCACCTGGATCACTGTTTGGCCAGACTTGATTGTTGTGATAACATGATAATTGGCTAACGTTTGGATCAGTAGACATGACTTTATCATGTTATAGCAATGCTTCCTAGTGAAGTGGAATAAAAGGTGGAAAAAATGGCAGAAACCTATTTCTTCCATAACGGAAAAAATAGTAAAAACCATGGAAAAAACCACCCCTTGGACGAAACTGCCAACCCTGAAACCTTATCATTGTTCAAAATGTCTTCCCTTGCTTGAGCAGCACCTTGGCCCGTTCCACAGTCTGCTGTGTCGGTGTCACGTTCGTAAAGTACGTGCACTACATTTGGTTCTTTTTCGCCTTTCCATTGACATCATGGCTCTTTTCCTGTTGATATTTCCTCCAGGCATCCAGCGGGAATGTATGGCTTGAGTGGCATATTGGTGTGGATGCTCCAGCGTCCGAAAAGCTAATGAGGGCAGGACTCTTTACCACCCTTTATATACATTTCTGTATACAAGTATACACTTAAACTTATGTGCACTATGAGACTGTGTATGAAAGGTGGTGGGGTGGAGGGCCTTCCGAAAACGGAAGTGACGTTATATAACCCTGGGAAAAACCCCAAAACCGAAACCTGGAAAAACCAACCCAAAGTGTTGTTTTTATCATTAAAACTTTTGTTGCCATCGAATCACCAGTCTGCGTATGGCGGCCATTTTATTTTTTCAACTTGTGAGTTGAAATATTTTAATCTGAATTTAAGTCACTATCTGCAAGAAACAATATCTTCACCTTTGAAAAATGTTTTGGACTTTTATGCACTTTTTCCTTCATAATGGGAGCTGTACGGAATGAACGCCCAAAAATTCAAAATAAATCTTAAAAATTGGCACATTCAAATGGGAAATCCTATATGGTAGTTTCAGAAGTGACATTGAATTCAATCAGCGAATGACCATAACGGTCAGAACAGTCATTTCTATTACAAAAATAACGATTTTTGGACTTTTGCTCAGAGTCTGTTCAGTAACGTTTTTCCCTAATTTATGTATAGGACTCCCAATATGTACCATGTGACATGTATAAGTTTCGTTGCCCTTGACATACTGTCTGTGCATCGTGGAAACTTTTTAACAGATTGGAGACAAACAAATAATATTCTGAAATAGAGTCTCTGTCTGTTTGGAGCCATTTCCAGCCAAAACGTTGGGGGTACTTTGATTATTTTTTGGCGGCCATTTTTATTCGGCATCTGTTGAGCAATTTTTTTCCATAATTTATGCGTAGGACATCCCATTTGTGTATTTATGAATTCTTTGCCCTTGATTTGCCAGTCTGCACATGACATATTATTAGTTTTGACAGATTGGCTAAAACAACTTTTTGTCCAAAACCGTGTCAATGCCATGGAGAAACGAAACAGTATAACACGACCTTTATCCAGTAACCTTTTTTTCACTGTAGCCCTTGGGCTGATTTTGGAATTGGAGTCGATGGCTCCGCCATTGAGAACGATTCGGTGTATTTACGCTGAGAACGCCAACATAGTTTGTAGGTTTACGTATATATATTCTCAGTAAAAGTCACCAAAATGTGCATCATTTCGGTATAAACTTCCCGTTGCATCCTGGACTTCACATTGATTTCACAATTACAATGAGCAATTTTCAGGTAAGCTGCTAACTTGGAACAGTTCAGATGCACACTTCAGGTGGTCTAAAACAGAGAGTGTCCATGGTACGTGGCCAAAGAGATACCAATATGTTAGCACGGAATCCTCCATCAAAACGCACATATGATGGATGAGCAGAAGTTGGGCGATCGCGCTCATTGCGCCCTGATTTCCAAAACGGATATTTTAGTTATGGCACATCTTAATTTGCATATTTCTGGCGTTTTCAAAATGGTGCCACAGTGAAACGTATCCGTTTGACTTACCTCTGGTATTGATTGATGACTTTACATAATGTGTAGTCCCTTATTCACAGGTTCATGGCTAACATCTAGTTTGACATTATGAGTAAAGCTAACTAGGTTTAGTTTTAGGAGGCGGCCTTCCTAGAATTGCGATTTTGACATATCCCTCCAAATGTTTCTTTGATTGGTTCTCATACACCTACATCAGAGTATCGAATCAACTGTTTATGTTGAAATTTGTGAGGTTTTGTACCAAGAATACCTGTGCTAGTGAGAAATGTGAAATCTAGTGTCACAATAAGCTGATACAAAAAAGTGTGTACTTGTTGAATACCGACCAGATATTGCAGAGCCACTCCTGTTTCTCATCCTCTCTTAGGTCCAGAAAAATCTCTTCTGGGAAGCCGCCAACTTTGACACCTGCCGGTTTCAGGATCTGATCCAGAACATTCTGGAACGACATCTCTCGTATGTCCAACGTCAAGTCCGCCTTTAAGTGGGAGTGCAAACAGAACATGATTGCGTGCATGCCAACGACCGTCTGCATGTGTAGACAACATTGTGAGAATGAGAGTAGCTTATACGAGCTTGGACTTTGGTGATGCGGAATTCAGAAAGAGGCAGGACGTTCATCATTTCCCAATCAACCTGGGCCCATAAAGGTATTTAAGTAGGCCTAATTCACTGAGCCTATGTAACAAAAAAATAGAGCCGTAGGGCTCTGCGCTTACCGGACCCAAGATATATGTTTCAGTTTTATGTAAGCTGAAAGCAATGTCATGAAGTCATGAGAATAATTGCACATCATTCACGCCTAAAACTTGCTCTACATAAGTCAATCGTGTTAGAGCCTAATATACAATGATATGAAACTAGAATGGAACTGACTAGTACTGTCAAAGATATTCTTTGCTTTTGTATCGGTTTCAGTCTATTGAGGTCAAAGGTCAAATTTAAGCTCACAAGAATATTCGGCATATATAATTTCCTATATGTCCTCAATTGATGCCTAAGCTGTAAAGTCGATTATAAGCGAGATATTAGCCATTTCGTGCTGTGACCTTGAAAATTAGGTCGAAGGTCGAATTCGAGGTCACGAGAATAATCGGCATATATAATTTCCTATATGTGCACAATTGATTCCTAATTGTCTAATCCCAATATTGAGTGAGATATTAGGAGAAATTTGTCCCCATTATAAAGCATAGGCTAATTTAACATGGGAAAGTCCTATCTGGGACACGTCGAAAAAATCAAAATGGCTGCCACACGCAGACCGACGATTCAAGGGCAACGAAATTTATACACAGCACAAAGGTATATCAGGGGAATCTTTTGAAACAAAAATCTAAAAACTGATCTGACAGTTTTTGAGAAAATGGCCGCCAAAGTCCAAAATTGGCCATTTTTCGAAAAAAAACATCACGTGGTCAGACACGCCATATTGTCTTCAATGACTTACATGTAGGGCCTAGGCTATTTACCATCACGTGGTCAGACACGCCATATTGCCCTCAATGACTTACATGTAGGCTATCTACCATCACGTGGTCAGACACGCCATATTGACCTCAATGACTCACATGTGGGCTATCTACCATCACGTGGTCAGACACGCCATATTGACCTCAATGACTCACATGTAGGCTATCTACCATCACGTGGTCAGACACGCCATATTGACCTCAATGACTCACATGTGGGCTATCTACCATCACGTGGTCAGACACGTCATATTGACCTCAATGAATCACATGTGGGCTATCTACCATCACGTGGTCAGACACGCTATATTGACCTCAATGACTCACATGTGGGCTATCTACCATCACGTGGTCAGACACGCCATATTGCCCTCAATGACTTACATGTAGGCTATCTACCATCACGTGGTCAGACACGTCATATTGACCTCAATGACTCACATGTAGGCTATCTACCATCACGTGGTCAGACACGCCATATTGCCCTCAATGACTTACATGTAGGCTATCTACCATCACGTGGTCAAACACGTCATATTGACCTCAATGACTCACGTGTGGGCTATCTATCATCACGTGGTCAGACACGCCATATTGCCCTCAGTGACTTACATGTAGGCTATCTACCATCACGTGGTCAGACACGCCATATTGACCTCAATGAATCACATGTGGGCTATCTACCATCACGTGGTCAGACACGCCATATTGACCTCAATGACACCCCCCTCTGGATCCGCCCTGGCTTTGATATTAGGTGAGCCAAGTGCAAGACACCCCCACCCCTGAATCCGCCCTTGCTTTGATATCAGGTAATCCAGTTGCAAGACACCCCACTGGGTCCGTCCTTGCTTCGATATTAGGTGAACCAAGTGCAAGACACCCCCACACCTGAATCCACCCTTGTATTGATATCAGGTAATCCAAGTGCAAGACACCCCCCTGGATCCGCCCTTGCTTTGATATCAGGTAATCCAGGTGCAAGACACCCCACTGGGTCCGTCCTTGCTTTGATATTAGGTGAACAAGTGCAAGACACCCCAACCCCTGGATCCGCCCTTGCTTTGATATCAGGTAATCCAGTGCAAGACAGCCCACTGGGTCCATCTTTGCTTCGATATTAGGTGAACCAAGTGCAAGACACCCCCACCCCTGGATCCGCCCTTGCTTTGATATCAGGTAATCCATGTGCAAGACACCCCCACCCCCTGGATCCGCCTTTGGTTTGATCTGGGGTAATCCAGGTGCAAGTTTATTAGTTAGTTTTTTTAGGCTATCCCGTAGCATTATTCGCCTTCCCTCAAGGTTCACAACTGCTGCTGCTCTACAGAACTTACCATGTTTTAAATCCTTCATGTATAGATCGTTGGTGATTACGCTAAACCAGGTTCAAATGTGATTTCAGGCGCCTCATTCAGCAAGCTGTGTCACAGCGTGCCCTCGTATTCCTCGTATCCACGTCAATCGTTTTGCTGTTCACGTAATATGTAATAATATGTTATCACGTCTGGATCGTGCATGTTTCACACTTGTGTGTCACCTTGCTCACAAAGAGCATATATATGACAAATATTGACTGTTTATGTAGTGGACCCACATACGGCCTATGTACATAACGACGGACGGAGCTTCGCCACCGCCATTTTGAAGCTAAGGACATTTCTTGGCCGGTTGCCACTCACAGATCAATATGGTTAAACATACCAACAATGCGATCGGCATGACGGAAATTTGTCAATAATTCTTAACTCTGAGTGCAATCTTATCGGAGTATATGAACCTTGCTACAAGCCACAACTATACAAATATTGGCAGGATGGTGGCGGTCAATATAGTGCAGGTTCTTAGCTCATAATTTTGGACGAATTGTTCACATTGTGATAAAAGCATGAAACTTTGCAGAGGGGTAGAGTACCACTTACTGATCAATATAAGCTAGGGAGCCATTCTCAATATGGCCTGTGGCGGATATGGCAGCCATTTTTCTTTTTGCAGTAAATCGACCCAAAACGGCCTGTTTGAGAAATTGGTTATTTCTACCTGTGCATGTCAAATATTATCCAATATCAACAAAATCGGTATCAAACTGACCGGAATAACAAGACCAACCCACCTATAACTGAAAAAGATAATTATATCGAACATTCTACAGCTATATGTCCAAAAAACAGTTTTTTTGCTTGAATTTTGACAAGTTTTCTATGGATCTCGTAGTTGGACATGTACAATAGGTGTGCCTGCACCCCCTCACCGCATGATCATCTGAAATCAATTTTTTCAGTTAAATTTCATCCTATTATTGATTATTAGGGAGATTCCAGAGACCCACCACTGGCGAAAATGATCGTTTTGGGCCTTTTTCAAAATGGCCACCATCGAAAATGCCGAAATCATGTTTTGGGCCATAACTCGGCTTCTGTCGCAGTTAAAGACATGGTTTTGGTGTCTATACCCATGTTTTTGATACTGAAGAATCCAATTCTGTCATTGCTGAGTACCTGTGTCTATTGGTTGCTTCATTTTAAAAATGCTTGAAATGCGTCGCTCGCAGTTTTCTGTCATTTGACCTGGTAAGAAAGTCAAAAATGCACATGAACCAGTATTTGGGGTCTGCAGAAGCCATCTTTATTAGTTGTGCATGTAATGCAACACCTTTCACTTCACGGAAAACAAGGGAAATCCAAGATGGCTACTGAAGCCAACAGATAATTTTTTAATAAAAACAAAATCTCTGCATAAGAATTATCAGTATTGGAAATGAACAATCCAATAATAGACTATTACAAATCGTGTAATTTCCCTTCTATTGCATTGTAATCATGGCACAATAAAATGTCAGTAAAGTTCTTTGTCCGTTGTCAGTTATCATTCTTTGACCGTTTTATCAGCTGTCATGAACATGGGAAGGGTCCCTGCCTCAACACCCGCCAGTTTTGTGCTGCGTGGCAAATGAAAGATAGTCATTGATGAAAAGCTTTCCTGTTGACACAGTAGCATAATCGTGCTGATGTGTTTAATACAATAAAAATGATTACCCCTTATGTATAGTACAAAAATATGTGTATTTTTTGTGCAGCACGGTATGACAGTGAACTGAAAACAATGCAGTAGCTCCCGACAAACATGCCAATCCTAGCTTGACCTCTAGTCTCAAGAACGATTACACAGCAAATAAGCAATGGCATATACATGTTCATTCCAACTTGGATCTTCTGGATTCGCAAGGTGAACTATATTTCGTGCAGTGGCATTTGACACAAATGTCAAAGACATCCTTGACAAAATGCATTATGGTCTAGATGGGAACCACCATTGTTGTCTGTTTCAGTCCATCCATGGTCTGTGGTGTTTTGAACAGCCCCTACTGGTTAATGGGCTCTAGTTCGTGGAGGTCTTCTGATATGTTGTTCTAGTACATCACTTGTTTCAGGAAATCATTACATATGACTGATCTCGTGAAAGAGAACCTTCATTCCGACATGGTCAACGTATATGTCATCAGTGATAAATTCATGATCCTATTTGTGATCCTATTTGTGATCCTATTCATGATGCATTCACTGGATCTGACAGCGCATCCTCCTTCATATGTTAGTATAATCTGAGCTGAGACGATGCAATTGGTCTGTGATGATGCAATTGGTCTGTGGGCTGTCCTTCATTGAATCTATTATTTATGATATCAACATTGGCCTCGTAAGCAAATGCACTAGAGCCCATTAACCACTAGGGGTTGTTCAAAACCCTACAGGGCATGGGTAGAATGAGAAAGACGGCAGGAAATTTCTCATGTTAACCACAATATCTTGTGTCAGGTATGTCTTTGTTCTTGATGTCAAATGGCATTGCACAAACCCTTGTCAATTTTGCGAATGCAAAAAGGTTAACTTGGAATGTATACATGTAAATGTCATTCAAAATTTGCCGTGTAATCATTCCTGAGACTAGAGGTCAAAGCTATCATTGGCATAGAACATTTATGTTGAGCTACTGCATTGTTTTCAGGTAACTGTCATATCGTTATGGACAAAGAAAATAACATGTCATTACCGTATCGTACATAAGGGGTAACTCCTGTGTCAACCGGAAACCAATCAACAATGAACATGCTCCATTTGCCACGCAGAACAAAACTGGTGCATGGGTGTTGAGGCAGAGATATTTCCCATGTAAAAATGGCAGCTGATAAGATCAACAAACTCGTGGTAGAAGGGACCTTCAATGGCATTTTATGGTGCCTTGATTCCAAATGCAATCGAATGGAAATTACAGGATCCGTACTGGTCTATTATTGGATTGTTTAGTTTTATCATTACTGGTAATTTTTATGCAGAGGCCTTGCTTAAATCAAGAAATTATCTGTTGCCCGTGAGGGTCATCTTGGATTTGATTTCTGTGAAATAAAAAGTGTTGCATTCCATGCACAACTGAGGATGATGGCTTCGGCAGACCCTGAAAACTAGTTCATTTGTATTTTTCACCATCTTACTAGGTAAATGCCAGGAAAATGCAATATTTTCCAGAGACCACAAACGAGCACCACATTCTTCATCGAGTCATGTATCCAGGAATTCAAAGAATCCACCTTGGCACTAATTCTGTAAATTGATTCTTATCTTCTACGCTTGATATGTGGGACAGGAACTGCTTTTACTATCAATCTGGTCTCTTTTAGCAAATTCTACTCCTATCAGTCGCACCATGGTTGGAAATGTGCTTTTCGCCAGTTTCATTGTCAGCCATTCGTAATTCTGAAGCGATCAACAGTCAGGTACTCAGCATTGATAAAATCGATCTCCCCAGTATCAAGAAACATATGTATAGACACCAAAACCATGTCTCTACCTGCAACAGAAGCCAAGATATAGCCCAAAACATGATTTCAGAGTTTTCAACGGTGGTCATTTTGAAAACGGCCCAGAAAACCATATTTGCCAGCGATGGGTCTCTAGAAACAGTATTAATAATCAGTAATATGTTCGAAATAAACTGAAAAAATTTACTTCAGAAAATCATCGAGGGGAGGGGGAGGAGAGGATGCAGGCACACCTATTATACATGCCCGACTATATGAGATTCGTGAATAATTCGCAAAATTCAAGCAAAAAACTGGGTTTTTTTTTACATATTGCTGCAGAACATTCAATATAGTTATCTTTTTTTCAATACAAGTGAGTTGGCCTTGTTATTCCCGTCAGTTTGACACCAATTTTGTGGATATTGGATAATATTTAACAGGCATAGGTAGAAAAAACGAATTTCACGAACCAGCCGTTTGAAGTCGATTTACTGCGAAAAGAAAAGTGGCTGCCATATCCGCCACAGGCCATATTGAGAATGGCTCCCTAGCTTATATTGATCAGTAAGTGATACTCTACCCCTCTGCAAAGTTTCATGCTTTTATCACAATGTGAACAATTGTTTTGCTAAGAACCTGCACTAATAGGGGCAGTGGGCCTGTCAATAAGCTTTGAGGCGCATTGTAGTACTTACATGGTGTTCACAGATATTTGACGTAAAGACGAACCTACTGCAAAAGTTTTACATTGAGTTTTTCTATCATGGCACTCAAAATCCCATAAGTTCTGACGTAATGGAAGCTACAATGATGAGACAAACCTACATGTCTTATCTAGATAGTATCGGGTAGGCTGATAAGCACAGGCATCGGTCTGAGGAGAGGGCGCGCGGTGGGATGGGGTATGTAAAGAAGAAGCTATGAAACGAAAGTTGATTTCCGATACTGTGATTTTGAATTCAATGTGCCGCTGTGACTAAAATAACAAGGATAGAAACAAAATTCTTTCACAGTGTACTTCGTTTGTCTTTCCTCTACCAGGATAACACAATTGTACACTTGTACATTGCGATATGACCATCCAAGTCAAGGTACCATCCTGTTTTCCCGCGTCTTCTACACTCCTTCATGACGATGTCTTCTAAACGCTGGTACGCTGGTACACTGGTACGCTGGTACACTGGTACGTTGGTACACTGGTACGCTGGTACAATGGTACGAAAAGAATTCTATCAATAATCTCAGTGTTTAAATATTTTCCGCCCATGAAATAACACTGTATCACCATCGTATTCAGAACAAGTTCAGATCTATTTTTTTTTACCGGCAATCTAACAAATTCATAGAACACGGCTGTCGGACAAATCTTTCTCAATTCTCGTTCATTGCCTGTATTTGGCACTGCATGTCAAATTCAACGTTTTGAGACACCGTAATTTTGCACTGACAATGACCACAGGGGCGGATCCGAGATTTAGGCGAGGGGGGGGGGGGGGGGGGAAGACGGGCAAAACAAACCCTTTGCTATCGTGGGTATGGGGTCCCCTTGCTGAAGCCAGAAGCCTTATTATGTTCTAAGGTAGCTTCCTGGCCTCTCCTATGTATAATCCCGAACGAATACCCACTGATGCCCCTGATCTTTAACACTTTAAAGTAAACCAGTATGATCACCCTGTTCTCAAATACTTTTCGACATTTTTTGGCATGGGGTGGGGCGGCTTAATTGGAATCACGTGACCGTTATGGGTCATTATAGGTCGCTTTTTTTAGTGCGTAGTTGTAATCAGTATAAGCATGGTTGGGAAAATATACAATACTGTACCTGCCCATTTGTATAAATAGTAAAAAAAAACTTATCTTGTGTCAATAGAAATAAGCAATTATCTTTCTAATAATATCGATTTGAGCAAATAAATTCATCACAATTCGCGTGATTACACAATTATGTTAGTTACGACACGACATCTTGATACATGTTTGTTTGTCCATATGCCCCAATTTCGTATTTGCGCCAATGAATTTCTCCCCCTTAACAATTTTATCTGGTTTGGTTCAAAATTGTGTTTTTATTCCTCGGAAATGTCGATAGTTGGCGAGAAAAGAAAGAATGTTTAAATATTCACATTCTATTTTGAAACAAATGTGAACTAAAACAAGAACAAGAAAATAATGTAGCGTTATGACGTGGTGGCTACATAGCAGGGACACCACGGTAATAGCGTGAACGAGCTGGCAGGTTCACAAGACAATTCGGTGACACTCCAGTAATGGGGTATACCTCTTTATCGTGGGGTCGCCGAACTTTACAATATCCCAAATAAGGGCCTCATATAGTTCACCTAAACACATCACATGACTCAATAGAATATGGGTGCAATCATTGGTAATAGAAACATTCAAATATTAGATCAACAAATTTTTCTCAAACATCAACACACAAACATGCACGCCAACCTTCTTTTAAATACATTTTGTAACAATTCCCCACACAAATCGAGTGAGCACAACAGGCATTCCGCACGGATGGGGGAAGAATAGCTCTATAGGTGTGACCAGCTAGCTGGCCCTGAGGTGGAACCACAAGCGACCAGGCTACCGTATTCATGCGCATTTTACGTGTCCAAAATGTGTGGACACGTCAGTATTTGGAACGGATGCACAAAGATAAACTATGGAAATATTGGTCTTTACTGTACCAGCGTACCAGTGTACCAGCGTACTAGTGTACCAGTGTACCAGTGTACCAGCGTACCAGTGTACCAGCGTACCAGCGTTTAGAAGAC
Source organism: Terebella lapidaria (assembly GCA_949152475.1). Lineage (NCBI taxonomy): Eukaryota > Metazoa > Annelida > Polychaeta > Terebellida > Terebellidae > Terebella > Terebella lapidaria. The sequence continues at coordinate 51,212,198 of OX424556.1, read as the reverse complement.
ATCGCCTTCATGACACTCGCGAGTTCGAAAAAGTGACAAAAAACACAATTTCCATAGCATTATCTCGTTGCACATACCTATATAGGCACAACAATTCCTACTGATGATATCTGTTCATTTCTAATCAACTTTTGAAGGCATTATCCCATGCACATGCATTTATACATCATAATGTTTTACATGTGAATCATAATGGTACCATGTTTCCACTGTACGTCAGTTCTATGTTGTGACCGTGACCTACGTTAGTGACGTAATAAAGATACACGTGAGTTACGCCAATGGCCGGCTACTTGTTATGACATGGTGGCAGCGGAAAAATCGCTAAAAATAACAGTCATCCGTCCTGAGGACAAGAAAATTTGACGTGTTTTGTGTGTCAGACACATCCATTTTTGAAGTGCAACTGTTATTTCATGCGTGAACGATGCCGAAGTTCGGACAGATTGAACCGTTTGACTTCATGAAACCACAAGCATGGCCTGAGTGGAAAGAACGTTTTAGCCGTTACAGACTGGCAACAAAGCTGCACAAGGACGATGAAAATGTGCAAGTAAGTGCCCTAGTGTACTCTATGGGGCCGGACGCTGAGAGAGTGTTCAAAACTTTCGTGTTTGATCCTGTGACTAACAAAGAAAAATATGACCCAGTCCTGGCCAAGTACGATGCCTATTTCGCACCAAAACGGAACAAAATTCACGAGAGGGCGATGTTCAACACAAAAATCCAAGGCCCAGACCAGTCCATTGAATCGTTTGTACGCGGTCTGTATGCATCAGCCGAATACTGTGAGTTTGGAGCCAGCAAAGATGAGAGAATATGTGAACGCTTTGTTGTGGGGCTCCATGACAAGAAGCTGTCAGAAGATTTACAGCTTAAAGAAGATCTGGTGCTAGAGGACGCAATCAGAATTGCGCGAAGCGCGGAAAATGTCAAGCAAAATATCGCACAGCAACAAGCACAGAGGTCACTTGAGGAGGTGAAAATACGAGGATCACCGACAGATCGTGGAAAATACAAACAACGCGGGAAACGCGGACGAGGAGGCCCATCACGAAATGATCACCATGGGAAACGCGAAAAGACTCTCGACAAGTCACTAACAGATGAAATTTGTTCAAGTTGTGGCCTGAATCATGATCACAGAGCACGATGTCCAGCACGAAATGCCAAATGTTATAAATGCTCCAGTCGTGGACATTTTGCACGGACGTGTCGTTCAAGTGCGTCTAGACAGAAGTCGCTCCGAGAAATAGAGGAAGACGAGGAAGCGACACCACAGTTTCTCGGTTCTGTCACGGAAGTCGGCACTGCTGATAACATGCCGTGGGAGGTGGCACTGAGTATTGGCGGCACCGCGGTTAAGTTCAAGATCGACTCGGGAGCAGATGTCAGTGTGATATCTGAGCGCCAGTACAACCATCTGCGATACCGACCACCGCTACGTAGCGTGGACACTACACTCCGAAGTGTAGGCGGGAAGGTTGAATGCCGTGGTGTGTTCAAGGCCCAGACCAAGTACCGTGGAAAAATCTACGAGTTTGATGTCTTCGTCGTGGCCAACACGACCAGTAACCTACTGGGTAGAGGTGCAGCACAAGCACTAGAGCTGATAGAGCTGAAAATCGAGGAAATTGAGCGGGACGTCTTCGGCGATGTCGGGACATTGAAGGGGGATCCAGTAAAGATCTGTATTCGTGATGACGCAGTCCCGTATCACGTGAACACTAGCCGCCGTATCCCGATCCCTCTGATACCCAAGGTCGAGCAGGAACTCGAGCGAATGGAGAGGCTAGGCGTGATTGAAAAAGTAACAGATCCGACGGAGTGGTGTTCACCGCTGGTAGTGGCGACCAAGAAATCAGGCGCAGTCCGTCTGTGTGTAGATCTGAGACGACTAAATAAAGCTGTAAAACGCGAGCGGTACGTCATTCCGACGTTAGAAGATATACTTACGAATCTACAGGGTGGACGAGTGTTTTCGTCACTTGACGCAGCAAGTGGCTACTACCAGATAGAACTACACCCAGATTCACGGAAACTGACGACCTTCATCACACCACAGGGAAGATACTGTTTTCGCCGTCTCCCGTTTGGCATCACATCAGCGAGCGAGATATTTCAGCGCAAGATGTCTGATCTACTGAGTGGACTACCTGGCGTGGCTGTCTATCAGGATGATATCGTCATAGCTGGTGATGACTTGGAGCAGCACGACCAGCGTCTGGAGCGAGTTCTAAAGATCATAAAGGAAGCAGGTCTAAAGTTAAACAAATCCAAATGTACATTCAGAAAGGAATCCCTGGAGTTCCTTGGACATGTGCTACATCGAGATGGGAGAAGTCCAGATCCGTCTAAAGTCTCAGCAATTAACGATATGCCCATCCCCAATGACGTCACAGAACTACGTCGTGTACTAGGTATGATCAACTACCTGGGCTCGTACGTACCAAGACTAGCAACAGTGATAAAGCCCTTGAATGAACTGCTACAGAATGACAGAGCATGGACTTGGGGACCGGCACAGGACAGTTCATACCAAGAAGTTAAGCGCTTAGTCACGTCAGCGCCAGTTCTACACTTCTTTGATCCTAAGTATCCAGTCATTGTCGCAGCAGACGCGAGCAGCTACGGACTCGGAGCAGCCCTATACCAGATGAAAGATGGACAGAAACATCCGATCGCCTATGCCTCGCGCACTTTGATTCTGAGTGAACAGAGGTACGCGCAAATCGAGAAGGAGTGTCTCGCATCGGTGTGGGCCTGCGAGAAATTCTACAGATACCTGGTTGGCCTGGAATCCTTCAAGCTTCTCACTGATCACAAACCGCTAGTCCCGTTGATAAACGACCGTGACTTGGATCAAGTACCTGTAAGATGCCAGCGACTATTGCTGAGAATGATGAGATTTAACCCAGTTGCAGAGTATGTACCCGGAAGCACTCTGCATGTCGCCGATACGCTATCTAGAAGCCCTCGGGGTGACGCTAGCACAGACGACATACATCTCGTCGAGGAAGTGGAGGCACACGTTAGAGCGACTGAGGACACGTGGCCAGCTTCACCCGACAAAATGACGGAAATCAGAGACGCAACCAGAGAGGACCCTGTACTACCAGGAGTACAATGGTACACCATACATGGTTGGCCAAGATACCGAGAGGACATACCGGAACAGTATAGACAATACCATGACGTCAGAGCTCATTTGTCCGTCGCCGATGGTCTTCTGTTGTATGACGACAGAATCGTAATCCCCAAAACCCTGCGAACGGACATACTGAGCAAGATTCATGCAGGACATTTAGGTATCACCAAGTGTCGTGAACGCGCAGCAGCGAGCGTGTGGTGGACTGGGATCACCAAGGAAATCAAGAATTTGGTGGATTCATGTGCATTCTGTCAGACAAATCGCGCAGCCCAGAGAAAACAACCACTCATCACATCCGATCTGCCAGGACGTCCATGGGAGCGCATCGCTACAGATTTGTTTCACTACAAGGGACAGAACTACATGGTGTGCACAGACTATTACTCTCGGTACATTGAGATCATTCACCTGCCCACGATAACGAGCAATGTGGTGATACAGAAACTGAAAGGTTTATTTGCTCGATGGGGAATCCCGCAGGAAGTTGTTAGTGACAACGGAACACAGTATAGCTCCCGCGAGTTCGCTAATTTTGCTCATGAGTACGGATTTTCACACGTGACATCAAGCCCTCACCAACCACATAGCAACGGTGCAGCCGAAAGAGCCGTGGCAGTTGCCAAGAAAATCCTTGCACAAGATGACCCCCACATTGCACTCATGAGCTACCGCTCCACGGTCATATCAGCTACAGGCTACAGCCCATCAGAGCTGATGATGGGGAGAAGTATCAGGACAACGTTACCGATCCTGGAGCGCAACTTGAGGCCAAGGTGGCCGGATCGGAAGGATGTTCAGCTGAACGACGAACGGGCAAAATCTGACTATCGGTATTACTACAATCGTCGTTATTCAACAAGTGAGCTGCCTGAGGTACCAGTTGGTGCACGTGTTCGTGTGCGCACGAACAAGGACCCGGATTGGTCACGTACAGCACGTGTCATACCACCCACTGGCAATCCGTCAATGCGCTCATACAACATCCGAGATGGTCAGGGGCGTATCCTCCGTCGTGATCGCCAAGATATCCGACCAGACACGTCGTATGATCACCAGGCTGTACCCAGCACCATGGCTGACTCGAACGAGGAACCACCTGTACCAGTTATACGTACACAAGCGGCAGTCCCAACGGATTCACCAGAGCTGAGTACAACACGTACAGTACAGTCGGTACCTGTACGACGTTCAACGCGAGTGAAGACAACACCCAGCCGTCTGATAGAAGAAATCTGATTCAGTGACATTTAAAGTTTCCAGAGTATGAACATTTTGTTTTGAACTATAATGTTTCCATTTGTTTGACATATATGTATGAAGTTACTTTGTCACCATAACAGTGAATTTCTTTAAAGGGGGAGATGTCATGATAGTGCATTTATACATCATAATGTTTTACATGTGAATCATAATGGTACCATGTTTCCACTGTACGTCAGTTCTATGTTGTGACCGTGACCTACGTTAGTGACGTAATAAAGATACACGTGAGTTACGCCAATGGCCGGCTACTTGTTATGACAGTTGTATTTTTCAGTTCTTTCAATGTCTTTCTTCTGCTTCACCAACAACAAAACAGCCATCAGTCACATGATCATCACTGGTCACATTATCACGCTGCAGTGAATAAATAAATTAGAAACGAGACAATCAGAGATTGCAGACCCTCGCTCTCCCAGATTTAGTTTTACTAGAAATATATAGTTGATGACCTTTACATTTTCTACCTGGACAATAATCGGGGATTTTGGTCGTACTATCATTGGTCATATATCAATTGGTCGGAAATTGGCCATAAAAAATACAAAAATCATGGGAGAAATAATCATTAATCAAAGTAGAGTTCTTCAACATATTTCTATCTTCAACATATTCTCGACCTGTCGACCACGACCTGAATTCTTGATACTGACAACCCAAACTTCACCAGCTATCACAACTATATATTGCATACTTTAAAGGCTATATATCACGGAAATTGGATATTGGTTTTTGTTATGTACGTGAAAGCACAAAAAGCACAAAAATGGTCTTCACAGCATATTGATATCATGATTCATTCCGAAGTTATGGCACTTTAAACATGTATATATTTACAGAATCTGGCAACAGAATCTGACAGTTAATTAATATACAAATGAGCTGTGTGACGTTATTGACAGACTGCTTTTCAATTAGGCATTTTAAAATGGAATATTCATACCGTTTGTATCCATATTTTTTCACCAAAATCAACTCTTTATGTTTTTTAGTTGGAATAGTCAGTGATTTCATGAAATCTGTGCCATGGCAACCAATGGCCTGGCTGGGCCCTTAGCAACCATGGTTGCTAGGGCCAATATCTGATTAAAAATGAGATATACATGAATGTAACCATTTCAGACAATGGAGTAATAGCAATATATTGAGGAATATATCAGCAAAATGTCTGAACACAACCCTTAGCAACAAATACAGGGATTGGAAACCAGCGATAATAGGATACATTAACTTCACATGGCTCTAAATATCAGTGATTTCTCAGGCCTGTATCGGTTGCTAAGGAGTGTTTTTGTACATTCTGTTGATCAATTACATAAAATATTGTTACCGCCCTGTAATCTAAATTGGTTTGATACTTTTATGTCTTGTTTTAACTTGAATACCAGCCTTAGAAACCTGGTTGCTAAGGGCCAAATCAGCACATTGGTTGCCACGGCAACTAAAATTGACATGAACTCACTGACTATTCCTACTGAACGATATAACTGATGAGTTTTAGTGACATAACATAAGCTTAAATGCCTAATTGTGACGTGTTTGAACGCCTCATTAAAAAGCAATCTGTCAATGACGTCACACATCTTATTTGCATACTAATTAGCTGACAGATTTTTCAAGACTGTTGGTAGAAATTTGCCGGACTTCATTTTCGTGATATATACCCTTTAATTCAACATTCTATTGAATATCCTCAGTGGTTTGGGAATTACCAAACCTCGAAATACTACGAATCAGTGATTTCGGCTGATGACCCTTACAGTTTCTACCTTGGGCGATAATGGGGGATTTTATTCATACGACCATCGGTCATACAGCAAATGATGGGAATTGAGCACTGAAAAATCAATAAGGGAAATTAATCACTGATATTATAGTTATAAAAGTTATTGCAGCTTTTCGATTTTTATCTTTTATCTGACCTTGACCTTGTCGTTCAATATTGGGCCTGAACGAAATCGGGTTTTAAACGATTGAAAACTAGCTTCACAATACATGGCCTTGAGTCTCAAAACACTCGAAAGACCCCTAATTTTTCGTCATCGGGCGATAATGGAGAATTTCAGTCGTACGCCCATCGGCTGTACACCATAATACGATCTGGAATTGGCCAAAGAAAAATAAAAAATTGGTTGGAAAAATTAATATCGAGTAGAACTGGAGTTATAGCCATTTATGTAATTTTCACTTTTTCCGTTGCCATGGCAACCGTTTTTATCCGATTCCGACAAAGTTTGACGGAGACCAAGCCATTTACCATAGCGCTTCAGTCCTATAAATTTCAGAACGATAGAACCGTTTTCCTTTGAGTTATAAACGCAGACATTTGCCCTGAAAAGTTGCTGGCAAAAAATAACCGAAATCGTGAACGCCCAATTTTTCGACACCAGGCGATTTTAGTCCTACGACCATCGGCTGTACACCATACGATCCGGAATTGGCCAAAGGAAAATACAAAAATAGTTGGAAAAATTAATATCAAGTAGAACCTGAGTTATAGCCAAATATGTGGTTTTCACGTTTTCCGTTGAACCTTTTTTATCCGATTCCGACAAAATTTGAGGAGGACCGAGCCCCTGCCATACTGCTTCATCTCAGTAAGTTTGAAGTCGATCGGACCATTCGTTTTTGAGTTATGCGCGCGGACAGACAGACAGACAGATCCAAATGCAATTGATTGATTGATTGAGTTTATTTGTATATTCCATGTAAAAATACAAGTGTATAAATACAAAATGTAAATGATACTATAAAATACACAGGGTAACACAAGAAAGCGAAAAATCACTTGTTTCCATTGTGGCCCATATGATCACAGACAATAATATGACGGCAGAGAATTTAACAATATTACAAAAATAAAAATAACAATGGTAAATGTAGGTAATACTAATAATAATAATAAAAATAATAAATCTTACTAAATAATAATAAGGGATATGTAGAACAATACTGGTAATAATTAGATGGTAATAAAGTGAATTTAAAAAACACAAATACAAGATGTATAAGAAATAAAATTAAAGATAGGTATATATGTCATTTTCTGCTTGGACCATATTAAGAAATAAAAGCTGTTTTACCCTGCTTTTAAAATTAGAACGAGAAGAAAATTTTTTTATATGACTAGGAAGAGAGTTCCAGACCTTAGCACCAGTGTACATAAAAGAAGAAGCACCAAAGGATCTCACTGAAGGGATGACTAAAGACAAGATGCTGGACCTGGTGTTCCTATTATGGATTGTGGATACTTGTGTAAAGGATGAAGATAGATATTCAGGAGCTTTATTGTGAATTACATTATACATATGATTCAACTTAATCTGATCGACTCTAAGGTTTACTGGCAACATATTGACCTGTTGAAATTCATTGATACCTATATGGGTTCTGGGTTGAGCGTTGAGGAGGAAGCGTATTATCTTGTTCTGCATTGTCTGCAGCCTCCCCTGATACTTCTTGGTTAGGCCAGAATACCAAGAAGAGCTGGCATAATCATAATGGCACTGTATGAGTGCTGACACCAGTAGCCTTTTGGTCCTAATGTCAAACTGCCTGGCCTGTCTGTACAAAAATTTCAATTTGGAACTTGATTTGCTGATGATATTTTCAGCAATTTGATCTCCAGATAAGGACTGATCAATGGTCAGTCCTATATATTTTACACAGGATTTGCAAGTGATGTTATCACCTGCACAGGCTACCTGCAATTGGCTATGTTTGGCGAGTCTTTGTTTGGATCCGAACAGGATTGTTTCTGTCTTCCCCAAGTGAAGAGACAGCTTATTGTCTAACAACCATTCTCTGACTGACTCAAGTTCAGAGCTTAGGGTTTGCTGAATCTCTGCAACATCCTTGCCAGACACAATTAAAGCAGAATCATCAGCATACAACAGCAGCTTGCAGGACACTGCTGAGGGCATGTCATTCACATAGATAAGAAAAAGTAGAGGCCCCAGGATTGAGCCCTGAGGTACTCCACATTGAACTATGGCAGCAGTTGAGAGGGTGCCCCCTATCTCAACTGACTGCAGCCTTCCATTAAGGTAGGATTTGAACCAGTCTATGGTAGGTTTCTGAAATCCTAAGGCTTCCAGTTTACATAAAAGAATTTTGTGGTCCACAGTGTCAAAGGCCTTCTGGAGATCCAATAATATCATACCTGTGTAATTGCCTTTGTCTTGTTGACATTTGATGGAGTCCAATAAATGGATAAGACATGTATCTGTGGAATAAGAGGGCCGAAATCCAGATTGAAGCTCATATAGGAGCTTGTTATCACTCAAGTAGTGATGGATTTGTTCACATACAACTTTCTCCAAAATCTTGGATATAACGCTCTATATTGACACAGGTCGATAGTTGCCAGCTTCAGTCTTAGAGTTCTTTTTGTGGATTGGATTTATTCTAGCAGCTTTCAGATCATCCGGAATAATGCCACTAGATATAGATAAATTTACAATATGAGTTAATATTGTATCGGGGCGAGGGTAAATATTGTTATGAATTATCGAATCATGCAATATCTCTCGTCATTCCAAACTAAATGTTCTAGAGGCTGTCATCTCATCAAAACAAAACGATAGATCAAGTATATATGTAATAGATATGATAGAATACACATACAAAACTTTCATTCCAGTTCATGGTTTGCGAGCTAGTTAACTGCATTAATACGTGGTATAAACTAGACGTCAAGGCCTAAAGATGCCTTGGAGGCATTTCGGTGTGATGATTAATTTATAATATATACTAGATCGACGAAAAAGAAAAATGCCGACTCGGCAAAAAAATTTCGGGTCAAGGTCAAAGTTCATCCATAATACCAATTAGACATGTTTGTCTAGGGCGACGAGTCCAAAAATAACGTCCGTTTCGCTCTACGAAGCATCGTTTCCGAGATATCGATGAAAACAAGAAATGCCGACTCGGCAAAAAAATTTCGGGTCCAGGTCAAAGTTCATCCATAATACCCATTAGACATGTTTGTCTAGGGCGACGAGTCCGAAAACAACGTCCGTTTCGCTCTACGACACACCGTTTCCAAGATATCGACGAAACCGAAAAATGCCGACTCGGCAAAAAAATTTTGGGTCAAGGTCAAAGTTCATCCATAATACCCTTAAGACATGTTTGTCTAGGGCGACGAGTCCGAAAATAACGTCCGTTTCGCTCTACGAAGCACCGTTTCCGAGATATCGACGAAAACGAAAAATGCCGACTCGGCAAAAAAATTCAAGGTCAAGGTCAAAGTTCATCCATAATATGTTTGACTAGGGCGACGAGTCCGAAAATAACGTCCGTTTCGCTCTACGACACACCGTTTCCGAGATATCGACGAAAACGAAAAATGCCGACTCGGCAAAAAATTTTCGGGTCAAGGTCAAAGTTCATCCATAATACCCCTTAGACATGTTTGTCTAGGGCGACGATTCCGAAAATAACGTCCGTTTCGCTCTACGACACACCGTTTCCAAGATATCAACGAAAACGAAAAATGCCCACTCGGCAAAAAAATTTCGGGTCAAGGTCAAAGTCATCAATAATACCCTTTAGACATGTTAGTCTAGGGCGACGAGTCTGAAAATAACGTCCGTTTCGCTCTACGACGCACCGTTTCCGAGATATCGACGAAAACGAAAAATGCCGACTTGGCAAAAAAAAATTGGGTCAAGGTCAATCTTCATCCATAATACCCCTTAGACATGTTTGTCTAGGGCGACGATTCCGAAAATAACGTCCGTTTCGCTCTACGAAGCACCGTTTCCGAGATATCGATGAAAACGAAAAATGCCGACTCGGCAAAAAAATTTCGGGTCAAGGTCAAAGTTCATCCATAATACCATCTAGACATGTTAGTCTAGGGCGACGAGTCCGAAAATAACATCCGTTTCGCTCTACGACACACCGTTTCCGAGATATCGACGAAAACGAAAAATGCCGACTCGGCAAAAAAATTCAAGGTCAAGGTCAAAGTTCATCCATAATACCCTTTAGACATGTTTGTCTAGGGCGACAAGTCCGAAAATAACGTCCGTTTCGCTCTACGACACACCGTTTCCGAGATATCGACGAAAACGAAAAATGCCGACTCGGCAAAAAAATTACGGGTCAAGGTCAAAGTTCATCCATAATACCCCTTAGACATGTTTGTCCAGGGCGACGAGTCCGAAAATAACGTCCGTTTCGCTCTACGACGCACCGTTTCCGAGATATCGACGAAAACGAAAAATGACGACTCGGCAGAAAAATTCAAGGTCAAGGTCAAAGTTCATCCATAATACCCCTTAGACATGTTTGTCTAGGGCGACGAGTCCGAAAATAACGTCCGTTTCGCTCTACGACGCACCGTTTCCGAGATATCGACGAAAACGAAAAATGACGACTCGGCAGAAAAATTCAAGGTCAAGGTCAAAGTTCATCCATAATACCCCTTAGACATGTTTGTCTAGGGCGACGAGTCCGAAAATAACGTCCGTTTCGCTCTACGACGCACCGTTTCCGAGATATGCAGGATGCCTCATGGATGACTCAGCAAAAAATTATTTTGACCTCTTAGTGCAGGTTCTTAGCAAAACAATTGTTCACATTGTGATAAAAGCATGAAACTTTGCAGAGGGGTAGAGTATCACTTACTGATCAATATAAGCTAGGGAGCCATTCTCAATATGGCCTGTGGCGGATATGGCAGCCACTTTTCTTTTCGCAGTAAATCGACTTCAAACGGCTGGTTCGTGAAATTCGTTTTTTCTACCTATGCCTGTTAAATATTATCCAATATCCACAAAATTGGTGTCAAACTGACGGGAATAACAAGGCCAACTCACTTGTATTGAAAAAAAGATAACTATATTGAATGTTCTGCAGCAATATGTAAAAAAAAACCCAGTTTTTTGCTTGAATTTTGCGAATTATTCACGAATCTCATATAGTCGGGCATGTATAATAGGTGTGCCTGCATCCTCTCCTCCCCCTCCCCTCGATGATTTTCTGAAGTAAATTTTTTCAGTTTATTTCGAACATATTACTGATTATTAATACTGTTTCTAGAGACCCATCGCTGGCAAATATGGTTTTCTGGGCCGTTTTCAAAATGACCACCGTTGAAAACTCTGAAATCATGTTTTGGGCTATATCTTGGCTTCTGTTGCAGGTAGAGACATGGTTTTGGTGTCTATACATATGTTTCTTGATACTGGGGAGATCGATTTTATCAATGCTGAGTACCTGACTGTTGATCGCTTCAGAATTACGAATGGCTGACAATGAAACTGGCGAAAAGCACATTTCCAACCATGGTGCGACTGATAGGAGTAGAATTTGCTAAAAGAGACCAGATTGATAGTAAAAGCAGTTCCTGTCCCACATATCAAGCGTAGAAGATAAGAATCAATTTACAGAATTAGTGCCAAGGTGGATTCTTTGAATTCCTGGATACATGACTCGATGAAGAATGTGGTGCTCGTTTGTGGTCTCTGGAAAATATTGCATTTTCCTGGCATTTACCTAGTAAGATGGTGAAAAATACAAATGAACTAGTTTTCAGGGTCTGCCGAAGCCATCATCCTCAGTTGTGCATGGAATGCAACACTTTTTATTTCACAGAAATCAAATCCAAGATGACCCTCACGGGCAACAGATAATTTCTTGATTTAAGCAAGGCCTCTGCATAAAAATTACCAGTAATGATAAAACTAAACAATCCAATAATAGACCAGTACGGATCCTGTAATTTCCATTCGATTGCATTTGGAATCAAGGCACCATAAAATGCCATTGAAGGTCCCTTCTACCACGAGTTTGTTGATCTTATCAGCTGCCATTTTTACATGGGAAATATCTCTGCCTCAACACCCATGCACCAGTTTTGTTCTGCGTGGCAAATGGAGCATGTTCATTGTTGATTGGTTTCCGGTTGACACAGGAGTTACCCCTTATGTACGATACGGTAATGACATGTTATTTTCTTTGTCCATAACGATATGACAGTTACCTGAAAACAATGCAGTAGCTCAACATAAATGTTCTATGCCAATGATAGCTTTGACCTCTAGTCTCAGGAATGATTACACGGCAAATTTTGAATGACATTTACATGTATACATTCCAAGTTAACCTTTTTGCATTCGCAAAATTGACAAGGGTTTGTGCAATGCCATTTGACATCAAGAACAAAGACATACCTGACACAAGATATTGTGGTTAACATGAGAAATTTCCTGCCGTCTTTCTCATTCTACCCATGCCCTGTAGGGTTTTGAACAACCCCTAGTGGTTAATGGGCTCTAGTGCATTTGCTTACGAGGCCAATGTTGATATCATAAATAATAGATTCAATGAAGGACAGCCCACAGACCAATTGCATCATCACAGACCAATTGCATCGTCTCAGCTCAGATTATACTAACATATGAAGGAGGATGCGCTGTCAGATCCAGTGAATGCATCATGAATAGGATCACAAATAGGATCACAAATAGGATCATGAATTTATCACTGATGACATATACGTTGACCATGTCGGAATGAAGGTTCTCTTTCACGAGATCAGTCATATGTAATGATTTCCTGAAACAAGTGATGTACTAGAACAACATATCAGAAGACCTCCACGAACTAGAGCCCATTAACCAGTAGGGGCTGTTCAAAACACCACAGACCATGGATGGACTGAAACAGACAACAATGGTGGTTCCCATCTAGACCATAATGCATTTTGTCAAGGATGTCTTTGACATTTGTGTCAAATGCCACTGCACGAAATATAGTTCACCTTGCGAATCCAGAAGATCCAAGTTGGAATGAACATGTATATGCCATTGCTTATTTGCTGTGTAATCGTTCTTGAGACTAGAGGTCAAGCTAGGATTGGCATGTTTGTCGGGAGCTACTGCATTGTTTTCAGTTCACTGTCATACCGTGCTGCACAAAAAATACACATATTTTTGTACTATACATAAGGGGTAATCATTTTTATTGTATTAAACACATCAGCACGATTATGCTACTGTGTCAACAGGAAAGCTTTTCATCAATGACTATCTTTCATTTGCCACGCAGCACAAAACTGGCGGGTGTTGAGGCAGGGACCCTTCCCATGTTCATGACAGCTGATAAAACGGTCAAAGAATGATAACTGACAACGGACAAAGAACTTTACTGACATTTTATTGTGCCATGATTACAATGCAATAGAAGGGAAATTACACGATTTGTAATAGTCTATTATTGGATTGTTCATTTCCAATACTGATAATTCTTATGCAGAGATTTTGTTTTTATTAAAAAATTATCTGTTGGCTTCAGTAGCCATCTTGGATTTCCCTTGTTTTCCGTGAAGTGAAAGGTGTTGCATTACATGCACAACTAATAAAGATGGCTTCTGCAGACCCCAAATACTGGTTCATGTGCATTTTTGACTTTCTTACCAGGTCAAATGACAGAAAACTGCGAGCGACGCATTTCAAGCATTTTTAAAATGAAGCAACCAATAGACACAGGTACTCAGCAATGACAGAATTGGATTCTTCAGTATCAAAAACATGGGTATAGACACCAAAACCATGTCTTTAACTGCGACAGAAGCCGAGTTATGGCCCAAAACATGATTTCGGCATTTTCGATGGTGGCCATTTTGAAAAAGGCCCAAAACGATCATTTTCGCCAGTGGTGGGTCTCTGGAATCTCCCTAATAATCAATAATAGGATGAAATTTAACTGAAAAAATTGATTTCAGATGATCATGCGGTGAGGGGGTGCAGGCACACCTATTGTACATGTCCAACTACGAGATCCATAGAAAACTTGTCAAAATTCAAGCAAAAAAACTGTTTTTTGGACATATAGCTGTAGAATGTTCGATATAATTATCTTTTTCAGTTATAGGTGGGTTGGTCTTGTTATTCCGGTCAGTTTGATACCGATTTTGTTGATATTGGATAATATTTGACATGCACAGGTAGAAATAACCAATTTCTCAAACAGGCCGTTTTGGGTCGATTTACTGCAAAAAGAAAAATGGCTGCCATATCCGCCACAGGCCATATTGAGAATGGCTCCCTAGCTTATATTGATCAGTAAGTGGTACTCTACCCCTCTGCAAAGTTTCATGCTTTTATCACAATGTGAACAATTCGTCCAAAATTATGAGCTAAGAACCTGCACTATCTAGGTCAAAGGTCGTTTGACGTATCGATCCCAAAATCAATAGGGTTCTTCCCTGTTGATATATAAACCTCCGTGCAAAATTCTGCAACTATTGCCTGAATATTTTTCGAGTTATCGTCCGGAAACCAAGTTTCAAGATCAGCCTCGATTTCATCCTCAAGGACCTCACGGACCTCGGAGCCGGATCAAAAAAAAATAATACACCCTAGAGATGTTTGACTAGGGCGACGAGTCCGAAAATAACGTCCGTTTCGCTCTACGATGCACGGTTTCTGAGATATGCAGGAAGCCTCAAGGATGAATCAGCAAAAAATTATTTTGACCTCTAGGTCAAAGGTCGTTTGACGGATCGATCCCAAAATCAATAGGGTTCTTCCCTGGTGGCATATGAACCTCCATGCAGAGTTCTGCGCCTATTGCGTAAATATTTTTCCAGTTATCGTCCGGAAACCAAGTCTCAAAATTAGCCTTGATTTCATCCTCACAGACCTCACGGACCTCGGATCCGGCTCAAAAAGAATAGGGTTCTTCCACATATCATTTCTGACTTGTGGTGAAAATTTGACGAGGATCCGTCAAGGCAATCTAAAGTTATCGTCCGGAAACCAAAAGTGGCGGAAGAAGAAAAGAAAAAAGAAAGAAAAAAAAAAAAAAAATTCTGCTAAAACCATAAAGGCATTTCTACCGAAATGCCTTAATTAGCCGGATATCGGAAGATACGAAATGATTGCCAGTATCAGCAAAATTAATACTGAAGCACGGTGGCTGATTCATGCCATAATAGTTTTGGTCGCGAATTTAATTGTGACGACTGGAAGTGTTTAAATCGTGACCAAAGTCATTAAATCCACGACCAAAACATTTTTGCTGCGGCGAAAACATTCTCGCCGCGAATGAAATACTTTTACCTGCGGCAAAAAGATTATCGTCGCGACCAAAATCACTTGCGCTGCAGCGAAATAGTTCTTGCCGCGATTTAAAATACTTATAGCCGCAACCAAAACATTCTCGCTGCAGCGAAACTGATTATCGCCGCGGCGAGAATATTTCGGTCACGGCAACAATGGTTTTCGCTGCGACCAAAATGTTTCAGTTGCGACAACAACTATTCTCGCTGCGACGAGAATGTTTTGGTCGCGGCGAGAATATTTCCGCTGCAGCGAAAACGTTTCGGTCGCGATTTTAATCATTTCCGTCGTCAGAATTAAAGTCGCGACAAAAACTCTTCAGGACAAACACATTATGGCACAAGTATAACGCCATGTTTTTAGAAAAACATGGCAGAAAACCCGGCCCTTTTATATTTACATGTTTTCTATGGACTCACAATACTGAATGTCGAGTTCACATTGTAAGAAGATGTCCCATAAAACTTGGGTACACATTTTATTTCCATATGAATAAGTCATACCGATATGTATGCAGTTCATACAGAAAATCAGACAATCAGTCACATCAAAGTAAATGATATGGGAAATTGTGTTGAAATTGTGTGCATCCTCAGCCAATTCATCTCCCCCAAGTCTATTTAGATGTACTGTATCTTTGTCAGATACCAAGATTGCTAGCCGGGCTCTGTTAAAAACATCCCACTGAATTCCAGTTCCAT
Source organism: Terebella lapidaria (assembly GCA_949152475.1). Classification (NCBI taxonomy): domain Eukaryota; kingdom Metazoa; phylum Annelida; class Polychaeta; order Terebellida; family Terebellidae; genus Terebella; species Terebella lapidaria. The sequence goes on along the minus strand of OX424556.1, from coordinate 51,196,011 downwards.
AAGTCGCCCCAGAACTCTGAACCTTCTAGTTTAAAATCCCGCATTACCAATATCCTCCAAACATCACTATGGGTATACACAAAGCGCCTTTATAATCTTCTTAACACTTTCCGCAATCTGGTCGGGTCTAACCCCTTCCCGTAGATATGCAAGAAAATTATCGATAGGGCATAACAGCCTATCATGAATGATGCACAAATCATTCAATATTTATAAACAGGTGGCAGGATTTGATGAATACGTTTAGGCCTATTACAATGAATAGATGTGTAGTTTCTGCACCCTAGGCCCCTGGGAATAATGAAATTATATAATAGGGTTCATATAAAATAGGAAAATTATGCCTTTATTAGCTAATTATTTCAACGACTGGTGTACGGTAAAAGCTCGGCTTCCTCACGGTGGTCTTGGCTATTTAATGAGGTCGCGCTTGTAAAGCAATTTTCATGCTTCACATTCATTATGCTATAGACTAAGCTCATTGCCAACAAATAATCCCCAGTGATATCCAGAGAAGTAGCCTAATAGGCCTGATACAATGAAATCAATTCGGAAAGAGAATTTCAAACTATTGTCTGAAATGATTACAACTAATGTATCACTGTCCATCGCTGCAATACAACATATTTCTACTGGTTACGTGTTGGCGTAGTAATATAGGTAATTATAGTAATTAAACCAGGTCAGACTTATGCGAGTTCCAAGATAACTGGTAGGAGATTCGGTAATTGCACTTGCGCATACCAGCCGCAAACTAATTCAAAACAGCGCTCTCCATTGTCATGCAATTACTGTTATTAATACATTAAAGACAGCAGTGTTCTTCGATCAGTTTAACGGGATGTACCGGGTTTTATCGCAAATTTGCGAAACCCACACCAGTGCATGCTGAATCTAAGAGAGTCGTCCGGAGAAATCGGAAGACAGGAGATACATAGGGTGAGGTCAACGACAATCACATATACCCGGCCCTGAGGGGCCGGGAATGAATCAGCCACTGTACGTGCCTATTTCATGAGCAGTTTATCAAAAATCATGTAGAATATCTATGACTGTTATGGCCCGAAACCCGTCCCTGACACATTCTCCCACTCGACATACACGGCACAGAGTCATCACATGGCTTCATATTTACTTACGTTACGTCACCGGGCACGCACCGTCCTCGCACCGCACCTACATGTAAACAACACCGCTCACGCTATCACTTCCTACATTCCCTCCAATCACCACATTCCCGGACACATAACTCCGCCCACACAGACATGACATCACTTTCCCGCCATTTACATGAACACCTGCCACATTACGCGGGAAAACCCACACACACATCATATACTTGCCCCGCGCTTTCCCACACACTAGTCAGTTGGATAGAGAGACTCTAGGAGTTGGTATCCGACTATAGTTAATATTTCGGACTATCTTGGGATTACGTGTGCTTGTCAGTGTTCCCACAGGGTGGGAGTATGGCTGTCTGATATATGACAATTGTCCCGACTATCTATCGATCCAGATAGAAAATGCTCAAAGAACCGCAGCTCTCTCAGTTTCTGGTGCCTACCGGGCAGTGAGCCATCGGGAACTCCTTTCTGAGCTGGGTTAGCCAACTCTAAAATGTCGACGTTTGTATTATAAACTTACCATGCTGTATAAAATAGTGAATGATAGCGTGCCGACTTACTTGTCACAAATCGTAAATGATACAAAACGAGGTACAGTCTATCACTTGAGAAACAATGAAAATTTACCTGTACCACTTGCCAGGACATCTTATTTTATGAAATCTTTTGTTCCTTCTGCCATACGTGAGTGGAACAAACTGGCCAGATCTCTCCGTTGTTCAACCTCGCTGTATTGTTTTAAAACTAGACTTCGGAATATGCTATTTCCGATCTTTAATCCATTATTTTCCTATGGCAAGGGTACAGGGCAAGTCCATCATATAGAATGAGAATGGGCCTCAGTGGTTTGAATGCTGACAGGAGAAAATATGAATTTATAAATGATTCTTCATATCACTCGTGTGTCAACCTAAACGAAACCAATGTGCACTTTATCCTTGAATGCCCTGCATACAATGCCCAGCGAGACGAAATGATACAAACAATAATACCGCTTCTAGATCTTGATATAGACGGGCTGTTGTCGACAAAAAGAGGTAAACTCAGACTGACCGAGGTTTTGCTTCACGGCAGTGAATCACTGTCGGACGACTCAAACAAAAGTCTGTTTTCCGCGATATTTAAATTTATAACATGTTCAAAGCGATTTCATTAATTCATCATACCACACCTGTTTTGTATTGTTTTGCATGGACCCTGCAACAATCCTAAATCTGAGGAAAATACCTAGTGCTGTATAATCGGTGTGTATGATCCTCGAAAAATAAATATTTTATAATAAAAAAAAACCAAAAACTTTTTGGTGCAATATTGATCATGTTCTTCCCACAGTCGGCAGCCAGCACAGATTCTGACTAGTTGTGATTATCATGATGGGGTCCATATATATTTTTTGTAATCGGTCGTCACACATGACACATGCATGTCGTGTGTGTGTCCTATGTAATTTATAATGTATGTGTAATTTAAAATATGTAATTGTAATCCACCAGTGGCTTGGCCAAATTTTGCAATCGTATCTAGAAAAAATAACATCAAAGGGTACAAAAAAATAACGAGTGTGTCGGGTTTTGACTCCTGATGGCTACATAGCGTTTGTGCGATACCATCGTCGTATTACCACTGTAAAACGGCATCGTATCAGCATTGTGAACTTTCTAAAAAATATGATAGAATTTGTGACATAGGAAGGACGCAAAGAGAAAACACGACATTGCTGATGTTGATTGAAATTGAGAGCATATTTGAGCACACTTGATCACGTCGAGTTGTAGAATAAACCCTTCTCTCAAGTCTCTATACACGCCTTGACATTCTTCACGTCCAAACTCCTGCGGGAACCCTTCTCGCTTGACAGTGGCACGCCAGTTAGTACAGTGCATTCAATTCGGTATGTACTCCATTCAATACATTTCTTCTATTTGAGACACCAGTCCTTACTTCTAGTGGATATAAAAACCCACTCTGATCTTCTGTGTTATCATCAGAGAATATACACTACTGGTGGAAACCACTTCCATATTGGTTATATTATTTGCTTTCCACAAATGACGTCCAGGACGAGTTTCGCGATAATCACATGTTGAGGTCCATGTAATTTCTCGTAAACCGTCGTAAAAAATGTGACACATGTGACATGTCATCAAATGCGTAATATGATTGTGATTCCCAACATGACTGTATAGACTCGAGTCTCAGTAACTGTGAGACAAAGTGCGAGTTGCTTAAGCCACATACTACTGTTAATCGTGTCCTGTTGACACCAAGAGGATAGTCAGGGAAACGTGGCCAGACGCAAAATCAATCACCATGAGTGTTTTCTCTAGAGTAAAACAAACAATTTTCTCTCTCATTATGATTGATTACACAGTCTGACAGATCACCAAAGTCTGTCCCAATGATATACGTATAACGCCTGAGAAGGACATCAAGACACATTTGACCATTTGCATAACATTGAGGATATCAATACCGGCAGACGGTGGTTGTCCATGTTGTACTCAGCCATTTATTGTTTTGTTATGAATTATTGAATCATGCAATATCTATCGCCTTATCAAACTCTATTTTATAGAGTCTGTCAGTCAGTTAATGTGCTCGTGTTGTGAGCACCAGGTTGTTGGTTCAAGCTGCAGCGCTGGCGCCGCTGGTGTGGGCTGTCTAACACCCTTGGGCAAGGCATGTGCCACAGTGTGTACCGGTTCACTCGGTTGTATGAGTGAGTACTCGATTGGCAGTGTTGGCAAATGAACGCGTTCTCTAGTCACCTTGTGCCAGTAATGCCAGAAAAAAAGTCTCTGACAAATAGATGATTGTCTTGTGAAGCCCAGAGAATCGGAAAATGGTTGCTGGCGATATATCGGGGTAATAATTGTGAAGAGGTTTGAGCAGGTTCCTGGAGAAGCGCTATATAAAAATTACACACTATTGTTATTATTATTACTATTACTATCTCATTTAAGCGAAGCAATAGATCTTGTATTTAATACTAGTAGATGTGACAGAATGCACATACAAAAACCTTCATTCATCTTCATGGTTTGCGAGCTACTGAACTGCATTACTTTATGGTTTAAACTAGCCCGATATTACTCTTATGCTATGAAATCGAGATATTCCTCAACTACCCCGACTGTTCTTCATTATTTTGCACATATAAGTTAGACTGACCTCGAGTTAGTGAGAAACTACTTACAATCGAAACTAGTTTGCTAGTGTAGCCGTGAACATCAATGATATGGGATATGAAGGCAGCTCAGCCTTTACTGCAATATTTGAAATATCATACCCACCGCAACCCCCCCCCCCACCCCCCCCCCCCCCAAAAAAAAAAAACGATACCGGCAAAACAGTTAATAAACTCAAAAGAGATAACGATATGACTCTGTCTCAATACTTCCTTGAAAATCGATAATTATGTATTTTTTTTTTTTGCTTTGCGAACCAATCTTTCCACAAATTTATACCTTGGTAGGCGAACATAAAATAACCTCTCTGCCAAAATTTCATTGAAATGTGGCGATTTTGCCCAAAGATCGCGGCAGGAGTCTTTGCAAAACACTAACCAGTTTTACAGCCTATTTTTAGATCGCTCTAGTTCGGAGCGTGCGTTGCCCAGCAACGCACTGTACTCAATCGCGCCTAGTAAACTATAACAATGGTTTGACCTAGTCTCCCCCCCCCCCCCCCCGCCTCTTGGCTCGATATATACGCGAGCATTTTGCTTGGTCGGAAAGATTGTCCCAGAGCAAGCCAAGAGGCAGGACGAGAGGCTCGCCATGAGCTTACGTCCCTGTGTCTTGAGTAAGGCCCTCACGGGCCCTGGGGACGATTTCCATTGGGGGCCCAGGTGGGGGAGACCGTTGCTGACTCGGGGGCTCACGCCCTGTGGATCACCGGTTTCTTACCACCTGGGGTGGTGTGACACAGGCTCTGGCAGACCGTCGGGCTGGCTCAGAGTTCCATCTCTGTGACAGTGCCTTCGGCGAGGCCGGCCAGCAACATGCCCACGTGTACTGGTTCCGTGGTGCCGCTCCCATGGCATCTCGGGCTCTACATACGGCTACATTACCATAACTATGTAATATGCATGTTGTAGTTAAGGAGTTGGTGAGATGCATGTGTTATGTCGTAGTGTATGACGGCCGGACTCGCTCCGGACGGACTGTAACCTGGTTGTAGTACTAGTAGAGTACCACCCGGCACCCCACGTGCGGGCGTCGAACTTTACAGTGGTGCCGTGACCAGGATCAGCCCGAGGTATAGGTATATGGATTTTCAGATATATGGAAGTATGTGTACATGCATCGAATTGCTTATGTGTATTGTACTATTAACAATTTTTTTTGCGTATGCTATGTAAGTGAATAGATACATGGGCAGTTGTGAATAGTTATACGTATATGTAGTTATATGTATATGTATAGATAAATGCATCGAATTTTGCATACGTGGGACAAGGAGCCAAGTCCTGTGCAATAGGTATTTTTTGTAAAAGTAAAAAAAAAAAAAAAAATAGAGTGTGTATGCTATGCAAGCGAACAGGTACATGTGTAAGTATGCATAGATATATGAGTGTGTACTCATTTATAGGTGTATACTTATGTGGGTATATTGATGTATGTGTATATATGTAGGTATGGATATGCTGAAAAGGTATATTGCTTCACAGAGATAGGTACTTACGTGTACATGTATCGAATTGTATGTGGGTGACAATGAGTTTTGCCATGTGCAACTGATTAATATTTGTTGAATCAATAACAACAAAAAATGTGAATGCAATGCAAGTGAACAGTTACGTTTGTAAGTATGGATCCTTATATGGGAGTACACTTATGTGTAGGTATATAAAATGAAATCTGTTATTACTCAATTAAATCCAGTATATTCATGTATATGTATATTGCATGTTAATAGACTGATATGTATTGTACTTTCATAATAAATGTTTTCACAATAGTTGTCTATGAATGTGAAAAGTTATGTGGATTTATAGATATATATGTATAGATGTGTACAGGCATCATACTGAATATGGGTGCCAATGACCTATATGCAACTGGGCAAAAGTTATTAAGAAGTGTTCATACTATGCGAGTGAACAAGTACGTGTGGCATTATATATGATGTGTTATCTATTGTACTTTCACGATACATGTATTCACAATAATGGCTCGTGTATGTGAAAGGTATATATTGCTTCACAGAGATAGGTACTTACGTGTACATGTATCGAATTGTATATGGGTGACAATGAGCTTTGCCATGTGCAACTGATTAATATTTGTTAAATCAACATGAAAAATGTGTATGCAATGCAAGTGAGCAGTTACGTTTGTAAGTATGGATATTTATATGGGAGAACAATTATGTGTAGGTATATTAAATAAACTCTGTGATTACTCAATTACATCCAAAATACGCGGTACCCTATGTGCGAATTAATATATGTGCACATTTGTGTAGTTGGTTGTGTATAAGTATGTAGGTGTGCGTAGGTGTGGGCGTGTGTGTGTGGGGGGGGGGGGGTGTGGGGGGGTGCAGTATTCCATGAAGTAAAAAAAAATTAGTGTACTCAACAAACGATGTGAACATGAAATTATGCTCAGGCATCAGGCGTGTTGGAATGACAACTGAAGATGAAGTACGTATGATATATGTATATACAAATAAGTGAGTGTAAGTGACCATATGTGTAAGTATCGATATGTGAGTACAGGTATATGTATGTGTGTGGATGTAAGTATTAATGTAGGTGTGTATACATATTTATATATATATATATATATGTATAATGTATATGTATGTATGTGTGTGTGGAGGTGTGTGTGTGTGTGTGTGTGTGTATACATGTGTGTATATTCATATGTTTATGTATATATGTGTGTGTAAATGCATGTATGCACTGTATGTGTATATCTCGATAACTCACACCACGTACTCTTGATCGTTCTCGAGAGCACAGAACACTTGAGATAATGGTAAACGTGGAAGCAGGTGGACATACACATGATACGACCAGTATCAGGGTTTGTACGTATAACCAAGAAGTGAAATTCAAGACAATAATAGAAAATAAAACAATATTTGAGTCTAAATGTATTGTTATCTGTTACAAGTCTGTTACTCTCTGTTTCACTCTGGAACTATACAGAAGGAGCAAGTGGCACTATCATGTAGTGTATATATCGATATGTTCCCATCGAATAAACATAATACTGAAAGCTCATATCGAAATAAAAACAGCCGGAGTTTTGTGTGTGCGTTTGCGTTCTCGTCCAGTTTCCGTCCACACAATTAATATCACTTTTTTTTTTCTTTCTGCACCCTATTTTCACGTTCCTTATATCACGTATTTCCACCTGTTTTTTTTTTCACCTTATTCCTTTTCTCCTCTTGTCTTTCTTTTGCCGTTCTGTAAAGTTCGAGAGCAAGCATTATGACTTATTTAAAAGTGAGCACCTTCAACACGAGAGGTCTAAGCAACAGTGTGAAACGCAGAGATGTTTTTGAATATTTGAAAAAAATGCAGCACCATATATATTGTTTACTTATATATATACTTATACTTATTATATATATTTACTTGTAGACACATAAATTCTAGTCAACGCCTTTGAGTCTAGATCTAGTCATCAATTCTTCACCACTAACCTTGTAAGCTTTTACTGTTCACTACAAATTTTTAATTGTAGAACTTGCGGTTTTATCATTCGTGATACTACTTTTATATCCTTGTTTGGCACTGAAATGGCCTTCTTGAGCCCAAAGTGCCGTTGAGTTTTATTTCTTCTTCTTCTTCCCATAAAAGTAGTTCCCCATAATACACGGAATACCAGTAAAAGGGTTATACGTTCTCGGGACTTGGCAGGAGTAGGTGAGGAAGACATGCTTGATGAACTCAAGTCTCAGGGTGTGTTGGCTGTCAGGCAGATAGTCATCCGAAAGGATAGTCAACCTGTGCAGACCAACACAGTCATCCTCACTTTCAGCTGCCCGACTCCCCCTAAATCCATCAAAGCTGGCTACTTGAACATCGAAGTAAGTCTGTTCATACCAAACCCTTTTGCGGTGTTTCAAGTGCCAGAAATATGGTCATGGTCAGAATTCCTGTCGTGGCTCTCAGGTCTGCTACAGATGTAGCAAGGAGGGCCACGACGGTGATTCATGCCAACAAGTCCAGTGTGCTAACTGTAAGGGTGACCACATGGCTTCCTCAAAGGGCTGTCCAATGTGGTCCAGAGAAAAACAAGTGCAGAAGATCAAAGCAGAAAGGAATTGTTCCTTCACAGAGGCGAGGAAGATGTTGGAATCGATATCTCCTCCCTCGGGAAGTCAACCCAGTTATGCCACTGTAGTCAAAAGAACGTATGCTTCAGTTGGTTGTCAGACGGAGCATTTCTTGGGTGGAGCTACTCCAAAGGTTCCACCTAAGCCAGCCCCCAAACCCAAGATTGCCCCGTCTGCAACAACAAACACTCCAGCACCGAATCCATCAAAGTCGAAACCAGTTCTGAAACAGTTAAAGAGAAATGTCTTACCACTACCAAAAGATCAGTCATCTCGGCAATCTAAGGCCACAAAAAATCTAGTCCAACGGAACATTGTGGAGGGGGAGTCTGAGGTCTTGGATCTCTCTAGTTATGAAGAGGAAGATCTTGACGTCATACCTCCCACTCCAGATGTTTCCAATCAAAACAAAATTAATCTTGTCAGTGACAATGGTAAATGAAAATCCTCATCAATTCCTGCAGAATGAATTATAGTGTGATTAGATTAGGATTCTAGCCCTGCTGCTTTTTGTTTGCAAGAAACCATTTTAAAACCTGAGAAAACTTTTAACTATAGGAAATATACTTCCTACCATCATTATGCCACGTCAGCTGATGATCATGCAGTTGGTGGCACTTCGATTCTAGTCAGTAATACTATTACACACAGGGACATACATCTCAACAGCACTTAGCAGGCTGTTGCTGTGTCCCTCACAATTCAAAGGAACTTCACTTTATGTTGTGTGTATATTCCTCCAAGCTATAGCCTAGTCTTGGAGGAGTTGAACGACCTAATTGCACCACTGCCTTCACCCTATATCATTGTTGGAGATTTCAATGCCCATAATCATTTGTGGGGTTGTGATGATATCAATGCTAAGGGCAGGGTAGTTGAGCAATTGATAAGTGAAAATGAACTATGTATTTGGAATGATGGTTCTCCAACATACATGTATACTCATCCTGCATATGGAACATTTTCTTCAATTGATATCTCATTGGGTCATCCTTCGTTGTTCAATGATTTCACTTGGCAGGTATATGATGACCTATGTGGCAGTGATCATTTTCCTACTTTTCTGTCCATGCAAGATCATTATGTTGCTGATCGGATCCCCAGATGGAGTCTTGCTGGGACAGATTGGTCAGAATTTAAAAGAATCTGCAATTTCGAATTGCAGCCAACCTTGTTTGAAAACACTCATGATGACCCAATGGAGATATTCACATCTGTATTGCATTTCATTGCTGAAATGACAATACCCAAAACCCCTGCTTTTTCTAACAAAAAGAGCAAGCCATGGTAGAACGAAGATTGTCAGGAGGCTCTTTCCTCTAGGAAGAGAGCTCTCCGGATCTTTCGTAAACACCCCACCCAAACAAATTTAATGGCTTATAAACATCAATATGATCTTACCAGGAAATTTATGAGGAAAGCAATGAAAAATAACTGGAGACAGTATGTCTCCAAGCTTAATAATCGAACGCCTGTTGAGAAAGTATGGGACATGGTTCAGAAAATATTCAGGCAAACGTCAATTCACTGGTGTAAAACAGCTACGGTTGAATGACCAGGACATCATCGATAACAAGGATATTGCTGATGTTCTGGGTATCCCATAATTCATCCAGTTCTCATTATACAAATTGTTTCCAGTCCTATAAGGTGAGGGAGGAACAGAAACCTCCCAATCTCAGATCCAACACTACGGGGTACTATAATTGTCCTTTTAAAATGTCAGAACTGAAGCAGTCTCTCAAACGGGCCCATGACACTGCAACTGGGCCCGATGAGATTCACTATCAGATTCTGAAACACTTACCAGAGCCTGCACTTCAGACTCTTTTGAATATCTTCAATAAAATTTGGGTAGGTGGGGACTTCCCTGCATGTTGGAGGTTGCTAATCATTCCGGTTGCTAAGCCTGGGAAGGATTCTACCAACCCAACGAATTATCGTCCTATTGCTTTGGTCAGCTGTGTTTGCAAAACAATGGAAAGGATGGTCAATACTAGATTAGTATTTTATCTTGAATCTAATAAAGTTATCACTCCATTCCAGAGCGGTTTCCGGAAGAATAGATCGACTACTGATCAGATTATTCGACTGGAAACTGCTGTACGGGAGTCGTTTATTAATCGCCAGCACATGGTGGCAATATTTTTCGATTTGGAGAAGGCATATGACACGACGTGGGAACACGGTATCCTGAAGGACCTCCATAAGCAGGACTTCGTGGTCGTATGCCTTCGTTCATTTCTCAGTTTTTATCCAATCGTAAATTTACTGTCAGGGTGGGCACTTCATCCTCCGATATGTTTGATCAGCAGGAGGGTGTCCCTCAAGGCAGGATTTTGTCTGCAACCCTGTTTAGTATCAAAATCGATAGCATAGTAAGGATTTCGTCCCCTGGAGTGAATGCTTCACTGTGTGGATGACTTCCTTGTGTGCTATTCATCGAAACAAATGCATACAATATAACGTCAATTACAGCACTGCCTTGCGTGAATTGAGAAATGGGCAGACCGAAATAGTTTCTTCCCTTTTCTAAAACGAAAACTGTCTGCATGTATTTCTGCAATTTGCGAAAGTTACACCCTGAACCAGAATTAAAGTTAAATGGTACAGTTATTCCCTTGGTGGAACAATTCAAGTTTTTGGGGGTATTCTTTGATAGGAAATTATCATTCATACTCCACATCAAGTACATTAAAACAAAGTGTCACAAGGCTCTGAATCTTCTCAAGGTAGTATCACATATGGATTGGGGAGCTGATCGTGACGTGCTACTCCATTTATACAGAGCACTCGTCCGGTCAAAGCTCGATTAAGGTTTGATAGTTTATGGCTCAGCCAGACCCTCCTACATAAAGGCTTTGGATACTATGCATAATCAGGGGTTGCGTTTGTGTCTCGGAGCATTGATAACCTCTCCCATGGAGAGCCTGTATGTTGAGGCCCACGAACCCTCCCTTTATCGTAGGCGGGAAAACTTTCTCTTCAATATACTATCAAGCTGAAGTCTTTACCGAACAATCCAGCCCATAATGTTGTTTTCAAACCTAAATGTGTTCGTCTGTTTGAATCCAGGCCAAATGCGATACCAACCTTTGGTATTCGCCTGAAACATCTATTGGCGGATTTAAACATTGACTTCAACACAATAGCTGAGTCAAAAATTTCAAAGGTTCCACCATGGGAATTGAAAACTCCCATAACTGACTTTTCTCTCAGGATTGGGAAGAAGTCTACCATCAACCCTTTGGATTTTCACAGTAGTTTTAGTGATGTTCAGTTAAATTATCCAAATTCTAAGTTTATGTATACTGATGGTTCTAAGGATGGTAGTAAAGTAGGCTGTGCCGCTGTCACCTCGGGGAGAACATACAAACAACGTCTCCCTGATGTGTGTTCAGTGTACACAGCTGAACTGAAAGCAATACTATTAGCACTGTCCCATATCCGCCGGTCCGAAGAACTGGGTTTTGTCATTTGTTCAGATTCTCTATCAGCCCTGCAAGCTATAGAGAATCGTAATATTGACCATCCTCTACTTTTGGATATTTTAACTGAACATCAACGTATTTTTCAAATGCATAAAGTTGTAGTATTTTGTTGGGTACCCAGTCATGTGGACATTCCTGGGAATGAGCGTGCCGACAAGGCTGCCAGGGCAGCTCTTGATCTGGACGTCACATTTTCCAGGGTGCCACATTCTGATTTCAAGCTGCTCATCCACACGTACTTGTACGCAGAATGGCAGTCATTCTGGGATGAGCAGGTTGATAACAAATTAAACAAAGTCAAACCAATGCTCGGTTGTTGTACCCCAATAAACGAAATGTCCAGGCGTGATCAACTGGTCATGTCACGGGCTCGTATAGGGCATACATACCTTACGCAGGGTTACCTGCTCCGTGGGGAGGAGGCCCCTCTGTTTGTGCCCTGTCGAGAGTGGCTGACCGTTGAGCATGTCCTGGTACATTGTCAAGAATTGACTGACACTGTTTTACGAGTGTCAGTCAATAATGATGTTTTCAATGATATTAATATTTATAAAATCCTCAATTTCCTTCGGGAGATTGCGGTATATTATTATTTTTAGGCAAAAATTCTAGTCAGTCTGAGTCTAGATCTAGTCATCAATTTTTCTCCACTAACCTTGTAAGGTTTTACTGTTCACTACAAATTTTTAATTGTAGAGCTTGCGGATTTATCATTTTTGATACTACTTTTATATCCTTGTTTGGCACTGAAATGGCCTTCTTGAGCCCAAAGTGCTGTTAAGCCTTATTTCTTCTTCTTCTCAAGGTAGTATCACATATGGATTGGGGAGCTGATCGTGACGTGCTGCTCCGTTTATACAGAGCACTCGTCCGGTCAAAGCTTGATTATGGTTCGATAGTTTATGACTCAGCTAGACCCTCCTACATAAAGGCTTTGAATACTATCCATAACCAGGGGTTGCGTTTGTGTCTCGGTGCATTCAGAACCTCTCCCATGGAGAGCCTGTATGTTGAGGTCAACGAACCCTCCCTTTATCCTAGGAGGGAAAAACTCTCATTTCAGTATACCATCAAGCTGAAGTCTCTACCGAACAATCCAGCCCATAATGTTGTTTTCAAACCTAAGTGTGTTCGTCTGTTTGAATCCAGGCCAAATGCAATACCAACCTTTGGTATTTGCATGAAACATCTATTGGCGGATTTAAACATTGACTTCAACACAATAGCTGAGTCATAGATACTCCCATAACTGATTTTTCTCTCAGGATTGGTAGAAGTCTACCATCAACCCTTTGGATTTTCACGGTGGTTTTAATGATTATCAGTTAAATTATCAAAATTTTAAATTTATCTATACTGATGGTTCTAAGGATGGTAATAAAGGAGGCTGTGCCGCTGTTACCTCGGGGAGAACATACAAACAACGTCTCCCTGATGTGTGTTCAGTGTACACAGCTGAGTTGAAAGCAATACTGCTAGCACTGTCCCACATCTGCAGGTCCGGGGAAGTGGGTTTTGTCATTTCTTCAGATTCTCTATCAGCCCTTCAAGCCATAGAGAATCGTAATATTGACCATCCTCTACTTTTGGATATTTTAACTGAACATCAATGTACTTTTCAAATGCATAAAGTTGTGGTATTTTGTTGGGTACCCAGTCATGTGGACATTCCTGGGAATGATCTGGGAATGATCTTACACTGTTAAATGGCAATGATCTTACACTGTTAAATGGCAGAATGCCAGTATTAGTGCTGTCATGCTATTTCAATTGGTTTTCATGGTGAATTGTTTATATTTTTTAGTTAGCAATGTCTTTTGTAACATTTCCCATGATATGCCCTAAAGTACACAGGGAACATGGTCAACCAATAATTTTTACCCACTCTGTGAATGAGTTTTGTTGTCATCTGGGGTCAATCTTGATGGTTATGCCCGGTTGATTTTGTATAGCCCAGTGGGGTGATTTTGAGTATTGCGCAATATTGTACAGCAGCCATGTGGGCAGTTTGAAGCTATTATCAATGTCAGTCTGGTGTGAGCAAGCAGGCAGGACACATGGACTTGTGCCTGGAACACTTTAATAGAAAAACTTGTCTGTCAGTTTGGAAACTCATTTGTCTACATGATTGTAAGTACTTTTTCATTTGTATATATATTAGGCTGCCAGCACAAGGTATAGAATATTCTTGGTTACAGAATATTGGAAATATTAGTTACATGGTCATAAAGTTGGGACACTTGAAGCATATTGTAATACATGGTAACATGACCATGTGATATTTTGAATTATGTTATGTTTAGAAGTTATTACTTTAACTTGCCAGTGCTCGTGGTGCCAGAGGGTTTTTACCGTTTGTACACGGTGCCGTCACGGCAGTACAACCTCCTGAGCCAAGTGACCTTGCACATGACCTTAGGCTTTTGGTGCACCCTCGGCGGGCCGACAACGCTTCGTCAACGGGGACGAGTCACGTCTGACCACTTCGCACACGCATTCGCTCGATACACGTGGTACAGTCTTCGCAAGGACGCGCCAGGACTGAGCCCAAGTGACAGTAACTGTAACCAGGTCTTTGTCTGGTAGTAGTACCGGTAAAACCAGTAACATTGGGGCATATACATTGGGGTTGGGATAACTGTACATGTAATTGTTTGGTAATGTTGTGTATTGTCTTTACCATTCTTTTCGTATATAAATACTTATAGTTCAAATATACTGTGTTTGTTTGTTTCAACATATTTCACGTCCATGCACACTCAATGCAGGAAACGAACCTGTTAACATTCACAAAATCAAACCAACGATTGGTTGTTGTACCGCAATAAACGAAATGTCCAGGCGTGATCAACTGGTCATGTCACGGGCTCGTATAGGGCATACATACCTTACTCAGGGTTACCTACTCTGTGGGGAGGAGGCCCCTGTGTGTGTGCCCTGTCGAGAGTGGCTGACCGTTGAACATGTCCTGGTACATTGTCAAGATTTGGCTGACACTTGTCGCATGTTCTACGAGTGTCAGTCCATATACACACTTTTCAAGGATTTTAATAATTATAAAATCCTCAATTTCCTTCGGGAAATTGGGGTATATATTTACTTGTAGACACATAAATTCTAGTCAACACCTTTGAGTCTAGATCTAGTCATCAATTCTTCACCACTAACCTTGTAAGCTTTTACTGTTCACTACAAATTTTTAATTGTAGAACTTGCGGTTTTATCATTCTTGATACTACTTTTATATTCTTGTTTGGCACTGAAATGGCCTTCTTGAGCCCAAAGTGCCGTTGAGATTTATTTCTTCTTCTTCAATTAAAAGTAGTTCCCCATAATACACTGAATACGAGTAAAGGGGTTATACGTTCTCAGGACTTGGCAGGTGTAGATGAGGAAGACATGCTTGATGAACTCAAGTCTCAGGGTGTGTTGGCTGTCAGGCAGATAGTCATCCGAAAGGATAGTCAACCTGTGCAGACCAACACAGTCATCCTCACTTTCAGCTGCCCGACTCCCCCTAAATCCATCAAAGCTGGCTACTTGAACATTGAAGTAAGTCTGTTCATACCAAACCCTTTTGCGGTGTTTCAAGTGCCAGAAATATGGTCATGGTCAGAATTCCTGTCGTGGCTCTCGGGTCTGCTACAGATGTAGCAAGGAGGGCCACGACGGTGATTCATGCCAACAAGTCCAGTGTGCTAACTGTAAGGGTGACCACATGGCTTCCTCAAAGGGCTGTCCAATGTGGTCCAGAGAAAAACAAGTGCAGAAGATCAAAGCAGAAAGGAATTGTTCCTTCACAGAGGCGAGGAAGATGTTGGAATTGATATCTCCTCCCTCGGGAAGTCAACCCAGTTATGCCACTGTAGTCAAGAACGTATGCTTCAGTTGGTTGTCAGACGGAGCATTTCTTGGGTGGAGCTACTCCAAAGGTTCCACCTAAGCCAGCCCCCAAACCCAAGATTGCCCCGTCTGCAACAACAAACACTCCAGCACCGAATCCATCAAAGTCGAAACCAGTTCTGAAACAGTTAAAAAGAAATGTCTTACCACTACCAAAAGATCATCTCGGCAATCTAAGGCCACAAAAAATCTAGTCAAACGGAACATTGTGGAGGGGGAGTCTGAGGCCTTGGATCTCCCTAGTTATGAAGAGGAAGATCTTGACGTCATACCTCCCACTCCAGATGTTTCCAATCAAAACAAAATTAATCTTGTCAGTGACAAGGGTAAATGAAAATCCTCATCAATTCCTGCATAATGAATTATAGTGTGATTAGATTAGGGTTTTTAGCACTGCTGCTTTTTGTTTGCAAGAAACCATTTTAAAACCTGAGAAAACTTTTAACTATAGGAAATATACTTCCTACCATCATTATGCCACGTCAGCTGATGATCATGCAGTTGGTGGCACTTCGATTCTAGTCAGTAATACTATTACACACAGGGACAGACATCTCAACAGCACTTAGCAGGCTGTTGCTGTGTCCCTCACAATTCAAAGGAACTTCATTTCATGTTGTGTGTATATTCCTCCAAGCTATAGCCTAGTCTTTGAGGAGTTGAACGACCTAATTGCACAACTGCCTTCACCCTATATCATTGTTGGAGATTTCAATGCCCATAATCATTTGTGGGGTTGTGATGATATCAATGCTAAGGGCAGGGTAGTTGAGCAATTGATTACTGAAAATGAACTATGTATTTGGAATGATGATTCTCCAACATACATGTATACTCATCCTGCATATGGAACATTTTCTTCAATTGATATCTCATTGGGTCATCCTTCGTTGTTCAATGATTTCACTTGGCAGGTATATGATGACCTGTGTGGCAGTGATAATTTTCCTACTTTTCTGTCCATGCAAGATCATTATGTTGCTGATCGGATCCCCAGGTGGAGTCTTGCTGGGACAGATTGGTCAGAATTTAAAAGAATCTGCAATTTCGAATTGCAGCCAACCTTGTTTGAAAACACTCATGATGACCCAATGGAGATATTTACATCTGTATTGCATTTCATTGCTGAAATGACAATACCCAAAACCCCTGCTTTTTCTAACAAAAAGAGCAAGCCATGGTAGAACGAAGATTGTCAGGAGGCTCTTTCCTCTAGGAAGAGAGCTCTCTGGATCTTTCGTAAACACCCCACCCAAACAAATTTAATGGCTTATAAACATCAATATGCTCTTACCAGGAAAGTTATGAGGAAAGCAATGAAAAATAGCTGGAGACAGTATGTCTCCAAGCTTAATAATCGAACGCCTGTTGAGAAAGTATGGGTCATGGTTCAGAAAATATCCATTCACTGGTGTAAAACAGCTATGGTTGAATGACCAGGACATCATCGATAACAAGGATATTGCTGATGTTCTGGGTATCCCATAATTCATCCAGTTCTCATTATACAGATTGTTTCCAGTCCTATAAGGTGAGGGAGGAACAGAAACCTCTCAATCTCAGATCCAACAATACGGGGTACTATAATTGTCCTTTTAAAATGTCAGAACTGAAGCAGTCTCTCAAACGGGCCCATGACACTGCAACTGGGCCCGATGAGATTCACTATCAGATTCTGAAACACTTACCAGAGCCTGCACTTCAGACTCTTCTGAATATCTTCAATAAAATTTGGGTAGGTGGGGACTTCCCTGCATGTTGGAGGTTGCTAATCATTCCGGTTGCTAAGCCTGGGAAGGATTCTACCAACCCAACGAATTATCGTCCTATTGCTTTGGTCAGCTGTGTTTGCAAAACAATGGAAAGGATGGTCAATACTAGATTAGTATTTTATCTAGAATCTAATAAAGTTATCACTCCATTCCAGAGCGGTTTCCGGAAGAATAGATCGACTACTGATCAGATTATTCGACTGGAAACTGCTGTACGGGAGTCGTTTATTAATCGCCAGCACATGGTGGCAATATTTTTCGATTTGGAGAAGGCATATGACACGACATGGGAACACGGTATCCTGAAGGACCTCCATAAGCAGGACTTCGTGGTCGTATGCCTTCGTTCATTTCTCAGTTTTTATCCAATCGTAAATTTACTGTCAGGGTGGGCAGTTCATCCTCCGATATGTTTGATCAGCAGGAGGGTGTCCCTCAAGGCAGGATTTTGTCTGCAACCCTGTTTAGTATCAAAATCGATAGCATAGTAAGGATTTCGTCCCCTGGAGTGAATGCTTCACTGTGTGGATGACTTCCTTGTGTGCTATTCATCGAAACAAATGCATACAATATAACGTCAATTACAGCACTGCCTTGCGTGAATTGAGAAATGGGCAGACCGAAATAGTTTCTTCCCTTTCCTAAAACGAAAACTGTCTGCATGTATTTCTGCAATTTGCGAAAGTTACACCCTGAACCAGAATTAAAGTTAAATGGTACAGTTATTCCCTTGGTGGAACAATTCAAGTTTTTGGGGGTATTCTTTGATAGGAAATTATCATTCATACCCCACATCAAGTACATTAAAACAAAGTGTCACAAGGCTCTGAATCTTCTCAAGGTAGTATCACATATGGATTGGGGAGCTGATCGTGACGTGCTACTCCATTTATACAGAGCACTCGTCCGGTCAAAGCTCGATTAAGGTTTGATAGTTTATGGCTCAGCCAGACCCTCCTACATAAAGGCTTTGGATACTATGCATAATCAAGCTGAAGTCTTTACCGAACAATCCAGCCCATAATGTTGTTTTCAAACCTAAATGTGTTCGTCTGTTTGAATCCAGGCCAAATGCGATACCAACCTTTGGTATTCGCCTGAAACATCTATTGGCGGATTTAAACATTGACTTCAACACAATAGCTGAGTCAAAAATTTCAAAGGTTCCACCATGGGAATTGAAAACTCCCATAACTGACTTTTCTCTCAGGATTGGGAAGAAGTCTACCATCAACCCTTTGGATTTTCACAGTAGTTTTAGTGATGTTCAGTTAAATTATCCAAATTTTAAGTTTATGTACACTGATGGTTCTAAGGATGGTAGTAAAGTAGGCTGTGCCGCTGTCACCTCGGGGAGAACATACAAACAAAGTCTCCCTGATGTGTGTTCAGTGTACACAGCTGAACTGAAAGCAATACTATTAGCACTGTCCCATATCCGCCGGTCCGAAGAACTGGGTTTTGCCATTTGTTCAGATTCTCTATCAGCCCTGCAAGCTATAGAGAATCGTAATATTGACCATCCTCTACTTTTGGATATTTTAACTGAACATCAACGTATTTTTCAAATGCATAAAGTTGTAGTATTTTGTTGGGTACCCAGTCATGTGGACATTCCTGGGAATGAGCGTGCCGACAAGGCTGCCAGGGCAGCTCTTGATCTGGACGTCACATTTTCCAGGGTGCCACATTCTGATTTCAAGCTGCTCATCCACACGTACTTGTACGCAGAATGGCAGTCATTCTGGGATGAGCAGGTTGATAACAAATTACACAAAGTCAAACCAATGCTCGGTTGTTGTACCCCAATAAACGAAATGTCCAGGCGTGATCAACTGGTCATGTCACGGGCTCGTATAGGGCATACATACCTTACTCAGGGTTACCTGCTCCGTGGGGAGGAGGCCCCTCTGTTTGTGCCCTGTCGAGAGTGGCTGACCGTTGAGCATGTCCTGGTACATTGTCAAGAATTGACTACATGATGTTTTCAATGATATTAATATTTATAAAATCCTCAATTTCCTTCGGGAGATTGGGGTATATTATTATTTTTAGGCAAAAATTCTAGTCAGTCTGAGTCTAGATCTAGTCATCAATTTTTCTCCACTAACCTTGTAAGGTTTTACTGTTCACTACAAATTTTTAATTGTAGAGCTTGCGGATTTATCATTTTTGATACTACTTTTATATCCTTGTTTGGCACTGAAATGGCCTTCTTGAGCCCAAAGTGCTGTTAAGCCTTATTTCTTCTTCTTCTCAAGGTAGTATCACATATGGATTGGGGAGCTGATCGTGACGTGCTGCTCCGTTTATACAGAGCACTCGTCCGGTCGAAGCTTGATTATGGTTCGATAGTTTATGACTCAGCTAGACCCTCCTACATAAAGGCTTTGGATACTATCCATAACCAGGGGTTGCGTTTGTGTCTCGGTGCATTCAGAACCTCTCCCATGGAGAGCCTGTATGTTGAGGTCAACGAACCCTCCCTTTATCCTAGGAGGGAAAAACTCTCATTTCAGTATACCATCAAGCTGAAGTCTCTACCGAACAATCCAGCCCATAATGTTGTTTTCAAACCTAAGTGTGTTCGTCTGTTTGAATCCAGGCCAAATGCAATACCAACCTTTGGTATTCGCATGAAACTTCTATTGGCGGATTTAAACATTGACTTGAACACAATAGCTGAGTCATAGATTTCAAAGATTCCACCATGGGAATTGAAAACTCCCATAACTGATTTTTCTCTCAGGATTGGGAAGAAGTCTACCATCAACCCTCTGGATTCTCACGGTGGTTTTAATGATTATCAGTTAAATTATCCAAATTTTAAGTTTATCTATACTGATGGTTCTAAGGATGGTAATAAAGTAGGCTGTGCCGCTGTCACCCCGGGGAGAACATACAAACAACGTCTCCCTGATGTGTGTTCAGTGTACACAGCTGAGTTGGAAGCAATACTGCTAGCACTGTCCTACATCCGCCGGTGATCTGGACGTCACATTCTCCAGGGTGCCACATTCTGATTTCAAGCTGCTCATCCAACAACAGGGAAATTGCATTCATGTCCGCATACCATCAGGTGTGGTGTACACCCAGTAGATGAATGCACTGAGGTGCGGTACGCCATAAGTACATATGGTAATTGCAAATCCCAGTCATTTCCAAGATCACTGACGAATGCACTCAACATATTCAACAAAGTCCAATTGAACCGTTCGACTTGACCGTCACTTTGTGGGTGGTAGGGCGTGGTCCGGATTTTCTTGGCGCCCATAAGGCGTACAACACTCTGAAACAGTGACGACTCGAATTCCGTTCCTTGGTCACTGTGAATCTCCTTTGGTACCCCATGGTACACGATCCAACGATTCACCAGGACATCGGCGACATTTTTGGCCGTATGGCGGCGGAGCGGGAATGCGTCTGTGTATTTTGAAAAATAGTCCAATATGACAAGAATGTACCTGTTTCCTCGTCTGGTAACTTTATGGGTATCCAAGATATCCAATGCTATACGGCCGAATGGCGCCCCAGTTGGTAGCTGCGTTAGAGGCGATTTCTTGGGCGCTGGTTTCCCTTTTCATGACACACTCTGCGGGCAGCGGGCGCATCAGCGGGCAACATCCAAGGCGAGCCCTGGGCAATAAAATCGGCGCTTGACTATTTCGATAGTCCGTTGTATTCCGAGATGGCCTACGACCTTGAGGTCGTGGAGTTGATGTAGTAAGGCCACCGTACGTAGTGCGGCTGGTAATATAGTTTGTACGACAGTTCAACCAGCTGGGTCCAGCTTGGTATTCCGTATGAGGACTCCATCCTGCAACGCTAAAAAAGTCCACCGTGAAACCAGAGTTTTCACTTCTTCGCCGTGGCAGGCAATCTCTTTTGACGTGGGTTTCGTGCCATTGGGTTTCGTGACATGGGTTTCGTCAGCAGTGGAGAGGTCCGACAGCCATTCTTGTCCGTTCAGTTTCATATCCAGTGCTCGTACACGGGCGGCTTGATGCACTGAGATCATTCGAGACAAGACCAGTGATGACATAGTATCACTGTCCAGGGGGTCTTTCTCAGGTACAGAGAGAGAACTCGTTTCGGGGTCTGTGGGTGGTCTGACTAGGCATCCAGGGCATTCCGAATGCTTGCAACTATGGCAACGGGAAAGTCCATCGGCATTTCCATGGAGTTTTTCAGGACGATGTTTGATGCGAAAGTCATATTGTTGCAATTTGGCTAACCATCGAACCAACATGCCGTCCGCATCGTTATAGTTCTTCAACCATCGCAGAGAGCTATGGTAAGTGCATAACAGGAATTTTCGTCCCCACAAATAATGTCGGTAATGTTGAATCATCTCAACAACAGCCAACAGATCTCTATAGGTCGTACAATAAATCCGTTGTGTGCGGGACAGCGTCTTGCCTGCAAAGCCGATCGGTATTTCTTTTCCGTTCACATGCTGTGAATGCGCGCCTCCGATGGCGTAACCGCTGGCGTCTATATCAAGGATGAAATAATCGTCCTCGTCCTGTGATGGATGGGCAATCTTGGGGGCCTTGATGAGTTCGTTCTGAAGCCTCCGCAAGGCTTTCCGTTGGGGTGATTCCCATGTAAAGCGACATTCGCCCCAGGTGAGTGAGACCAGGGGTTCTGCAATTTCGGAATAGTCTTTAATGAACCTCCTGTGATAATTGGCAAATCCCAGGAAAGCTTTACGTCCTTAATCTCACAGGGAGTCGGCCATTCCCTAATAGCCTTGACCTTGTTTGGATCTACCCTGATACCTCGTTCGCTTACAATGAATCCCAGGTATAGGATTTCATGTTGGAAGAGTTCACACTTTTTGGGTTGTAGACGTAACCCGGCAGTTCTTATCCGATCTAGGACCATTTCCAGATTGGCAAGCGCCTGACCAAAAGTGCGTCCGTATGCTATCACATCGCCCAGATAGAACATACATCTGGTCCACAGATATCCGCGTAAGATAGTCTCCACGAACGAGACCAGTTGATTGGCAGTGTAAGTGACCGTTGAACATGTTGAAAGTCCATATATATTCACAGTTAATTTCTTCAGTATATCAGACATTCCAATTATTGCTGGTTGAATAAATCATATGTAATTGAAATAACACTTATGACAGGCATTTTTCCTAGAATTGATGGGACAAGTGGAATTTTCTGATTTTTTTCAAACTACACAAAATTTTCTGAAATTAGGCCATTCTCTGATAGCCTTGACCTTGTTTGGATCCACCCTGACACCTTGTTCGCTTACAATGAATCCCAGGAATAGGATTTCATGTTGGAAGAGTTCACACTTTTTGGGTTGTAGACGTAACCCGGCAGTTCGTATCCGATCTAGGACCATTTCCAGATTGGCAAGCGCCTGACCAAAAGTGTGTCAGTATGCTATCACATCGTCCAGATAGAACATACATCTGGTCCACAGATATCCGCGTAAGATAGTCTCCATGAGACGTTCTAAGTCTCCATGACCTTGAACAGATACAGGCCTTCCCTGGTGGCAAAGGCCGTCTTGGGTCGTCTGTCGGGTCCAGCTCGACCTGCCAATAGCCTGAGGCGAGATCCAAGGCCGAGAAGTAGTTCACTCCGGCGAGTGCGTCATGGGTGTCCTGGATGTTCGGCAGGAGTCTTTCCATGTTACGTCATTGAGCAGACAAAGTCCACACATAATCTGATCTATCCATTTTTCTTTCGTACCAACACCACCTCTGAACTCCATGGCAGGGCTCGACACAACCGCTTGTCCGCCTGTCCGGGACACGTGAAATGAAGTGTGGGACAAGTACATGACTGGAAACACTTGTCCGACAGGACAAGTCATTGAAATTTGGACACGTGTTGGGACACTGTGCCATACACACAATCAAATGTCCAAAACATGTCACATTCATTTCGTGTCGCTTGTCAAATCGTCTGATCGTTGTGGGACGTAAAAGAAATATGGTGAAATGCTAAATCATGCACCCGATGCAATGTTTACTGATGATAGCCGTTACAATGAAATCACAGACATCCGCAGTGCGACACGCGTATATGCATTCAAAGTTACCAAGCAGACGCTGAGTTGCCAGTTGGCATGCCACATGTATAAAACATTTCATATATAATTTCTACATGTTTTCCTTACCATATTTTGCAGTAACTCCCAGTCCAAATCAGTTTACTAGATATCTAGATTTACTGGTAGAAGACAAAAGATGAAAGTTCACCGATGCACAAATGAAACGAAAAGATGTTTGAATCAGGTTTCTCCCACGAGTCTTGAATTGGGGCCGTTATGATCATGCTTGTATTCTAGCCAACGATCGAGACCGGTTGATTGGCAGTGTAAGTGACCGTTGAACATGTTGAAAGTCCATATATATTCACAGTTAATTTCTTCAGTATATCAAACAGTCCAATCATTGCTGGTTGAATAAATCATATGTAATTGAAATAACACTTGTGACAGGCATTTTTCCTAGAATTGATGGACAAGTGAAATTGTCTGAGGACAAGTAAAAATTGAAAGGAACTTGTCTGACATGACAAGTGGGTTAGCTTTGTCTGTTTATCAACCTCTTCATCTATGATATGTTGCTGGGCATGGGGTACACGGCATTGCCGCTGGCGAATTGGGGCATTTTTACCCGTGTCGATCCGATGTTGCACTACATGCGTCCATCCGAGTTCTCCGTCGGGGCACATGAAAGTGTCTTTGTACCGATATACCAGGTTGGCACAACACCGCTGTTGTTCGGGTGCTAGTCCGGCACGATCCACCATTTCCCATGGTGTGGAGGGAGGTCTTCGTAATGGTTAATGTTCGTGTGATGAACCTCCGGTTCTATTCCTGACATCTGCAGAGCGCCCACGATACTGTCAACTGGGCCCGCTATGGCTACCCGGTCTGAGCGAGTCAGGGTTACGCCTGTATCCACGGGGTTCACCACAGTTACTTTAACACACTACTGATTCAATGAGGTCAATGTGTGACCCATGATTAAGACCGTTTCTTCTGGAAAATTCGTCATGGGCTGGATAAGCCGAGGGTGCTGGCGTACTCTGACCTTTCAGGTCGGCACAAGTTCGACTACGGCTTAACTGCGTGGCGGCACCGTAACTGCTCGGCGTACAGCCATGCGCACAACATTAGCTTCAAAGTCCTTGTGTGCGAACAAGATTTCCTTTTTAACTTCGACAGTTCCTTCACCGTAATTAACAATGGTACTTGTCTGTCGGAAGAAATTCATGCCCAAGGTCATCTCGTCATGAATTGCCGCTACACAGAATGTCACTATTATTTTCTTTCGTTCCGACTTTAATCGTGAGGTCCAGAATACCGTCGATCAGGTCGGAATCTCCGTTGACCTCACGGATGGTCGCCATGGCCGGGCGTAGAGTGTGCTGTTCGGCAAGTACATAGTGTAACAAGTCCTTACTGAGCAGAGGAATCTGCGCTCCTGAGTCCAACACTGCCTTAAGAGTTCGTTTTCCGACACGCACTGACAGTTTCCAACACTGATGAGCTGCCCGACTATCGCTGATGATAAGCGGTCTGTCGAGGTTCTCCTCGGGTGGCAGAAGTGGGAGTGTCAGTGTCAATGGCTTGGTTTCAGGTCCATAAGGAAAGGCATAGAAGCCTCCATCATCTGACACCCATTCGATTTCGGACATGGAGTCCATTCCGGTATCGATGGTGGTGCGTGACGACACCACTTCATGACAATTAGTTCAGGGTGGCCTTCGTGGCAGTGGTTCGGACAGCCCTTCGTAGAGAGATTCCTCCCGTGGGGGTCCGGGGAAGAATAGGCCCCCAGTACTCCTGCTTGTCGTAAGAGGCGACTAAAAGAAGCAACCTGTTGGCCGTGGGTTGCAGCCCGTGATGGTGGAAGACGGGATCCTGGTGGTTGAAACACACCACTTTGGCCCTTATTTCACCCAGACGGGAGGTCAGATTGGCCCGATCTGATCAATCGGCTGGTCATGTCTTGCCCCACGTTGGTACCCAAGCATCTTTCAATCACTCATTCTCATTCTTCAATTCATTCGGTCTTCATTCATACCTACTTCGTCCGTTTCATTATTTGCTTTCTCGACTTTCTAGAAGTGGTATCCAACATGTGAAGGCGGTGGCTCATGGGTCAATCAAGCATAAGTAGAAAGGGCTGTTTCGATACATAGCACAGCAAGAAATTGCTGTGCTGGGACGTAGCCGCTACTTTTGTGAGAGTATGTCACCCATGTATCCCTGGCACTGGATAGTGCCCCCTTGTTGGGCTCCGTGGTGGGTGGGGAGCATGGGTGATGAAAATGTTTCTATATCAATATGGCTGAAAAAAACCTTCAGAAAACGGATTCTCGAAAAAAAAAACTAATAAAAAACGAAATTTAGATTCGGATTCTGATCCGGAAACAGAATTACAGATATCAAACTGGCCTAGGTTTTGGTTATTTTTTTTGTAAACATATATTTATTAGAGGGATTGACAAATAGCCTAATGGCTAACATACATCTTTCCCAATATTAACAACAGCTTCGAGCAAAAAAAAATTATTACATTCACACATTCATCATGCACGCATACACACTCGCACATACACCCACACTCATTCACATGCTAAGTTAAACAAAAGTATCTGAAGCATTATTCTATGAGCGAAACTGGCAATATACAATTAAGTAAAGCGCTTTGAATTTATGACGAAGTTATGAACAGAATATATAAGTGACCTATTCACATCATGTGGTAATTTTTCAGAACCCGACAGCAGGATGTCTGTGGTAATTTCGATATCATATCTGGCTAAAATATCATAGAGTGTGTTAAATAAGATATGCCGTTCAGCCTCAAATAGTTCACATTCAAATAGATAGTGATGGCAACTTTCATTAGATTTGTTATATGCACAAACTGGGTCATCAATACAGAATTTGTTGAATAAATCGTAATTTATATTGGAAAAACCAAGACGTAGTTGTGCGGTAATAATTTGTACTTGTCTGTTACCTAGATGATAAAGTTTGTTCTTAGGTACGTCATATAGCTTTTTAATTTCACACTTGAAGGTTTTTAACTCAGTTATTGATTTGTAGTTTGAGTCAAGACTGTTCCACAAAACAATGCACGAACACAAAGTAGAGTTTCTGAAGTATTCTGTTCTAAAACTATATTGTGGGATATTGTCAGATTTTTGGTTATTAGATCTGACGACCCCAGCAAACCAGTGAGCAAGCTTTCACCGCTTGCAATTGCAAAGGGATTGAAAGGGCTCGCTGGGGAGCTGGCAGATATCAAAAAGATGAAATCGGGTGACCTCCTTGTGGAATGTGCAAGGAGGGCCCAGTATACTAATCTTTTGCAATCGACAATGCTGGTGAATGTTCCCATAAAGGTGGTTCCCCATAACACACGAAATACCAGTAAAGGAGTTATTCGTTCTCGGGACTTGGCAGGTGTAAGTGAGGAAGAGATGCTTGATGAACTCAAGTCTCAGGGTGTGTCGGCTGTCAGGCGGATAGTCATCCGAAAGGATGGTCAGCCTGTGCAGACCAACACAATCATCCTCACTTTCAGCTGCACGACTCCCCCTAAATCCATCAAAGCTGGTTACTTGAACATCGAGGTGAGTCTGTACATACCAAACCCTCTGCGGTGTTTCAAGTGCCAGAAATATGGTCATGGCCAGAATTCCTGTCGTGGCTCTCAGGTCTGCTACAGATGTAGCAAGGAGGGCCACGACGGTGATTCATGCCAACAACAAGTCCAGTGTGCTAACTGTAAGGGTAACCACATGGCTTCCTCAAAGGGTTGTCCAATGTGGTCCCGTGAAAAACAAGTGCAGAAGATCAAAGCAGAAAGGAATTGTTCCTTCCCAGAGGCGAGGAAGATGTTGGAATCGATATCTCCTCCCTCGGGAAGTCAACCCAGTTATGCCACTGTAGTCAAAAGAACGTATGCTTCAGTTGGTTGTCAGACGGAGCATTTCTTGGGTGGAGCTACTCCGAAGGTTCCACCTAAGCCAGCCCCCAAACCCAAGATTGCCCCGTCTGCAACAACAAACACTCCAGCACCGAATCCATCAAAGTCAAAACCAGTTCTGAAATAGTTGAACAGAAATGTCTTACCACTACCAAAAGATCAGTCATCTCGGCAATCTAAGGCCACAAAAAATCTAGTCCAACGGAACATTATGGAGGGGGAGTCTGAGGTCATGGATCTCCTCAGTTATGAAGAGGAAGATCCTGACGTCATACCTCCCACTCCAGATGTTTCCAATCAAAACAAAATTAATCTTGTCAGTGACAAGGGTAAATGTAAATCCTCATCAATTCCTGCAGAATGAATTAAAGTTTGATTAGTTGGAACTGTAGGGGATTTTGTCACAATAGTGATGAAATTAAAATGTTCATGCAGGAGTTTAGCCCTGCTGCTATTTGTTTGCAAGAAACCTTTTTAAAACCTCAGAAAAGTTTTAATTATAGGAAATATACGTCCTACCATCATTATGCCACATCAGCTGATGATCGTGCAGTTGGTGGCACTTCGATTCTAGTCAGTAATACTATTACACACAGGGACATACATCTTAACAGCACCTTGCAGGCTGTTGCTGTGTCCCCCACAAAAGAACTTCACTTTATGTTCTGTGTATATTCCTCCAAGCTATAGCCTAGTCTTGGAGGAGTTGAACGACCTAATTGCACAGCTACCTTCACCCTATATCATTGTTGGAGATTTCAATGCCCATAATCATCTGTGGGGTTGTGATGATATCAATGCTAAGGGCTAAGGGCTAAGTGATAAGAACTATGTATTTGGAATGCTGGTTCTCCAACATATACTCATCCTGCATATGGAACATTCTCTTCAATTGATATCTCATTGGGTCATCCTTCGTTGTTTAATGATTTCACTTGGCAGGTATATGATGACCTGTGTGGCAGTGATCATTTTCCTACTTTTCTGTCCATGCAAGATCATTATGTTCCTGATCGGATCCCGAGGTGGAATCTTGCTAGGGCAGATTGGTCAGAATTTAAAAGAATCTGCAATTTAGAATTGCAGCCAACCTTGTTTGAAAACACTCATGATGACCCAATGGAGATATTTACATCTGTATTGCATTTCACTGCTGAAATGATAATACCCAAAAACCCTCCTTTTTCTAATAAAAAGAACAAGCCACGGTAGAACGAAGATTGTCAGGAGGCTCTTTCCTCTAGGAAGAGAGCTCTCCGGATCTTTCGTAAACACCCCACCCAAACAAATGTAATGGCCTATAAACATCAATATGCTCTTACCAGGAAAGTTATGAGGAAAGCAATGAAAAATAGCTGGAGACAGTATGTCTCCAAGCTAAATGATCGAACGCCTATTAAAAAAGTATGGGACATGGTTCAGAAAATTTCAGGCAAACGTCAATTTACTGTTGTAAAACAGCTATGGTTGGACAACCGGGTCATCATCGATAACAAGGATATTGCTGATGTTCTGGGTTCAACCGTATCCCGTAATTCATCCAGTTCTCATTATACAGATTGTTTCCAGTCCTATAAGGTGAGGAAGGAACAGATACCTCTCAATTTCAGATCCAACAATACGGAGTACTATAATTGTCCTTTTAAAATGTCAGAACTGATGGAGTCTTTCAAACGCGCCCATGACACTGCGACTGGGCCCGATGAGATTCACTATCAGATTCTGAAACACTTACCAGAGCCTTACCAGATAGGAAACTATCATTCATACCCCACATCAAGTACATTAAAACAAAGTGTCACAAGGCTCTGAACCTTCTCAAGGTAGTATCACATATGGATATGGGAGCTGATCGTGACGTGCTGCTCCGTTTATACAGAGCACTAGTCCAGTCAAAGCTCGATTATGGTTCGATAGTTTATGGCTCAGCCAGACCCTCCTACATAAAGGCTTTGGATACTATCCATAAGCAGGGGTTGCGTTTGTGTCTCGGTGCAATCAGAACCTCTCCCATGGAGAGCCTGTATGTTGAGGCCAACGAACCCTCCCTTTATCGTAGGAAGGAAAAACTTTCTCTTCAGTATACCATCAAGCTGAAGTCTTTACCGAACAATCCAGCCCATAATGTTGTTTTCAAACCCAAGTGTGTTCATCTGTTTGAATCCAGGCCAAATGCAATACCAACCTTTGGTATTCGCATGAAACATCTATTGGCGGATTTAAAACATTGACTTGAACACAATAGCTGAGTCAAAGATTTCAAAGGTCCCACCATGGGAATTGAAAACTCCCATAACTGACTTTTCTCTCAGGATTGGGAAGAAGTCTACCATCAACCCTTTGGATTTTCACAGTAGTTTTAGTGATGTTCAGTTGAATTATCCAAATTTTAAGTTTATGTATACTGATGGTTCTAAGGATGGTAGAACCTACAAACAACGTCTCCCTGATGTGTGTTCAGTGTACACAGCTGAACTGAAAGCAATACAATTAGCACTGTCCCATATCCGCCGGTCCGGAGAACTGGGTTTTGTCATTTGTTCAGATTCTCTATCAGCCCTGCAAGCTATAGAGAATCGTAATATTGACCATCCTCTACTTTTGGATATTTTAACTGAACATCAACGTATTTTTCAAATGCATAAAGTAGTAGTATTTTGTTGGGTACCCAGTCATGTGGACATTCCTGGGAATGAGCGTGCCGACAAGGCTGCCAGGGCAGCTCTTGATCTGGACGTCACATTTTCCAGGGTGCCATATTCTGATTTGAAGCTGCTCATCCACACGTACTTGTACGCAGAATGGCAGTCATTCTGGGATGAGCAGGTTGATAACAAATTACACAAAGTCAAACCAATGCTCGGTTGTTGTACCCCAATAAACGAAATGTCCAGGCGTGATCAACTGGTCATGTCACGGGCTCTTATAGGGCATACATACCTTACTCAGGGTTACCTGCTCCGTGGGGAGGAGGCCCCTGTGTGTGCCCTGTCGAGAGTGGCTGACCGTTGAACATGTCCTGGTACATTGTCAAGATATTGCTGACACTCGTCGTATGTTCTACGAGTGTCAGTCAATATACGAGGTATTCAATGATTTTAATATTTATAAAATCCTCAATTTCCTTCGGGAAATTGGGGTATATTTCCATTTTTAGGCATATAAATTCTAGTCAATTCCTTTGAATCTAGCTCTAGTCATCAATTCTTCACCACTAACCTTGTAAGCTTTTACTGTTCACTACAAATTTTTAATTGTAGAACTTGCGGTTTTATCATTCTTGATACTACTTTTATATCTTTGTTTGGCACTGAAATGGCCTTCTTGAGCCCAAAGTGCCGTTAAGCTTTATTTCTTCTTCTTCTTCTTCTCAATTTCCTTCGGGTAATTGGGGTATATTTCTATTTTTAGAGATACGAATCTAGTCAGTTCCTTTGAGTTTAGATCTAGTCATCAATTCTTCACCACTAACCTTGTAAGCTTTACTGTTCACTACAACTTTTTAATTGTAGAACTTGCGGTTTTATCATTCTTGACACTACTTTTATATCCTTGTTTGGCACTGAAATGGCCTTCTTGAGCCCAAAGTGCCGTTAAGCTTTATTTCTTCTTCTTCTTCGTAGAGGGATTCTGGACTCGAAGTTGACGAAGCACACTTGGCGCACACCCCTTCGCGAGGCGGGAGTGCCGGTGGTGACAGCACCGACCTGGATGGTGTCACAACTGTAGTCGCGGGTACGATAGCTGGCATGGAGCTGTGAGCATAGCTCGGGTTATCAGAAGGTCCTTGCTCTACAGCACCTTCCTCCTCTAGTTTGACGACTTGGCCTGTTGTGGCGGCTGAGCCGGAGGCTGCATCGTAGCCGGTGGCCTAAAGTTCGATTATGGTAAACCGATCTGTCCGTTATTTCCATTTGCGCCAGGGCATGGCGTGAACGGTTCATTCCATGTTCTAGTATGTCCTTCAAACGGAAACACCGCATCCATCTGTGTCCCGGTTTCTTGCATAAGAAACATATTTCAGTTCTGCCCGGGGGCGTGGGGCAGTCTCCATGAGCTTGAGCAGTGGCCCGTAGGACGGAATATAGTGCGTCTTCACTGTATTGTCCATGTTCATCACTGAGAGCGCACGGAAACGCTTCCGCAACACAGGAAGGGACCGAATGTTCTTCACACCATTGTAGTCCGGTCATGTCGCTATCGGCACAGTCGTAATATGCCGCGACCTGGTCGGGAGTTGGCGTATCCCAATGGTCTATTTGTCCGATAGCTAGTTCGTTATTCACTTCTCCGTCTTCAGCGTACCCGTGGTAGGTAGCGTCCGCTCGGCAGGTACTGTGTGGTCGGTCCCTCTTAGTCTGCTGTTGTCGACTCTCTGCTTCAGTACAGCCGTAAAGGCGTCGCTGTACGAATCAAATGTCAACACACACACTTTATCCGCAATATGGTCAGGCTGACCATTGACAAATTGCGATATAACAGTTCGTTGTCGGGATTCGGACGTGACGTCATCGAAAACCTGTTCCGTTATGGCTTGTAGCAATTCAAGAAAATGTTCAGCGTCTTCCGTTCGCGTTTTAGGAACCGAAAGTCGTCATGTTTCGATTGACGTTGGGCGGTGGGCTCCCAACCTTCTAGGAGGCGGCGCTTAAACTCTTCCCGAAGGGTATTGATGGGAATGTTCAGAGCGAATGCTTCTGCACGTCCTCGTAACGTACTACGGAATATCATGGTTTTGTTAAAGGCAGTCGTGAATTGTTCAGAACTGCGGAGGTACTGGTTCAGGTTGCCCTCCTTGAACGTGGCACGCCACTGTGCTGTCTTGCCGGGAGTCAGCACCGATGGTTCGGTGACGGGCTCTTGGGGCTGTTATGTTGTAGCGCTAGCGGTCGTCGTAGAAGCGACTGGAACTTGCGGCGTGATCTCCGTGGTCGGAGCGGCTGACGACCAGTACGATGGTGGACGAGGCATCGGGTGCAGGCGGGTAGCCAGCGTTGCTTCGCAGCGGCACTGTCTGGGGGACCGGTGCGTATGGTGGCGACATTGCCGGAATTCCGTATGACAGAGTTGGGTACGACATTTGCAGGAACTGATATCCCGAACTGGGGGTGAACACACTTGGAACTGCTGCTCCAGGGTTTTGTGGAACAATCCCAAGATTCGGCACTATTCCGTGATTGTATGCGGCTACACCATGTGCTGGAATTCCGTTCATATGTGACTCTGTGGGGTATACTGCTACTCCATGGTTAGACACTGCTACTCCCCCATGATTGTGTACTGCTATTCTATGGTTAGGTACGGGCGTGACGTCACAGCGTCATGTTGCGATTGCGATTCGAGTTGATTATCCGAGTCATGCGTCTATCGTTGGATACGCGACCGACTTGGCGGGTGCATAAACATTGACGTGTTATAGTTCGCAGGGCATACAATAACCACCTTAGGTAGCGGGTCGGTATCAGGCTGGCGCTGGAAGCGCGCATAGTCCATTTCACTTCTGTCGCTTGGTCACGACCTTGACAGTCCGGCTGGAGTCACGTGGTATGACTGTGCATGGGCGTCGAGGATCTCGGTCACCGTGTGAGATGGCATTAGCAGATTGCATCTAGTCTGGTATGTACTCTTCTGATGACGTTGACGATAGTTCGTATAGTCCGTTTGGCGGTTGTACTTGCGATAGCGTAACAGTATCGATCATCGCCACTGACCCTGGTTGAGGAGGTCGCTGGTTCGGCGGGACCGGATTCATCGTCACATTGTCTTCCGTGCTCGGTCCACTTAGGTTCCGGATCGTAGATCGGGTATTCATCGAGAGTTCGTACGTCGAAATAGTTCGTAAGCCGAGAACTGGCCTTCGTAATCCTGGTCACGGCACCAATGTGACGAAATAGCGTGTCTCCTGGTGGCTATAGTACGATGTATGTATGCGTTAACACAAGACAAGAGTCCAACGTTTCTTTCCAATAATCCGGGGTTTATTGGGATGATTAAAGTTTGATGAAACGATCATGGCATTCACACGTAATCCCAGTGAAATAGTCCAAAGTATACTATAGTCCGATATGATGGCAGACCTGTTTTTATACTCATATGAATCAGATTTTATCCAACATTTACAACGAGGAGGTTCTAAGAAACTAACATGTAATTTTAATTTCACTTTCCGATACATAGATGATGTATTGTCGCTAAATAATCCCAAGTTTGGTGATTATTTGGATGTCATATATTCTAAGGAACTTGAAATTAAGGATACTACAGACTCCGCTAGTTTTTCCAACTATCTAAACCTGAGGTTGGAGATTGATAATGATTCTAACCTGTCAACTAGATTATATGACAAACGTGATGATTTCAATTTTCCCTTTTCTAAGCAGCAACATTCCTTTGTCACCGGCATATGGTGTGTTTGTTTCTCAACTGATACGCTATTCCAGAGCTAGTTGCAAATATGAGGACTTTGTCTATCGAAGTGCCCAGCTAGTCTCTAAACTGCTGCGACAAAGATATGTTATACCAAGACTTATAACTGCGTTCAAGAAATTCTATGGACGTCATCATGATCTGGTTGATAAATACACCAAATCCATGTCTGCCATGCAACTAGATCTATTTTCATGTTAATTTTGGGGAATTCATGACGGGTGCCACTAGTGAGGCAGGAAATGCTCACTCTTTCTGGAACACCTGATTTCACCTCATAATGGCCATTTTTGGGGGTTCATGAGTTTCCTTGTCATTTTTGTTTTCTCTCACTTCGTATGCCTGATATGACTTTCTGTCCCCGGACTATGAGATTGGATAACGGACCCTGTTTTGTTTGTTCGGAATACTTAATACTGGGTATTGATTCCACGTCTATAGTTCAATTTCTTCTGAATTCACAATATTCTTCTTGTTATTTCACTTCCTTCTTCTCTAAGTTCTAATTCACAAGTCACATTCAATGAGACCGGGATAGCGCGGGGCCATGTGGTGAGTGTCTGTAATTTTCCCGCGACGTACGACAGGAGTTCATGTGATTCGTGGGATATGATGTAATGCCTGGATAGGCGTGGTTAAGTGTCTGGAAATGTGGTGATTGGAGGGAATGAGGGGTGTGTCATCGTGAGTAGAAGTGTTTACATGTGGTGCGGTGGCTAGGACGGTGCGTGATGGTGACATAAGGTAAGTATGGAGTCATCAGATGAATCTGTGTCATGTATGTCGAGTGAGAGAACATGTAAGGGAGGGGTTTTAGGTCGTCATAGTCATAAAAATTCTACATCATTGCTGTCACGAACCGGGTCTAAGGCACCCTGTAATAAGGATAATTGTTCCTCATTCAAAGGGCATTCAACATCTCGCACAACAACTTCATTTTCTTTTACAGGAACAGGAGCTCTTGGGTCGGATGCAAGAGCGTGTCGGAAATCTGTCGTGTCTGGTCTTCCCTGATCATTGGTTTCAGATTGTCCTGGCGTATCATTCCCCATGACCATGGACCGAACACTGGACATGGCGGCAGAAGAAGATTGTGCATTGGAAAGTGTCCCCATCACGAACAGTTGGTTTGGAGATTTGCTGTGTTCAGTTGGGAGCGAGTGATTGCTGTACATATCCCTGAACGTATCTAACTGCTTCTGAATTATTGGCAAAAAGGCATAATGCAGACCAAACAGCTGAATGTCATCGCAAGGATCAAGGTAAAGCTCCTGCTCCAAGTACATAAACAGTCGATGGAATGTACAAATACAGCCACTGTATAAATCCTTCCAAAATCGTTCTATCCTCTTATTATGTACAGATTTTCCGATTAAGGCCCTGTTCCTGTTGTTTCCTCTCACTTGTACCATATGTTGTGCCACAAGGCCGTTCTCTACCCCCTGATCCATACGCACAAGTGAAGGTAGTCCATAGCGCTGGATCGCTCTCTCGAAGTCAGTGAAGACCGTCTCCGCCCGATTGTTCGTTACGACATCCAAATATACCACTAGCCTACTGTACCCATCAATACCACCATGCATTACGAACTTCCATCTAGAGGATAGAATGGAAAAGTATGTGTAATGCCAGATAGACAAAATAATTCAAGGTCATCCAATATTTGGTAATATCTGGTCATGAAATCCGACGGACATATACCAATATAAATACAGGCCTATATACAAATATAAATACAGGCCTATCTATATGAATTGCTGTCTGAAAAATGTATAACCTATAAATATGAATTGTAGTCTGAAAATATGTAATCAGCTATTCGTACTCAAACGCACACTTTTCATTTTCTACTTCGATTGCATTTAATGTGTGGATGGAAAAACAACCGTATCAGTTTGTGGTGTCCATCTACACCTACCCGGTATTACCAAATGTCTGGAATCAATTTTTGCTTTTTCTTCAATTTAGGTATTTCTGCATTACGGAGCTATTATTATGTAAACAAATGTTGCCATGTTAACAAATAAATAAATGAATATTTTTGGAAAGTAATATGTGTTTGTATATCATCTGAAGCAGATGAAGTCTCATTAGCTAGTGAAATGGGGCGTTTTTTTAGACGAAAGCGTTCGCTGGCGCATTTTGGCTTTGAAACAAGATGCAAATTGGACAAACAGGATAATTTCTGAACATCTGCATGTCGGTCCATATACGCGGGTAATTTGTAATAGTGAACTGACATTTTATTGACGCATACACTACATCCCCTTTTTCACAAGACATACATGTGGAGCAGAATACATATTAACTCAACTTATTCAAAGTACTTGATCAATACATGATTACGTTATGTATAACAAAGTCCATACTTTGCTGAAAAAAAGAATAAATGTGATTAAACATGTCACAACAAATGCATGTCAGATTCAAGCATTTCACACAAAATAAGGTCACAAATCTAGCTTTCTTGGTGGCCGCACATTTCGGCCGCTGCGGGTGGTGACACAGTTCCCTGGTGCCGGTGGGGACTGAGGTCTGTCGTTGAGAGGCGACCTATGCTCCGCTACTGGTTCTGGTGGTCTTGGAGCAGCCTGGCGTGGAGGACTCCCTGGGCTGTGGAATCGCTGGCGAACGGCTGCTTCTGGCATCTTGCGTAGTGCAGCACGGTTCCTCCTGAACGTGGAATCTCCTGTCTGAACCACATAGGATTTTGGATTAGGATGCACAGAAACTACAGTTGACGGTTGCCATTTTTTGTTGCCCTGTTATGGTTGCAGGGCCACGGTGTCCCCTCGTTTCAGAACCGGCAGTTTTTTTACTCCTCTCCCGTCATGGTAGAGCTTCTGTTTTTCCTCTAATTTCCTCATTTTGCTCAGGATTGTTTCCACAGGGGTGGTTTCCGGCAACAGCAGATGACTGGATATCAGAAGATTTGTTCTGATGCGTCGTCCCATCAGGAGTTGAGCAGGTGATAACCCTAAACCTGGGATGGGTGTTGATCTGTAGTCCATCAGAGCAAGCTGCTTGTCAGGGTTTTTCAGCCACATGGTAACCTTGTAAGCTTTTACTGTTCACTACAAATTTTTAATTGTATAACTTGCGGTTTTATCATTCTTGATACTACTTTTATATCCTTGTTTGGCACTGAAATGGCCTTCTTGAGCCCAAATTGCCGTTGAGTTTTTTTTCTTCTTCTTCTTCAGCCACATGGTTTTGACTGTTCGAACAGCCTGCTCTGCTTCACCATTCGCTCTGGGAAAGTGAGGGCTTGATGTGACATGTGTGACATTGTTTTGTGTAACAAAGTCTCTGAATTCAGCACTTGAGTACTGCGGCCCGTTGTCGCTGATCAGTTTCTTTGGTAGACCATGTCTTGCAAACTGTTGTTTCAGGACAGCAATCACATGCTGACTTGTCAACTGTGACAGTGCATCAACCTCAATGAATTTGAAGTAGTAGTCTATACAGAGCACATAGGTCTTGGCTCCAAAGTTGAACAGGTCGGTAACTACCATTGTCCATGGTAGTTCAGGAGTGGCTGTTGAAAGCAGCGGTTCATTTTGCTGCTTGGGAGCATACTCATAGCATTGTGGACAGTCTTTCACTAACTGTTCAATGTCGGCACCCATCGATGGCCAGAATACTGCTTCCCTGGCCTTCTGTTTTGAACGCACAATTCCCATGTGTGTTTTGTGGACCGTCTTCAGAATTGATTGTCTCATGGATGGAGGGATTACGATCCGCATTCCTCTGTACACAATGCCATCCAGCACTGCTAGTTCATCTCTGACGTGCCAATACTGGCGGATACTGTGTGGTACTTCGTCCTTCATGTTGGGCCAACCAGCTTGTATCATTGTGTACAGTTCATTGAGTTCATTTCCTGTGGCTTTCTGGAGATCTGTGTACTTGGCCTCGGACACAGATATTTTGTCAATCATGCTGACTTTCAATTCTGGTTCCTCTGAAGGCTATTCATCAAGACTCGCTCGACTCAGGGTATCAGCTAGTACTTGTTCCTTGCCTGGAACATACTTCACTTTCAGATCAAAACCTTTGACTCGTAGTAGCATGGTTTGTAGCCTCAAAGGTGCTGAGGACAGAGGTTTGGAGAAGATGGTTTCAAGTGGTTTGTGGTCCGTGTGGACAGTTGTTTCTTTGGCAATGATATATTCACGAAATTTCTCTGCTGCAAATTGGATCGCGAGCATTTCCTTCTCTATTGGTGCCCAATGGGACTCAGAGTTCCGGAGTTTTCGTGAGGCGTAGGCGACTGGTTTGTCTTCTTGTAGCAGGACTGCTGCTACAGCTACTTTGCTAGCATCACATTGGATGACAATTCCTTTATTCACGTCATAGAAGGCTAGTACTGGAGCCTGACAGCATAGTTCTGATCTTCTGAACAGTACTTCTGATCGTGTAAGTTCTCGCAATGGTTCTTTGGCCTCTGCCAGCTTGGGTAGAAACTTGGACATATACCTGATGAAACCAAGGAATCTTCTAACTTCTTCTTTTGTCGTCGGTGTCTGCATGTGCCTCACAGCTCTCACTTTTTCTGGGTCTGGCTTGAGACCATCTTGAGTAACTAAATGTCCGACATAGGGCACAGTTTTCTGTCTCACTTTCATCTTGTCAAAGTTTAGTTTCAGGTTGTATTCCTGAACTCGTTGTGGGACTTCATGTAGCACTTTGTCATGGTGTTTTCTGTCTCGTCCAGCGATCAGGATGTCATCCATCACAGCATTCACATTTTTTATACTTCCAGCATGCTGTTCATTGTTCGTTGGTAGAGTTCAGGAGCTGACTTGATACCAAAGGGTAGTCTTAGCCATCTATAACGACCTATTGGAGTGTTCATTGTCCTTAGGAGACTCGACTCATAGTCAAGTGCCATCTGCACGAAGCCATTTTTCGCATCCAGTACTGAGAAGAGTTGGCAGTCTTGAATTTTGGCTAAGACATCCTCCACTGTTGGTATGGGGTAATATTCTCTCCTTATCGCCTTATTGAGGTCTGTTGGATCGAGACATATTCTAATTTTGTCTCCCCTCGTACTGACAACCATGGAGTTGACCCAGTCTGTAAGTTCTTCAACTCTAATGATGTGCCCATTTTGTTTCATTTCATGGAGCTTGTCCACTATTTTCGGCAGTAGGGCTACTGGCTGCCTCCTTGGACTACAGGCGCTATGGTTGGGTCAATCTTCAGTGTGTATGTGCCTGGTAATGTTCCTGTTGTTTTTTCCAGCTGTGGATACTCGTGCAGGATTTCTTTGGTTTCGGATGTGATGGTATGCAATCCTCGTAGCAGGTTGAGTGCTGTGCATGCTGCACCTGGGAGAACTGCTGTTTGAGGAATATCCACCACATAGAATTTGACCAACTGCTCTGTCTGTTTGTGTTCGACAGGCAGTACCACAGTTCCACATGGGCTGATTCGATGTCCACTGTATGATACCAACCGTGTATTTGTGTGTTTCATTTCTGACTTTGTTGATACTTTATCAAGTTGGTGTCGTGTTATAACACTTGCTTTGGCCCCGGTATCGAGCTGAAATTTAAGTTTTCCCTCTGCTACTTCCAGGGTCTCATACCACTGCCCCTAGCTTGCCATAGCACACTGATGGAAAATGCCTCATCTTCTTACAATTGCTGCATTGCTTGTGTTTGGATGGGCATCTTTCTGGTGGCTTGTGCTTGCCGTAACCACATCTGCGGCATTTGTTGTCTGGAACATACTGTTGCTTCGGAGCAGGGTTTCCTTTTGGTTTCCAGTGCTGTTTTCTGCCATGATATGGCTGTTGTTTGTGTGGTTTGAATGCATGTAGATTCACTTCATCACCAAGTGTTTTCATGCCATCTCGTGATGCTTCACAAGTTCGGCCATTCTGAATTGCAGTCTCCAGTGTGAGCTCTGCGCCTTTGTCAAGACATTTCTGTCTCACTTTTTCATCCAGAGATCTTGTGGCTATGGCATTGCGAATCATGTTGTCCACTTCTGTGAAGCCCATGCCTCTACTGAGTATTTTCAGATCCGTGACAAAATCATCGAAGTTTTCGCCAGGTTTTTGTCGTCTTCTGTCAAATAACACAGCTGCCATGATTGGGTTTTTCTTCGAGTCAAGATGGTTTTTGAATTTTCCAACCACACTGTTCAGCACGTCTTTCTCACTCACGGCGGCTCCGTCAATTCGAACAGTGTCCCATTCAAAACATGTGTAAAGCTCACGGCCTTTGTCTCCTACATAGTTCATCAAGTGACAGATTTTCTCCTTTTTCTGTGCATTTTGATAGAGGCCCCCCGAAAATGAATTGGCAGTGTTGATAAAATCGCTCCCACTCTTTAGACATATCGGATGTTCCCCAGTTCACTGCGGAAAACTGAAATACGAGTGATTTTGCCATTTTCGTGTGTTGAAATGTTTATTTTCTCGTATTTTCGAAAATTCAATGACAGTTTGTGTTTATTTCACACCTTGCAGTCCGTGGTTCCGATCTATGTGCGTGAAAAACACCTATTTATATCGCCCGACTGTGGTTTTGCGATCGTTGCACTCATATTACTTCCCTACGTGTGGCTCTGTCAAGGGTTCATTGGACGCCTACCTTCTCCGAAAATTTAGTATTCAAAGTTTTTTCACCACTGATACTATTTTCTTTTCGTTTTTTGTAGATTGTAACATCCCACTTCTGAGGCCATGTGATGTACGTGGGTATTTCGTAATAGTGAACTGACATTTTATTGACGCATACACTACAGTCAGTAAATGTGTCCAAAGGTATCACGAAACTGGAGAAATTAGAGACAGATCTAGATCTGGAAGGCCTCGAATCACCAATGCTGTGGAAGATCAGGACCTGGTAGAGGAGGCTAATCGCTTACCAACAGCTTCTTTGTCAGATCTCAAAATCCACTTGCGAGAACGCAGTCACCATGCCATCAGCTCCATGACGATGGGCCACCGCTTGCACGAGCTGGTTTGAGAAACTGCCGACCAGCACATTTCCCTGCATTGCCTGATGCAAACGTAACTATCAGGTTGCAATGGAATAGGGAGCATGCTCGCTTGAATCTTCAGCAATGGAGCCAAGTGATTTTCAGCGATGAAAGTCGTTTTTGCGAAAAGTTTATAGATGGTCCTTTGATGGTTTGGGGACCGAAGGGTGAGGGGGGCGGAATGGAGGGCGGAAGCGTGATGGTATGGGGCGCCATATCTTACAGACACAAATCACAGCTGATCACAATTCCAAACACTCTGAACGCTGTTTGATATCGGGATACAATCCTATCGCCCGTTGCCATTCCCTTTGGCCTTGCCACCATAGGAAGGGGTTTCATCTATCAGGACGACAATGCGCCAGGTCATCAGGCCAGAATTGTCAACAGCTTTTGGG
The DNA here is from genome assembly GCA_949152475.1 of Terebella lapidaria. Lineage (NCBI taxonomy): Eukaryota > Metazoa > Annelida > Polychaeta > Terebellida > Terebellidae > Terebella > Terebella lapidaria. The sequence continues at coordinate 51,154,623 of OX424556.1, read as the reverse complement.
ACCAGCATGATGAATGCCTTCACATGATGTGGCCATCCAAGTCTCCAGACATGAACATATTATTGAACATGTGTGGGGCATGCTGGGAAGGCGTGTACAATCCATGGACCCACCAGTCATTAATGACCTCACCGAGGGATTGCAGGCAGAATGGAATCGGATTCCACAGGAGGACATTGAAAAATTGTATCGTTTGTGATGGGGACACTCTCCAATGCACAATCTTCTTCTGCCCCCATGTCCAGTGTTCGGTCCATGGTCATGGGAAATGATACGCCAGGACAATCTGAAACCAATGATCAGGGAAGACCAGACACGCCAGATATTGGTGCATCCGACCCAAAAGCTCCTGTCCTGGTGTCTTATTTCAAATTGGAACCACCACACCGCTCCTCTTTTTTTTCTAAGGATTTCTGTGTGATCCATGTTTCAGAGGAAGGAAGTAAATTGCCACTAGACAGTGAGGCATGTAGTCCTGAAGAGCCATTGAAAAGATATTTTGGTGGTAGTGTGAAAGCAATACACTGAGCTGATGTCTGATAGAGTACCTTTGATGATATTTGTGCTCACTGGTACTGAATAAAGTACTTTTGCTCATTCACACACCAATATGCAAATATTTAGGACAAACCGTTTATTGTATACATTCTATACATCACCAGTTTAAAGCACAACATGGATTTTGAATAATATTTCAGAGAAAATTAGAATATGTGTACACCTCCATGTATATACAATGAACATATAGATTGTACAGACTACAGTTTCATCTCATACTTATTCAATGACACATACACCTATTACCAAAAGTCTGGAATCACAAATATATATGCATAAATATTAGATGGCTGTGCGTTATTGTGAAGTATGTGGTTACTTGTTTTGAGAGTAACAAACGAATAACTATTTTTTTTGAAGTTTTGAAAAGATACATGTGTTTGTAATCCAATATTTTGGAGAACAGATAAGTTCTCAATAACTAGTGAATATTGTGCGTTTTAATGCAAAAACTGCATTCACTAGCGCATATTGATATTCATCGACCACTAGTCATCAACACTAGGGATGTCATTGTTGCAACGTGGGGAGAATAGTTTCAGATTCTTCAGAAGGATATTCACAAATTGTCATATTCATTTCGATCCAAATTCGAAGGCTGTTTTCAGAGTGAAGGAGGACCGACATGTTGAACATTATGTTTGCAAATTTAGCGTTTTTGGTGCATCAACATTACTGTTTTGTTCTAACAAATGCCTTTGCTCAAATTTTATTACTAACAGATATCATTTTTGTCATGTACGCTCGACTCTATAGCAAAGATCTATAACAAATATCTGATTCATGTTTATTGTGTGTTATAGCAAAATCATAATTATCTCAAAACCAGATAAAAGTGATTCCAGACTTTTGGTAATAGGTATATTTGGTCTTTTGCCTTTGTAATATCTTTGAGATTTGTAGTATGAAAGAAGATATATCTTTATGCTAACCTGACTAAAAGTTTTGTGTAAGAATGCTTTGAAACTGGTTTGAAGTACACTGAGTGATAAAAATGTACATAACCACAACAGATGGTAAAAAGTATACAGTTACCAACCTTGATGAAATATTCATTAACATCAGCAAATACTAATGAGTAATTCATTGAGTAGTGTTACTCCAGCATTAAATTTGTTTATTATATATAAAACTGAACTAGTAATACTAAGGTTCATCAGAAATTTTCTTTCTTTGTGACGAAAAAAAGCACCCCAATGTTTCTACACATATCAAGCGCCATTTGTTTTTGGAATACTTATGCATATTTTAATTGTTGGAATAAAACTTTGACCAGTCAAACTAATGTTCATTTATTCATCAATATTACCCAATTTCGGCAATGGTAAATGAAATCATGCTTTACTTTCCTGGCAATCACATCACTGAATGCTGTTAATTTTCGGACAAATTTATCAGTGCTAGTTAATAAATTACTGTTGTTGCTGTAGGGGTTGGAATTAGTGCAATACTTATTTGTACATGTGAATAAAAGAGCACACTAGGTAGTGTTCTGAATAATGTTGACTCCATCACATATATTCTTAAAGTTAGAGCGGAAATATGTTTCATTTGTTTTCAATTTGTTTTTTGAATACTGACACAAATTTTAATTCACTAAAAACATAGGCCCAACGGACCTGTAGCTTACAAGCTAGCCAATAGGTGATTGGACCAATGGTCAGGTAACCAAAAAAACCTTCATACTGAATGTCACCGGTCACCCAAATCTCAGTAATTAATGCATCATGTTCACTTCCAGACTACTGGTAGTTATCTCATCGTTATATATGTTTGTAAAATTCAGCCCCAGGGTTAAGGAAGGTTACCGGACAATATATGTTTTAGATTTGTTCAGGAACCTTGAAAATATGGTCAAAGATCAAACTTAAGGTCACAAGAATATTCATAATCTAGATCATACATGTTCACAATTGATTCCTGTCACACCTCAGAGGGGTGTTATGGTCCTGCGGTGGTTTGTACAGTGTGGACCATGACACTCCTTTGTCACACCTCAAAGGGGTGTTATGGTCATACAGTGGTTTGAACCCAGTGTGGACCATGACACCCCTTTGTCACACCTCAAAGAGGTGTTATGGTCGTGCGCTGGTTTATACAGTGTGGACCATGACACCCCTTCGTCACACCTCAGAGGGGTGTTACGGTCCTGCAGTGGTTTGTACACAGTGTGGACTATGACACCCCTTCGTCACACGTAAAATAGGTGTTATGGTCGTGCGCTGGTTTATACAGTGTGGACCATGACACCCCTTCGTCACACCTAAAAGGGGTGTTATGGTCCTGCGCTGGTTTGTACACAGTATGGACTATGACACCCCTTTGTCACACCTCAAAGGGGTGTTGTGGTCCTGCAGTGGTTTGTACACAGTGTGGACTATGACACCCCTTTGTCACACCTCAAAGGGGTGTTATGGTCCTGCGCTGGTTTGTACACAGTATGGACTATGACACCCCTTTGTCACACCTCAGAGGGGTGTCATGGTCCTGCGGTGGTTTGAACCCAGTGTGGACCATGGCACCCCTTCGTCACACCTCAGAGGGGTGTTATGGTCCTGCAGTGGTTTGTACACAGTGTGGACTATGACACCCCTTTGTCACACCTCAAAGGGGTGTTATGGTCCTGCATTGGTTTGTACACAGTATGGACTATCACACCCCTTTGTCACACCTCAAAGGGGTGTTATGGTCCTGCAGTGGTTTGTACACAGTGTGGACTATGACACCCCTTTGTCACACCTCAAAGGGGTGTTATGGTCCTGCATTGGTTTGTACACAGTATGGACTATCACACCCCTTTGTCACACCTCAAAGGGGTGTTATGGTCCTGCAGTGGTTTGAACCCAGTGTGGACCATGGCACCCCTTCGTCACACCTCAGAGGGGTGTTATGGTCCTGCAGTGGTTTGTACACAGTATGGACTATCACACCCCTTTGTCACACCTCAAAGGGGTGTTATGGTCCTGCAGTGGTTTGAACCCAGTGTGGACTATGACACCCCTTTGTCACACCTCAAAGGGGTGTTGTGGTCCTGCAGTGGTTTGTACACAGTGTGGACCATGACACCCCTTTGTCACACCTCAAAGGGGTGTTATGGTCCTGCATTGGTTTGTACACAGTATGGACCATGACACCCCTTCGTCACACCTAAAAGGGGTGTTGTGGTCCTGCAGTGGTTTGTACACAGTGTGGACCATGACACTCCTTTGTCACACCTCAAAGGGGTGTTATGGTCCTGCGCTGGTTTGTACACCTCAAAAGTTTCCTTTGCATTATCAATGATGTATTTTGTCCTTGTGAATATTGTCATGAAATATTGTATTACTGCTTCGGTGTAAGTGATGAGATGAGTTAGCATAGTTACTGCAAAATAACAAAATTACTGCATCGATCTTTCAAGGTTATTAAAGGTCGAATTCAAGATTACCACTGAAATCACTGCATATGAATTTCCATTTCGACACGTTTGATGAAATGATGAAAATACAGCCAGATCAATCTTTTCACCTAGCTATATTTCACTCAGAATATTTGACAAACTTGGTTCCAAGTTGAAATTCAAAGTAAAAGTCGACCAAAAGTGCATCACAAGATAACGAAATGGGAGCCAGATCAAACTTTTTGCCATATTTTAACTCATAATATGTGCCAAACATGGTTTTAAGTGAAATAAAATTCAAACTAAAAGTTGACCAAAATTGCCTTTCACGATAACAAATTTGAAGCCAGATTGAACTTTTCACCATAACTTATATTTTAACCTCAGGATGTGTGCCAAACTTGGTTTTAAGTTGAAACTAGACGTCAAGGCCTAAAGATGCCTTGGAGGCATTCGGTGTTAAGACTAATTTGTAATATTTATAACATGTTCACCATGGGCTCTACAATGCTCTACAACACACTGTTTCCAAGATATCGACGAAAACAAAAAATGCCGACCCGGCGAAAAAATTCAGGTCAAGGTCAAAGTTCATCCATAATACCCCTTAGACATGTTTGTCTAGGGCAACGAGTCCGAAAATAACGTCCGTTTCGCTCTACGATGCACCGTTTCCGAGATATGCAGGAAACCTCAAGGATGACTGGGCGAAAACTCTTCCGACCTCTAGGTCAAAGGTCGATTGACGGATTGATCCCAAAATCAATAGGGTTCTTCCCTATTGATATATGAGCCTCTGTGCAAAGTTCTGCAGCCATTGCATACATATGTTTTGAGTTATCAAGCGGAAACAAAGTAAAAAATTAGGCCAAGGGCCGAAGATAGGTTACCGGACAATGTTTAATTTTTTAGATGTTAGCCAGGTCACTGGTTGAATTCGAGGTCAAGAGAATATTCAGCATATATAACATTAAGCATATATCATGTCCACAGTTGATTGCTAAGCTGTAAATTCAATAATCAGAGAGATATTAGCAATTTTGTGCTGTGGCCTTGAAAATGAAGGGGCAAAGGTCAAATTCAAGGTCATCAAAATATTCAATGTATATCATTTTCTATATCATGCCCACAATTGATTCCCAAGCCATACAGTCAATAGAGATATGAGCCAGTTTGTCCTTGGACCTTGAAAATGAGGTCAGAGGTCAAATTCAAGGTCACGAGAATATTCAGCATATATCATTTCCTATATGTCCACAATTGATTCCTAAGCTGTAAAATCGATAATAAGTGAGATATTAGCCTGTTTGTCCTGTGACCTTGAACATGAGGTCGAAGGTCAAATTCAAGGTCATCAGAATAATCAGCATATATCATTTCCTATATGTCCACAATTGATTCCTAAGCTGTAGAGTCGATAATAAGCGAGATATAAGCCATTTTATGCTCTGACCTTGAAACTGAGGTCAGAGGTCAAATTCAAGGTCACGAGAATATTCAGCATATATTATTTCCTATATGTCCACAATTGATTCCTAAGCTGTAGAGTCAATAATAAGCGAGATATAAGCCATTTTGTGCTCTGACCTAGAAACTGAGGTCAGAGGTCAAATTCAAGGTCACGAGAATATTCAGCATATATATCATTTCCTATATGTACACAATTGATTCCTAATCTCTAATCTCAATATTAAGTGAGATATTAGGCATAATGTGTCCCATTATAAAGCATAGGAGAATTTAACATGGGAAAGTCCCATTTGGGTCGAGTTTGGGCCAAAATGGCCCACTTCGAGCGATTCAAGCGCAACGAAATTTATAGACATCATAGGAGTACATATGAAGAGTCTTATGTATCAGAAAGAAAAAAAGTTACTGAACAGATTTTGAGAAAATGGCCGCCAAAGTCCAAAATCAGGCATTTTTCGTCGAAAACGGCCGCCATTTTGAAAAAAATGCGAAAATCAAAAAACTAAAAAATAACTCCTTCTAGAATTATTTTTAAGTATTTTTGTGCAAAATTTCAGAAAAATTCGCCCGTAAACAAAAAAGATAAAAATGTGGACGACGACGACGGACGACGACGACGACGGACGACGGACGACGGACACAACGCCATGCCAATAGGTTATCGGACCATAGGTCCGGTAACCTAAAAAAAAACATTGATTCAATCCTCACGGACCTCACAGACTTCGGATCCGGCTGAAAAACAAGAGGGTTCTTCCACGTAACATGTCTGACCAATGCTGAAAATTTGGCGAATATACATCGAGGCAAACTAAAGTTATCGGTCGGAAACCAAAACGGCGGAAAAAAAGAGAAAAAAAAAAAAAAATTCTGCTAGAGACCCATTGAGACCCATTGATATACGCTTTTGCGTGTTTGGGAATCGGAAAATAAAGCTTATACAAAAAATCGGAAAATTTGGGAATCGGAAAATACAGTTTATACAAAAAATTCTGCTAGAACCATAAAGGCATTTCTTCCAAATGCCTTAATTCAAAGTAAAAACTGACCAAAACTGCATTTCAAGATGACAAAATTAGAGCCAGATGGAACTTTTCACCACAAGTTATATTTCGACTCATAATATGTGCCAAACGTGGTCTCAAGTGGAAATTCAAATTAAACATTGACCAAAACTGCATTTCAAGGTGTAAAAGTTGACCAAAACTACATTTCAAGATGACGAAATTGGAGCCAGATTGAAAGTTTTCACCATAAGTAATATTTTGCGACTCATAATATGTGCCAAACTTAGTTTCAAGTTGAAATTCAATGTAAAAGTTGACCAAAACTGCATTTCAATATGACGAAATTGAAGCCAGATCGAATTTTTCACAGTAAGTTATATTTTAACTCACAATATGTTCAAAACTTGGTTTCAACCTGAAATTTCAAAATAAAAGTTGACCAAAACTGCATTTAAAGATGACGAAATTGGAGCCAGATGGAACTTTTCACCATAAATTATAGTTTAATTCATAATATGTGCCAAGCATGGTTTCAAGCTGAAATTCAAAGTAAAAGTTGATCAAAACTGCATTTCAAGATGACAAAATTGGAACCAAATCGAACTTTCCACCATAAGTTATATTCCAACTCACAAAATGTGCCAAACTTGGTTTCAAGTTGAAATTCAAAGTAAAAGTTGACTAAAACTGCATTTCGATATGACAAAATTGGAGCCAGATCAAACTTTTCGCCATGAGTTATATTTTAACTCACAAAATGTGCCAAACATGGTTTCAAGTTGAAATTCAAAATAACAGCCCTTCCCAACAACACTTCAAAAACTGCCATCTGTAGAGTGTTCACAAGCCATGTGTCTCAAACAGGCTGTTTTCAATGCAAAATATGTCACCAAATGACCAATTCAGTTGCCAAGGCAACCAAACTCGAATGCTGTCGGAATCTTACCATTATATTTGTGCCTGCAAAATATAGTGGTGAACGGGTGAGAATTGCTGCCTGTAGCGCGTTCACAATAAATTATCTGCGGATGCGGACGAAAACCATTTCTGAGACACAAATGAAAAGCAGAAATGCTGACTCAGCAAGAAAAAATTTTGGACCAGAGCCAATTTCGAGGAAAGTACCCCTATGGCATGGTTGCTCCGAAAATTAGGTCCGTTCCGCTCTACGATGCACCGTTTACGAGATACGGCCAAACAGGAAGTGCTGAGTCGGAGAAAAACATAGCACCAAGGTTGCTGCAGCTTACCGGCAATCATGATAATTGCATAGAAGACAGATTTTCCAACATATAAATTGTTACGCTGATGTTAAAATCTATTGTTAAAACATGTTCGAAATGTTGAACACATTTTCTGTATGCACTATAATACGAAATCAAGTTACGTCTTGAAAGATTTCATTCATTAATGACATATTTTCACAGACCGTTGATTCAAAGGCAACAAAACTTATACACATCACAAAGGTACATAATTATGGAGAATCTTATGTATTACGCCGACTTGTCAAAAATTAGCCCAAGGGCTAAGAAAGGTTACCGGACAATATACATTTTAGATATTAGCCTTTTGTCCAGTGACCTTGAAAATAATTTTTCAACAAATATATCACTTCTAGTATGTCCACAATAAATTCCTAAGCTGTAAAGTCGATAATAAGTGAGATATTAGCCATTCTGTGATCGGTGATGTGACCTAGAAAATGAGGTCAAAGTTCAAGTTCATGAGAAGATTCAGTATATATCATTCCTCTATATTCGCAATTGATTCCTAAGCTGTAAAGATGATAATAAGCGACATATTAGCCATTTTGTTCTCTGACCTTGAAAATTGGATCAAAGGTCAAATTCTAGATACCAAAATATTCAGCATACATCATTTCCTATATGTTCACTATGGACCCCTAAGCTGTGAATTTGATAATAAGAGAGATATAAACCATTTTGTATTCTGACCTTGAAAATGAAATGACTGGCCTTGAAATTTAGGTCAAAGGTCAAATTCAAGGTCATGAGAATATTCAGAATATATCATTTCCTATATGTTTACAATTGATTCCTAAGCTGTAAAGTTGATAATAAGCAAGATATTAGCCATTTTGTCCTGTTGACCTTGAAAATGAGGTCAAAAGTCAAATTCAAGGTCACTAGAATATTCAGCATATATCATTTCCTATATGTTCACAATTGATTCATAAGGCGTAAAGTCACTAATAAGCAAGATATTGGCCATTTTGTCCTGTGACCTTGAAAATGAGGTCAAAGGTCAAATTCAAGGTCACAAAAATATTCAGCATATATCATTTCCTATATGTTCACAATTGATTCCTAAGCTGTAAAGTCGATAATAAGCGAGATATTAGCAATTTTGTCCTGTGACCTTGGAAATGAGGTCAAGGTCAAATTCGAGGTCACGAGAAAATTCAGCATATATCATTACCTATATATTCACAATGTATTCCTAAGCTGTAAAGTCGATAATAAGCGAGATATTAGCCATTTTGTCATGTGACCTTGAAAATGAGGTCAAAGGTCAAATTCAAGGTCATGAGAATATTCAGCATATATCATTTCCTATATGTTCACAATTGAATCCTAAGCTGTAAAGTCGATAATAAGCGAGATATTAGCCATTTTGTCCTGTGACCTTGAAAATGAGGTCAAAGGTCAAATTCAAGGTCACGACAATATTCAGCATATATCATTTCCTATATGTCCACAATTGATTCCTAGTCTCTAATCTCAATATTAAGTGAGATATTAGGCTTAATGTGTCCCATTATAAAGCATAGGGGAATTTAACATGGGAAAGTCCCATTTGGGCCGAGTTTAGGCCCAAAATGGCCCACTTCGAGCGATTCAAGGGCAACGAAATTTATACATGTCACAGAGGTACATATGAGGAGTGTTATGCATGAATAAGAAAAAAAGTTACTGAACAGATTTTGAGAAAACGACAGCCAAAGTCCAAAATTGGCCATTTTTCGACGAATACGGCCGCCATTTTGAAATAATTGCGAAAATCAAAAAACTAAAAAATACCTCCCTCTCGAAATATTTTTAGGCATTTTTGTGCAAAATTTCAGAAAGATTCGATCGTAAACTTTAAAGATAAAAATGTAGACGGACGACGACGGACGACGACGGACGACGACGACGGACGACGGACGCAACGCCACGGCAATAGGTTATCGGACCAAAGGTCCGGTAACCTAAAAATCAAAATAGCCACCACACGTAGACCGACGATTTAAGGGCAAAGAAACTTATACATGTCATAGAGGTACATGAGAGGAATGTTTTGACACAAAAATTTCAAACTGTTCAGACAGTTTTTGAGAAAATGGCCACCAAAGTCCAAAACCGGCAATTTTTCGTCAAAAATGGCCGCCAAATCGGCAAAAAACATTCAATCACAAAAATCTCTTTAGATATTGGCCTAAGGTATGTTCTGACAAATTTATGGGGAAATTCATCACGCCCAAAAAAAGTTACAGGCCTGGACGGACGCTGGACGAAAAACCACAATAATAACTTATCGGGCCAAAGGGCCGGTAAGCTGAAAACACATAGGCCCAAGGGACCTGTAGCTTACCGGCTAGCCAAAAAGTGTCGGACCGATGGTCTGGTAACTTCAAGGTTACAAGTATATTCAGCATATATATCATTTCCTATATGTCCACAATTGATTTGTAAGTTGTAAAGCTGACAACAAGTGAGATATGTGCCATTTCGTGCTCTGACCTCGAAAATGAGGTCAAAGGTCATATTCGAAGTCATGAGAATTTTCAGCTTATATCCAAGCTGTAAAGTGAATATTAAGCGAGATATTAGCAATTTTGTGCTCTGACTTTGAAGATGAGGTCAGAGGTCAAATTCAAGGTCACGAGAATAATCAGCATATATCACTTCCTATTCGTCCACAATTGATTCCTAAGCTGTAAAGTCAATAATAAGCGAGATATTAGCCATTTTGTGCTCTGACCTTGAGAATGAGTTTAAAGGTCAAATTCAAGGTAAACAGAATATTCAGCATATATCATTTCCTATATGTCCACAATTGATTCCCAAGCTGTAAAGTGAATAATAAATGAGATATTAGCGATTTTGTGCTCCGACCTTGAAAATGAGGTCAAAGGTCAAATTCAAGGTCATCAGAATATTCGGCATGTATCATTTCCTATATGGTCACACTTGCGGTTTTATCATTCTTGACACTAGTTTTATATCCTTGTTTGGCACTGAAATGGCCTTCTTAACGGCCCAAAGTGCCGTTAAGCTTTATTTCTTCTTCTATATGGTCACAACAGATTTCTAAGCTGTAAAGTCGATAATAAGCGAGATACTAGCCATTTTGTGCTTTGACCTTGAAGTCAAAGGTCAAATTCAAGGTCACAAGAATATTCAGCATATATCATTTCTTATATGTCCACAATTGATTCCTAAGCTGTAAAATCAATAATAAGCGAGATATTGACCATTTTGTGCTCTGACTTTGAAAATGAGGTTATAGGTCAAATTCAAGGTCACGAGAATATTCAGCATATATCATTTCCTACATATCCACAATTGATTCCAAGTCTCTAATCTCAATATTAAAAAAAATCAAAATGGCCGCCACACGCAGACCGGCGATTCAAGAGCATCGAAACCTATACACATTATAAGGATACATGAGGGGAACATTTCGAAACTAAAATCTCAAAACTGATCAGACAGTTTTGGAGAAAATAGTTTTTAAAGTTGAAAACATGCAAAAACGGCCATTTTCGGCATAAAAATGGTCACCAAAACTGCATAACCAATTCAATCAAAAAAATGAAAAAATTAGCCCAATGGGCTAGTAAGGTTACCGGAGAAATATACAGAGTTAAGCCGGCTGAAAAACAACAGGGTTCTTCCACATAATATGTCTGACCAATGCTGAAAATTTGGCGAAGATACATCGAGGCAAACTAAAGTTATCGGTCGGAAACCAAAACCAAAACCAAAACGGCGGAAAAAAAAAAAGAAGAAAAAAAAATCTGCTAAAACCATAAAGGCATTTCTTCCGAAATGCCTTAATTAGGCCAAGGGCCAAAGATAGGTTACCGGACAATGTTTAATATTTTAGATATTAGCCAGGTCACTGGTTAAATTCATGGTCAAGAGAATATTCAGCATATATAATATCAAGCATATATCATGTCCACAGTTGATTGCTAAGCTATAAATTCAACTAGACATCAAGGCCTAAAGGCCTTGGAGGCATTTCAGGGTGAAGCATGAAAAAAACAAAATGCTGACTCAGCAAAAATATGATGATCGAGCTCCCAATGAGACCTAGAAGACATTTGTGCAAATACTTGTATGTGAAGGACAAAACTTGATACCCCTAAGACTATCTGTCTAAAATCTGTTTTGCTCTAAGTCGCACCGTTTCAGAGGTATCGATGAAAATGAAAAATGCTGATTCGGCAAAAAAATTTCAGGTCAAGATCAAAGTTCCTCCTTAATACCCCTCAGACATGTTTGTCTAGGGCCGTGAGTCCGAAAACAACGTCCGCTTCGCTCCACTACGCACCGATTCCGAGATATCGATGAAAACGAAAAATGCCGACTCGGCGAAAAAATTTAAGGTCAAGGTCAAAGGTCATCCCTCATACCCTTAAGGCATGTTTGTCTAAGGTGTCGAGTCCGAAAATAACGTCCGTTTCGCTCTACAACGCACCGTTTTTTCGAGATATCGCGAAAACGAAAAATGCCGACTCAGCGAAAAAATTCCAGGTCAAAGGTCATCCCTAATACCCTCAAAACATGTTTGTCTAGGGCCACAATCCAAATATAACGTCAGTTTTGCTCTACGATGCACCGTTTCCGAGATATCGACGAAAACGAAAAATGCCGACTCAGCGAAAAAATTTAAGGTCAAGGTCAAAGGTCATCAATAATACCCCTTAGACATGTTTGTCTAGGATGACAAGTCCGTAAATAATAATTTTGACAAAACCATAAAGATATCAGCAATTTTGCCCTGTGGCCTTGAAAATGAAGGCAAAGGTGGAATTCAAGGTCATCAAAATATTCAGTGTATATCATTTTCTATATGTCCACAATTGATTCCCAAGCCATACAGTCAATAGAGGAGCAAGATATGAGCCAATTTGTCCTTGGACCTTGAAAATGAGGTAAGAGGTCAAATTCAAAGTCAAATTCAAATATTCAGCATATATCATTTCCTATATGTCCACAATTGATTCCAAGGTCACGCCGCCCAAGCAGACATCACAATGGTGTGCGGCACATCATATTGTGTGTTAAAACCACGTGCTAGCACCTCACAATGTGTGTACAAGACATCACAATGTGTGTGCCGCATGCACTTCGAAAATCCAACTTTGGCTCGATTTAGCAATAAATTCAAAAGCTGTGGCAAAGTTGGATAAACGATTAAGCCCGTATGACCCTTTTACACGAACCATATCATTTACGATCATGATTGTGTCTAATTTACGGAGATATTTGCAGAAGATGTCGTGGCTCATCAGAATGTGTGTTCATGGAAACTCACAATGTGTGTGCAGCATTCACTGTTAGTTGAAAACATCATCTGAAAACAAACTGATTACTGGGGAGAGACTGAACGGACTTGTAGGTCCCAGGTATTCAGTAAATGTTGGCTTATATTTCATTTGCAATATCTCCACATATACAGAATAATTAGGCTCTATTCTATACGTGTTCTCCCATTCCCACGCGCACAACAGTGCATAGGCTATCTAGGTGCTTGAAACCAATGATATAGTTCATTAGGCATATAGATCGATCAACCTACATGTGTCTGCGCTTATTCCGTTAGAATACAATTTTCTCGAAGAGCATTAGACACTAGAATACCTTTTTATGTTCCACAGAAGATCATGTAATATATAGAGCTGATCCCTAATGATATACATGTAGGTAGATATTCAGTTAGGCGTGTACTTATATGTTTTGCAATACCATTTGTGGAAGCATTTTCATATTTCTAATATACCACAGATTGAGACTGGGAAAACACTTCATAATTATGTTTTAAGATATAATATAGTACGTACAAAAGATTGTAGAATAATAATCACCACATGCACTTGATGTAGGCAGCCGATGCCCTCTACATGTATATTGCTACACTGCAAGCAAAAGTCGTTAGCATTAGTAATAAAACATCCAAATAATCATCAAGGCTGGAAATGAACATATACATCATTTATCGTGGTCATAGAATCCGGATGCATTCCACACACTTTAGGAGGTGCCTTCACACACATTGTGATGTCTCGGAATATTTATACAAAATCACAGTGTGAGTTGGAAATAATACCACAAGCTCATACCAACTGCTTCGTACCTGTGCAGTGATGTAACACGGTATTCCTGCTGTTTATATGTACTGGTTAAACGTAAATTATTTGGGGAAATATGCATTTCACGTAAGTGAATTTGTTATTTTTGCCACACATACCACGTTGTATCACGCACTCCACATACTGTATTAACTCTTGACACTTGCCAGTCGGAAAGACGAAAACATAGATCACAGGGAGTTTATGCCAAAAACTTTTAATAATATCTAGTACTCTCATCTGGGGTCCACCAAACAAACTTTGTCCAAAATAATGCACACACATTATGATGATCTCCACACACATTGTGAGGTGCCGACGTGGTTTTTTACTCACAATATGATGTGCCGCACACCAATGTGATGTCTGCTTGGGCGGCGTGAAGGTTGTGAAATCGATAATAAGTGAGATATTAGCCATTTTGTCAAGGGACGTTCAAAATGAGGTCAAAGGTCAAATTCAAGGTCATGACAATAATTTGCATATATCATTTCCTATATGTCCACAATTGATTCCTAAGCTGTAGAGTCGCTAATAAGCGAGATATAAGCCATTATGTCCTATTACCTTGAAAATGGGGTCAAACTTCAAATTCAAGATCATCAGAATATTCAGCATATATCATTTCCTACCGTATTGGTCCTAATAGTGGCATGCGCCCTAATATTAGAGCGGCCCCCCTCTTTTCATCAAAAACCTTAAAATTTTGTAACCTTGTAATCCATTTCATATCTTTCTAATACCGGTAAGATGTTGGGAGTGTTCCAATGCACACATTTATGTTATTTGAATCATAATGACGGGAATTGAAGGCATAGGTATATTATTCAGTGATTTCCTAAATTTGACCTCAAGTTTGACGTCATTTTTCCGCGCGCTACTAATTAATAATAATTAATAATAATAATATTATTATTCAAGGTCAGAGCACAAAATGAATCAAAATGGCGGCCATTTTGATTCCTAGTCTCTAGTCTCATTAAGTGAGATATTTGGCATAATTTGTCCCATTATGAAGCAGAGGAGAATTTAACATGGGAAAGTCCCATTTGGGCCGAGTATATATAATAATTATTAATTTCCGCGCGCTACTGCTGGAGGTCTTGCTTCAGCTCGCCGCGATACTATTAGGACCAATACGGTATATGTCCACAATTGATTCCTAAGCTGTAGAGTCGATAATAAGTGAGATATAGGCATTTTGTGCTCTGACCTTGAAACTGAGGTCAGAGGTCAAATTCAAGGTCACGAGAATATTCAGCATATATCATTTCCTATATGTCCACAATTGATTCCTAGTCTCTAGTCTCATTAAGTGAGATATTAGGCATAATTTGTCCCATTATGAAGCAGAGGAGAATTTAACATGGGAAAGTCCCATTTGGGCCGAGTATGGGCCAAAATGGCCCACTTCGAGCGATTCAAGCGCGACGAAATTTATAGACATATGAGGAGTGCTATGTATCAAAAAGAAAAAAAGTTACTGAACAGATTTTGAGAAAATGGCTGCTAGAGTCCAAAATCAGGCATTTTTCGTCGAAAATGGCCGTCATTTTGAAAAAAGTGCGAAAATAGAAAAACTAAACTACTTGAATTATTTTTAAGTATTTTTATGCAAAATTTCAGAAAAATTCGCCCGTAAACAAAAAAGACGACGGCGTCGAAGGACGACGGATGACGGACGAAGGACGCAACGCCATGCCAATAGGTTATCGGACCATAGGACCGGTAACCTAAAAATTAGCCCAAAGGCTAAGATAGGTTACCGGACAATTATGGTTTGGCCATGGCAGCATTGGCAGGTAACAGACCTTTTACCAATCAAGGTTCGCAGTGTAAACATATGACCTTGGGATTTACCAATCAAGGTCATCCGTATGAACTTCGATGTTACCATTACATTTGTTATTCCATATGTTGAGTGGAATCGTTTAGGCCGCTCAGGTCAATTTACACATTCCAAGTCAGACATTTGGCACTCAAGGTCATCTGACGTCAAGTTTAAGGTCATCATTAGTTGTGCCATATATGTCTTCCTATATGTTCATAATGCAAACATGAGCTCTATCTGCAAGCATTTCATCTATAGAGGCAAATCTGGGCATTTTTTTACCCCAAAATGGCTGTTTTGACCTTTCAAGGTCATCCAAGGTCAAATTCGAGGTCACCAACCAAGTCGCCATATATTACTTCCCATTTGAAAATGCCAATTTCTAAGCTCTATCTTTAAGCGTTCCATGTGTACAGTCTTGACAGCTCCCATTATGAAGGAAAAAAGTGCCGAAAATTTTCTAAGTCCAAAATTTTTTTCAAAGGGTGAAAAAAAATTTTCCCCTAGAAATGGCCCAAAATGGATAGTAATGAGATTTGGGGCGAAAAAAAATTTTTCGGCCGACTCACCAAAAATTCAAAATGGCCGCCACACGGAGATCGGCGAAGCAAGGGCAACAAAACTTATACACGTCACAGAAGTATATAAGAGGAATTTTTTTAAACAAAATTCTCAAAACTGACCAGACAGTTTTTGAGAAAATACAGGCCAAATGCAAATTTGAGCATTTTTCGACCCAAAAATGGCTGTTTTGACCTTTCAAGGTCATCCAAGGTCAAATTCAAGGTCACCACACAAGTCGCCATATATGACTTCCCATTTGAAAGTGCCAATTTCTAAGCTCTATCATCAAGCGTTCTATGAGTACAGCCCGGACAGCTCCCATTATGAAGGAAAAAAGTGCCGAAAATTTTCCAAGTCCAAAATTTTTTTCAAAGGGTGAAAAATTTTTTTGCCCTAGAAATGGCCCAAAATGGATAGTAATGCGATTTGGGGCGAAAAAAATTTTTTTCGCCGACCCGCCAAAAATTCAAAATGGCCGCCACACGGAAACCGGCGAATTTAGGGCAACCAAACTTAAACATATCACAGAGGTATATGAGAGGAATCTTTTGAAACCAAAAACTCAAAACTGATCAAACAGTTTTTGAGAAAATGGCCGACAAAGTACAAAATTGAGCGTTTTTTGACAAAAATTAGGCCAAGGGCCAAAGATAGGTTACCGGACAATGTTTAATATTTTAGGTGTTAGCCAGGTCACTGGTTGAATTCAAGGTCAAGAGAATATTCAGCATATATAACATTAAGAATATATCATGTCCACAGTTGATTGCTAAGCTGTAAGTTCAATAATCAGAGAGATATTAGCAATTTTATGCTGTAGCCTTGAAAATGAAGGGGCAAAGGTCAAATTCAAGGTCATCAAAATATTCAGTGTATATCATTTTCTATATCATGTATATCATGTCCACAATTGATTCCCAAGCCATACAGTCAATAGAGGAGCAAGATATGAGCCAGTTTGTCCTTGGACCTTGGAAATGAGGTCAGAGGTCAAATTCAAGGTCACGAGAATATTCAGCATATATCATTTCCTATATGTCCACAATTGATTCCTAAGCTGTAAAATCGATAATAAGTGAGATATTAGCCATTTTGTCCTGTGACCTTGAAAATGAGGTCAAAGGTCAAATTCAAGGTCATCAGAATATTCAGCATATATCATTTCCTATATGTCCACAATTGATTCCTAAGCTGTATAGTCGATAATAAGCGAGATATAAGCCATTTTGTGCTCTGACCTTGAAACTGAGGTCAGAGGTCAAATTCAAGGTCACGAGAATATTCAGAATATATCATTTCCTATATGTCCACAATTGATTCCTGAGCTGTAGAGTCGATAATAAGCGAGATATAAGCCATTTTGTGCTCTGACCTTGAAAGTGAGGTCAGAGGTCAAATTCAAGGTCACGAGAATATTCAGCATATATCATTTCCTATAGGTCCACAATTGATTCCTAGTCTCTAATCTCAATATCAAGCGAGATATTAGGCATAATGTGTCCCATTATAAAGCATAGGAGAATTTAACATGGGAAAGTCCCATTTGAGACGAGTTTGGGCCAAAATGGCCCACTTCGAGCGATTCAAGCGCAACGAAATTTATAGACATCATAGGAGTACATATGAGGAGTGTTATTTATCAAAAAGAAAAAAAGTTACTGAACAGATTTTGAGAAAATGGCCGCCAAAGTCCAAAATCAGGCATTTTTCGTCGAAAACGGCCGCCATTTTGAAAAAAATGCGAAAATCAAAAAACTAAAAAATACCTCCTTCTTGAATTATTTTTAAGTATTTTTGTGCAAAATTTCAGAAAAATTCACCTGTAAACAAAAAAGATAAAAATGTGGACGACGACGACGACGACGGACGACGACAACGGACGACGGACGCAACGCCATGCCAATAGGTTATCGGACCATAGGTCCGGTAACCTAAAAACGGCCGCCATTTTGAAAAAAATGCGAAAATCAAAAAACAAAAGAATACCTCCTTCTCAAAATATTTTTAGGCATTTTTGTGCAAAATTTCAGAAAGATTCGATCGTTAACTTTAAAGATGAAAATGTTAACGCCGGACGGACAGACGGACGGACGGACGGACGGACGACGGACGCAACGCCATGCCAATAGGTTATCGGACCAAAGGTCCGGTAACCTAAAAATAACCCAAGGGCTAAGATAGGTTACCGGACAATATATAATAGCTATTTTGTTCCTAGGCCTTGAAAATAAGGTTACTGGTCAAATTCAAAGTCACGAGAGTATTCTGCATACCAGTATATGATTTCCTATAAACTCACAATTGATTACTAAGCTGTAAATTCAATAATAAGCGAGATATTAGCCATTTTGTGCTCTGACCTTGAAAATCAGAACAAAGGTCAAATTCAAGATCATGACAATATTCAGAATATAACATTTCCTATAAGTTCATATTTGATTCCTAAGCTGTTAAGTCGATACTGAGCGAGATATTAGCCAGTTTGTGCTCTTGACCTTGAGAATGATGTCAAAGATCAA
The DNA here is from genome assembly GCA_949152475.1 of Terebella lapidaria. Classification (NCBI taxonomy): domain Eukaryota; kingdom Metazoa; phylum Annelida; class Polychaeta; order Terebellida; family Terebellidae; genus Terebella; species Terebella lapidaria. The sequence continues at coordinate 51,135,929 of OX424556.1, read as the reverse complement.
ATTCAAGGTCACGACAATATTCAGCCTATATCATTTCCTATATGTACACAATTGATCCTTAAGCTGTAAAGTCGATAATAAGCGACATATTAGCCATTTTGTCATGTGACCTAAAAACTGAGGTCAAAGGTCAAATTCAAGGTCATGACAATATTCGGCATATATCATTTAATACATGTCAACAATTGATTCTCAAGTTGTAAAGTTGACAATAAACAAAATATTAGCCATTTTGTGCTCTGACCTTGAAAATAAGGTCGAAGGTCAAATTCAAGGTCACAAGAATATTCGGCATATGTCATTCCCTATATGTGCACAATTGATTCCTAACCTGTAAGTCGATAATAAGTGATATATTAGCCATTTTGTGCCTGACCTTAAAAATGAGGTCAAAGGTCAATCAAAGTCATCAAAATATTCAGCATTCATCATTTCCTATATGTCTACAATTTAGTCCCACGCTGTGAAGTGGATAAGCGAGATATTAGCCAGTTTGTCCTTTGACCTTGAAAATGAGGTCAAAAGTCAAATTCAAGGTCATCATAATATTCGGACGATATCATTTCCTATAATGTTCACAATTGATTCCTGAGCTGTAAAGTCGATAATCAGCAAGCTATTAGCCATTTTGTGCTCTGACCTTGAAAATTAGGTTAAAGGTCAAATTCAAGGTCACGAGAATATTCAGCATATATCACCTAAGCTGTAAAGTCGATATTAAGTGAGATATTAGCCATTTTTGTGCTTTGACCTCGAAAATCAGGTCAAAGGTCAAATCCAAGGTCATCAAAATGTTCGGACTATATTATTTCCTATATGTGCACAAGTGATTCCTAAGCTGTAAAGTCGATAATAAGCGACATATTAGCCATTTTGTGCTTAGACCTTGAAAATGAGGTCAAAGGTCAAATTCAAGGTCACGAGAATTTTCAGCATACTTCATTTCCTATATGTTCACACCTGATTCCTAAGCTGTAAAGTCGATAATAAGCAAGAAATTAGCCCAATGGGCTAGTAAGGTTACCGGAGAAATATACAGAGTTAAGCCGAGAAAGTTGAAAGTCAAATTCAAGGTGACCACTGAAATCGCCATATCTCTAACCGTGAAAATGGGATCAAAGGTTAAATTCTAGATCACCAAACTATTCAGCATACATCATTTCCTATATGTTCACTATGGACCCCTAAGCTGTAAATTTGATAATAAGCGAGATATAAGCCATTTTGTAATCTGACTTTGAAAATAAAATGACTGACCTTGAAATTTAGGTCAAAGGTCAAATTCAATATCATTAAAATATTCAGAATATATCATTTCCTATATGTTCACAATTGATTCCTAAGCTGTAAAGTCGATAATAAGCAAGATATTAGCCATTTTGTCCTGTTGACCTTGAAAATGAGGTCAAAGGTCGAATTCAAGGTCATGAGAATTTTCAGCATATATCATTTCCTATATGTTCACAATTAATTCCTAAGCTGTAAAGTCGCTAATAAGCAAGATATTGGCCATTTTGTCCTGTGACCTTGAAAATAGGTCAAAGGTCAAATTCAAGGTCACGAGCATTTTCAGCATATATCATTTCCTATATGTTCACAATTGATTCCTAAGCTGTAAAGTCGCTAATAAGCAAGATATTGGCCATTTTGTCCTGTGACCTTGGAAATAGGTCAAAGGTCAAATTCAAGGTCACGAGCATTTTCAGCATATATCATTTCCTATATGTTCACAATTGATTCCTAAGCTGTGAAGTCGCTAATAAGCAAGATATTGGCCATTTTGTCCTGTGACCTTGAAAATGAGGTCAAAGGTCAAATTCAAGGTCACGAGAATATTCAGCATATATCATTTCCCATATGTTCACAATTGATTCCTAAGCTGTAAAGTCGATAATAAGCAAGATATCAGCAATTTTGTCCAGTGACCTTGGAAATGAGGTCAAAGGTCAAATTCAAGGTCATGAGAATATTCTGCGTATATCATTTCCTTTATGTTCACAATTGATTCCTAAGCTGTAAAGTCGATAATAAGCGAGATCTTAGCCATTTTGTCATGTGACCTTCAAAATGAGGTCAAAGGTCAAATTCAAGGTCATGAGAATTTTCAGCATATATCATTTCCTATATGTTCACAATTCATTTCTAAGCTGTTAAGTCGCTGATAAGCAAGATATTGGCCATTTTGTCCTGTGACCTTGAAAATGAGGTCAAAGGTCAAATTCAAGGTCACGAGAATTTTCAGCATATATCATTTCCTATATGTTCACAATTGATTCCTAAGCTGTAAAGTCGCTAATAAGCAAGGGATTGGCCAATTTTTCCTGTGACCTTGAAAATGAGGTCAAAGGTCAAATTCAAGGTCATGAGAATATTCAGCATATATCATTTCCTATATGTTCACAATTGATTCCTAAGCTGTAAAGTCGATAATAAGTGAGATATTAGCAATTTTGTCCTGTGACGTTGGAAATGAGGTCAGGGTCAAATTCAAGGTCATGAAAATATTCAGCATATATCATTTCCTATATGTTCACAATTGATTCCTAAACTGTAAAGTCGATAATAAGCGAGATATTAGCCATTTTGTCATGTGACCTTGAAAATGAGGTCAAAGGTCAAATTCAAGGTCACGAGAATATTCAGCATATATCATTTCCTATATATTCACAATTGATTCCTAAGCTGTAAAGACGATAATAAGCGAGATATTAGCCATTTTGTCCTGTGACCTTGAAAATGAGGTCAAAGGTCAAATTCAAGGTCACGAGAATTTTCAGCATATATCATTTCCTATATGTTCACAATCGATTCCTAAGCTGTAAAGTTGCTAATAAGCAAGATATTGGCCATTTTGTCCTGTGACCTTGAAAATGAGGTCAAAGCTCAAATTCAAGGCCACGAGAATATTCAGCATATATCATTTCCTATATGTTCACAATTGATTCCTAAGCTGTAAAGTCAATAATAAGCGAGATATTAGCAATTTTGTCCTGCGACCTTGGAAATGAGGTCAAAGGTCAAATTCAAGGTCACGGAAATATTCAGCATATATCATTTCCTATATGTTCACAATTGATTCCTAAACTGTAAAGTCGATAATAAGCGAGATATTAGCCATTTTGTCATGTGACCTTGAAAATGAGGTCAAAGGTCAAATTCAAGGTCACAAGAATATTCAGCATATATCATTTCCTATATGTTCACAACTGATTCCTAAGCTGTAAAGTCGATAATAAGCGAAATATTAGCCATTTTGTCCTGTGACCTTGAAAATGAGGTCAAAAGTCAAATTCAAGGTCACGAGAATATTCAGTATATATCATTTCCTATATGTCCACAATTCATTCCTAGTCTCTAATTTCAATATTAAGTGAGATATTAGGCTTAATGTGTCCCATTATAAAGCATAGGAGAATTTAACATGGGAAAGTCCCATTTGGGCTGAGTTTGGGCTCAAAATGGCCCACTTCGAGCGATTCAAGCGCAACGAAATTTATACATGTCACAGGGGTACATAAGAGGAGTGTCATGCATCAATAAAAAAAAAAGTTGCTGAACAGATTTTGAGAAAATGGCCACCAAAGTCCAAAATCAGGCATTTTTCGTCGAAAACGGCCGCCATTTTGAAAAAAATGCGAAAATCAAAAATTAGCCCAAGGGCTAAGAAAGGTTACCGGAATATATATATTTCAGATATTAGTATTTTGTCCCGTGACCTTTAAAAAACGTCATTGGTCAATTCAAGGACACGATAATATTCGGCATATGTCATTTCTAGTATGTCCACAATTAATTCCTAAGCTGTCAAGTCAATAATAAGCGAGATATTAGCCATTATGTCCTGTGACCTTGAAAATGAGGTCAAAGGTCGAATTCAAGGTCATAGCAATATTCAGCATATATCATTTCCTATATGTTCATAATTGATTCCTAAGCTGTAAAGTCCATAATGAGCAAGCCATTAGCCATTTTGTCCTGTGACCTTGGAAATTAGGTCAAAGGTGAAGTTCAAGGTCATGACAATGTTCAGACTATATCATTTTCTATATGTCCCCAATTGATTGCTAAGCTGTAAAGTCGATAAAAAGCGAGATATTACCCATTTCGTTCTCTGACCTTGAAAATGAGGTCAAAGGTCAAATCCAAGGTCATAGCAATATTCAGCATATATCATTTCCTATATGTTCATAATTGATTCCTAAGCTATAAAATCGATAATAAGCGAGATATTAGCTATTTTGTCCTGCGATCTTGAAAAGGAGGTCAAAGGTCAAATTCAAGGTCATGACAATAATCTGCATATATCATTTCCTATAAGTTCATAATTGATTCCTACACTGTAAAGTCAATAATAAGCAAGATATTAGCCATTTTGTGCTCTGACCTTGAAACTGAGGTCAGAAGTCAAATTCAAGGTCACGAGAATATTCAGCATATATCATTTCCTATATGTCCACAATTGATCCCTAAGCTGTAAAATCGATAATAATGGAGATATTAGCCATTCTGTGGTGTGACCTTGAAAATGAGGTCAAAGGTCAAATTCAAGGTCATCAGAATATTCGGCATATATCATTTCCTATATGTCCACAATTGGTTCCTAAGCTGTAAAGTCGTTAATAAGCAAGATATTAGACATTTTGTGCTCTGACCTTGAAACCGAGGTCAGAGGTCAAATTCAAGACCCTGAGAATATTCAGCATATATCATTTCCTATATGTGCACAATTGATTCCTAGTCTCTAATCTCAATAATAAGTGAGATATTAGGCTTAATGTGTCCCATTGTAAAGCATAGGAGAATTTAACATGGGAAAGTCCCATTTGGGCCGAGTTTGGGCCCAAAATGGCCTACCTCGAGCGATTCAAGGGCAACGAAATTTATACGTGTCACAGGGGTACATATGAGGAGTGTTATGCATTGATAAGAAAAATAGTTACTGAACGGATTCTGAGAAAACGACCGTCAAAGTCCAAAATTGGCCATTTTTCGACGAAAATGGCCCTCTGACCTTGAAACCGAGGTCAGAGGTCAAATTCAAGGTCACCAGAATATTCAGGATATATCATTTCCTATATGTGCACAATTGATTCCTAGTCTCTAATCTCAATATTAAGTGAGATATTAGGCTTAATTGTGTCCCATTATAAAGCATAGGAGAATTTAACATGGGAGAGTCCCATTTGGGCCGAGTTTGGGCCCAAAATGGCCCACTTCGAGCGATTCAAGGGCAACGAAATTTATACATGTCACAGGGGCACATAAGAGGAGTGTTATGCATCAATAAGAAAAAAAGTTACTGATAAGATTTTGAGAAAATGACTGTCAAAGTCCAAAATTGGCCATTTTTCGACGAAAACGGCCGCCATTTTGAAAAAAATTGGAAAATCAGAAAACTAAAAAAAACCTTCCTTGGAAATATTTTTAGGTATTTTTGTGCAAAATTTCAGAAATATTCCATCATAAACTTTAAAGATAAAAATGTGAACGGACGGACGGACGGCTAGACGGACGGACGGACTGACGGACGGACGGACGACGGACTACGGACGCCGGACGCAACGCCATGGCAATAGGTTATCGGACCAAAGGTCCGGTAACCTAAAAACTAAAAAATACCTCCCTCTTGAAATATTTTTAGGCATTTTTGTGCAAAATTTCAGAAAAATTCGATCGTAAACTTTAAAGATAAAATTGTTGACGGACGACGACGGACGACGACGCCGGACGCATCGCCATGCCAATAGGTTACGGACCATAGGTCCGGCAACCTAAAAATGGCCGCCCGCCATTTTGAAAGAAATGCGAAAATTAAAAAACAAAAAAATACCTCCCTCTCGAAATATTTTTAGGAATTTTTGTGCAAAATTTCAGAAAGATTCGATCATATACTTTAAAGATAAAAATGTGAACGGACGACGGACGGACGAGGGACGACGGACGACGGACGCAACGCCACGGCAATAGGTTATCGGACCAAAGGTCTGGTAACCTAAAAACTAAAAAATACCTCCCTCTCGAAATATATTTAGGCATTTTTGTGCAAAATTTCAGAAAAATCAGATCGCAAACTTTAAAGATAAAATTGTTTACGGACGACGGACGGAGGACGGACGGACGGATGGACGACGGACGCAACGCCATGGCAATAGGTTATCGGACCATAGGTCCGGTAACCTAAAAATGTAGACGGACGACGATGGCCGCAACGCCATGCTGATAGGTTACTGAACCGAAATTCCGGTACGTAAAATGTAGACAGACGACGAATGTAATACCATTGCCAATAGGTCATCGGACCAAAGGTCCAGTAGCTTAAAAAGTTCTAGATGGGATGGACGGACAGACAGACGAAGACGCAACACGATGCAATATGTTATCGGACCATATGTCCGGTAACCTAAAATGTGGACAGACGCTGACGCCAGGCGACGGACGCAACGCCATGCCAATAGGTTATCGGCTGATTATTTGCCGGACAGACGACGGACGGATGGACAGACGACGGACGAAAAACCACGACAATAGCTTATCGGCCCTTATGGGTTGGTAAGCTAAAAATGTACACGTGCGAAGACGGACATCGACGAGCGCCATGTCAATAGGTTATTGGGCCAAAGGTCTGGTAACCTAAAAATGTTAACAGAAGACGCCACTGCCGAAAGATGAAAAGCCATGACAATAGCTTATCGGCCCTTAAGGGCGCTGTGTGATAGCTGTACGGAGTGGGACGATGACAGATGCATCCCCATGCCAAGAGGTTAAAGCACCAAAATTTAAGATATATTGCACCATTTGGAGAATGACAATCCCTCAAGAATGATTGCTGTTAAAACCAAAAATTTCATGAAATTACACCCGCATGGGTGTATCCCCATGGGCCTTATCATCCCTTTTGCCCAAAATATCATCATTGCCAGGCCAATGTGCTTTATTGGTATCAGTAATAAAAGTTCCGAACCTTAACTAGTAAAACTAATGTTAACTTATTCGGTTACCGTATTTATTCAATTAGTTCGAACAGCTAAAAACTAGACGCTTCCGGTCGCCTACGACCGCTTGGGTGTATCCCCCGTAGCCCTATCATCTCTGTTGCCCCAAATATATCACTGTCAAGTGTGAAAAACTACAGCAAGGGCTAAAAAAGATTACCAGAGAAATGTTAAATCTCAAGTCACAACTGTTTTCTTTTCCCCACCAAAATTGCTGCACTGATTTTCCGAGGATATTGAAGGTCGAATTCAAAATCACTACTGAAATCTCTTTATATGAATTTCCATTCGACATGTTTGATAAAATAATGAAAATACAGATAGATCAACCTTTTCACCTGTTTATATTTCAACTCAGAATATTTTACAAACATGGTTCCAAGTTGAAATTCAAAGTAAAAGTTAATCAAAACTGCATTTCAAGATGACAAAATTGGAGCCAGATCAAACTTTTTGTCATGAGTTATATTTTAACTCATAATACCTGCCCAACTTGATTTCAAGTTGAAATTCAAACTAAAATTTGACCAAAACTGCATTTCAATATGACGAAATTGGAGCCAGATCAAACTTTTCGCCATGAGTTATATTTCAACTCATGATATGTGCCAAACTTGGTATTAAGTTGAAATTCAATGTAAAAGTTGACCAAAAATGCATTTCAAGATGACGAAATTGGAGCCAGATAGAACTTTTCGTCATAAGTTATATTTTAACTCATAATATGTGCCAAGCTTGGTTTCAAGTTGAAATTCAAGCTAAAAGTTTACCAAAACTGCATTCCAAGATGAAGAAATTGGAGCCAGATCGAACTTTTCATCATAAGTTATATTTTAACTCATAATATGTGCCAAACTTGGTTTCAAGTTGAAATTCAAACTAAAAATTGACCAAAACTGCATTTCAAGATGACGAAAATGGAGCCAGATCGAACTTTTCACCATAAGTTATATTTCGACTTATAATATGTGCCAAACATGCTTTCAAGTTGAAATTCAAAGTAAAAGTTGACCAAAACTGCATTTCAAGATGACAAAATTGGAGCCAGATCGGATTTTTCACCATAAATTATATTTTAACTCATAATTTGTGCCAAACATGGTCTCAAGTTGAAATTCAAAGTAAAAGTTGATCAATGTTTTCATAAAAAGCTATTGTGATAAATAATAGACTTAACTAGCAAAAAAAGAATGTTAACTTATTCGGTCACAGCCATAAAATCTCTACTGGACAAAGCCTTCACCTTGTTGAGCCCAATAATAAATATTTCTTCTCTCAACTATTTTCATTGTGGTCAATAATAGACTTAACATGTAAAAAATAAAGTTAACTTACTCGGTTACACCCAGAAATTTCTACCGGACAAAACCTTAACCTTGTTGAGCTCAATAATAATTGTTTCTCATCTTAACTATTTTTATCTAGGTCAATAATAGACTTAACTAGCAAAAACAATGTTAACTTATTTGGTTACAGACATAAAATGTCTACTGGACAGAATCTTTACCTTGTTGAGCCCAATAATAAATATTTCTTGTCTTAACTATTTTTATTGTGGTCAATAATAGACCAAACTAGTAAAAATAATGTTAACTTATTCAGTACACCCATGAAATCTGTACTAGACATACTTTCACCTTGTTGAGCTTAATAATAAATATTTCTCATCTTAACTATTTTTATTGTGGTCAATAATAGACTTAACTATTTTTATTGTGGTCAATAATAGACTTAACTAGTGAAAATAATGTTAACTTATTCGGTTACACCAATGAACTTTGTACTGGACAAAACATTTACCTTGTTGAGGTTAATAATAAATATTTCTTGTCTTAACTATTTTTATTGTGGTCAATAATAGACTTAACTAATAAAAATAATGTTAACTTATTCAGTTACACCAATGAAATCTGTACTGGACAAAACCTTTACCTTGTTGAGCTTAATAATAAACGTTTCTCGTCTTAACTATTTTTATTGTGGACAATAATAGACTTAACTAGTAAAACTAATGTTACCTTATTCAGTAATATTGTCCTGTTTTCACTGAAAACTTCAGTTCTCCATTCTGAACAAGAAACCAGTGTCATTACCTTCCATTGTACAGGCTATTGGAATGATCATACATGTCAAAATGGATATTTCAAAATTCTGTAATAAGTTAGGCTGTTAACATATTAATATTTATATGATCATTCTAAAAAACGATTGGTTTCGTGTGACAGCCCTTCCCAACAACACTTCCAAATATTATCGAGATTCGTCAAAAATTGCCATCTGTAGAGCGTTCACAAGCCATGTGTCTCAAACAGGCTGTTTTCAATGCAAAATGTGTCCCCAAACGATAAATTCAGTTGCCACGGCAACCAAAATCGATTGGTGTCGGAATCTTACCATAATATATGTGCCTGTAAAAAAGTAATGGTGATCGGGTGAGAATTGCGGCCTGTAGCGCGTTCACAAGCCATGTGTCTCAAACAGACTGTTTTCAATGCAAAATGTGTCCCCAAACGACCAATTCAGTTGCCACGGCAACCAAAATCGATTGGTGTCGGGATCCTACCATTATATATATATTATGTGCCTGCAAAAAATAATGGTGATCGGGTGAGAATTGCGGCCTGTAGCGAGTTCACAAGAAAATCTCTGCGGACGCGGACGACGAAGCCAAATCCATAGTATCCGCCGAACTTTGTTCGGGGGATACAATAATTAAATTTTGAAATGTTCGAATTACCGTATTCGCCCGCATACAGTCGCATGTGCGTATAGTCGAAGGTGTGCGTATATTTCGAATATACGCACATGTGCTTGTGGTTGAAAAAAAAATCAAAATCAAGAATGACAGTAAAAAAATTTTGATCGCAAGATCATCGGTTCCATGTCATGTGCTTGACTGATTTCATGCAATCATGACTTCGTCAGTTCGTGTCATTACTGTCAATTGCGGCTGTGTCCGCGGTCAATAGGTCAATGGATTGCAAATTGTCAAATAAGTTGTGATGTTGATTGCCTAATTACGGTTGAGTGTAATTGACACTTGTGATTTCGTTTGACATCTTATGATCGGGATGTGTCATTTCTGTTCATGAGTGTGGAATAAACATCTTGAAAATCCCTTGTTTCGTTCGTGTTTGTGATGATGATGATGATGATGTTTATTCGGGAAATGCCAAAATTTACAAAACAATATTCCAATATATACAACAACATTATATCCGTGAATACATAAAAGTCAAAACCCGGGGTGACTGCCAAGACAATTTGTCTGTAGCCGTGTGAACGGTGTAGCCACCCCACCTACTGCATCGCCACAACATAATGAGTGTACCGAGCGTGCGAACATGAAATAACATATAAATATAATATAGTCATCATGTTGAGTAGAGACCTATTTAACGACGAAATGTATGAAATAATCTTATGGTTATACAAAATGAGTGTATTTAGACAAAAAGGGCTAGTATTCAGCCATATAAAGCTGTGATATTCTTTTCAAAAAGACATTTTTTGATCAGGTTTTCTTCATTTCAGGATTTGTATGGAGCCATAATTTGGGTCCCTGGCACAGGAAGCTTCGGTGCATAAGATCAGTATTGGCCTTTGGTGGTTTGGGGTCGCCGCTGTGCCTAGTTTCATACTCGTGGTCATTTCCGAATGTTGGAAATACATTCAGTAATGGGGAAGGCAAAGTCTTATTGTCAAAGTCATACATAAATTTCAGGACTTCGATAGTGTACATATCCCTAATTTTGATTATGTTCAACTGTTTGTATAGAGGACCCATGGAATCATTATACTTTGTGCCAGTTATTGCTCTAATAGCCCTATTTTGGATAACTTCAAGTTTGTGAATATATTTCTTAAAAGTATTACCCCACAACCTTAATCCGTACAATAAATATGGGTGCACCAGGCTGTAATATAGGATTTTCAGATGACTCCTTGATAGCGAGTATTTGGATCTATTTATGGCGTAAACTCCAGCAGAAGTTTTGTGACAACAAGTTGCGATATGCTGGTCCCAGTAAAGATGTTGGTCGATACTTAGTCCGAGAAATTTGGTACTTGCAACTTTTTCCAATTCAATGGTTTCGATATAGAGATAAGCATTGTCATGATCTGATTTACCCTTGGGCGAAAATACAATATATTTAGTTTTGGAGGGGTTAACAGATAACTTATTGGCCTTAAACCAATCATTCAGTCGGGACAGGTCGGTGTTTACATCCGTATACATTTTGTTTAAATCAGAGCCAGTGATGTACACAGTAGTGTCATCAGCAAATAGAATGGATTTACAATTGCCTAAACACCGTGGTAGATCATTAGAATAAAGGATAAATAGTAGTGGGCCCAGAACAGATCCCTGTGGTACCCCATATTCAATGTTCAATGCATTGGAACATGTCCCCCCATAGCTGACATATATTGGGTTCTCTGGGTCAGGTAACTTCTGAACCACTCCAAAGCCCTACCTCTAATCCCATAATATTCTAGTTTTGCCAGTAAAAGAGTGTGATTTATGGTATCGAAGGCTTTGGAGAGGTCCAGAAAGGTCCAGAAAGGAGAGGTCCAGAAAGCCCGTCATAATGTTTGCCGCCCAGCAGGAAGTTGCCATTTTTCTAGCAAGTACTCATTAATATTCATGAGCTGATTCACATTCCAACCAATCAAAAGTTACCTTTCAAAACGAATCAGCCAATGGTGAATGGTCAGATATGACATCATAAAAATCCCACCAATCAGGCTGTTTGTTTCACTTTCTTCTTCCAAGTGACATGTGGATTTGTTTTGAAATAGCAACGAACCAAACAACAAATTATATTTGTTTCCCGAAGTCCCAACAGCTTCACACAACAATAGATTATACATCATGCATATACACCAACACAAGTACCGATGTCTGAATTCATTGTGCACCAAACCATGTAATTGCAATTGACGAGTCGGGCGGTTTTGACAGTCGTGTCGGCCTCGTATAAGTATCTGAGCCTGATCAGAGGGATATGCAGTCAACCCCTTATTGAAAACGATCGCACATGTGCGTATGTACGAAATATTTTCCAAATTATAAGTGGCCTAAAACAAGCAAATTTTGGATAAACGCACATGCGACTGTATGCGCGCGAATACGGTGTTAGATTCACGATAAAATCGTCCGTCAAAACGGAAAGAATCGCAAACCAAGATTTATCATACGCGAGTTGACAGATACCGTTCATCATGGTGGTTGGAACTAGGGCTTGTACTGTACGATTGATAGGTTGACCGCAGACAACTAGCATTTTTAGAAAACTCGAATAACTTCCTGCTAAATCGCTCGGTAACTGTTGTTTATAATCTCACATTGATACTAAATTTTAGTCATATTGCATGTGCATTCGAGTCACTCGAATCGGAAAAACTTCGCAAACCGCCTGGCACTCTGAGGTCTGTCAATATTTCTGCTCATATCATAGAGGTACATTATGAGCCCGTCATAATGTACCTCTATGGCTTTGCAAACACTGCCACCTGACGAATATATCGCTGATTACTCATTTCGTAGTGCTGCCTGGTGAGTTGTCAGTTTTGGCATCTGACAAGTTGATTTCGTTCGTTGTTTCAATCGAAATTTTGATCATAAATTTGCCTGTTCGAACTAAACGAGTCAATTTGAAAATTATTGTCTTCAATAATTTTTGGTGTTCGAATTATTAGAGTGTTCGAACTAATTGAATAAATACGGTACAGTCATGAAATCTCCACTGAACAAAACCTTTCCCTTGTTGAGCCCCATAATAAATGTTTTCTTGTCTTAACTATTTTTATTATGGTCAATAACCTTTGATAATAGATTTAACTCGTAAAGCTAATGTTATCTTATTCAGTACAGCCATGAAATCTCTACTGGCCCAAACTTATACCCTGTAGAGCCCAATAATAATGTTTCTTGTCTTAACTAATTTTATTGTGGTCAATAATAGACTTAACTAGTAAAACTAATGTTAACTTATTTAGTTACAGCCATGAAATCTCTCTACTGGATCAAACCTATATTTTGTAGAGCCCAAAAATAAATGTTTCTTGTTTTAACTATTTTTATTGTGGTCAATAATAGACTTAACTAGTAAAACTAATGTTAACTTATTTGGTATTATTGTTCTGTTTTCCCCAAAAAACATCAATTCTCTATTCTGAACAAGAATTCAGTGTTATTTGCTTTCATAGTACAGGTTATTTTAGTGATCACACATGTCAAAGCAGGTATTTTAAAGGTGGTATTAAGTTAAATTGTTAACTGATCAATATTTATTTGATCATTCTGAAAAACAATAGGTTTCGTGAGACTGTCTTTCTCATCAAGTCTGTGGGATTTCATCATCATTCATTGAAAACTCCCACCTGTAGAGTGTTCACAAACCATGTGTGCTAAACAGGCCAATTTGAGCACAAAATGTGTCGCGATCAGCCAATTTGGTTGCTGTGGCAACCAAAATCAATTGGTGTCGCAATCTTACCATAAGTCATGTCTCTCTGAGAAATTATCATAATCGGTTCAGATTTGCAGCCTGTAGCGCGTTCACAAGAAAGTGTCTGCGGCGGTCGCGATCACGACGAACGCGGAGACGACGCGATGATCGCGAATCCATAGTATCCGCCAAACTTTGTTCGGGGAACACAACAATCCCTATTCCTTTTGTGACAAAATTCTGATATTCGAACACAATCTGATAGTATCTATCAAACTGTTTTCATGTAAACGAGCATGAACAAATTGCTCTGTACATTAATGTGACAAATACAGAAGTGATTTAGTGACAGCCAGACATGCTGTGAATCAGAAGACAGATTCCGCGCTGCGTGATAGTTGTATGGGGTGTGATGGGCTGCGAGCTAGTCGCTTCTTGGGCAGTTTGTCAAAAGTTCGCAGCAAACTGCTGAAATCCGGCCGATCCTTTGGAGTGTAGTTCCAGCACTGCATCAGGATATCCTGGAAAAGTTAGCCAAAAGGTTAAGAGAAGTTACCGAACAATATATGTTTTATATATTAAATATTAGCCATTTTTTCCTCGTGACCTTGAAAATTAGGTCTCTGGTCAAAGGGACCTTTTCACAGAACAGGTTTCTGATGATAGCTGAACAACCAAAAATCCAGCCAATCAGGTGCTGGCCACCAATTTGTATCCCAACGGCTTTCCTGCATACGCGAATTTTCTGAATACTCGATTAGAATCACCAAAAACATTCCAAACAGGCAGTTTCCCCCATCTTCGCAGAGAAACGCTTCAGAGAGGGAATGTTTGTTTAATTTTCTTGTGTCGTAGGCCCTCTGACTATTTTGTCCGACTTTCGGTTTCTGGACAATCTTATTTTCTCGGAAAACCCAGAGTTTCGGTTTGCGAGAGGTTTATCTTCTGAAGCCATATGCATGCCACAGTGCTAAAAAAACACAGGTCATTCGTTTCTAGTTGATTCATCTTATATTAGGGAAAGCAGTGCAATGCACATTTTGATGCAGAATTATGTAAAGGATAGGGCCCTAGGTTGAGGCTTTCAGTCAGATAAACACTGACAAGCACACACAAGTAGATTTGTCAACCAAGATGTTTCCACAGATATCAGTTTCATCATTGAAACAAAAGCATGAATAACCCCAATATTTCTGTTAGATATCATTCACTCAATCACATTTTTTAGAATAAATCTACAAATCTATCGACATGGCTACAAAAATCAAGATGATCTATCATTCAAGCAAAAGTTATGAAGGAAAGTGAGAGCAAATATTGCATTATTCATAAGTACCTTTCAGTGCCGACAGACATTACTGCGTGTTTGAAGACATTTTGATGTACAGTGTACATGTATCTCGAATTTTGAAACGTGTTCGCGTTTGCCTTTTTATGATATAACTTTGTTAAACAAAATGTTATTTATATACATGTAAACAATATGGTTTTTACACGTACACATGTACAAAGTGTATAATAGATGTCGGTTTTCGCTTGACTTGACATCAGCCAAACAACATAGCTGGTAGAAAGGTCGTCTAGCAGATTCCTATAATGCGGCCACTCCTATAATGTGGCCAACATCATCGGTCCGAAGGGTGACAACATTATTGGAGTTCTACTGTATGTCTATCTATATGTTCATAATGCAAACATAAGCTCTATCTGCAAGTATTTCATCTATAGAGGCAAATCTAGGCATTTTTTGACCCCAAAATGGCTGTTTTGACCTTTCAAGTTCATCGAAGGTCAATTTCAAGGTCTCAACACAAATCGCCATATATGACTTCCCATTTGAAAGTGTCAATATCTAAGCTCTATCTTCAAGCGTTCTATGAGTACAGTCCGGGCAGCTCCCATTATGAAGGAAAATTGGGTGAAATTTTTTTAAGTCCAAAATTTTTTTCACAGGATGAAAAATTTTTTTTGCATAGAAATGGCCCAGAATGGATAGTAATGCGATTTGGGGCGAAAAAAATTTTTTTTCGCCGACTCATCAAAAATTCAAAATGGCCGCCACACGGAATTCGGCGATTCAAGGGCAACAAAACTTATACAGGTCACAGAGGTATGTAGGAGGAATATTTTTGAACAAAAATCTCAAAACTGATCAGACAGTTTCCGAGAAAATACAGACCAGGTGCAAATTTGGGCATTTTTCTACCCAAAAATGGCTGTTTTGACCTTTCTAGGTCATCCAAGGTCAAATTCAAGGTCACCACACAAGTCGCCATATATGACTTCCCATTTGAAAGTGTCAATATCTAAGCACTATCTTCAAGCGTTCTATGAGTACAGTCCGGGCAGCTCCCATTATGAAGGAAAAAAGTGTCGAAAGAAATTTCTAAGTCCAAAATTTTTTTCAAAGGATGAAAAAATGTTTTTGCCTAGAAATGGCCCAGAATGGATAGTGATGCGATTTGGGGCAAAAAAAATTTTTTTTCGCCTACTCATCAAAAATTCAAAATGGCCGCCACACGGAATTCGGCGATTCAAGGGCAACAGAACTTATACACGTCACAGAGGTATGTAGGAGGAATATTTTTGAACAAAAATCTCAAAACTGATCAGACAGTTTCCGAGAAAATACAGACCAGGTGCAAATTTGGGCATTTTTCGACCCAAAAATGGCTGTTTTGACCTTTCAAGGTCATCCAAGGTCAAATTCAAGGTCACCACACAAGTCGCCATATATGTCTTCCCTTTGAAAGTGCCAATATCTAAGCTCTATCTTCAAGCGTTCTTTGAGTACAGTCCGGGCAGCTCCCATTATGAAGGAAAATAGTCCAAAATTATTTTCAGAAGGTGAAAAATTGTTTTTGCCTAGAAATGGCCCAGAATGGATAATAATGCGATTTGGGGCGAAAAAAAATTTTTTTCGCCGACTCATCAAAAATTCAAAATGGCCGCCACACGGAATTCGGCGATTCAAGGGCAACAAAACTTATACAGGTCACAGAGGTATGTAGGAGGAATATTTTTGAACAAAAATCTCAAAACTGATCAGACAGTTTCCGAGAAAATACAGACCAGGTGCAAATTTGGGCATTTTTCTACCCAAAAATGGCTGTTTTGACCTTTCTAGGTCATCCAAGGTCAAATTCAAGGTCACCACACAAGTCGCCATATATGGCTTCCCATTTGAAAGTGTCAATATCTAAGCACTATCTTCAAGCGTTCTATGAGTACAGTCCGGGCAGCTCCCATTATGAAGGAAAAAAGTGTCGAAAGAAATTTCTAAGTCCAAAATTTTTTTCAAAGGATGAAAAAATGTTTTTGCCTAGAAATGGCCCAGAATGGATAGTGATGCGATTTGGGGCAAAAAAAAATTTTTTTCGCCTACTCATCAAAAATTCAAAATGGCCGCCACACGGAATTCGGCGATTCAAGGGCAACAGAACTTATACACGTCACAGAGGTATGTAGGAGGAATATTTTTGAACAAAAATCTCAAAACTGATCAGACAGTTTCCGAGAAAATACAGACCAGGTGCAAATTTGGGCATTTTTCGACCCAAAAATGGCTGTTTTGACCTTTCAAGGTCATCCAAGGTCAAATTCAAGGTCACCACACAAGTCGCCATATATGTCTTCCCTTTGAAAGTGCCAATATCTAAGCTCTATCTTCAAGCGTTCTTTGAGTACAGTCCGGGCAGCTCCCATTATGAAGGAAAATAGTCCAAAATTTTTTTCAGAAGGTGAAAAATTGTTTTTGCCTAGAAATGGCCCAGAATGGATAATAATGCGATTTGGGGCGAAAAAAAAATTGTTTTTCGCCTACTCATCAAAAATTCAAAATGGCCGCCACACGGAATTCGGCGATTCAAGGGCGACAAAACTTATACACGTCACAGAGGTATGTAGGAGGAATATTTTTGAACAAAAATCTCAAAACTGATCAGACAGCTTCCGAGAAAATACAGACCAGGTGCAAATTTGGGCATTTTTCGACCCAAAAATGGCTGTTTTGACCTTTCAAGGTCATCCAAGGTCAAATTCAAGGTCACCACACAAGTCGCCATATATGACTTCCCGTTTGAAAGTGCCAATATCTAAGCTCTATCTTCAAGCGTTCTATGAGTACAATCCGGGCAGCTCCCATTATGAAGGAAAAAAGTGGCGAAAATTTTTTAAGTCCAAAATTTTTTTCAAAGGGTGAAAAAAATTTTTTGCCTAGAAAATAGCCCAAAATGGATACTAATGTGGTTTGGGGCGAAAAAAATTTTTTTCGTCGACTCGTCAAAAATTCAAAATGGCCGCCACACGGAGATCGGCGAATTCAGGGCAACCAAACTTATACATATCACAGAGGTATAGGAGGGGAATCTTTTGAATCCAAAAACTCAAAATTGATCAAACAGTTTTTGAGGAAAATGGCCGTCAAAGTCCAAAATTGAGCGTTTTTCGACAAAAACAGCCGCCATTTTGAAAAAAATGCGAAAAATAAAAAAATTACCCCAAGGGCTAAGAAAGGTTACCGGACAATATATATTTTAGATATTAGTATTTTGTCCCGTGACCTTTAAAAGAGGTCATTGGTCAATTCAAGGACACGATAATATTCGGCATATGTCATTTCTATAGTATGTCCACAATTTATTCCTAAGCTGTGAAGTCAATAATAAGCGAGATATTAGCCATTATATCCTGTGACCTTGAAAATGAGGTCAAAGGTCGAATTCAAGGTCTTAGCAATATTCAGCATATATCATTTCCTATATGTTCATAATTGATTCCTAAGCTGTAAAGTCCATAATGAGCGAGCTATTAGCCATTTTGTCCTATGACCTTGGAAATTAGGTCAATGGTGAAGTTCAAGGTCATGACAATGTTCAGAATATATCATTTTCTATATGTCCACAATTGATTGCTAAGCTGTAAAGTCGATAAAAAAGCGAGATATTAGCCATTTCGTTCTCTGACCTTGAAAATGAGGTCAAAGGTCAAATTCAAGGTCATAGCAATATTCAGCATATATCATTTCCTATATGTTCATAATTAATTCCTAAGCTGTAAAATCGATAATAAGCGAGATATTAGCTATTTTGTCCTGCGACCTTGAAAAGGAGGTCAAAGGTCAAATTCAAGGTCATAGCAATATTCAGCATATATCATTTCCTATATGTTCACAATTGATTGCTAAGCTGTAAAGTGGATAAAAATTCAAGATATCAGCCATTTCGTCCTGTGATCCTGAAAATGAGGTCAAACGTCAAATTGAATGTCATGGCAATAATCTGCATATATCATTTACTATATGTCCACAATTGATTACTAAGCTGTAAAGTCAATAATAAGCGAAATATTAGCCATTTTGAGCTCTGACCTTGAAACTGAGGTCAGAGGTCGAATTCAAGGTTACGAGAATATTCAGCATATATCATTTCCTATATGTCCACAATTGATCCCAAAGTTGTAAAATCGATAATAAGTGAGATATTAGCCATTTTGTCCTGTGACTTTGAAAATGAGGTCAAAGATCAAATTCAAGGTCATGACAATAATCTGCATATATCATTTCCTATAAGTTCATAATTGATTCCTACACTGTAAAGTCAATAATAAGCGAGATATTAGCCATTTTGTGCTCTGACCTTGAAACTGAGGTCAGAAGTCAAATTCAAGGTCACGAGAATATTCAACATATGTCATTTCCTATATGTCCACAATTGATCTCTAAGCTGTGAAATCGATAATAAGGGAGATATTAGCCATTTTGTGGTGTGACCTTGAAAATGAGGTCAAAGGTCAAATTCAAGACCCTGAGAATATTCAGCATATATCATTTCCTATATGTCCACAATTGATTCCTAGTCTCTAATCTCAATATTAAGTGAGATATTAGGCTTAATGTGTCCCATTATAAAGCATAGGAGAATTTAACATGGGAAAGTCCCATTTGGGCCGAGTTTGGGCCCAAAATGGCCCACTTCGAGCGATTCAAGGGCAACGAAATTTGAACATGTCACAGGGGTACATATGAGGAGTGTTGTCCATCAATAAGGAAAAAAAGTTACTGAACAGATTCTGAGAAAACGACCGTCGAAGTCCAAAATTGGCCATTTTTCGACGAAAACGGCCGCCACTTTGAAAAAAAATTGAAAATCAGCAAACTAAAAAAAAGCTTTCCTGGAAATATTTTTAGGTATTTTTGTGCAAAATTTCAGAAATATTCCATCATAAACTTTAAAGATAAAAATGTGAATGGACGGACGGACGGACGGACGAATGGAACGGACTTACGGGCCTTTCCCATTTTAAATTTCCTTTCTCGACTGGACCCTAAAATTGCAAAACTGGCCCCTAAAATCTAACTTTTGGCCTAAACCATGGTTAGGGGCCGCTTTCTGCTTTTCCCAGGCCCCCAACTCCGTTCCGTTAGCCCGGACGGACGCAACGCCACGCCAATAGGTTATCGGACCAAAGGTCTGGTAACCTAAAAAAAATGCGGAAATAAAAAAACTAAAAAATACTTCCCTCTCGAAGTATTTTTGGGCGTTTTGGTTAAAAATTTCAGAGAGATTTGATCGTAAACTTTAAAGATAAAATAGTTTACGGACGGATGACGGTCGCAACGCCGTGGCAATAGGTTATCGGACCATAGGTCTGGTAACCTAAAAATCCCTGTAAAGCCGAACTTTCCACCTGAACCATAGTTAGGGGGCATTTTCAGCTTTTCTCCCCCTGAGCTTCCCCGTAAACCCTTCTGGTATGCCTGGACGGACGTTCAAACGAATAGACCCTTATGAGAAATTTGCTTAATAAATTTTAATCCCACAAACAGCGTTTGGACAGGTTTGTGAGACTAAATAGTCCCGCAAATCAACTTAGTCCCACAAATCATTCTTTTCTAGTTCCAGAAATATAATTTTAGTCCCACAAACAGCGTTTGGACAGTTTTGTGGGACTAAAATAGTCCCACAAATCAACTTAGTCCCACAAATCATTTTTTTAGTCCCAGAAATATACGTCCATTGGTACAGACTAACGGACGAATGCAACGCGACAGCAATAGGTTATCGAACCATACGTCCGATAACCTAAAAATACATCATTCTCGAATTATTTTAAGGAATCTTTTCCCAATTTTTCAGAAAGTTTGGTCCGTAAACTTTAACCATGGGCCCGGTGATCTAAAACTGCTTATTGATGATTTAAATTTATACAGATACCTTGACATCTTTTGAGGCCTGAAGAACACTCAATGACTGTTTCATGCCTTTGCCGGTCTGCCAAATAACAACTTCAGGAGGCTGGAGTCGAAAAGGCCATTCACCTGCCACCAACTCGTACCAAACTGTTCTGTAACCATGGCAAAACTCTACATAATCATAGTAACAAAATAACAAACTGTCCTGTAACCACGGCAAAACTCTACATAATCATAGTAACAAAATAACAAACTGTCTCATAACCACGGCAAAAGTCTACATAACCATAGTAACAAAATAACACTACTGCCAGCAACGATCTCAAATCATATTATTGATTATGTCTCCACAAACCTATATGTTCTACTGTCATGTGTTATGTCTTCACAGACCACAAACCTATGTTCTACTGTCATGTGTTATGTCTCCACAGACAACAAACCTATGTTCTACTGTCAGGTGTTATGTCTCCACAGACACAAACCTATGTTCTACTGTCATGTGTTATGTCTCCACAGACACAAACCTATGTTCTACTGTCATGTGTTATGACTCCACAGACAACAAACCTATGTTCTACTGTCATGTGTTATGTCTCCACAGACACAAACCTATGTTCTACTGTCAGGTGTTATGTCTCCACAGACACAAACCTATGTTCTACTGTCATGTGTTATGTCTCCACAGATACAAACCTATGTTCTACTGTCATGTGTTATGTCTCCACAGACACAAACCTATGTTCTACTGTCATGTGTTATGTCTCCACAGATACAAACCTATGTTCTACTGTCATGTGTTATGTCTCCACAGACACAAACCTATGTTCTACTGTCATGTGTTATGTCTCCACAAACAACAAACCTATGTTCTACTGTCATGTGTTGTCTCCACAGACACAAACCTATGTTCTACTGTCATGTGTTATGTCTCCACAGACAACAAACCTATGTTCTACTGTCATGTGTTATGTCTCCACAGATACAAACCTATGTTCTACTGTCATGTGTTATGTCTCCACAGACAACAAACCTATGTTCTACTGTCATGTGTTATGTCTCCACAGATACAAACCTATGTTCTACTGTCATGTGTTATGTCTCCACAGACAACAAACCTATGTTCTACTGTCATGTGTTATGTCTCCACAGATACAAACCTATGTTCTACTGTCATGTGTTATGTCTCCACAAACCTATGTTCTAGTGTCATGTGTTATGTCTCCACAGACAACAAACCTATGTTCTACTGTCATGTGTTATGTCTCCACAGACAACAAACCTATGTTCTACTGTCATGTGTTGTCTCCACAGACACAAACCTATGTTCTACTGTCATGTGTTGTCTCCACAGACACAAACCTATGTTCTACTGTCATGTGTTATGTCTTCACAGACAAAAACCTACGTTCTACTGTCAGGTGTTATGTCTCCACAGACAACAAACCTATGTTCTACTGTCATGTGTTATGTCTCCACAGACACAAACCTATGTTCTACTGTCATGTTATGTCTTCACAGACACAAACCTATGTTCTACTGTCAGGTGTTATGTCTCCACAGACACAAACCTATGTTCTACTGTCATGTTATGTCTTCACAGACACAAACCTATGTTCTACTGTCAGGTGTTATGTCTCCACAGACACAAACCTATGTTCTACTGTCATGTGTTATGTCTCCACAGACAACAAACCTATGTTCTACTGTCATGTGTTATGTCTCCACAGACACAAACCTATGTTCTACTGTCATGTGTTATGTCTCCACAAACCTATGTTCTACTGTCATGTGTTATGTCTCCACAAACACAAACCTATGTTCTACTGTCATGTGTTATGTCTTCACAGACACAAACCTATGTTCTACTGTCAGGTGTTATGTCTCCACAGACAACAAACCTATGTTCTACTGTCATGTGTTATGTCTCCACAGACACAAACCTATGTTCTACTGTCAGGTGTTATGTCTCCACAGACACAAACTTATGTTCTACTGTCATGTGTTATGTCTTCACAGACACAAACCTATGTTCTACTGTCATGTGTTAGGTCTCCACAGATACAAACCTATGTTCTACTGTCATGTGTTATGTCTCCACAAACCTATGTTCTACTGTCATGTGTTATGTCTCCACAGACACAAACCTATGTTCTACTGTCATGTGTTATGTCTCCACAGACACAAACCTATGTTCTACTGTCATGTGTTATGTCTTCACAGACACAAACCTATGTTCTACTGTCATGTGTTATGTCTCCACAGACACAAACCTATGTTCTACTGTCATGTGTTATGTCTCCACAGACACAAACCTATGTTCTACTGTCATGTGTTATGTCTCCACAGATACAAACCTATGTTCTACTGTCATGTGTTATGTCTCCACAGACACAAACCTATGTTCTACTGTCATGTGTTATGTCTCCACAGACACAAACCTATGTTCTACTGTCATGTGTTATGTCTCCACAGATACAAACCTATGTTCTACTGTCATGTGTTATGTCTCCACAGACAACAAACCTATGTTCTACTGTCATGTGTTATGTCTCCACAAACCTATGTTCTACTGTCATGTGTTATGTCTCCACAGACAACAAACCTATGTTCTACTGTCATGTGTTATGTCTCCACAGATACAAACCTATGTTCTACTGTCATGTGTTATGTCTCCACAGACAACAAACCTATGTTCTACTGTCATGTGTTATGTCTCCACAGACACAAACCTATGTTCTACTGTCATGTGTTATGTCTCCACAGATACAAACCTATGTTCTACTGTCATGTGTTGTCTCCACAGACACAAACCTATGTTCTACTGTCATGTGTTATGTCTCCACAGATACAAACCTATGTTCTACTGTCATGTGTTATGTCTCCACAGACAACAAACCTATGTTCTACTGTCAGGTGTTATGTCTCCACAGACACAAACCTATGTTCTACTGTCATGTGTTATGTCTCCACAGACAACAAACCTATGTTCTACTGTCATGTGTTATGTCTCCACAGACACAAACCTATGTTCTACTGTCAGGTGTTATGTCTCCACAGATACAAACCTATGTTCTACTGTCATGTGTTATGTCTCCACAAACCTATGTTCTACTGTCATGTGTTATGTCTCCACAGACACAAACCTATGTTCTACTGTCATGTGTTATGTCTCCACAGACAACAAACCTATGTTCTACTGTCATGTGTTATGTCTCCACAGACACAAACCTATGTTCTACTGTCATGTGTTATGTCTCCACAGATACAAACCTATGTTCTACTGTCATGTGTTATGTCTCCACAGACACAAACCTATGTTCTACTGTCATGTGTTATGTCTCCACAGATACAAACCTATGTTCTACTGTCATGTGTTATGTCTCCACAGACACAAACCTATGTTCTACTGTCATGTGTTGTCTCCACAGATACAAACCTATGTTCTACTGTCATGTGTTATGTCTCCACAGACAACAAACCTATGTTCTACTGTCATGTGTTATGTCTCCACAAACCTATGTTCTACTGTCATGTGTTATGTCTCCACAGACAACAAACCTATGTTCTACTGTCATGTGTTATGTCTCCACAGATACAAACCTATGTTCTACTGTCATGTGTTGTCTCCACAGACACAAACCTATGTTCTACTGTCATGTGTTGTCTCCACAGACACAAACCTATGTTCTACTGTCATGTGTTATGTCTCCACAGACACAAACCTATGTTCTACTGTCATGTGTTATGTCTCCACAGACAACAAACCTATGTTCTACTGTCATGTGTTGTCTCCACAGACACAAACCTATGTTCTACTGTCAGGTGTTATGTCTCCACAGATACAAACCTATGTTCTACTGTCAGGTGTTATGTCTCCACAAACAATAAACCTATGCTGTATGATCAATTTTTATGCTCCAGCATCAGAGAGCAATTTAAATATTTTGACTTCAGTTGACTCGACTGAGAATGTGTACATGTACTTACCCAAAGGCGTAGACATCTGAAGCATCAGTGAAAGGAAGGTCACGGTCGATTCGTCCCCACGCTGACAGCGCTCGCATGATCTCAGGAGCTAAATAACACAACCATCGCTGTGGAATACTCAGCCATTCACCTTTCCTGTAACAAACATTGTAGTCTCATCTCACATCATGTGATGAGAAATATTCATGAGGAGTTCATATCAACTCTAATATTAGAACAAAAAAGTATTTATCTTGAATAAAAAATCTAGATATTATTTTTCTAATAACAGTAAATACTGCTTTTCTGTATCTGCTCTTGATGTCAAGCTTAAAAATCATGATCATGCTGCAATAGGGTTTACCTTGTGCCGTGGCAGAGTTTGGTGACACTGAACAACCCAAAGTCTGTGATGACAACTTTTCCTCCTTCTAAAAATATATTCTTGGACTTGAGGTCTCTATGAGTGATTCCCTTGGCATGGAGGTATCCCATACCCTGACAGATATAAACACAGATCTCAGTGAGTGATTCCCTTAGCATGGAGGTATCCCTACCCTAACAGATATAAACACAGATCTCAGGGAGTGATTCCCTTAGCATGGAGGTATCCCTACCCTGACTGATATAAACACAGATCTCAGTGAGTGATTCCCTTAATATGGAGGTATCCCTACCCTGACAGATATAAACACAGATCTCAGTGAGTGATTCCCTTAGCATGAAGGTATCCCTACCCTGACAGATATAAACACAGATCTCAGTGAGTGATTCCCTTAGCATGGAGGTATCCCTACCCTGACAGATATAAACACAGATCTCAGTGAGTGATTCAGTTAACATGGAGGTATCCCTACCCTGACAGATATAAACACAGATCTCAGTGAGTGATTCCCTTAGCATGAAGGTATCCCTACCCTGACAGATATAAAAACAGATCTCAGTGAGTGATTCCCTTAGCATGGAGGTATCCCTACCCTGACAGATATAATCACAGATCTCAGTGAGTGATTCCCTTAGCATGGAGGTATCCCTACCCTGACAGATATAATAAACACAGATCTCAGTGAGTGATTCCCTTAACATGGAGGTATCCCTACCCTGACAGATATAAACACAGATGTCAGTGAGTGATTCCCTTAGCATGGAGGTATCCCTACCATGACAGATATAAACACAGATCTCAGTGAGTGATTCCCTTAGCATGGAGGTATCCCTACCCTGACAGATATAAACACAGATCTCAGTGAGTGATTCCCTTAGCATGGAGGTATCCCTACCATGACAGATATAAACACAGATCTCAGTGAGTGATTCCCTTAGCATGGAGGTATCCCTACCCTGACAGATATAATAAACACAGATCTCAGTGAGTGATTCCCTTAGCATGGAGGTATCCCTACCCTGACAAATATAAACACAGATCTCAGTGAGTGATTCCCTTAGCATGGAGGTATCCCTACCCTGACAGATATAAACACAGATCTCAGTGAGTGATTCCCTTAGCATGGAGGTATCCGTTACCCTGACAGATATAAACACAGATGTCAGTGAGTGATTCCCTTAGCATGGAGGTATCCCTACCCTGACAGATATAAACACAGATCTCAGTGAGTGATTCCCTTAGCATGGAGGTATCCCTACCCTGACAGATATAAACACAGATGTCAGTGAGTGATTCCCTTAGCATGGAGGTATCCCTACCCTGACAGATATAAACACAGATGTCAGTGAGTGATTCCCTTAGCATGGAGGTATCCCTACCCTGACAGATATAAACACAGATCTCAGTGAGTGATTCCCTTAGCATGGAGGTATCCCTACCCTGACAGATATAAACACAGATCTCAGTGAGTGATTCCCTTAGCATGGATGTATCCCAACCCTGACAGATATAAACACAGATGTCAGTGAGTGATTCCCTTAGCATGGAGGTATCCCTACCCTGACAGATATAAACACAGATCTCAGTGAGTGATTCCCTTAGCATGGAGGTATCCCTACCCTGACAGATATAAACACAGATGTCAGTGAGTGATTCCCTTAGCATGGAGGTATCCCTACCCTGACAGATATAAACACAGATGTCAGTGAGTGATTCCCTTAGCATGGAGGTATCCCTACCCTGACAGATATAAACACAGATCTCAGTGAGTGATTCCCTTAGCATGGAGGTATCCCTACCCTGACAGATATAATAAACACAGATCTCAGTGAGTGATTCCCTTAGCATGGAGGTATCCCTACCCTGACAGATATAAACACAGATCTCAGTGAGTGATTCCCTTAGCATGGAGGTATCCCTACCCTGACAGATATAAACACAGATCTCAGTGAGTGATTCAGTTAACATGGAGGTATCCCATACCCTGACAGATATAAACACAGATCTCAGTGAGTGATTCCCTTAGCATGAAGGTATCCCTACCCTGACAGATATACACACAGATCTCAGTGAGTGATTTCCTTAGCATGGAGGTATCCGTTACCCTGACAGATATAAACACAGATGTCAGTGAGTGATTCCCTTAGCATGGAGGTATCCCTACCCTGACAGATATAAACACAGATCTCAGTGAGTGATTCCTTTAGCATGGAGGTATCCCTACCCTGACAGATATAAACACAGATCTCAGTGAGTGATTCCCTTAGCATGGAGGTATCCCTACCCTGACAGATATAAACACAGATCTCAGTGAGTGATTCCCTTAGCATGGAGGTACCCTACCCTGACAGATATAATAAACACAGATGTCAGTGAGTGATTCCCTTAACATGGAGGTATCCCTACCCTGACAGATATAATAAACACAGATGTCAGTGAGTGATTCCCTTAACATGGAGGTATCCCTACCCTGACAGATATAAACACAGATCTCAGTGAGTGATTCCCTTAGCATGGAGGTATCCCTACCCTGACAGATATAAACACAGATCTCAGTGAGTGATTCCCTTAGCATGGAGGTATTCCTACCCTGACAGATATAAACACATATCTCAGTGAGTGATTCCCTTAGCATGGAGGTATCCCTACCCTGACAGATATAATAAACACAGATCTCAGTGAGTGATTCCCTTAGCATGGAGGTATCCCTACCCTGACAGATATAAACACAGATCTCAGTGAGTGATTCAGTTAACATGGAGGTATCCCATACCCTGACAGATATAAACACAGATCTCAGGGAGTGATTCCCTTAGCATGGAGGTATCCCATACCCTGACAGATATAAACACAGATCTCAGTGAGTGATTCCCTTAGCATGGAGGTATCCCTACCCTGACAGATATAAACACAGATCTCAGTGAGTGATTCAGGTAACATGGAGGTATCCCATACCCTGACAGATATAAACACAGATCTCAGTGAGTGATTCCCTTAGCATGAAGGTATCCCTACCCTGACAGATATACACACAGATCTCAGTGAGTGATTCCCTTAGCATGGAGGTATCCGTTACCCTGACAGATATAAACACAGATGTCAGTGAGTGATTCCCTTAGCATGGAGGTATCCCTACCCTGACAGATATAAACACAGATGTCAGTGAGTGATTCCCTTAGCATGGAGGTATCCCATACCCTGACAGATATAAAGACAGATCTCAGTGAGTGATTCCCTTAACATGGAGGTATCCCTACCCTGACAGATATAAACACAGATCTCAGTGAGTGATTCCCTTAGCATGGAGGTATCCCTACCCTGACAGATATAAACACAGATGTCAGTGAGTGATTCCCTTAGCATGGATGTATCCCAACCCGGAACAGATATAAACACAGATGTCAGTGAGTGATTCCCTTAGCATGGAGGTATCCCTACCCTGACAGATATAAACACAGATGTCAGTGAGTGATTCCCTTAGCATAGAGGTATCCATACCCTGACAGATATAAACACAGATCTCAGTGAGTGATTCCCTTAGCATGGAGGTTTCCCTACCCTGACAGATATAAAAACAGATCTCAGTGAGTGATTCCCTTAGCATGGAGGTATCCCTACCCTGACAGATATAAACACAGATGTCAGTGAGTGATTCCCTTAGCATGGATGTATCCCAACCATGACAGATATAAACACAGATCTCAGTGAGTGATTCCCTTAGCATGGAGGTATCCCTACCCTGACAGATATAAACACAGATGTCAGTGAGTGATTCCCTTAGCATGAATGTATCCCAACCCTGACAGATATAAACACAGATCTCAGTGAGTGATTCCCTTAGCATGGAGGTATCCGATACCCTGACAGATATAAACACAGATGTCAGTGAGTGATTCCCTTAGCATGGAGGTATCCCTACCATGACAGATATAAACACAGATCTCAGTGAGTGATTCCCTTAGCATGGAGGTATCCCTACCCTGACAGATATAAACACAGATCTCAGTGAGTGATTCCCTTAGCATGGAGGTATCCCTACCCTGACAGATATAAACACAGATCTCAGTGAGTGATTCCCTTAGCATGGAGGTATCCCTACCCTGACAGATATAAACACAGATCTCAGTGAGTGATTCCCTTAACATGGAGGTATCCCTACCCTGACAGATATAAACACAGATGTCAGTGAGTGATTCCCTTAGCATGGAGGTATCCCTACCCTGACAGATATAAACACAGATCTCAGTGAGTGATTCCCTTAGCATGGAGGTATCCCTACCCTGACAGATATAAAAACAGATCTCAGTGAGTGATTCCCTTAGCATAGAGGTATCCCTACCCTGACAGATATAAACACAGATGTCAGTGAGTGATTCCCTTAGCATGGATGTATCCCAACCCTGACAGATATAAACACAGATCTCAGTGAGTGATTCCCTTAGCATGGAGGTATCCCTACCCTGACAGATATAAACACAGATCTCAGTGAGTGATTCCCTTAGCATGGAGGTATCCCATACCCTGACAGATATAAACACAGATCTCAGTGAGTGATTCCCTTAGCATGGAGGTATCCCTACCCTGACAGATATAAACACAGATGTCAGTGAGTGATTCCCTTAGCATGGAGGTATCCCTACCCTGACAGATATAAACACAGATGTCAGTGAGTGCAAGGATCCTCTATAATAGGATATCCAACTCTGCCTAAAAAGGCGTGATTACGTAATATTACGTAATTCTGATTTGAGCGTGTTGAAACGGTGCCGGGCACTAAAAATCAGAATGGGCACATCGATTTGTAATGGACATGAGCAGAGTTGTGAATCATATATTGAAATAAATGATAGGTGATTGCATTGAGTGGGGGTACGGCCTAAATTTATTCAACAATATTCATCATTCGCGTTACCGATGATGTGGTATTGGGGTCGGGATTTGTGAGTGTCCGTTTATATGTTTGTGTGTGAATCGAAGGCTGTAACTCGAACGGGTTTTATCCAATCGTCTTTAAATTTGAACAATGGGATGAATAACCTCTCGGCTTGAAAATATTTAGTTTCCATGGAAATCGGTTGATTTTTGTTGCCATGGCAACCGTTCAGAGTCCTGAAATGCCATTTTATTGCCACCGAAAACGCCTGTAGAACCGACCCACTCATGATGACAATAAAATTGGCGCCTCATAAAAAAAAAAACCCACATAATAGAGAGCAAGTTTTGATGTAACTCTGGTGGTATTTTTCAGGTGAAAGATAGATTCATTTCAGAGTTATGAGACAGAACATTTACCTCCAAATTTAGTGAAAGTTGAGTATTGCAATGATATTAGAATGGTTCTCATACCGACAGTTTTCATCGGATTTCCTTGGAAACGGGATATTTCCGAGGCAATGGATGATGCTTCTCAATCCTAAATTTTTGAAAAGATGGAATGGTAACTTTTTTATTTATTGACATGGATGTGCTCAAAAACACGCATACAGACATGCACGTGCTTGGACCACATCAAAAACATTTTCGCGAGCGGGAAGAGAGACAAACTGTGGATGAAAATGAGGCTCCACCCCACACGCGTGCCCTCCCAGATCACTGAGCTCAATCCCACGGCCCCATTCTGTATGTTTTCACTATGAGTGAACTGATAAGCAGTATGAAAAACTCAATTTCGAGCACCTGTCACCGTTTTGACACGCTCAAATGAAATTTCGTCATTTTATGTAATCACGTTTTTTACGTCCACATTGAGCAGAGTTGGACATCCTATTATAGACGATCCTTGGTGAGTGATTCCCTTAGCATGGAGGTATCCCATACCCTGACAGATATAAACACAGATCTCAGTGAGTGATTCCCTTAGCATGGAGGTATCCCTACCCTGACAGATATAAACACAGATGTCAGTGAGTGATTCCCTTAGCATGGAGGTATCCCTACCCTGACAGATATAAACACAGATCTCAGTGAGTGATTCCCTTAGCATGGAGGTATCCCTACCCTGACAGATATTAACACGGATCTCAGTGAGTGATTCCCTTAGCATGGAGGTATCCCTACCCTGACAGATATAAACACAGATGTCAGTGAGTGATTCCCTTAGCATGGAGGTATCCGATATCCTGACAGATATAAACACAGATCTCAGGGAGTGATTCCCTTAGCATGGAGGTATCCCTACCCTGACAGATATAAACACAGATCTCAGTGAGTGATTCCCTTAGCATGGAGGTATCCCATACCCTGACAGATATAAACACAGATCTCAGTGAGTGATTCCCTTAGCATGGAGGTATCCCTACCCTGACAGATATAAACACAGATGTCAGTGAGTGATTCCCTTAGCATGGAGGTATCCCTACCCTGACAGATATAAACACAGATGTCAGTGAGTGATTCCCTTAGCATGGAGGTATCCCATACCCTGACAGATATAAACACAGATCTCAGTGAGTGATTCCCTTAGCATGGAGGTATCCGATACCCTGACAGATATAAACACAGATCTCAGTGAGTGATTCCTTTAGCATGGAGGTATCCCTACCCTGACAGATATAAACACAGATCTCAGTGAGTGATTCCCTTAGCATGGAGGTATCCCATACCCTGACAGATATAAACACAGATCTCAGTGAGTGATTCCCGTAGCATGGAGGTATCCGATACCCTGACAGATTTAAACACAGATCTCAGGTAGTGATTCCCTTAGCATGGAGGTATCCCTACCCTGACAGATATAATAAACACAGATGTCAGTGAGTGATTCCCTTAGCATGAAGGTATCCCTACCCTGACAGATATAAACACAGATCTCAGTGAGAGATTCCCTTAGCATGGAGGTATCCCTACCCTGACAGATATAAACACAGATCTCAGTGAGTGATTCAGTTAACATGGAGGTATCCCAACCCTGACAGATATAAAAACAGATCTCAGTGAGTGATTCCCTTAGCATCGAGGTATCCCATACCCTGACAGATATAAACACAGATCTCAGTGAGTGATTCCCTTAGCATGGAGGTATCCCTACCCTGACAGATATAAACACAGATCTCAGTGAGTGATTCCCTTAACATGGAGGTATCCCTACCCTGACAGATATAAACACAGATCTCAGTGAGTGATTCCCTTAGCATGGAGGTATCCCATACCCTGACAGATATAAACACAGATGTCAGTGAGTGATTCCCTTAGCATGGAGGTATCCCTACCCTGACAGATATAAACACAGATCTCAGTGAGTGATTCCCTTAGCATGGAGGTATCCCTACCCTGACAGATATAAACACAGATCTCAGTGAGTGATTCCCTTAGCATGGAGGTATCCCATACCCTGACAGATATAAAAACAGATCTCAGTGAGGGATTCCCGTAGCATGGAGGTATCCCTACCCTGACAGATATAAACACAGATAGATAGATAGATAGATTTATTGACACATGCTTACAAAAGTACAGGGCAAGAAAGAGCAACGTTCATGTGAACAGTGTGTCCAAATTTGGTAAAGTCAAATGGAAATGAGTTCACGACGATATGATAGAACAGTTTGGAAAAGGACAAACATTGTATATATTAATGAAGATCAGGTTACTGCAAAAAGTAAGTCACCTTGATAATTGTATGATAAAATGGCTGTGAAAGTTAACAGTCATATACTTGTATGTATAGGTATCTATCAGTTCATGCTGATGTACAAAAATAGTATTCAAGTAGTTGAAATACTGTATTACAAGTACAATTATATAGTGTACTATACCAAATATTGATCATCCCTAGAGGGAATGAAAAAGAAATAGTGAGAATCTAACATATAGTAGTTCATATACTTGCGAGCATATTAAACAAAGCCAATGTAAGCGGGATATGTTCGTCAGGAGCATCAAGTTTAGAGATTTCTAAAATAATCTAATATCCGCCAACAGAAGATGGCTATGTCCCGTTGGCTATTGTTATGAAACAGGTCAGAAGTGTCTATTGGGAAAATATTTAGTTCTGTCCTAATGTGGTCTGTGAGTTCACAGGAGATAAGCACGTGTTTTTCTGTCTGTGTATCCTTTTTGCACTGACAGAGGCGGTCCTGTACTGGTGTCCGTGTCCACCGGCCGGTTTCGATGCGGAGACGATGAGATCCTAGTCTGAGTCTGACACAGGCCTGGCGGGCGTATTCTGGGACTAGGTCTTTTACTGCCTCATGAGTCAACATCGTGTTAATTGTCAGGTCGGGATTAAGGTCCTTGTAGGCGTCTCGCCTTGTTGAGTTTGAAGTTGAGACCTTCTGTTTCAGGTTGTCGAAGAAAATTGCAGCTTGGTTGGGTTGGAGGGTTTCCAGCTGAGAAATATATTTCCCCATTGGTGACTTAACTTGGATAGCAAGGTCTATAGTGAAGGCCACGTAGTTGTCTATGTGGGTAGTTCGAAGTTTGCGCATAAAGTTGATTTGTCTATCTTTTATCCAGGATTTTACGTCAGGGATGCCAGTCTCTAAGAAGATAAGGTCACTGCAAGTTGTCTCGCGGACCCCCAACATATGTTTCAGAGTTTTAAGATACGAGGCATTTGCTGTGGTCATGTTATTGCACATCCATGTGACACACGAGTAGAATATAGACGAGTTCAGGGCACTAGTCCATACTTTCTTTTTCACGGCGTATGGTGCTTCCGGGTTTTTACTCAAGAAAGAATGGAACTTCCGCACATGGTTCATTTTGTTGTTGATATGGTTGGAAATTTGGTTAGCGACTGGGTCACATGATATAGGCGTCCCTAGGTATTGGTACTGATCAGTCTTTGAGATGATGACGTTATCCAAGACGAAAGGGTTGTCGTCGTTCGCGACCGTGGTGAGAAATTTGCATTTACTGGGGTGAAGCGTCATTCCAATTTCGTCGGCTGTGTTCTTGAGCATTAACAGTTTCCTGTTCATGCTGTCCCTACTTGATGCGATGATAGCTGTGTCATCCATCAAAAGCAGAATGTTTGTGCTACCGATCCAACACAGATCTCAGGGAGTGATTCAGTTAACATGGAGGTATCCCTACCCTGACAGATATAAACACAGATCTCAGTGAGTGATTCCCTTGGCATGGAGGTATCCCTACCCTGACAGATATAAACACAGATCTCAGTGACTGATTCCCTTGGCATGGAGGTATCCCTACCCTGACAGATATAAACACAGATCTCAGTGAGTGATTCCCTTAACATGGAGGTATCCCTACCCTGACAGATATAAACACAGATCTCAGTGAAGGATTCCCGTAGCATGGAGGTATCCCATACCCTGACAGATATAAACACAGATGTCAGTGAGGGATTCCCTTAATATGGAGGTATCCCTACCCTGACAGATATAAACACAGATCTCAGTGAGGGATTCCCGTAGCATGGAGGTATCCCTACCCTGACAGATATAAACACAGATCTCAGTGAGGGATTCTCGTAGCATGGGGGTTTCCCTACCCTGACAGATATAAACACAGATCTCAGTGAGTGATTCCTTTAGCATGGAGGTATCCCTACCCTGACAGATATAAACACAGATGTCAGTGAGGGATTCCCTTAATATGGAGGTATCCCTACCCTGACAGATATAAACACAGATCTCAGTGAGGGATTCCCGTAGCATGGAGGTATCCCTACCCTGACAGATATAAACACAGATCTCAGTGAGTGATTCCCTTAGCATGGAGGTATCCCTACCCTGACAGATATAAACACAGATCTCAGTGAGTGATTCCCTTAGCATGGAGGTATCCCTACCCTGACAGATATAAACACAGATCTCAGTGAGTGATTCCCTTAGCATGGAGGTATCCCTACCCTGACAGATATAAACACAGATGTCAGTGAGGGATTCCCTTAATATGGAGGTATCCCTACCCTGACAGATATAAACACAGATCTCAGTGAGGGATTCCCGTAGCATGGAGGTATCCCTACCCTGACAGATATAAACACAGATGTCAGTGAGTGATTCCCTTAGCATGGGGGTATCCCTACCCTGACAGATATAAACACAGATCTCAGGGAGTGATTCCCTTAGCATGGAGGTATCCCATACCCTGACAGATATAAACACAGATCTCAGTGAGGGATTCCCGTAGCATGGGGGTTTCCCTACCCTGACAAATATAAACACAGATCTCAGGGAGTGATTCCCTTAGCATGGAGGTATCCCTACCCTGACAGATATAAACACAGATCTCAGTGAGTGATTCCCTTAGCATGGAGGTATCCCTACCCTGACAAATATAAACACAGATCTCAGTGAGTGATTCCCTTAGCATGAAGGTATCCATACCCTGACAGATATAAACACAGATCTCAGTGAGTGATTCCCTTAGCATGGAGGTATCCCTACCCTGACAGATATAAACACAGATCTCAGTGAGTGATTCCCTTAGCATGAAGGTATCCATACCCTGACAGATATAAACACAGATCTCAGTGAGTGATTCCCTTAGCATGGAGGTATCCCTACCCTGACAGATATAAACACAGATGTCAGTGAGGGATTCCCTTAATATGGAGGTATCCCTACCCTGACAGATATAAACACAGATGTCAGTGAGGGATTCCCTTAATATGGAGGTATCCCTACCCTGACAGATATAAACAAAGATCTCAGTGAGGGATTCCCGTAGCATGGAGGTATCCCATACCCTGACAGATATAAACACAGATCTCAGTGAGGGATTCCCGTAGCATGGGTGTATCCCTTCCCTGACAGATATAAACACAGATCTCAGTGAGTGATTCAGTTAGCATGGACGTTTCCCTACCTTGACAGATATAAACACAGATGTCAGTGAGTGATTCCCTTAGCATGGAGGTATCCCTACCCTAACAGATATAAACACAGATCTCAGTGAGTGATTCCCTTAGCATGGAGGTATCCCTACCCTGACAGATATAAACACAGATCTCAGTGAGTGATTCCCTTAGCATGGAGGTATCCCTACCCTGACAAATATAAACACAGATCTCAGTGAGTGATTCCCTTAGCATGGAGGTATCCCTAGCTTGACAGATATAAAAACAGATCTCAGTGAGTGATTCCCTTAGCATGGAGGTATCCCTACCCTGACAGATATAAACACAGATCTCAGTGAGTGATTCCCTTAAAGCTGTAAGTATGTTATAAATAGATAAACTACCATTAAAAAAAAATATTATGATAACGACCACGATCTTCCCCGACGGATAAACCGAACGTAAAACCACAGAACCACGCGTTGTTTGTTTTGCTTCGAATGTGGGCGGGTCTTTGCACTGGCGCGAGTCAGGCCGCCCACGACAGAGGCCAGAGGCAGTCGGCTGTAACGGCGAAGTGGTATAAAGCCATTCTTGCAGTGTGTGTCGATGATCATTTGACATGTTCCCCACAGCATAGATGTCAGAGAACACACAAACTGCAAAGTATAATTGCATAATATCCATTCGTGCACACAATTACTCATATAATTAGGGCTACATATTTCCCTCCTAGCCGTAATGAACATATTATCCATTGGTGTGACGAATTTGTATGGTTCCCAGTAATTCACGTGCATAGATATATCCCCGTAATGTAGCCACATCAACAGTAAAGTTATCATACATATTTGTACACAACATACAAACAGGCTTTGTGACCTGGTAAATTTTGTACTCATATGTTGTTGAGCAGTGCTCAGTCATTGTATGCTATATTACTAACCTAGAGTACATGCCAATAGGTGCATACCTGTAACATAGCATGTACATGTACAATTGGACAGACTATCAAGGGTGACGCTATCAATGTTATATGATTACAAAATATTCCGTCAGAGATGTCACCCACATTGTCACACCCTACATTCAACCAATATGCTATAAACACTGAAATATAGATATACACAATGAAATGCATTACATACGGACATTGAGGACGATGTGTATGCCTCCTTGGTCTATTGAGTATGCCACATTGTAGGCCAGTCGCCCCCTCCTTTTATACGGCCGAAAATCCCCCTGGTCGGCCTAGGCCAAAGGCACCTACTTACGTCACCAGTCAGCATGAAAGGTTCAGGAGATGTCTCAAAAGGTCAAAGGGATTGTACAGTATCTCTTTATATAGCATACTTACAGCTTTAACATGGAGGTATCCCTACCCTGACAGATATAAACACAGATCTCAGTGAGTTATTCCCTTGGCATGGAGGTATCCCTACCCTGACAGATATAAACACAGATGTCAGTGAGTGATTCCCTTAGCATGGAGGTATCCCTACCCTGACAGATATAATAAACACAGATCTCAGTGAGTGATTCCTTTAGCATGGAGGTATCACTACCCTGACAGATATAAACACAGATCTCAGTGAGTGATTCCCTTAGCATGGAGGTATCCCTACCCTGACAGATATAAACACAGATCTCAGTGAGTGATTCAGTTAACATGGAGGTATCCCTACCCTGACAGATATAAACACAGATCTCAGTGAGTGATTCCCTTAGCATGGAGGTATCCGATACCCTGACAGATATAAACACAGATCTCAGTGAGTGATTCCCTTAGCACGGAGGTATCCGTTACCCTGACAGATAAACACAGATTTCAGTGAGTGATTCCCTTAGCATGGAGGTATCCCATACCCTGACAGACATAAACACAGATCTCAGTGAGTGATTCCCTTAGCATGGAGGTATCCCTACCCTGACAGATATAAACACAGATCTCAGTGAGTGATTCCCTTAGCATGGAGGTATCCCATACCCTGACATATATAAACACAGATGTCAGTGAGTGATTCCCTTAATATGGAGGTATCCGATACCCTGACAGATATAAAATTAGGCCGAGGGCCAAAGATAGGTTACCGGACAATGTTTAATATTTTAGATGTTAGCCAGGTCACTGGTTACATTCAAGGTCAAGAGAATATTCAGCATATATAATATTAAGCATATATCATGTCCACAGTTGATTACTAAGCTGTAAATTCAATAATCAGAGAGATATTAGCAATTTTGTGCTGTGGTCTTGAAAATGAAGGCAAAGGTCAAATTCAAGGTCATCAAAATATTCAGTGTATATCATTTTCTATATCACCACAATTGATTCCCAAGCCATGCAGTCAATAGAGAAGCAAGATATGAGCCATTATGTCCTGTGACCTTGAGATTGAGCTCAGAAGTCAAATTCAAGGTCATCAGAATATTCAGCATATATCATTTCCTATATGTCCATAATTGGTTCCTAAGCTGTGAAATCGATAATAAGTGAGATATTAGCCATTTTATTCTGTGACCTTGAAAATGAGGTCAAAGGTCAAATTCAAGGTCATGACAATAATTTGCATATATCATTTCCCATATGTTCATACCTGATTCCTAAGCTTCCTAAGTCGATAATAAGCGAGATATTAGCCATTTTGTCCTATGACCTTGAAAATGGGATCGAAGGTCAAATTCAAGGCCATCAGAATATTCAGCATATATCATTTCCTATATGCCCACAATTGATTCCTAAGCTGTAAAGTCGATAATAAGCGAGATATTAGCTATTTTGTCCTGTGACCTTGAAAAAGAGGTCAAAGGTCAAATTCAAGGTCACGAGAATATTCAGCATATACCATTTCCTATATGTCCACAATTGATTCCTAGTCTCTAATCTTAATATTAAGTGAGATACCAGGCATAATGTGTCCCATTATAAAGCATAGGAGAATTTAACATGGGAAAGTCCCATTTGGGCCGAGTTTGGACCTTTCATAGAAGTACATATGAGGAGTGTTATGTATCAAAAAGAAAAAAAGTTACTGAACAGATTTTGAGAAAATGGCCGCCAAAGTCCAAAATCAGGCATTTTTCGTCGAAAACGGCCGCCATTTTGAAAAAAATGCGAAAATCAAAAAACTAAAAAATACCTCCTTCTTCAATTATTTTCAAGTATTCTTGTGCAAAATTTCAGAAAAATTCGCAAGTA
The DNA here is from genome assembly GCA_949152475.1 of Terebella lapidaria. NCBI lineage: Eukaryota > Metazoa > Annelida > Polychaeta > Terebellida > Terebellidae > Terebella > Terebella lapidaria. The sequence goes on along the minus strand of OX424556.1, from coordinate 51,096,987 downwards.
AACAAAAAAGATAAAAATGTGGACGACGACGACGGACGACGGACGCAACGTCATGCCAATAGGTTATCGGACCATAGGTCCGGTAACCTAAAAACAGATCTCAGTGAGTGATTCAGTTAACATGGAGGTATCCCTACCCTGACAGATATAAACACAGATCTCAGTGAGTCATTCCCTTAGCATGGAGGTATCCCTACCCTGACAGATATAAACACAGATGTCAGTGAGTGATTCCCTCAATATGGAGGTATCCGATGCCCTGACAGATATAAACACAGATCTCAGTGAGTGATTCCCTTAACATGGAGGTATCCCTACCCTGACAGATATAAACACAGATCTCAGTGAGTGATTCTCTTAGCATGGAGGTATCCCTACCCTGACAGATATAAACACAGATCTCAGTGAGTGATTCCCTTAGCATGGAGGTATCCCTACCCTGACAGATATAAACACAGATCTCAGTGAGTGATTCCCTTAGCATGGAGGTATCCCTACCATGACAGATATAAACACAGATCTCAGTGAGTGATTCCCTTAACATGGAGGTATCCCTACCCTGACAGATATAAACACAGATCTCAGTGAGTGATTCCCTTAGCATGGAGGTATCCCTACCCTGACAGATATAAACACAGATCTCAGTGAGTGATTCCCTTAGCATGGAGGTATCCCTACCCTGACAGATATAAACACAGATCTCAGTGAGTGATTCCCTTAGCATGGAGGTATCCCTACCCTGACAGATATAAACACAGATCTCAGTGAGTGATTCCCTTAGCATGGAGGTATCCCATACCCTGACAGATATAAACACAGATCTCATTGAGTGATTCCCTTAGCATGGAGGTATCCCTACCCTGACAGATATAAACACAGATCTCAGTGAGTGATTCAGTTAACATGGAGGTATCCTATACCTTGACAGATATGAACACAGATCTCAGTGAGTGATTCCCTTAATATGGAGGTATCCCTACCCTGACAGATATAAACAAAGATCTCAGTGAGTGATTCCCTTAGCAAGGGCTAAAAAAGGTTACCAGACAATATATATTTTAGATGTTATTCTTTTGTCCTGTGACCCTGAAAATAAGGTCATTGGTCATTCAAAGAATGTTCAGCATATATCATTTCTAGTGAGTCCATAATTGATTCCTAAGCTGCAAAGTCGATAATAAATGAGATATTAGCCATTTTGTGATCTGACCTTGAAAATGAGGTCAAACGTCAAGTTCTAAATCATGAGAATATTCAGCATATATCATTTCCTCTATGTTCACAATTAATTCCTAAACTGTAAAGTCGATAATAAGCCATTTTGTGTTCTGACCTTGAAAAAAAGTCCAAGGTAAAATTCAAGGTCATCAAAGTATTAGGTGTCTATGATTTTTCTATATGTCCACAATTGGTTCCCAAGCCATAAAGTCAATAGAGGAGCAACATATTAGCCATTTTGTCCTTTGACATTGAAAATGAAGTGAAAGGTCGAATTCAAGGTCATGGCAATACTCAGTATATTTCATTTTCACAATTGATTCCTAGGCTGTGAAATCGATAATAAGTGAGATATTAGTCATTTTGTAATGTCCTGTGACCTTGAAATTTAGGGGTAGATGGTCAAATTCAAGGTCATGAGAATAATCTGTATATATAATTTTATATATGTTCATAATTGATTCCTAAGCTGTAAAGTTGATAATAAGCGACATGTTAGCCATTTTGTCCTGTGACCTTGAAAATTAATTCAGAGGTCAAATTCAAGGTCATGACAATATTCAGAATATGACGTTTCCGGTCGCCTACGACCGCTTGGGTGTATCCCCCGTAGCCCTATCATCCCTGTTGCCCAAAATACATCACTGATAAGTGTGGAAAACTTGTGCTAAAATAGATTATCAGAGAAATATAAAAACTCAAGCCAAAACATTTTTTTTTCCCACCAAAATTGCTTCATTGATCTTTCAAGGTTATTGAAGTTTGAATTCAAGATCACTAATGAAATCACTGCACATGAATTACCATTTCGACATGTTCGATAAAATGACAAATTATAACCAGATCAAACTTTTCACTTAAAGTTATATTTCAACTCAGAATACCCGGTAGTTGACAAACTTGGTTTCAAGTTGGAAATCAATGTAAAAGTTGACCAAAACTGCATACCAAGTTGACGAAATTGGAGCCAGATCAAAATTTTCACCATGAGGTATATTTTCAACCATAATATGTGCCAAACTTGGTTTCAAGTTGAAATTCAAAGTGAAAGTTGACCAAAACTGCATTTCAAGATGACGAATTTGGAGCCAGATCGAACTTTTCGTCATGATTTCATATTTTATCGAACATGCCAAACTTGGTTTCAAGTTGAAATTCAATGTAAAAGTTGACCAAAACTGCATTTCAAGATGACAAAATTGGAGCCAGATCGAAATTTTCGCCATAAGTTATACTTCAACTTATAATATGTGCCAAACTTGGTTTCAAGTTGAAAGTCGAAGTAAAAGTTGGCCAAAACTGCATTTCAAAATGACAAATTTGGAGCCAGATCGAACTTTTCGTCATAACTTACAGTGTATATTTCAACTCATAATATGTGACAAACTTAGTTTCAAGTTGAAATTCAAAGTAAAAGCTGACCTAAACTGCATTTCAAGATGGCGAAATTGGAGCCAGATCGAACTTTTCACCATAATTTTTTTTTTTTTTTTTTTTTAATCGAGAATCCTTTATTTGTTTCACATCATACATACATACATACATAATACATACATTTTGTGTTACAAGGCATACAACTTTACATAAATGCATACAGGAATGTCATCATGGGATACAGCATCATAGGATATGAGATGTAGGCGGTGTACGATTATACCAAGCAGTAAATTACTAAATAATACAGGCTACGACATGGAGCTGATAAGCAGGCATACGATAGGTTCATGATACGGTAATATAGAATGTCAACCTATAAGTTGTCATAAAGGTGGCCCCAGCGATTATAGAAAATTGACTCTTTACCTAGATTAACGTGTATCTCTTTTTCTGTACTTAATAGCTTACATTTCAATATCGCTAAAAAAGACATGAAGAATATATCTGTTTCCTTAAGTTTACAGTTATGAATGAAATTTTTTGCCAGAATAATACAAAAATTGACAATATAGTCTTCATCACTGACACATGGTTTACCTAATATTATTTCTTGTTCGCTGATGTTCAAAGTTTTATTTTGATGTAGGTTATCCCACCACTGGGTGAAAGTATTCCAGAAAGTTTTGACAGGTGGACATGTGACTAGGTGGTGTTGGATACTGTCAGTGACGTTTTGATGACATAGCTTATATGTACAAATGTTCGTGCTGGCTACCTTCATGTTGTATAATGTTTCGTTACAGGGGATTATTCTGTGAATTACTTGATCCTGGAATGACTGTAAATAAGTTTCTCGACATGATAGGAAAGCTGTTTGGAAGATTGATGGCCAAGATTCTGATGTTATGTCATATAATCTATTCCACCTGGAGATGCACGTTGGCTCTGTTGCAAGTGTTTTCCCCTTGATAATTGCCCAGTACAATTCTCTTGATTTAGTTAGTAAGGGGTCGACGATATTGTTATTCGTTGATTTATCAGCTGAGGATGCTGTTGGGTCTAGTTTAGACTCATCTGGTTTACACGTTAGTTTTTTACGCCAGGCTCTGGGTATTGCATCAAGGAGACGCACGTAGTCAAGAAAGTTGCATTTTATGTTGTATTTCTGTTTAAATTTTTCGAGGGTTAGGAAATTGTTGGTCTCATCTAAGAGGTCGCCCATTATGCGAATACCTGCATCAAACCATTTCTTCCAGTATATAGGTTGCTTGTCGAGTATTATGTTTGGGTTATACCAGAGATTTAGTTCGTTCAACTTGAGTCCCCTATCATAATTTAGATAGCTTAATTGATGTAGAGTGGTCAATATTTCTTGGTAAAAAGTAGGCATGTTTTTGATAACACAATTACTTCTGCACTGTATGATATAATCGAAAGGTATGTTTATGATTTCGTCCAAAATTATTTTCCAAGTACTGCCCGGGTTTGTGAGCGCTCGTTTGAACCAGGAGAATTCTAGAGATTTTATTTTAGCATCTATATCTATCATTTTCAGGCCGCCATCTTCAACTTGTTTGATGATTGTTGTTTTGGAGATTTTGTGTTTCTTCCCGTTCCATAAGAACTCGAAAAAAATTAGGCCAAGGGCCGAAGATAGGTTACCACAATTGCTTCCTAAGCTGTAGAGTCGATAATAAGCGAGATATAAGCCATTTTGTGCTCTGACCTTGAAACTGAGGTCAGAGGTCAAATTCAAGGTCACGAGAATATTCAGCATATATTATTTCCTATATGTCCACAATTGATTCCTAAGCTGTAGAGTCGATAATAAGCGAGATATAAGCCATTTTGTGCTCTGACCTTGAAACTGAGGTCAGAGGTCAAATTCAAGGTCATGAGAATATTCAGCATATATCATTTCCTATATGTCCACAATTGATTCCTAGTCTCTAACCTCAATATCAAGTGAGATATTAGGCATCGCATAATGTGTCCCATTATAAAGCATAGGAGAATTCAACATGGGAAAGTCCCATTTGGGCCGAGTTTGGGCCAAAATCGCCCACTTCGAGCGATTCAAGCGCAACGAAATTTATAGACATCATAGGAGTACATATGAGGAGCCTTATGTATCAAAAAGAAAAAAAGTTACTGAACAGATTTTGAGAAAATGGCCGCCAAATTCCAAAATCAGGCATTTTTCGTCGAAAACGGCCGCCATTTTGAAAAAATGTGAAAATCAAAAAACTAAAAAATACCTCCTTCTTGAATTATTTTTAAGTATTTTTGTGCAAAATTTCAGAAAAATTCGCCCGTAAACAAAAAAGATAAAAATGTGGACGACGACGGACGACGACGACAACGACGACGACGACGGACGACGGACGCAACGCCATGCCAATGGGTTATCGGACCATAGGTCCGGTAACCTAACAAGCTATCGAGTTCTTTGATAACACATGGAGGGGTTACTATGTTACTACACTGGTAAACTATTGTCGAGGCCAGTAATGAGTTGATTATAGTGATTTTTCCCTTTAATGATAGGCTACGCTGTTTCCAGATATTTAGGAGGATTTTTATTTGTTTTGTTTTGGGGTCAAAATTAAGCTTTCGATTTTCAATTTCAGTATCGCAAATATATATCCCTAGGGTAGGTATTGGACCTTGTTTCCATTGTAGGTCGTCGTTTTCTTTGAAGCGTTTCATGTGCTTGCCGATTAAGTATGCCTGCGTTTTGTCCATGTTCGCTCGGAGTCCAGAGCACTGATAGAAAGTGTGTAAGAATAGTTTGACATGTTTTATTGAGTCGTAGTCGAGGAGATATAGGGTGGTATCGTCAGCAAATTGGCTAATTTTCACTTCTTTATTTTTTAGTTTAATTCCTCTAATATTTTTATTCGCTCTTATTTCTATTGCCATGATTTCAACAATTAAGATGAACAGATAAGCAGATAGGGGACATCCTTGCCTTACTCCACGTTCAATATTGAATCCTCTCGAAGAGTAACCATTATTTATTATAACACTGTTTATATGTGTGTACAGAATCTTTACCCATTTAATGAGGTTCCTACTCAAGTTAAAAGACTTTAGACTGTCAAATAGAAATTGCCATCTTACTGTATCGAAGGCTTTTTCAAAGTCGATTAGAAGAATTATAGCAGAGAGATTTCGGATTTTGCAATAATGAATAATGTCTTCCGTGGTTCTAATATTTTCACCTATATATCTGCCTTTTATAAATGCATTTTGGTCATTTTTTATGACCGTGGGTAGGAGTGGGGCTAAAGTTTGTGCGATTATTTTAGCTATTATTTTATAATCCGTTGCAAATAAAATCAGGGGTCTCCAATTTTTTAGATGTAGTCTATCTTTCCCTTTTTTGGGTATTAATGTTAGAATGCCACGCTTCTGATTTATTGATAATTCGCCCTTCTCGAAGGCGTAGGCGATTGATTCTTTCACTAAGGTCTTTATATCAGGCCAGAAGAATTTGTAAAAGTCGCTTGATAGGCCATCTATTCCTGGTGTTTTTCCATTTTTCAAATTTTTAAGGGCATTGCCGCATGATGTTTCAGTTATAACTATGTTACTGTCTTGATTTTGGTTAGGGGTTAATCGTGGAATGTTGCGGTTGTTTAACATATGCATATAGTGTTCATGGTTTCTGGGGTTTTTGCTTGTTTCCTTGTGGGGATTTTCGTAGAATATTCTTTCTTGCTCAAGGATTTCATGGGGATGCACAATGCTTTTTCCATTTACAGTTAGCTGCGTTATTGTTTTGTTAACATAGTTCCGCTTTTCTAGATTTAGGAAATAAGAAGTATTCTTTTCACCTTCTTCGAACCATTGCGCTCTGGATCGCATTATGACACCGCTTGCGTGTTCTAATTTTAAGCTATTTAATTCTTGCTCATATGCTTTTAATTGCTCGTTATTCTGGTCTATATTTAAACCATTAGCCAGGTTTTCGTGCAAGTTTTTAATTTTATTCTCGAGGTCTGATTTAGATTTGGCTAGATCAGCCGATTTATGTTTACTGTACATTATTGTGGCATTCCGAATTTCCATTTTGATCATTTCCCACTTTAATCCTTTATCTTCAATGTTGTATTTATCAATATTATCCTGTATAACTTTTTTTATGACGGTTATATAGCGAGTGTCTCTTAACAGCATGTTATTGAATTTCCAATACCCGGGGCCGCGTTTTGAATTGGGTGATCCTTTTAAACTAAGTGCTATGAGGCTATGATCTGACAAGGAACATGGCATGATATCTGTCTTGTCGATTGTATTGATTAGATGATCTGAAATTAACCAGTAATCTAAGCGACAGTATATGTTTTTTGCTTTACATTGCCATGTGAACATGAACTTGCTTTCATTTAGAACTCGCCATATGTCGCTTAGCTGGTAGGATTCCATTAAACTTTCCATACACTTTCTAAATCTGAATGAGCTGTTCATGCTCGTATTGCCTCCTTTCTTATCTAGGGATGGGTCGAGAACAATATTGAAATCGCCTCCTAGTATGAGATTTTTTCCGTCGTACTTAGTCAGACAGTCCATTAGTTTTTCTATAAAATGTATTTGGTTATTTTCGCTTAGCTGCGTTGGTGCGTATACGTTTACGAGCACAAAAACATTGTTTAGACACAAAATCTCAAGAATTATGAAACGACCTTCTGAATCTTTAAAGTCAGATATTATTGTATATTCTAGGTTTCTGGGTATTAGAATTGCTACACCTTTATTTCGGGAAGTCCCGTGGGCAAATACAATATCCCCGCCCCATTCGTTTTTCCATTTATTTTCTATATCTGGAGAGCTATGTGTTTCCTGTAGGAACATTATTGCTTTGTGCTTATTAGCGATGGTAGAAAATATGCTGATTCGCTTTCTTTTGTCTGTTCGTATGCCGCGTACATTAAGAGAATTTAAGGTTAAGTTATCCATGATGTATAGTTGTGAAGTAGGTCGGTACTGGTTAGTATGTATGATAAGAAACACAAAATATAAAGGACAGTCATTAGAGTAATGATGAACATCTTAGTTAGCATTTTAATTAGTGCAGATGCAGTGCAGACCGATGTGGCGTGCGATGCTCTGAGATACTGCCATCATAGTGTGACATAATTGTGTGAGTGATTGCACAGGGATGTAGCATTAGTGATAACACTGTGAGGGGATTACCGTTTGGACTGGAGGGCCCACGCCGACAGTAAGCTAGGCCAAGTACAAGCACGAGCTCACCTGCAATCCTAGACAGACTGAAGAGATGGGCACGCCAGTCACCGACAACAATACTCACAGTTTGGTACCATGCAACCGCCATTTCAGCTTATACATATTTCTTTTTGATGTATTGATTACACAGAGACATATGTATGGATGTACAATTACATATTACACGTGAGGACACATCCACAGATACCTATGCTGTCACAAACTGTCACAAAATAGAATTCATGGCTATTTATGGGCAATGTGAGGAAGATTACCGTTGGGACTGGAGGTTCCACATCGACAGTCAGCTGGGCCAAGTACAAGCACAAGCTCACCTGCAATCCCAGACAGACTGAAGAGATGGGCACGCCAGCCCGCGGCAAAGGTACTCACCAAGGACACACATTCATTTTTTGTATACTATGCTGTACCACTATACTGGATCTCGCCTGAGGGTACATGATATAAGGCACGTACATTTTATACTACGTCTATAGATCGCCTGATATATTAACGGATGTACGACGTTGTCTATAATAGAAATAATACAAAAAAAGAAAATTACTAACCTAGTAGTAAGAGTACGTTTGGTACAGAACTTTAAAACTGATGAAGTTTTTCCTCTAGGACTTGTCCAACTGACCTCGTAGTCTTGTAACCGTACCGTCGAAGAACAGTTTCAGTGCTGAGGTTCCTTTGTAGCTGAGATGGAGTCCGTCACGCGCGAACATGGTACGGTCGACGGTTTTGTCTTGTTGGATGAAGGGCCTCCACGTGTACAGGAAGTGACAACCGCGCGACTTGGATAGTCTACGGAGGCGCGTATTGACTTCCTGACGGACGGCGTCTTGCGTGGATGTATCCTTTGGACGGGGTATTATGGCGGAGATGGCGATCTTTGCGAGTGGATTGAGCACTTTGATTTCCTGCACCAGCTGATCGTAGACTAATATCAGTCTGTGTTCACTGTAGTTTGTTCCGGATGCTTTTCAGCAGCTCGCCTAGTTGATTCTGGCCTGTCCAGATTGGGTCGTCGGCTTTCCTTACAGCTTCAAGAGACATGCCAATCCCCCAGAATTTGTCGGTAGGTGAGGCTTCAGCGAGGGTAGTGTTACCTGTCGACACGAGGAAGGAACACAAGTTTTTGTTCTGATCGAACTTGGCTTGGAGGCCTTTTTCCATCACCCTCGGCGCTATTTCTAGCCACTTTTTATCGTCGTAGTTGATCTTGTTTGCTATGGCTTTCTGGGCTGCGGGGTCATCGGCGTTCAATATTGCGTTTGCAGCTCCCGTGTCGTTGGCGTAGAGCGCTAGCTGATGAAGGTAGAACTGTTCGGAGCAGTTATACAAGGTGCCATTTATCTCGATGTCACAAGGATAGTGGTTGGATAATGGAGAGTTGCGTCCCCAAAAATATGTGGTCTCATTTATGGTCGGAGTGGACAGTTTTCGGGGGTCGAGGTCATCGGGAAGGAGATGCAATGTTTTCACTGTGTACGGTATGTCAAAAAATTAGCCCAAAGGCTAAGATAGGTTACCGGACAATTTTGGTTTGGCCATGGCAGCATTGGCAGGTAACAGACCTTGAGATTTACCAATCAAGGTTCGCAGTGTAAACATATGACCTTGGGATTTACCAATCAAGGTCATCCGTATGAACTTCGATGTAACCATTACATGTATGTGTGTGGCATTTGATATTCTATATGTTGGGTGGAATCGTTTAGGCCGCTCAGGTCAATTTACACATTCCAAGTCAGACATTTGGCACTCAAGGTCATCTGACGTCAAGTTCAAGGTCATCATTAGTTGTGCCATATGTCTTCCTATATGTTCATAATGCAAACAGGAGCTCTATCTGCAAGCATTTCATCTACAAAGGCAAATCTGGGCATTTTTTTGACCCCAAAATGGCTGTTTTGACCTTTCAAGGTCATCCAAGGTCAAATTCAAGGTCACCACACAAGTCGCCATATATGACTTCCGATTTGAAAGTGCCAATTTCTAAGCTCTATCTTCAAGCGTTCTATGAGTACAGTCCTGACAGCTCCCATTATGAAGGAAAAAAGTGCGGAAAATTTTCCAAGTCCAAAATTTTTTTCAAACGGTGAAAATTTTTTTTTGCCTAGAAATGGCCCAAAATGGATAGTAATGTTATTTGGGGCGAAAAAATTTTTTTTCGCCGACTCGTCAAAAATTCAAAATGGCCGCCACACTGAAATCGGCGATTCAAGGGCAACAAAACTTATACACGTCGCAGAGGTATATAAGAGGAATCTTTTTAAGCAAAAATCTCAAAACTGATCAGAGAGTTTTTGAGAAAATACAGACCAGGTGCAAATTTGAGCGTTTTTCGACCCAAAAATGGCTGTTTTGACCTTTCAAGGTCATCCAAGGTCAAATTCAAGGTCACCACACAAGTCGCCATATATGACTTCCCATTTGAAAGTGCCAATTTCTAAGCTCTATCTTCAAGCGTTCTATGAGTACAGTCCGGACAGCTCCCATTATGAAGGGAAAAAGTGCCGAAAATTTTCTAAGTCCAAAATTTTTTTCAAAGGGTGAAAATTTTTTTTTGCTCTAGAAATGGCCCAAAATGGATAGTAATGCGATCTGGGGCAAAAAAAATTTTTTTCGCCGACCCGCCAAAAATTCAAAATGGCCGCCACACGAAAACCGGCAGATTTAGGGCAACCAAACTTATACATATCACAGAGGTATATGAGGGGAATCTTTTGAAACCATAAACTCAAAACTGATCAGACAGTTTTTGAGAAAATGGCCGTCAAAGTCCAAAATTGAGCGTTTTTCGACAAAAACGGCCGCCATTTTGAAAAAAATGCGAAAATCAAAAAAACAAAAAAATACCTCCTTCTCAAAATATTTTTAGGCATTTTTGTGCAAAATTTCAGAAAGATTCGATCGTTAACTTTAAAGATAAAAATGTTAACGCCGGACGGACGGACGGACGGACGGACGGACGGACGGACGGACGACGGACGCAACGCCATGCCAATAGGTTATCGGACCAAAGGTCTGGTAACCTAAAATCACAAGTTTGTCCTCTCGGATGTAGCAGTGGTCTTTGAATTTTGACATGGATTTTGCAGCAGACAATATCAGCGTCAGGACTTTCCTGCGTGCTCGTATCTCCGCCGGGTAATGTCGAGTGATGTAGATATCGGACTGCTGGGGCTGTGATTGGTCAGACTCGTCAGGTTGTGTGTTTCTTGCGTTCCACACTTTTTGCTTGTCGCTTGACCGCAGGAAACTGACAATGATGGGCCTCGGCTTGACTGTTCTGTTGTGGGTCTGTCGTCTGGACGTGATCTTAGGACCCACTCGATGAACACGGTCGAAATCGATGTTGTCTGGATCAAGCTTCAGTGAAGTTTTCCGGTAGATGCGGACTGTGGCTTCAGATTGTAGCTCACTTTCCCATGTTTTTTCGGGAAGTCCGTGGATCAGCAGCTGTTTGCGCATGGAATATGACTCTAGGAGAAGGACCTTGTCATGTACATTAGCCTTGTCGGTTTCAAGTTTTTCGATGTGTTTGTGCAATCGTTCATTTTCAACAACAATGTCGTTGATTTGCTGATCATGCTTGGATACGTCCTTTGTTAGGACACTGAGTTTTTCCTTGACGCCCTCGATGTCAATCTTTACCTCCTGTATCTGGGCGGTCAGGCCGCTGTACATTTCTTGTGCCCACCGCGGAGCGTTAGCCAGTTCCTGCTTTGGCATTTTGTTAGCTTCACAGAGCGCTGGTGATACTTGTGAGCGATTGCGTTTCCTAGAGCTTGAGGGGGTGGAGCCCTGTGTGGTAGTATTGTTACTTTCCATACAACAGTCTGTGTAGCTATGTATGTGACCACCGTCAGCCGGTCACGATTCGCTGCGTCTTCCTCGCCGCGATGTATATTGTGTATGGGCAATGCGAATGTCTTGCGTAAAATGTCGATTTTTTCTATCCGAAGATTATGTTATGTCTGCTGGGTGATCACACAATCTGATGTTAATGTCCAGTTCCACGCATCTTTAGACAGTTACTGTGTTGTGAGAGTCACATCCTTTGCGAATCTTACTGCGTTTATCGGCAGTTTTCTGCAGAGCACTTTGAGATTACACGATCGGCGCTGCCATGCTAATACGAATAATTCACCATAAGTTATATTTTATCTCATAATAGGTACCAAACGTGGTTTCAAGTTGAAATTCAAAGTAAAAGTTGACCAAAACTGCATTTCAAGATGATGAAATTCGAGCCAGATCAATGTTTTTAGTAAAAATAATGTTAACTTATTCGGTTACACCCAGGAATCTCTAATGGACAAAACCTTTACTTGTTGAGCTCAATAATAAATGTTTAAATATGTTTCCCGTCTTATCTATTTTTATTGAGGTCAATAATAAACTTAACTAGCAAAAATAATGTTAACTTAGATGGTTACAACTAGGCAGGAGGCCAAACGGCCTGAAATATATTTTCGTATGCACAAGAGTACTTATTCATGAATGTGGTATCAATGGAAAGGGGAGGATCTCAGGGTCTCATTTCTACCACATGTAGTGTTAGCAATTATGTCCGTCACCATGGCAACGGCCCTTGAACATGGCAACCTCCAGATAATCTACGAAACCCATTGAAACACTGATTTGGCCTCATGTTCGATATAAATACAATAATTTAGCACATAAAGGTAGGTTGTACAGTAATGCATTGTATTAGGGTGACATTTAGAGAAAAAGGCATTTTTGGTATCCATGGCAACGGAATAAATGTAAAAATTGGCAAAAATATGATCAAATCTATTGCTTGACAAAGTGCTGCTAAGTACAAAATATATATCGAATGTCATCAAATTATGATTACAATTATTTAGTAGTCCATATGCTTCAGTGTGATACTAAAAACCTAAACAGACACACGTGAGGACTTGCCCTAAAACTTCCAAAAAATTCAGTGCCAAAAATTATAGTCGCCATTATTGAAATTTCTGTTAAAGTACCTACACCTATGTTTTCATGGTCAAGGAATCTGCTCGTGTCAATAAAAATACATTTTATGCAAATATACCTATTGGAACGGCATTTCTGTATCCATGGCAATGCAACAAATGTAAAAAATTGGGGAGAAATATGACCAAACTTTTGCTTGACAATATGCTTCTAAATACAGATTTGACATAAAATGCCATCATATATTGATCACAATTGATTGGGATTCAATTTAGTTAAGTTTTATATAAAATATTAAAAATTAGGCCAAGGGCCGAAGATAGGTTACCGGACAATGTTTAATATTTTAGATGTTAGCCAGGTCACTGGTTACATTCAAGGTCAAGAGAATATTCATCATATATAACATTAAGCATATATCATGTCCACAGTTGATTGCTACGCTGTAAATTCAATAATCAGAGAGATATTAGCAATTTGTGCTGTGGCCTTGAAAATGAAAGGGCAAAGGTCAAATTCAAGGTCATCAAAATATTCAATGTATATCATTTTCTATATCATGTCCACAATTGATTCAAAAGCCATACATTCAATAGAGGAGCAAGATATGAGCCAGTTTGTCCTTGGACCTTGAAAATGAAGTCAGAGGTCAAATTCAAGCTCACGAGAATATTCAGCATATATCACTTCCTATATGTCCACAATTGATTCCTAAGCTGTAAAATCGATAATAAGTGAGATATTAGCCTGTTTGTCCTGTGACCTTGAAAATGAGGTCAAAGGTCAAATTCAAGGTCATGACAATAATCTGCATATATCATTTCCTATATGTTCATAATTGATTGCTAAGCTGTAAAGTCGATAACAAGCGAGATATTAGCCATTTTGTCCTGTGACCTTGAAAATGAGGTCGTAGGTCAAATTCAAGGTCATCAGAATATTCAGCATATATCATTTCCTATGTGTCCACAATTGATTCCTAAGCTGTAGAGTCGATAATAAGCGAGATATAAGCCATTTGTGCTCTGACCTTGAAACTGAGGTCAGAGGTCAAATTCAAGGTCCCGAGAATATTCAGCATATATCATTTCCTATATATCCACAATTGATTCCTAGTCTCTAATCTCAATATTAAGTGAGATATAAGGCATAATGTGTCCCATTATAAAGCATAGGAAAATTTAACATGGGAAAGTCCCATTTGGGCCGAGTTTAGGCCAAAATGGCCCACTTCGAGCGATTCAAGCGCAATGAAATTTATAGACATCATAGGAGTACATATGAGGAGTCTTATGTATCAAAAAGTTACTGAACAGATTTTGAGAAAATGGCCGCCAAATTCCAAAATCAGGCATTTTTCGTCGAAAACGGCCGCCATTTTGAAAAAAAAGCGAAAATCAAAAAACTAAAAAATACCTCCTTCTTGAATTATTTTTAAGTATTTTTGTGCAAAATTTCAGAAAAATTCGCCCGTAAACAAAAAAGATAAAAATGTGGACGACGACGACGACGGACGACGGACGACGGACGCAACGCCACGCCAATAGGTTATCGGACCATAGGTCCGGTAACCTAAAAATAGACGATCTTTAGAATTATAAAAAAAAAACACCACACAAAGATTAACATGAAATTTCCTTTCTCTGGCAATATCTTCATAAAAAATCATCCAATCACATTTAATGATGTGTCTATACCTATATTTTAATGGTCAAGAAACATGTCTATGCCATTAAGAGCTGAATATTAATATGCATTTTTATTTATCAAACTTATTTTCCATCCTTAACTACGGGATGAATGCAAAAATTAAGGAAAATAATATCAATTTTGGTACACGGCTATCATCAAAAATCGATCAGGATGATGTGGAAAACATTCTACATGAATATAAAGCTACAAATTAAATAATTGTCTATCACCATGGCATCCTCTCGCAGACACATTTGAATATTGCAGCTTGCTCGGCAACAGACACTGACGTTGAGATATTGCACATGTATATATACAGCTACAGGTTGAATAATAGTGGGTGTTTATAACCAAAGCAAGAATGTGTGTACACCACGCTGAATCTAATCCGCATCACCATCTGTGTGATTATGTTTGTTTTGGTTCAAACAGGCATTGCTTTCGCACTCACATACTGCTGTGCATGAGACTGATTTCTTCGGCAATTGCACACTCAACTTACAATTTGATTTGCAACCACACGTCAGGAGTTCAATGCAGACTGTCGGAACTGCAGGGAGGGTCATCAGCCAGAGTTTGAGTCGGTGTTGGTGATCCAGTGTCCATCCATTCTCCTCGGCTAATGGTGAGCGGAACTTTTGCACGAGCACATTAGGCCTATCATGGTTTGACAATGTGCATGTTTTGTGTGCAAACACAGTGCATCGGAAATAAGTGGTAACTTTTCGAATGTTTTCGAATGAAGCAGTTTGCTTCTCAGCTTATTCACACATATCACATAACGTTTGATACATTATCACTGTTAATTAATTGCCCAACTGCTTCCTCAGTGTCAGATGACATAGCGATAACGCCCAGACCTTGAACAAGCAGGCTCAGTGAACATCCTCACTGTAATCGTATGCAATGTTATGTACTGGAGTGTACTTACGTCTCTTTGAAGTGCCAGAACACATCCAAACTTCCTTAGTGATTTATTGGGCGAAATGGATAAGAAGCACAAGAAAATCGGCGTCTTTCTTGGTCTATCACTGTACGCTGCAACCCAAATTTGGCAGTATTCTGCATGTAAGTGTCTGCTTCTTTTCGATTTTAAATCAGGATTGTTACAGTAGTGGTTGATTAGCAGAGGAGAACATGATTTCGTGGCGTGAAAACCCGCCAGCTACGAGTAATTAACACCCATCTAGCGGCTTCTTGGCGACGAGTTCATTGCAGAGGAATCTCGTTCGGTCGACCTTGTTTGCTGTAAGATTTGTGAAGTTTAACCAGCTCACCTCCCTGCCTTGGATGACTCTTCGGAGTGACCGATTATTGCCTGCACACTTGTGTCATGTGGGGATGTTTGATAGAGACATCACGATGACATGAATTGTCGAAAACCACATCAAAGTGACAAGATGCTGTGAAGTGGCCCAGGATACTGGTAGTGAATGCAGCTACTGAATCTCCAGAGGTGATGACATAATTTAGGCTTCCCAATGGTTAGATCTATTACCATGACATCTACAATGTATCAGACCAACTCAACTATAGAGGATAATTCATCACAAGTTCCATATGATTCCAATATGCAGAATATCTGAGCCTTTCAATGGCAATCATACTGCCATGTATTTCGGCAAGTACCAAAGGTATGTGTACCAATTCGTGTTTGAGAAGTTCACTCAGATGCACATTCCTGCCAGCTTGTGTTTCAACAGGAAGCCGTCGGAATAGACCACGGTCTGCTTTGATCGTCTTGTTGATTCCCATGGTTGTGACAGAGTAAACTTCGTACAAATCTTCGAATGTCTTGAACTCGCTTTTTGTAAAAAGTTCATAAAACCTGAAGTTGCTTATGAAAACAGTCGATCACTTATGTAGTCATGCAAGTACCACAGGTTGTGAGAATTGTGCCGTCTTCAAGTGTCAGTGATGAAACGAATATAACCACTTTTTTGTTTGGTCGTGATGAAAACTTTTAGTTGGATCGAACAATTCGGAACCGTATAATATCCCTGAATAGATACTTACAACTCGCTACACATCCCCTAGCTCGCTTTGTCCCAAACCCAATGGATCACAAGTCCATATTTGGAAAGTCTATATTTGCTTTGCCAGTTTGGCAACATCTTGTTCAATCAAGTACATGCAGACCAAGCCCTTGAGCACGTGAACTGCTTGGGCAAAATATCTGGAGGTTTGGTGGGTATGAAAGTGATACCACCCTGGACATGTGGAGTTTTACTTACAATGCCAGGTCTTGTGATTCCGATAGCTAGTACGGGATGTTCGGTATGGACCAAAATCCCACAGAGGAGACACACCGACACAAGGATGTTGGAGTCCACGGACCTGGAGCTAGTTAGCATCTCAACAAAGGTAGGTGTGAAGGATGATATCACAAGTGTATACACCCGTGGTGAACAATGCTTGCATGGTTACATAAGTGATCGAATGTTTTCAAAAAACCTCAGGGTTTATGAACCTTTAACAATACACAAGCGCAAGACATTTGACGAATTGTATGTACATGTAGGTAAATTAACCACATCCATGAAAAACAACAAGATGAGCAAACCAGACCGTGATCTATTTTGATGACTCGTTGTTGCAAAACAAGCTGGCATCAATGTGCATTTGGATGAACTTATCAAACACGAATTGGTGCACGCACCTGCATATACTTGCCGCCCGACTTGCCGAAACAGATGGTGGTATGATTGCCACCGATAAGAATGATATGGAACTTGGGATGAACTTTTCTTCGATATTTGAGTTGGTCTGATATATTGTAGATGCCATGGCACTAGTTCAAACTATCGGGAAGCCTACAATGTAAATTATGCCACCTTCTTTTAGAGATTCAGCAGATGCATTCACAACCAGTATCCTGGGCCACTCCACAGCATCATGTCGTCGCTTTGACGTGGGTTTCGGCAGTTACTCCCGTAGTGATGTCTATTATCAAACATGCCGTGCGACAAAGGTGTGCAGGTGAGGATTGGTCAATCCCGAAAGTCATCTCAGGCAAATAAGGCCAACCTCACGAAGACCTTCAGCAATGAATGTGTCGCCAAGAAACTGCCAGAGGGGTGTGAATTGGTTGTAGCTGGCGGGTTTTCACACCGGCAAGCCGTGTTCTCCTCTGCTAATGATCCCACTAAAGTCCTGATGTCAAATCGAAAAGAAGCATACACTTACATGCAGAACATAATGCCAAATGTGAGTACCAGCATACAGTAATAGACCAAGAAAGACACTGATGTTCTTGTGCTACTTATCCATTTTGCTCAACAATTCACTAAGGGAGTTGGGATGTGATCTGGTATGTACTTCAAAGAACTGCAAGTACATCCCAGTACATATCATTGCCCAGGACTACATTGAATATGTTCACTGAGCCAGCTTGTTCAAGGGTGTTGACGTTATGTCACATCTTCGACTCTGTTGTGTGTGGATGAGCTGAGAACCGAGATTTTCCATTGAAAATAACAAAGAAAAGTTACCACGTACTTCAGATTCACTGCGTTTGCACACAAGACGTGCACATTATCAAATCATGCTATGGCTTGATGTACTCATGCGAAAGCCCCACTTACCATCAGTCGAGGAGAATGAATGTACATTGTATGAACGCTGCCTCAAGCCCGTTGATGACCCTCTCCGCAGTTAAGGCAGTCCGAACTATACTTTTGACGTGTGGCTATATGCAAATTGGAACTCCTGCTTGAACCCAAACAACGTAATCACACAGATTGTGGTACGGATTAGGTTCAGCAGGGTATACACACATTGTTGCAGATTGGTGATAGGCACTTCTTTAATCTGTAGCTTTATATACATACAATATTACCACGTCAGGGTCTTTTGCCGAGCAAACAGCAATATTGAAATTGTCCGTGTTTTAGAGTGGATGCACAGAATTTCGACGGAGGGGATAGCGCTTTGATTGAACCCATCCTAGTCCGGCAGTAGGGTGGCTCAACCTCAAAGTGTTTGATGAAGTTTTTTTCTCTTCTGATTTTACTTATTTGGTATATCCGTAAATCGTTCCAGGTGGGTGTGAAATTCTCACCCTTGGGGAATTTGAGAAATCCAAGATGGCCGCCATGGAGGGTGATTTCAACCACCTGATATATAATTCAGACAATAACTTTACTTCTAGAGTACATAGAAGTGCGAACTTGGTGTCTATACCCGTGTCTTCTGGTATCAGCTTTACAATGGTGCCAGCTTTACAATGGTGCCTAAATTATAGTTATGCTTGTCCGCCATCTTGGAAATCAAAATGGCCGCGTAATTTCGGTCATTTTTGCACGAATATTTGCCCAAAATTGTTCGATTTCATATATAATGTAATGACGAATATGTTCGAAGATAATGCATAGCAGTGGAGCATCATGTGTTGCTTCAGTGAATTGTTCCGCAGTTATTGTCCCATAACAAACGTTGAGGGGACATGTGACATTGCCCTCCATGTCTTCAACTTTGTCACCAGTGTCCTGAGAAGTTCATTTTGCTGCGAGTTTGACACATAGACAGGTCAATTTATGACAAACAACCACCTGACCCACAACAAATTGCAACAAAGGGTGTTATCGTGGTTTTCACACCTACTGGGTATACTGATTAACAGAAAAAAGTCTACTAAAATCTGAATCACGGAAATAGGTTAAAATGGCATCATTTCAAAGATGGCCGCTGCGGGGCTATGGAAATCCTTAAACAGCTATAATTCTCCAATAATTGTGATGGAAACATAATCTTGGGTTCTAGCCCAGGGTTTTGAAGGGTGAGGTGTCTCTAAAATTTAATTCCGATAAGTTTTCAGCCTGAAATCCAAGATTGCGGCGATTAATGAGGCCGTAAACCAATGAAATCGACTGGTCGCATCAAGCCCTCAACTTCTTCAATAATTGTGACAGAAATATACCTTTGGGTTCCAGCCCAGCATTTCGTAGGATTAGGAGCCCAATGGTGTCAATAAAATTCAGTTCTGATAAGTAGTCCGCCTAAAATTCAAGATGGCGTTGACTAATGACTTCGTATACCAATGAAGTCAAATGTTTGCATCATGCTCTCACCTTCCTCAATATTTGTGATAGAAACATCATTTTGGGCGAGTTGTCCGACGGTGTCAATAAAATTCAATTCTGATAAGTATTGAGCCTGAAATCCAAGATGGCGGCGACTAACGAGGCCGCAAACCAATGAAATGGACTGTTCACATCAAGCCTCCAAATTTTTTGATAGAAATATAATTTTGGGTTCTAGGTCAGGGATTTTGAAGGGTGATTCGACTCCGAATCAAATGGTGTTGATAAAATTCAACTCCAATAAGTATGAACCCTAAGAAGGCAGCGATGAACCAGGCAATAAATGAACAAAATCGACCGTCGCGTTAAGCCCTCAATTTCTTCAATATTTGTGATGGAAACTTAATGTTGCACTGCCTCAGTTCAACCATTGATATGTCCTCTACTCAATTACTGTAAACGTACTAATTTTTGCGGATTTCGAGGTAATATCGAAACTGCAAAATTGAATCCACCGCAAAAATTTGTCCATAGGGAGAACAAAGTAAAACGAAGGTAATATCGCAAAATTAAATCCACTGCAAAACGTCTGAGCTACGAAACCGCAAAATTAAATACCCGCAAAATTAAGTACGTTTACACTAATCAGTCCTAACGAAGGGGTAATGGAAGACTTCGCAACAGTGGAATGGTTATTTTCTTGGTGAGTATGTAAGATCGCATGGTTGCCAAACAAAAATGTGCCCTCCCTGCCAAATGTATCCTCGGAGTAAACTTATCGCACACAACTGGAGTGTCTTTATTTTCCATGAATTTCGGAGAAACAGATAATGTCCCCAATGCCAGGTACAAACGTGGCGTAGGATCACACCCTGTGAATATAGTGGAGGCATGCAGAAGCAATATTCGGGTACACCACTTATTCCCAGGGAGCTGCTTGATTGATGTCTTATACTTTCACATCGTTTCTTGGCTGGTTGTCTCATCTAGCATAATCAGATCCTCTCCAATCAGTGTGGTGGCATGCAGCATTGCGCTGGTAACAATTATATTTGTGATGTCAGTGTCTCTTTGGACTGGATGACGGGGCACCTTACTTCCTTCATCTCACCATCCACAAAGGCAATCAGTTGTTGCTTTCTCATGCCGTTCCATCTACTAGTAATTCAATGTGAAGCGGTGAAGTATAGCATTGGATGTTTGTTGAATGAAGCTGTTGAGAGTTTTCTTCTGTCGAAGGACCTGTATATCCACCATAGTTTCCAATGCGGCCTTCAATCGTGAATAACCAATAATCAATCTGCTTCTCATAGCAGGATGGTTTTGTCATAGCCATCAGTCTTCACACGACTGTCCAAATTCTCCCTGAAAGGGAACTGTGGTCACGCAGAACAACATTCATAATTTCTGTTAAAAGGCCTACACATCAGACATGAACTTCGCTTCAACAAAAGGGTTTGGCAGTTTTTGTTTTTGCCTGCACCTTGCATTCAGCTGTCAAATAAATTATGTCATCTATCAGAAGAGTAGTTGCTGCATCATTTATGTATATATGGTAGTATCAGCACCCTTCTGTCCAATTTGTACAATGTCACACTCATCCTCAAATCCAGACTATCAACTAGACGCTTCCGGTCGCCTACGACCGCTTGGGTGTATCCCCCGTAGCACTATCGTTCCTCATGCCCCAAATATATTACTAATAAGTGTGAAAAACTAGAACAAGGGATAGAGAAGATTACCAGAGAAATGTAAAATCTTAGGCCACAACTGTTTTTTTTTCCCCACCAAAATTGCTAAATTAATCTTTCAAGGTTATTGAAGGGCGAATTCAAGATCACCACGGAAACCACTGCATATGAATGTCCCTTTCGACATGTTCGATAACAAAAACGAAATCACAGCCAGATCATACTTTTCACCTAAATTTATATTTCAACTCAGGATTTTTGACATACTTGGTTCCAAGTTAAAAAATTAACCAAAACTGCATTTCAAGATCACGAAATTGGAGCCAGATCGAACTTTTCACCATAAGTTATATATCAACTCATAATATGTGACAAACTTGTTCCAAAGTTGAAATTCAAAGTAACAGTTGATCAAAACTGCATTTCAAGATGACAAAATTGGAGACAGATCGAACTTTTCGCCATAAGTTATATTTTAACTCATAATATGTGCCAAACTTGGTTTCAAGCTGAAATTCAAAGTAAAAGCTTTTTACTATAAGTTATATTTTGACTCATAATATGTATCAAACTTGGTTTCAAGTTGAAATTCAGAGTAAAAGTTGACCAAAACTGCATTTCAAGATGATGAAATTCGAGCGAGATCAATGTTTTAGTAAAAATAATGTTAACTTATCCAGTTACACCCAGATATCTCTACTGGACAAAACCTTTACCTTGTTGAGCTCAATAATAAATGTTTCTCGTCTTAACTGTTATTATTGAGGTCAATGATAGATTTAACTAGCAAAAATAATGTTAATTTATTTGGTTACAGCCATAAAATCTCTACTGGACAGAACCTTTACCTTGTTGAGCCCAATAATAAATATTTCTTGTCTTAACTGTTTTTATTGTGGTCAATAATAGACTTAACTAGTAATAATAAGGTTAACTTATTCGGTTACACTCATGAAATCTGTACTGGACAAAACCTTCACCTTGTTGAGCTTAATAATAAATGTTTCTCATCTTAACTATTTTAATTGTGGTCAATAATAGACTTAACTAGTAAAATTAAGGTTAACTTATTCGATAATATCGATCTGTTTTCATTAAAAACAGCAGTCCTCCATTCTGAACAAGAATCCAGTGCTATTTGTTTTCATAGTACAGGGTATGGATAGATCACAGATGTTCAAGTCGGTATTTTAACGGTCGTAATAAGTTAGCCCGTTAACTAATTAATATTTATTCGATCATTCTGAAAAACGATAGGTTCCGTGTGAGGGTCTTTTTCTCCGAGACTGTGCGATTTCATCATCATTCATTGAAAACTCCCACTCGTAGAGCGTTCACAAGCCATGTGTGGTAAACAGGCTAATTTGAGCACAAAATGTGTCGCCAATCGGCCAATTTGGTTGCTATGGCAACCAAAATCGATTGGTGTCGGGATCTTACCATAAGATGTGTCTGTATAAAAAATTATTAGAATCGGTTAAGATTTGCAACCTGTAGCGCGTTCACAATGATTGTCTATCACCATGGCATCCTCTCGCAGACACATTTGAATATTGCAGCTTGCTCGGCAACAGACACTGACGTTGAGATATTGCACATGTATATATACAGCTACAGGTTGAATAATAGTGGGTGTTTATAACCAAAGCAAGAATGTGTGTACACCACGCTGAATCTAATCCGCATCACCATCTGTGTGATTATGTTTGTTTTGGTTCAAACAGGCATTGCTTTCGCACTCACATACTGCTGTGCATGAGACTGATTTCTTCGGCAATTGCACACTCAACTTACAATTTGATTTGCAACCACACGTCAGGAGTTCAATGCAGACTGTCGGAACTGCAGTGAGGGTCATCAGCCAGAGCTTGAGTCGGTGTTGGTGATCCAGTGTCCATCCATTCTCCTCGGCTGATGGTGAGCGGAACTTTCGCACGAGCACATTAGGCCTATCATGGTTTGACAATGTGCATGTTTTGTGTGCAAACACAGTGCATCGGAAATAAGTGGTAACTTTTCGAATGTTTTCGAATGAAGCAGTTCGCTTCTCAGCTTATTCACACATATCACATAACGTTTGATACATTATCACTGTTAATTAATTGCCCAACTGCTTCCTCAGTGTCAGATGACATAGCGATAACGCCCAGACCTTGAACAAGCAGGCTCAGTGAACATCCTCACTGTAATCGTATGCAATGTTATGTACTCGAGTGTACTTACGTCTCTTTGAAGTGCCAGAACACATCCAAACTTCCTTAGTGATTTATTGGGCGAAATGGATAAGAAGCACAAGAAAACCGGCGTCTTTCTTGGTCTATCACTGTACGCTGCAACCCAAATTTGGCAGTATTCTGCATGTAAGTGTCTGCTTCTTTTCGATTTTAAATCAGGATTGTTACAGTAGTGGTTTGATTAGCAGAGGAGAACATGATTTCGTGGCGTGAAAACCCGCCAGCTACGAGTAATTAACACCCATCTAGCGGCTTCTTGGCGACGAGTTCATTGCAGAGGAATCTCGTTCGGTCGACCTTGTTTGCTGTAAGATTTGTGAAGTTTAACCAGCTCACCTCCCTGCCTTGGATGACTCTTCGGAGTGACCGATTATTGCCTGCACACTTGTGTCATGTTTGATAGAGACATCACGATGACATGAATTGTCGAAAACCACATCAAAGCGTGAAGTGGCCCAGGATACTGGTAGTGAATGCAGCTGCTGAATCTCCAGAGGTGATGACATAATTTAGGCTTCCCAATGGTTAGATCTATTACCATGACATCTACAATGTATCAGACCAACTCAACTATAGAGGATAATTCATCACAAGTTCCATATGATTCCAATATGCAGAATATCTGAGCCTTTCAATGGCAATCATACTGCCATGTATTTCGGCAAGTACCAAAGGTATGTGTACCAATTCGTGTTTGAGAAGTTCACTCAGATGCACATTCCTGCCAGCTTGTGTTTCAACAGGAAGCCATCGGAATAGACCACGGTCTGCTTTGATCGTCTTGTTGATTCCCATGGTTGTGACAGAGTAAACTTTGTACAAATCTTCAAATGTCTTGAACTCGCTTTTTGTAAAAAGTTCATAAAACCTGAAGTTGCTTATGAAAACAGTCGATCACTTATGTAGTCATGCAAGTACCACAGGTTGTGAGAATTGTGCCGTCTTCAAGTGTCAGTGATGAAAAGAATATAACCACTTTTTTGTTTGGTCGTGATGAAAACTTTTAGTTGGATCGAACAATTCGGAACGGTATAATATCCCTGAATAGATACTTACAACTCGCTACACATCCCCTAGCTCGCTTTGTCCCAAACCCAATGGATCACAAGTCCATATTCATATACTCAAACATTTGGAAAGTCTATATTTGCTTTGCCAGTTTGGCAACATCTTGTTCAATCAAGTACATGCAGACCAAGCCCTTGAGCACGTGAACTGCTTGGGCAAAATATCTGGAGGTTTGGTGGGTATGAAAGTGATACCACCCTGGACATGTGGAGTTTTACTTACAATGCCAGGTCTTGTGATTCCGATAGCTAGTACGGGATGTTCGGTATGGACCAAAATCCCACAGAGGAGACACACAGACACAAGGATGTTGGAGTCCACGGACCTGGAGCTAGTTAGCATCTCAACAAAGGTAGGTGTGAAGGATGATATAACAAGTGTATACACCCGTGGTGAACAATGCTTGCATGATTACATAAGTGATCGACTGTTTTCAAAAAACCTCAGGGTTTATGAACCTTTAACAATACACAAGCGCAAGACATTTGACAAATTGTATGTACATGTAGGTAAATTAACCACATCCATGGAAAACAACAAGATGAGCAAACCAGACCGTGATCTATTTTGATGACTCGTTGTTGCAAAACAAGCTGGCATCAATGTGCATTTGGATGAACTTATCAAACACGAATTGGTGCACGCACCTGCATATACTTGCCGCCCGACTTGCCGAAACAGATGGTGGTATGATTGCCACCGATAAGAATGATATGGAACTTGGGATGAACTTTTCTTCGATATTTGAGTTGGTCTGATATATTGTAGATGCCATGGCACTACCGTATTTATTCAATTAGTTCGAACACTCTAATAATTCGAACACCAAAAATTATTCAAGAAAATAATTTTCAAATTGACTCGTTTAGTTCGAACAGTCAAATTTACGATCGAAATTTCGATTGAAACAACGAACGAAATCAACTTGTCAGCTGCCAAAACATACAACTCGCCAGGTGGCAGCACTACGAAATGAGTAATCAGCGATATATTCGCCAGGTGGCAGTGATCACGATTAGGCCTTCCAATGCTAGGGTATATGACAAAAAGCGCGGACCTCATAGTGCCAGGCGGTTTGCGGGCCATTGAAGATTTTCCGAGTCGAGTGACTCGATTGCACTTGCAATATGACTAGAATCTAGCATCAATGCGAGATTATAAATTACAGTTACCAGGCGATTTATCAGCCTGTTATTCAAGTTTTTTTTAAAATGCTAGTTGTCTGCAGTTAACCTATCAATCGTACAGGCCCTAACCAGCCAGCATGAGCGGCATCTGTCAACTCGCATACGCCTATCTGCCATGGCATGATCGATCTGGGTTTGGGATATTTTTTCGTTTTGACGGACGATTTTATCGTGAATCTAATAATTCGAACATTTCAAAATTTAATTATTTTTAGCTGTTCGAACTAATTGAATAAATACGGTAGTTCAAACTATCGGGAAGCCTACAATGTAAATTATGCCACCTTCTTTTAGAGATTCAGCAGATGCATTCACAACCAGTATCCTGGGCCACTCCACAGCATCATGTCGTCGCTTTGACGTGGGTTTCGGCAGTTACTCCCGTAGTGATGTCTATAATCAAACATGCCGTGTGACAAAGGTGTGCAGGTGAGGATTGGGAGGTATATATTTTGCAACATGGGCACACTCGTATGCGAACCCTTTCCGCGCACTCACACTCGTAAATGTCACCATCGCGCGCACCAACACTGACTATAAATTTGTATGCGCAGAGCTGCACTTTACGCGCAGTTTCATTACGGTGATTCACGCGCACTTGAAACTTGGCCAAATGCGGGCTTGTCAATTGGCGTTATATGAGCGCATTCGTCTAATAGCAATCCGCGCGCACTTTAGGATGTGCGCATCCGAATCCGATAATCATTTCCATAAACAAAACACTACATTGAAGAATAATCATAAAATATTATATTAGGGTCCTAATTCAAGCCACTAAGTCTCCCAATACTGAACGGAAGACTATAGGCTAGCTACACGAGTCATTATATGTATATATTCAAATCACTTGGTCACGGTCACCTAGGCCTTTTCCCCCATCAATTTGAACTAGACGTATGATGAAGCTATAGTTTATCAGAAGCTTATTTTCTCTTTTAGGCCTGATATAGGCCTATTTATTTGTGTTTCTAGATGTGTGAGTGCGTTTTCATGTCAACAGTTGCTTAATTTAGGTATATGTGTGCACGTGTACATGTAGTAGTAATGTCATCATGCAGTAGGTCAATATACTAGTACGTAGGCTACATAGATACCAGACATTTAACTAACTTTTCGATTCAATTAAGTGGAGGTAATTAACTTAATTTAATCATTTAATTTACAAATATAAAGTTAACTTCATTGGTTTAAGTTACTTTTTGTTTATTTTTTTATCAGAATTAGATTAAATCACGATTAGTTTTTTCATTATGTTCACTGAATTATCAAATGCAGTGGTGATATTTTGATATTTCATTTGGTTACTTACTAGGGATATAGCTTTTTGCCTCTTTTATTTCAACGAATTTTTTCGTCATTGAAATATTTAAACAACAAAAGGTCACCTGCAGCGATTTCCCCCATGTTTTACGGACAGCCACACAATTTATCGACACTATTGTGTTGGACATGAATCTTGGTTTATAAAAGGGGATGCCACACAAACAAATACATCTCACTGATGTTATCAGATGTTACTAGATCAACTTGATTTCTGTTATCCCAACAGATGATCAAACATGAATTACACTTCCCACCAGGCTTCACATAGCGTTTTTGTTGTATCTGACCATGCTGAGCAGGTTAGCCTAATGTTACCAGTTTATACAGTCCTCATGTTTTTACAGCGGGTGGTAAGTGGGAAGTGGACTGGAGTGAGGGTGAAAGGCACAGGGTCGGGGAGGGGGGGGGGGGGGAGGAGGGGAGTTGTGGGGAGGATTTCAATCAGAGACGGTGTTTTTCAGAGATTATTGCATGGTTGAAACACGTATTCAATGGTGACCATTCATTTCATATAACCCGTAGCAACCGAGGCTGCTCGGGGCCTGTGTGTCTTGAATATTATATTATTAGATCAAAGAAAATCAAAACATAAATAACCTTCAATGAATAATTTCATGACTAAGTTTTCAACCCAATATTACTTTTAGGCTATGAGATACAGCCCATATCAACCATGGTTGTTAGGGGCTGTATCTAAGCAATGGTTATATTGGTGTCGTACTTTATCACTGTTTATATACATTTGGTATATTTTGTATAGCCATATCTAGTTAACATGTATTGTGATATCATGCTAATAGACATCAGAATAACACCTCGAGATAACTCGAATAACACCTCGAGATAACTAATTAAACCAGTGTTCTCGGTGTGACGTCATGAACCCATTAATTAAAATAGCTAATGAGGGGGATATTATGGGGGAATCAGGCCAAAATAGACCACAAAATATGAATATCTCGATAACTAACTAGACGTGAAGGCCTAGAGGCCTTGGGGCATTTCGATACACAACACAATCACAGGTGAACTGTTTATTACTGACAACTCTGCAGCCAAAATGATTATGTAGATACATCCATTTCAATCCAAGACGACGGATCAAGTTGACTCAACATACCCCTAAGACATATTTGCCTAGTGTCACGAGTCCGAAAATAACGACCGTTTCGCTCTATGACAAACCGTTTCCGAGATATCGAAGAAAACGAAAAATGCCGACTCAGCAGAAAAATTCAAGGTCAAGGTAAAAGGTCATCCCTAATACCCTTAAGACATGTTTGTCTAGGTCGACGAGTCTGAAAATAATGTCCGTTTCGGTCTACGACGCACCGTTTCCGAGATATCCAAGAAAACGAAAAATGCTGACTCGGCAAAAAAATTTCGGGTCAAGGTCAAAGTTCATCCATAATACCCTTCAGACATGTTTGTCTAGGGTGACGAGTCCGAAAATAACGTTCGTTTTGCTCTACGACACACCGTTTCCAAGATATTGAAGAAAACGAAAAATGCCGACTCGGCAAAAAAAATTCGGGTCAAGGTCAAAGTTCATCCATAATACCCTTTAGACGTGTTTGTCTAGGTCGAGGAGTCCGAAAATAACGTCCGTTTTGCTCTACGGTGCACCGTTTCCGAGATATCGACGAAAACGAAAAATGCCGACTCGGCAAAAAAATTTCAGGTCAAGGTCAAAGTTCATCCATAATACCCCTTAGACATCTGTGTCTAGGTCGACGAGTCCGAAAATGACGTCCGTTTCGCTCTACGACGCACCATTTCCGAGATATCGAAGAAAACAAAAAATGCCGACTCGGCAAAAAAATTTCCGGTCAAGGTCAAAGTTCA
Organism: Terebella lapidaria; assembly: GCA_949152475.1. Taxonomy (NCBI): domain Eukaryota; kingdom Metazoa; phylum Annelida; class Polychaeta; order Terebellida; family Terebellidae; genus Terebella; species Terebella lapidaria. The sequence continues at coordinate 51,068,140 of OX424556.1, read as the reverse complement.
TCCATAATACCCTTTAGACATGTTTGTCTAGGGTGACGAATCCAAAAATAAAGTCCGTTTCGCTCTATGACGCACCGTTCCCAAGATATCGACGAAAATGAAAAATGCCGACTCGGCAAAAAAATTTCCAGTCAAGGTCAAAGTTCATCCATAATACAATTTAGACATGTTTGTCTAGGTCGACGAGTCCGAAAATAACGTCCGTTTCGCTCTACGACGCACCGTTTCCATGTTATCGAAGAAAACGAAAAATGTCGACTCGGCAAAAAAATTTCGGGTCAAGGTCAAAGTTCATCCATAATAACCCTTAGACATGTTTGTCTAGGGTGACGAGTCCGAAAATAACGTCTGATTCGCTCTACGACGCACCGTTTCCGCTCTACGCCTCTGTGGCCGAGTGGATTGGACTGGTGGCTCTTGAAGCAACGAAGCTCAGAGGCGGTAGGTGACGCGGGTTCGATCCCCGTCACCGGCACAAAGTAGGTGGAGTTTTCATCCTGGCACTGCAAAGGTTTCTCCATTCGAATGTGCTTTCCAAATTCAAAATTGTCACTCGACGGGGGATGGGGAAGACAGGCAAAATTGCCTGTCATCATGGACCGTCGTTAAATAAATCTGATTATTATTATTATTATTATTATAATTATTTTATTCCGAGATATCGACGAAAACGAAAAATGCCGACTCGGCAGAAAAATAGAAAAATTCAAGGTCAAGGTCAAAGGTCATCTGTAATACCCTTAAGACATGTTTGTCTAGGTCGACGAGTCCGAAAATGACGTCCGTTTCGCTCTACGACACACCATTTCCGAGATATCGAAGAAAACGAAAAATGCCGACTCGGCGAAAAAAATTTGGGTCAAGGTCAAAGTTCATCCATAATACCCCTAAGACATGTTTGTCTAGGTCGACGAGTCCGAAAATAACGTCCGTTTCGCTCTACGACGCACCGTTTCCGAGATATGCAATGAGCCTCAAGGATGACTCATCAAAATTGTTTTTGGTCCCTGGGTCAAAGGTCGTTCAAGGTATTGACCCCGTAATCGATAGGGCTCCTCTGCGACACTATATCAACATATATGTCAAGTTTCAGAATGGTAGCACAAGTACTTTTCGAGTTATCATCCGGAAACCATTTGACTCAAAATTCATCCTCACGGACTAACCGGACCTCGAAGCCGGCTCCAAAACAATAGGGTTCATCTATGTTATATATGTGACAACTGGTGAAAATTTCTCGAAGATTCGTCAAGGCGTTCTTAAGTTATCGTCCGGAAACCGAAAAGTGAAAAAAAAAAAAAAAAAAAAAAAAATTCTGACAAAACCATAAGGACATTTCGTGCCGAAATGCCCTAATAAAGATAATTGAAAAAAACCCTCGTGTTTCTATCAGTGTTTTATCCTGGCTTAGTGTATGATATGGAATGTTGAAATTGGCAATCTTTTATGACTTTACTGACAATTTGGCTTTAACCCTTTAGCATTCACAAAACCATGTCAAATGCCTACGTTCAAAATTTGCAAATCACGTCCATTTACCCCCCCCCCCCCCCCCCCCTGCGTATTTGCATTAAATCGCCGAAAACGACCAAAATTAAACAATATGCATACTTTTAGTCATAAAATTTTTAATTTTTGAGGTATTCATGAAATTTTTTCACTGATTTAATCACAACTAACTACTGAGTGATTTGCTAAGTATTTTGTGGGTGGTGTGTGCAGTTGCCATAGGAAGCTTGCACATATTGGTGTATATTTTGGTTTTCTGCATAAAATCAATTTCGTCTATGCCAATCAGTGGTGAGTACCATGATGTAATGTAGGTAAACTACTTTCTGATTTATCAAAGTGAAGCACATAATCATTATCATTTGTGAGTACATTTATAAAGAAAGTCAACTTGAATGTTTTGTAACAATAAATTTTATTTTGCAGGAGCTGGAACAGGTACACCGTGGACGGAGAAGTGCGACGGATCATGCGAAATGCCGACGATATGCTACATATCATTACTCATGAACATATTTCTGCAGTTCGATACAGTTTTACCATATATATATATCTACAAGAAAATGGCATACAGATAACTATCAATGCATTGAATAACATGCTGTTGAATAAATATTGTTCATAAATACATGTAATAAAATTGTTCTAGTACTTGAACCTCACAACCAGGCACCCACCCCCTACTTTCTGAAATATAATTGAATATATTGATAAATAAACTGAATGAACAACAAATCACCTAGTACCACAACAATAAGTTGTGATGAATAAACAACAATTCACCTAGTACATGTACCACAACAATAAATATCTAATCTTGGCATCACATGCCATCACTATCACCTAGTCAATCACTTAGACAAGATAAAATAACATTGCACTACAATTCACTGACATAATGATAACGACAGGCAACGAAACATCTGAGAACATACATGATGACTGAACAAATTAATAAGAAATGACTAGAATAGAAATTATTATAATTCTACTGTGAACTTCCATCCAGATAAACAAAATTAACTGAGTCAAGAATGGTACTGCAGGAAGCATCCAACGCGGCAGAGGGCCACATCACACACTAGGCACTTGGTGGAAGTTGTGATCTGGTAGCCTTTCGAGGTCTTCCGGTTTTGACTCGAACAATGCCGGCACACTGCTTTGCCCCTCTTGCCACCGACTGACACAAGCTGGTGGCCGTTCATGTTCTCCTGATTGATGACATCCTTGAGTACCGTCCTGGACTTCCTCCCCTTCCTGTGCTTGCGTGATGTGAAACCGGCGCGAAGCTGCTCGGCGACATTGGTTCGAAACCGAAGTTGATCATACGACCGAGGAAGGGCCTGATGGTGGGGCGAGTGCTGGAAGAGGATGAAAGCATTCACAAGGGAGACATCTAGAAGATACCACATGAGGTACCGCCACCACTTCTTGGACTGCCTGCCACACTTGTAATAGGATCGCATCTGGTCAGCCCGATCTACCCCACCCATGTGTGTGTTGTATGTAAGGACTGATGATGGCTTGCGTGGTGCATCGTGCATGGTGGCATCACAATTTGTCGAGAGCACTGCAACCTGCCGCTTGTCTTTCCATACGGTGAGGAGTTGGTTGCCCTTCTGCCTGTAGAACGTCTGCCCACGCTCCCTAAGCTTGAGTCGACGAGCCTCTACCGGCAGTCCAACCCTGTTCAGCTGCACAGTGCCACAGCCATAAGTGCCGTTCCCCTCCAGATCTTCGAGCAGTTTGGGCGAGTTGAAGAACCGGTCAATGTAGACATGGTGCTGGCGGTTGAGGTATGGTTCCACCATGTCCATGACAACCCTGTACCCTAGACCGTTTGGAGCAGCTGGACCTGCGACACGGCCAGTGTATACCTGAAGGTTCAGACAGTAGCCGGTGGCAGACTCGCACAACATCCAAACCTTGATTCCCCATTTTGTGGGCTTTGCAGGCAGGTACTGGCGAAAGGCCAAACGTCCCTTGAAACCGACCATCCCCTCGTCGACAGAAAGCTCCCGTCCTGGCAAATACACTGCACGAAAGGCTTCCGGAAGGGTGTCCAAGACTGGTCGGAGCTTGAACAGGGGATCGTAGTTCGCCTCCTCACGTTGAGGCATGTTGTTGTTGTTTCGGAGATGCAGATATTGTGAAATTTTCAGATACCTGTCAAGTAATGGAGTTTTTTTTAGAAAGTATTCATGTAGATCTATATACATATACCCCAGTGTACATATCCCTTATGTAAGTCTGTATTTACCCTTCAATGCAATAATTTTAGTGTACAAAACACATATATTTATTGCATTTATATTTATTTTATTTACATGTATTTATATTTACATATATATTTATAGCATTTATAATCATTTTATTTACATGTATTTATTTATAACTTACTTGCATATTTATATACACATGTATAATGATGTATGAATGTATTTCAATATATTCACAGAATAATATTTATATATTTGAAATTGCTTTACATGTAATCATATGGCACGAATAAAATTACCGTGTCTGCGTCATGGTGCTGGATATCCATGCACAATGCATGGCTGGGTTGGTGGACCAGTAACACCATATCCTCGGCAAAACTTTTATGCCCATCATGATGTTGATGCTGAAAAACGCCTTTATTTCCCTAGCATCTGTGGCGTGCCATAGCGGGTCATCTCGTCCACTGGCCCTGATGCGCTGCTCTGCATATCGATTTGACTCTGCTGCTATCTCCTCAAAAAGTTGGTCGTCCCAAAAGATTGACAAGTAGTCCAGTTCAGTTGCATCCAACGGGAGGTCGGCATTGGGACCATACTGTTGATTGAATGCTCGAACCTCTACTGGTCTAGTGTTGGGAACCCACAAATCTTCATCAGTGTCACTGGAATCATCGGAGTCATTATCAAGATCACTGGCATCAGAGTCACTATCGCTGGAAATCTCAGACACGTCAATGTCACTTTCGTTTTCAACACCAACGGTCCCGACCAAATCACGCGCCCTGTTCTCTGCCTCGTCTATGTCGGCTTGGCAAAAACCGGGAAAATCAGACTCAGAATCGGACATAATGATGTTTGACAGTGTTTTGACAACTAGCTGTCATCTGCCAGACGAACTGTTTTGATCTCGAACATGTTCAAGGAGAAAACGAAACTCACGCTTCAACTCTCGCTATTTCTCACGCTCGCACAGTTCCACAAATCGGCGCTAAATCGTTCGCATACAAACCTTTTTGAAATGTAAATACCATAAACAATAACTACACATGTTTATTCTCCAATTAATATCCTTTATTGCATCAATAAAATCGAAATCAGTGCGAAAAACTGACCCGAACTCGAGCATGACAAAATGCGCCATTATGTAAACAGAAAAATGGCGGCATGGGAATTTTCCGAATTTTCCTAGATCGCTGATTGGCTCTTTAGGTCACATGATCTCTATAATTTGTTCACATAACTTATTTCCACGTGGAGCGGAAGTTCTTGCCATAATGTTGGTGTAACAGGCGTTTTGATTGGCTGATTACAGACAGCATGATGGCCATGTAAATAATATTGTGTTATGCCCGGGCGGTTTTGGACGGATTGAACGTAAGTGAGTAGCGGACGGTTTTGGACGGATTGAACGTTAAAGGGTAGTGGACGGTTTTGGACGGATTGAACGCTAAAGGGTTAAAGGATTGTATTGTATGCGTAAACTACGCGCGTTGGGTACGTTCATCAATGCTCGGATAGTGTTACAATACGAGTGCGCGCTTTATACCACTGAACGAATGCGCGTGTTATGTCCAAGTACGAGTGCGCGCATATGGCACGCGCACAACAAGCGCGGAAATGACAGGATATATATATGGGATTGGTCAATCCCGAAAGTCATCTCAGGCAAATAAGGCCAACCTCACGAAAACCTTCAGCAATGAATGTGTCGCCAAGAAACTGCCAGAGGGGTGTGAATTGGTTGTAGCTGGCGGGTTTTCACACCGGCAAGCCGTGTTCTCCTCTGCTAATGATCCCACTAAAGTCCTGATGTCAAATCGAAAAGAAGCATACACTTACATGCAGAACATAATGCCAAATGTGAGTACCAGCATACAGTAATAGACCAAGAAAGACACTGATGTTCTTGTGCTACTTATCCATTTTGCTCAACAACTCACTAAGGGAGTTGGGATGTGATCTGGTATGTACTTCAAAGAACTGCAAGTACATCCCAGTACATATCATTGCCCAGGACTACATTGAATATGTTCACTGAGCCAGCTTGTTCAAGGGTGTTGACGTTATGTCACATCTTCGACTCTGTTGTGTGTGGATGAGCTGAGAACCGAGATTTTCCATTGAAAATAACAAAGAAAAGTTACCACGTACTTCAGATTCACTGCGTTTGCACACAAGACGTGCACATTATCAAATCATGCTATGGCTTGATGTACTCATGCGAAAGCCCCACTTACCATCAGTCGAGGAGAATGAATGTACATTGTATGACGAACGCTGCCTCAAGCCCGTTGATGACCCTCTCCGCAGTTAAGGCAGTCCGAACTATACTTTTGACGTGTGGCTATATGCAAATTGGAACTCCTGCTTGAACCCAAACAACGTAATCACACAGATTGTGGTACGGATTAGGTTCAGCAGGGTATACACACATTGTTGCAGATTGGTGATAGGCACTTCTTTAATCTGTAGCTTTATATACATACAATATTACCACGTCAGGGTCTTCTGCCGAGCAAACAGCAATATTGAAATTGTCCGTGTTTTAGAGTGGATGCACAGAATTTCGAGGGAGGGGATAGCGCTTTGATTGAACCCATCCTAGTCCGGCAGTAGGGTGGCTCAACCTCAAAGTGTTTGATAAAGTTTTTTTCTCTTCTGATTTTACTTATTTGGTATATCCGTAAATTGTTCCAGGTGGGTGTGAAATTCTCACCCTTGGGGAATTTGAGAAATCCAAGATGGCCGCCATGGAGGGTGATTTCAACCACCTGATATATAATTCAGACAATAACTTTACTTCTAGAGTACATAGAAGTGCGAACTTGGTGTCTATACCCGTGTCTTCTGGTATCAGCTTTACAATGGTGCCAGCTTTACAATGGTGCCTAAATTATAGTTATGCTTGTCCGCCATCTTGGAAATCAAAATGGCCGCGTAATTTCGGTCATTTTTGCACGAATATTTGCCCAAAATTGTTCGATTTCATATATAATGTAATGACGAATATGTTCGAAGATAATGCATAGCAGTGGAGCATCATGTGTTGCTTCAGTGAATTGTTCCGCAGTTATTGTCCCATAACAAACGTTGAGGGGACATGTGACATTGCCCTCCATGTCTTCAACTTTGTCACCAGTGTCCTGAGAAGTTCATTTTGCTGCGAGTTTGACACATAGACAGGTCAATTTATGACAAACAACCACCTGACCCACAACAAATTGCAACAAAGGGTGTTATCGTGGTTTTCACACCTACTGGGTATACTGATTAACAGAAAAAAGTCTATTAAAATCTGAATCACGGAAATAGGTTAAAATGGCATCATTTCAAAGATGGCCGCTGCGGGGCTATGGAAATCCTTAACCCTTTCCCGTCAAAAGTTGCATTTATGCATTCCCACGCTGTGGCAAAAGTTGCATTTTTTTGACGTTATGACGCAATTTGACCGTTTCTGTCACACCGCCGGTTGATCGGCTACGTTCATTCTTAATCGCGTTGACAAACATTTCTTCTGAGCTTGACTGATTATTCAAGTTCTATTTATACAATAAATGTGCCTAATATTCTCAAACACTGTACTGAAACACAGTAAAATGCAGTTTATTTCGAGCAAGTTTTCTTGTTGTTTAGTCAAACTGTCATGGCGGATGTTGTTGATCACATGAGCATGGCCTGTCACATGACTTCGCGTATAAAAGTTTTTTTTAAAATTATCTTTCATAATAAACGTTTGGAAAATATATTAACACGATAATAAATGAAATATATATATATAAATTAGACAAAAGCAATGTGAAAGTTGATAAACTTTAGGGGTTTCCCCAAGGAATGCAAACGGGAATCCCATGATGACGCAGATTTCCCGCCTTTTTTGTCAACGATGTAATTCATTGATAACTTCAAAAATCAAGGCGTATTTTACAGCCAGTTGTTGGTAAGGTTATAAAATTGTAATCATATTATCAGTCTCCGTGGCAATATATTTGCGAGTTCGTGGAAACATGGAATTATAGTGATAAAAACGTAAGTTTGCGAGTGGGGCAACTTTGAGGAATGCGCATGCGCAACGCACCTGCTAGGTAGCCGCACAAAAAATGGATAATTTCAACTTCGCAAAACAAAGTCCTGCAAATTAAGAGCTTAATCGAAGTGAATTATAATGATATATTTCACGAAAGGAAACTAATGTAGTTTCTGACTGGGTGAATATTATGATTTTGTGCGTGTATTTCGCTTCCGAGTTTTTGACAAGTCCTGAAGTCACATGACCACGTACACAAGTTGTCAATGTACACAAACGATCTGTCATCTGTCAAAACGATCACCCCATCTGCCTCAAAAACATTGATGATGTGCTAATTATTAAGTGACAGCAGCGAATTTGATGTGCTCGAATCAGAAGATGTTAGAAATGCCTCGACCACGACATAAACGATCCCGGCAGGAGACTTTGAGGGTGGTTCTTGCCGACGAATCTGATGACAGAGACAGCGACCTGTCAGAGCATCATGACGTGCCCCTTATCAAAATCTGAGAGACCGACTGTTTAATATTTCAACCAGACCTATTTTATAACAGTAAATAGTGTACATAACGATCTGTATAATTTCATATACAGTATAATAAATTTAAGTTATAATGGAGCCATTTCGTATACTTTTAGTTACTAAGTTAGTGTATTTGAATTCTGGTAGAAAGTTGCAGTAATATGAGGTACATGTATACTAGTTGTCAACACTGGATGCATGTGATTCCAACAAATTATTATTTGTTTTGACACAGATTGTATAAATGTTTATTATATTGAAGACTTCTCGTAACATGTTATAAAACATTCTTGTGAACATCGAGAAAGATTGCATGCATTTGCACAATGAACCAACGGAAAGTTTCGGTATTCCGAAGCTGATATTTATATCAAGTGCATCTTATGATTATTTATTTCTGCAGTGTGAGAAAATGAATAAGGGTTTAGAACTTCAGATTGTTCACATAAATGTTCATTGTTTTTACAGTAATGGAATTTTTTATGACTAGCAATGACATACATTTGTACATACGTTTGGAGTGCAAAATCAACATTATTGCTGATTTTTACCAAGTTTGTTGTTTCCGTGGTTACCATAGCAACCACGTCAAGGGTTAGGTGACTCTAACAACCATAGTCAGAAAGCCTGGATGTTACTTGATAAAATACATATGGGTTTGATTATGGTATGTTTGATACCGGTACTGTTTATTTCACAAACTGTTGAACTGACGGTTCAACTATGGCAATATTCAACACAGTTTGCGGTTGATAATAAAGTCGAGGTCTATGCTATTTAAGTTTTTATTTGCTATTTTCTTACAATTATATATATTTTGTTGTAGATAATGGGCAAAGGACAATACCATTGGTAATAAATCAGCATATAGATTGAGTAAGGTCAATCATATAACTTACTGACAGTGCAAAATCGAAATTATTGCTGATTTTCACCGATTTTGTTGTTTCCATGGTTACCATAGCAACCAAGTGGGGGGTTAGGTGACCCTAACAACCATAGTCAGAAAGCTTGGGTGTTACTTGATGAAATACATATGGGTTTCAATGGGGTATGTTTGATACTATTTATTCTGCACACTATTGAACAGATGGGTCAGTTTTGGGGACAGTTCAAAGCACTTTCCAGAAATTAATTCCGATGGTGGTGGGAGACTCTGAAAAAATCTCCGATGTGAAAGGGTTAAACAGCTATAATTCTCCAATAATTGTGATGGAAACATAATCTTGGGTTCTAGCCCAGGGTTTTGAAGGGTGAGGTGTCTCTAAAATTTAATTCCGATAAGTTTTCAGCCTGAAATCCAAGATTGCGGCGATTAATGAGGCCGTAAACCAATGAAATCGACTGGTCGCATCAAGCCCTCAACTTCTTCAATAATTGTGACAGAAATATACCTTTGGGTTCCAGCCCAGCATTTCGTAGGATTAGGAGCCCAATGGTGTCAATAAAATTCAGTTCTGATAAGTAGTCCGCCTAAAATTCAAGATGGCGTTGACTAATGACTTCGTATACCAATGAAGTCAAATGTTTGCATCATGCTCTCACCTTCCTCAATATTTGTGATAGAAACATCATTTTGGGCGAGTTGTCCGACGGTGTCAATAAAATTCAATTCTGATAAGTATTGAGCCTGAAATCCAAGATGGCGGCGACTAACGAGGCCGCAAACCAATGAAATGGACTGTTCACATCAAGCCTCCAAATTTTTTGATAGAAATATAATTTTGGGTTCTAGGTCAGGGATTTTGAAGGGTGATTCGACTCCGAATCAAATGGTGTTGATAAAATTCAACTCCAATAAGTATGAACCCTAAGAAGGCAGCGATGAACCAGGCAATAAATGAACAAAATCGACCGTGGCGTTAAGCCCTCAATTTCTTCAATATTTGTGATGGAAACTTAATGTTGCACTGCCTCAGTTCAACCATTGATATGTCCTCTACTCAATTACTGTAAACGTACTAATTTTTGCGGATTTCGAGGTAATATCGAAACTGCAAAATTGAATCCACCGCAAAAATTTGTCCATAGGGAGAACAAAGTAAAACGAAGGTAATATCGCAAAATTAAATCCACTGCAAAACGTCTGAGCTACGAAACCGCAAAATTAAATACCCGCAAAATTAAGTACGTTTACACTAATCAGTCCTAACGAAGGGGTAATGGAAGACTTCGCAACAGTGGAATGGTTATTTTCTTGGTGAGTATGTAAGATCGCATGGTTGCCAAACAAAAATGTGCCCTCCCTGCCAAATATATCCTCGGAGTGAACTTATCGCACACAACTGGAGTGTCTTTATTTTCCATGAATTTCGGAGAAACAGATAATGTCCCCAATGCCAGGTACAAACGTGGCGTAGGATCACACCCTGTGAATATAGTGGAGGCATGCAGAAGCAATATTCGGGTACACCACTTATTCCCAGGGAGCTGCTTGATTGATGTCTTATACTTTCACATCGTTTCTTGGCTGGTTGTCTCATATAGCATAATCAGATCCTCTCCAATCAGTGTGGTGGCATGCAGCATTGCGCTGGTAACAATTATATTTGTGATGTCAGTGTCTCTTTGGACTGGATGACGGGGCACCTTACTTCCTTCATCTCACCATCCACAAAGGCAATCAGTTGTTGCTTTCTCATGCCGTTCCATCTACCAGTAATTCAATGTGAAGCGGTGAAGTATAGCATTGGATGTTTGTTGAATGAAGCTGTTGAGAGTTTTCTTCTGTCGAAGGACCTGTATATCCACCATAGTTTCCAATGCGGCCTTCCATCGTGAATAACCAATAATCAATCTGCTTCTCATAGCAGGATGGTTTTGTCATAGCCATCAGTCTTCACACGACTGTCCAAATTCTCCCTGAAAGGGAACTGTGGTCACGCAGAACAACATTCATAATTTCTGTTAAAAGGCCCACACATCAGACATGAACTTCGCTTCAACAAAAGGGTTTGGCAGTTTTTGTTTTTGCCTGCACCTTGCATTCAGCTGTCAAATAAATTATGTCATCTATCAGAAGAGTAGTTGCTGCATCATTTATGTATATACGGTAGTATCAGCACCCTTCTGTCCAATTTGTACAATGTCACACTCATCCTCAAATCCAGACTATCAATAATAGTTGACACAACACATTCAAGGAGAGAGCGTTTGAATCACCAGATATTCACTTGGAACATAACAAAACCATTCAAATGTAGTTGAATATGTGTGGATATATGTTCAGAAGACACTATCGGTAACCTAAAACAGACAGAAGAAACACCCGGCGATCAAATGCAAATTCCAAACATTATGTGAATCATGCACACATCAGTCAACAACGAAACGTTCAGGGCATTCAAATCAAACCAGTGATCTGGTCAATCGAATCAATGAGTGTTGCATCAAATTATTTGTATGACCAATTTAGGGGATCACTTACAATTACCGTATTCGCGCGCATACAGTCGCATGTGCGTATAGTCGAAGGTGTGCGTATATTTCGAATATACGCACATGTGCTCGTGATTGAAGAAAAAATCAAAATCAAGAATGACAGTAAAAAAATTTTGATCGTAAGATCATCGGTTCAGTGCTTGACTGATTTCATGCAATCGTGACTTCGTCAGTTCGTGTCAATCGCGGCTGTCTCTACGGTCAATGGATTGCAAACTGTCAAATAAGTTGTGATGTTGATTGCCTAATTATGGTGAGTGTAATTGACACTTGTGATTTCCTTTGACATCTTATGATCGGGATGTGTCATTTCTGTTCATGAGTGTGAAATAAATATCTTGAAAAGCGCTTGTTTCGTTTGTGTTTGTGATGTTTGCCGCCCAGCAGGAAGTTGCCATTTTTCTAGCATGTACTCATTAATATTCATGAGGTAATTCACATTCCAACCAATCCTAAGTTACCTTTCAAAACGAATCAGCCAATGGTGAAAGGCCAGATATGACGTCATAAAAAACCCACCAATCAGGTTGCTTGTTTCACTTTCTTCTTCCAAGTGACATGTGGATTTGTTTTGAAATAGCAACGACCCAAACAACAAATTTTATTTGTTTCCCGAAGTCCCAACAGCTTCACACAACAATAGATTATACATCACGCACATACACCAACACAAGTACTGATGTCTGAATTCATTCATTCGTGCACCAAACCATAAAATTGCAATTGACGAGTCGGGCGGTTTTGACAGTCGTGTCGGCCTCTTGATAACTGTCAAACTATCTGAGCCTGATCAAAGGGATTTGCAGTCAACCCCTTATCGAAAACGATCGCACATGTGCGTATGTACGAAATATTTTCCAAATTAAAAGTGGTCCAAAACAAGCAAATTTCGGATAAACGCACATGCGACTGTATGCGCGCGAATACGGTAGTAAGAAACGAATTCAAACATTCCAAGAGGCACATGTTTATATATTACACACTGTCTTCAGGGGAAGTTTGAAAATTGTCATTATGTGTGACAAGTGGAGTGAATATAACATTATTAAATGACAGGAGATCACATGACAGCCATGCAGTTCACTCAGGGTTTTCGGACCTTCATTCACCAAAGCCATCTTGGAATTCAGACTGAATATTTAACAATTGACGTGTTTGAGATATATTTCCTCTGACCAGACGCAACAATTGTCCAGGGGATTTGATTGTTTTGTTGTCGAGAAATGAACAGTTTATTGACTTTACGGCTTTCCTTTTAACGCTGACATCTGAGATTTTTTGTTAATATTGTTGAACCCGGAATTTTCTTTTAACAAAGGATTGCTCATCCTCCAGAACCCTAGACCAGAACCTAAAATTATGTTTCTATCACAAATATTTAAGAAGTTAAGGGTTTGATGCTGACAGATAATCACATTGATTTGTGGCCTCGTTCATTGCCACCACCTTGGATTTCAGGGTGGATACTTATCGGAGTTGAAGTTCATTGACACCATTGGATTCGAAGTTGGATCACCCTTCAAAACACTGGGATAGAACCCAAAATTATGATTCTATCACAAATATCAAAAGTTTTAAAATAACTTTTATTTTTATACTATGCATACTTACCTCTGACTCTGGGGTCGTGTAATTGGTGAGCCCTCATTCGCCAACCACACATGAAATATGGGTGAAAAGCTAAAACGAAGTTAGCCGGGCCGCTAGGACCTTGTGCTGGTAACAGTAGTTACCTGAGCAGCTCACCCTCCGTGTGGTAGCATATTGTGACGGTCCACTGCCTCCCAGTTCACTTTTGTTGATCCAGTAGAACTAGTTCACTGAAGTCATATCTCCTGAAAGGAATCAGGAGATAATCAGTGGGGAGGCGGGTGGGCCCATCCGACGTCAGAGGTAAGTATGCATAGTATAAAAATAAAAGTTATTTTAAAACTTTTGATTTGTTATGCTAAGCGATACTTACCTCTGACTATGGGGAATGGCCTGTTGGCGGTGGGTCCCCTCAGAGAGTAAGTATGCCTGCACAAGATCATCCTCTGCAAGGAGAAAGATGATAACTATTACTGTATATAGAAAAGGAACTCGCTCGCTTTCCTATAGTAACTAGACGTCAAGGCCTAAAGATGCCTTGGAGGCATTTCGGTGTGATGAATAATTTATAATACTAGATATCGACGAAAATGAAAAATGTCGACAAATTTCGGGTCAAGGTCAAAGTTCATCCATAATACCCGCTAGACATGTTTGTCTAGGGCGACGAGTCCGAAAATACCATCCGTTTCGCTCTACGACGCACCGTTTCCGAGATATCGACGAAAACAAAAACTGCCGACTCGGCAAAAAAATTTCGGGTCAAGGTCAAAGTTAATCCATAATACCCCTTAGACATGTTTGTCTAGGGCGACGAGTCCGAAAGTAACGTCCGTTTCGCTCTACGACGCACCGTTTCCGAGATATCGACGAAAACGAAAAATGCCGACTCGGCAAAAAAATTTCGGGTCAAGGTCAAAGTTCATCAATAATTCCCCTTAGACATGTTTGTCTAGTGCGACGAGTCCGAAAATAACGTCCGTTTCGCTCTACGACGCACCGTTTCCGAGATATCGACGAAAACGAAAAATGCCGACTCGGCAAAAAAATTTCGGGTCAAGGTCAAAGTTCATCAATAATTCCCCTTAGACATGTTTGTCTAGTGCGACGAGTCCGAAAATAACGTCCGTTTCGCTCTACGACGCACCGTTTCCGAGATATCGACGAAAACAAAAAATGCCGACTCGGCAAAAAAATTTCGGGTCAAGGTCAAAGTTCATCCATAATACCCCTTAGACATGTTTGTCTAGTGCGACGAGTCCGAAAATAACGTCCGTTTCGCTCTACGACGCACCGTTTCCGAGATAACGACGAAAACGAAAAATGCCGACTCGGCAAAAAAATTTCGGGTCAAGGTCAAAGTTCATCAATAATACCCCTTAGACATGTTTGTCTAGTGCGACGAGTCCGAAAATAACGTCCGTTTCGCTCTACGACGCACCGTTTCCGAGATATCGACGAAAACGAAAAATGCCGACTCGGCAATAAAATTTCGGGTCAAGGTCAAAGTTCATCCATAATACCCCTTAGACATGTTTGTCTACTGCGACGAGTCCGAAAATAACGTCCGTTTCGCTCTACGACGCACCGTTTCCGAGATAACGACGAAAACGAAAAATGCCGACTCGGCAAAAAAATTTCGGGTCAAGGTCAAAGTTCATCAATAATACCCCTTAGACATGTTTGTCTAGTGCGAAGAGTCCGAAAATAACGTCCGTTTCGCTCTACGACGCACCGTTTCCGAGATATCGACGAAAACGAAAAATGCCGACTCGGCAAAAAAATTTCGGGTCAAGGTCAAAGTTCATCCATAATTCCCCTTAGACATGTTTGTCTAGTGCGACGAGTCCGAAAATAACGTCCGTTTCGCTCTACGACGCACCGTTTCCGAGATATCGACGAAAACGAAAAATGCCGACTCGGCAAAAAAATTTCGGGTCAAGGTCAAAGTTCATCAATAATTCCCCGTAGACATGTTTGTCTAGTGCGACGAGTTCGAAAATAACGTCCGTTTCGCTCTACGACGCACCGTTTCCGAGATATCGACGAAAACGAAAAATGCCGACTCGGCAAAAAAATTTCGGGTCAAGGTCAAAGTTCATCCATAATACCCCTTAGACATGTTTGTCTAGTGCGACGAGTCCGAAAATAACGTCCGTTTCGCTCTTCGACGCACCGTTTCCGAGATATCGACGAAAACGAAAAATGCCGACTCGGCAAAAAAATTTCGGGTCAAGGTCAAAGTTCATCCATAATACCCCTTAGACATGTTTGTCTAGTGCGACGAATCCGAAAATAACGTCCGTTTCGCTCTACGACGCACCGTTTCCGAGATATCGACGAAAACGAAAAATGCCGACTCGGCAAAAAAATTTCGGGTCAAGGTCAAAGTTCATCCATAATACCCCTTAGACATGTTTGTCTAGGGCGACGAGTCCGAAAATAACGTCCGTTTCGCTCTACGACGCACCGTTTCCGAGATATGCAGGATGAATCAAGGATGACTCAGCAAAAAATTATTTTGACCTCTAGGTCAAAGGTCGTTTGAGGTATCGATCCCAAAATCAATAGGGTTCTTCCCTGGTGATATATAAACCTCCGTGCAAAATTCTGCAACTATTGCCTGAATATTTTTTGAGTTATCGTCCGGAAACCAAGTTCCTCGATTTCATCCTCACGGACCTCACGGACCTCGGAGCCGGATCAAAAAAAAAAGTACACCCTAGAGATGTTTGTCTAGGGCGACGAGTCCGAAAATAACGTCCGTTTCGCTCTACGACGCACGGTTTCCGAGATATGCAGGAAGCCTCAAGGATGAATCAGCAAAAAATTATTTTGACCTCTAGGTCAAAGGTCGTTTGACGGATCGATCCCAAAATCAATAGGGTTCTTCCCTGGTGGCATATGAACCTCCATGCAGAGTTCTGCAACTATTGCATAAATATTTTTCCAGTTATCGTCCGGAAACCAAGTCTTAAAATTAGCCTTGATTTCATCCTCACGGACCTCACGGACCTCCAATCCGGCTCAAAAAGAATAGGGTTCTTCCTCATATCATTTCTGACTTGCGGTGAAAATTTGACAAGGATCCGTCAAGGCAATCTAAAGTTATCGTCCGGAAACCAAAAGTGGCGGAAGAAGAAAAAAAAGAAAAAAAAAAAAAAAAAAAAAATGCCTTAATTATTATACTAATTAACCACAGAGTAGCTCGGAGGTTAAAAGTATGATTGTGGGTATATTGCAAGCCAGATAAGACCTGAGCTTACATACCCGTAGTCGAGTCCCTAGCGAGGCAATACGCCGCTGCTAGGTGATGACACGGTGCTCCCCCCCCCCCCCCTGGACTTTAGGCAGAAGAAGCAGGGGACTGGACGATGGCCTGAGCTGAGACGATCGGTCCAAGATGATGCAGACCGTCGGAGAGTAGCGACATGTAGAAATAAGGGAAGGTAGCGCGTGACCCCAACGTTGCTGCCTTCATATGACCATATAAAGCCATGTTGCGGGCAACAGATCATGGAGAACAGATGGCACGGCCACATGAGCCGACGGCCGTGGAGCTGAAGAAAGATCACAGCAATCTTGACAGTAGGCGACCAACTTGATCCAGAGAGGAATTCTTGGAAAAAACTCATCCGTGAGCTCCAGAGAACGGGAGAAAGAAGCGAGAGCTAGGTGGCTCTGCTGACTCCGTCCTCCTCAACCACAGGCATAGCGCATGCACAGGATACAAGCACAGATGCCAGTTGAGAGAGCGAAAGAACGTAAGACATTTGCATCCCGGCTGCCAGGCAAAAAGGTAAAATTCGGTCTTGGCTAGAAACCCTAGGCCATCCTGTAGGGTGACAGACGACCAATCTTCGAGAAGTAGAAGCTCCGCTGACAGTCCCTGAAGCTCAGTGACCAGCCGCACGGAAGAACGGACCAAGAGAAAACTGTTCCAAGCATGAGAAAGCGCCATTCCGCTTCCTCAAGTGGCTCAAAAAAAGACTTGCTCCAACTTGACAGTACTAGAGACAGGTCTCACTTCAGCACTCGAGAAACCGGCGGAAAGTCCTAGGTGAAGGACTTAACCAAAGTGGTCATCACCCCGAGGCCGAGACATCTAAACCGTAGGTAGACAAGCAACTGCCCAAGGACGCACGATAACCCTCGACGGAAGTAAGCGCCCGCTTACGCCTGTTCCTCCACCAGACGAACGAGTCCGCTACCATAGGGAAGAGGGGCGGCGTGGACCAGCCTGCCATCAAGCACACCAAGCGAAGAAGGCTTCCACTCAACTCGCTGAAGAAGCTCCGAGGATGACCGAACTGTTATGGACAGCCAACAGACAGACTCCTGAAAGAACCAGCCTTTCATAGAGAACGTCAGAAAACCTCCACTCGTGAAGATGAACGGTGTTGAGATGATCATGGAACAAGTGCCCATGACGAAGGAGACTGGACACTGTCAGTAACGACTGCAGAAGACCAGGAGCTCCGGGGACCAAGACTTGCCTGGTCAGCTGGAAGCGACCAGAAAGCCCTGAGCAGGAATCAACCGTATCCACTGTAGAAACGGTAAACCAAGGAGCACGGTGGAGAAAGCAAACGCCCAGACACTGTATCCGTCCAGAGAGAGTACGCCGATCACCCAGGAATGATGGTCCGGAAACTGAGAGACGCAGAGTGGCAGCTGAAGACTCCGGAAAAACGGCGAAAACAGGTCCAGGTGAGGCTGAACCCGCCGCCGACTGCAGACTAGAGGATTCAGAGCGCAGACTGAAGAGACAAAGCCTCCCTCAGAGAGAGCACCAACTAAGGCATTATGGGGGCCAGAATAAGTCGGGCCAAGAAGAAGACATCCTGCGCCTCGGCTCACTCCTTAGCTCGCGCGTCAAGGTGCTGAGCTCCCTTGACCGTAACTCCCCCCCTGGTTCTTGACATACCCGATGACCGGAGAGTTGTCGGACATGGCAAGGAACGAAGAACAGAATATCATCTGCTGGAAGTGACGAAGACCGAGCCAGGCAGCCTTAAGTTCCAGCCAATTGATGTGGAGAAAACCGGTCCCTAGCCAACCAGCGACCGGAGGCTTGATCCCCCCAGAGATGAGCGTCCCATCCAAACCGGGAAGCGTGGGAGATCAGGAGGAAAAACCGGCTCTAGATTGCTGGGGTCGGACCTCCACCAAAGATCTAGCTACAGAGCTGGAGACTACCAGGACCAGGGTTGCTAGGTCTTGGTCCGCGTACCAGTGGACCTCTAGGCGAAAGCGAATCGTCCATTCTTGTGACCAAGCCCCCCGGGACGATCTCCTGCGAACCCATGCGGCCCAGGAGCGGCAGGAAGGTTACCGTTGCGATCGGAACCCCAAACAGAGAACCCTGCAGAACCCCTAAAAGTTGCTGAAACAGTCACCAGTCGGACAGGTAAGTAACCGTATGCCGATGTCACTCCCAAGGCACTTGACGTAGTGTACGTATATCAAAACTGTTGAGGTTAATAATGAGCATCTGTAAGAGAAGCCACCGTGTGCTGATCCATGGCCAAGAATAGCCAGTCGCCCAGGAGGCGAGTGAGGCAGAAACCCCTGTGGTGTGGCCACGCCGAAGCCGGCTGGAACCCCCAGGTGAAGCGGTATGCTGTCGAGACCAGGCCAGGCCGACAGCTCGCGGAAAAGGTAGACCATGCTGCACCACTGGAAACGCAGGTAAGAGACCGACGCTGGAAGCAAGTGGACGTGAAAATTTACATACTCCGGGCCGAAGGAGATCAATCTTCTAGAAGCGCACCCAGTCCCTTAGGTGGCTGGTCAAAACGTGGACACCGCCCATCAGATGGTCAGAACGGAAAACCACGATGGGGCCGGAAGTGAGTGGCATCCAGGCAAGCCGAGAACCATAGACGGCCGGTCAAGGCACCCATCCCCTGACGACATGCAGAAGTCCACATGGCGCACAGAAGCAGGAGTAGAAATATCATCCATCTGCAGGGAGATGATGCAGTAAGACTCCAAGACTGCGCGCGGATGGACAGTGGAAGACTGAACAAATGGTTGAATACCATGAGACTTCAGCCGCTGGATGATGAAACAGTCCGTAGAATCCTCAGCCCGTAAGGAGAAAAGAGACTAGCAGCAGAAGGCGGACGGACGGTAGCACCGCTGGGCTGCAAGGACTGGGAAGCGCCACAATCTGGTGAACTCCCAGCGTACAAGGAAGAAACCACCGAAGACCACTCGAGCTGGAAAGAGCCAGGTGCACCCTGGCGGACACACCGTAGAATCAACCCAACGATTTGGAGGTAGTAGGCTTGGAGGTAGAAGCCGTAACATAGGTATCCGCCGACCTGGCTGGACTGGAGACCCAAGGCTTCTAGACCGGAGGTTCATCCGACTCCTGATCCATGGGGGGAGGAAGCGGGACTGGAGGCTCCGGAAAGAGACGGGGGTAGTCACGCACGTAGGCTGCCCCTGTTCCGATCTAGAGGCATGGAATATTTGGATTTTCGCTTACGGTCGTAGTCCGAGTGCGAAACCTCATACCTGCGGCCGTCACGCGAATCCCTAGAGGAGTAGTCCCTGCGGTCCGCACGGTCCCGACGGTAGAAGTAGTCCCTATCCTCACGGTAAGTATGGCTAGAGCGGCAATAACGGTCCAACTCAACAACGGTAGAAGCGGTCAAAGTCATAATCATGACATTGATCAAACACCCAATACCGGAAATGATCTGCACGGCTGGAGGGCGGACAGTCCCAATCCTCAGAACGGAGCTGGTCCGCAGGCCGAGCTGGACGGTGACAATGGTCAGGCGAGGCCGGGCGGTCCACCACCGGTGGAACACTAGCAGCCGTGGCTGTTGAACCGCGGAGAGCTGGAGACAGACGAACGGTCCACAGACTGACGGTCGGCCGGTGGCTGGTCGCAGGGTAGACCACTGGGCCGGGAGACCACGAGCTAGGCACCGCTGGCTATTGTTGACGGTCAGAGTCAGGTGAACAACCGCGAAGCACTGCCGCCACTGGAAAAGCGGTAGCCTGGGCAGGAGAGGCGTCACGGTGCTGAACACGGCCCGGGATGACATCGAGAGGCTTGCCCACTACAACCACATCAGCAGAGCCGTCGGAGAGCTGCATGGTAGTGTAGCCAGGGGGAGGGGCCAGACTTCGTACATCCAACAGGGCCCCTGCCTTCAACAGACTGTTCGCCCGAGACCGACCCGCCGATCCCGGCAGCCTGAGAACGGGAATCCACTGCTGAAATACACAGCTGGTTCAGATGGAAGAGCGTGTAGCGAACGAACAGCCCACGGTAGAAAATCACATGGCAGCACCACAGGCAGGCACGGCGTGAAGGCCATTCTAGAACGATGTACATCCATCGAGGAAACCCATAAGCGTGATCCTCCAAAGGCTGGTGTGAGACGCAGTGAGTCCCCACTGGAAACAGTAGCTCCCAGCGGCTGGCAACACCAACGGACGAACGATCGACGGACGGACAGAAGACACCTTGCAGCAGTGCTGGTGGGGGGTCACGGGCCGACGAAGACACGCATACGGCCGGCCGGCCGACAGCCAGTCAGAAGTAGAAAACCCGCTAGACTGCAACTGCACTGGTGGGACACGGTGCATAGAGCGGCTGGCAAAGCAGGTAAACGGTGGCAGTATCTCCCAGCAGCTAGCAACACCGACGGACAAACAATCGACGGACGAACAGAAGAGCCCCTGCAGCAGCGCTGGTGTGGGGGGAGGGGCCACAGTGGCCGGCGATCACCCACGGACGGACGGACGGCCGGTAGTAGAAAACCCGCGAGGTTGCAACAGGACTGAAGAGACACAGAGCAGAGCGCGGCCGGCAAAAGCAGACAGACGGTAGACAGCCGCACGGTCGTAGAAAATCTCCTAGGCTGCCACGGCTTAACGACGTCATGGACTGGTGAGCAGCTAGCCTGTAGGAGCCGCAGGGAGAAGCCACCGGCAACTCCCCATGCAGATCAGACCGGGCGGTAGAATCACGGTAACAATGCTGTGCCGAGGCTTGCCGCAGACTGAAGTTAACTGCCCCATTAACCATGAAGAAATCCACTGGCCGTACGGTAGCTGAACGGTTGCGTGAACACAGCGGTCCAGTCTAAGAACGAACCACGGGGCTCCTGCCTCCCCCAGGCCGTGCGCCCGGGCCCGTTAGACGGGCCCAGCAGCCTGGAAACGGAAATCCACCGTGGAAACGTCCGCCTACAAAACGAAACACTCTGGAGACGATCGGGCCAGGCATCTCAGCACGCGTAGGGAAGACGGAGCCGCACTTCGCCCTACCCCCCACCCCCCCCCGCAAACTAAAGATGACAGCAAAGCAGACATCTCGGCAATGGAGGCCTGTAAATTCCCGACAGAATTCCCCAGTGAATCCAAAGTAGAAGAAGACAGCGAATCCACGGAACGACGATCCACAGAACTCGCTCGCTTCTCCCTCCTGTCTAACGACGCTTGTCCAGAAGACAGAAAACTCCTCAGTTCAAAAATCACAAAATCCGCAGCGCTGAGGAGACGAACAGACAGAGCACTTGCAAGAAAAACGATTCGTGCAGCAGAAACTCTTGTCGCATATCCGAACAGAAAACTCCTCCATCATAGCAAAGAAACTTCCAAAGCTACAACTTCAAACTTCAGAAACAAAACGCGAGCGACGGCTAAGTAGGTGTTGACAGGAGCTCGCCAAAAACAAAAGTGTACTGGGAGGCAGTGGACCTTCAAGATATGCTACCACACGGAGGGTGAGCTGCTCAGGTAACTACTGTTACCAGCACAAGGTCCTAGCGGCCCGGCTAACTTCGTTTTAGCTTTTCACCCATATTTCATGTGTGGTTGGCGAATGAGGGCTCGCCAAATCCACGACCCCATAGTCAGAGGTAAGTATCGCTTAGCATAACAAATTGAGGAAGTTGAGAGCATGATGTGAACATTTGACTTCATTGGTTTACGGCCTCATTAGTCGCCGTCATCTTGGATTTCAGGCTGACTGCTTATCAGAATTGAATTTTATTTCATTTACAACATTGGATTCCTCACCCTTCGAAATGCTGGGCTGGAACCCAAAATTATATTTCTGTCACAATTATTGAAGAAGTTGAAGGCTTGATGTGAACAGTCAATTTCACTGGTTTACGGACTCATTAATCGCCGCAATCTTGGATTTCAAGCTGAATACTTATCGGAATTAAATTTAAGTGACACCACTGGATTCCTCGCCTTCAAAACCCTGGGCTAGAACCCAAGATTATGTTTCCATCAAAATTATTGAAGAAGTTATAGCTGTTTAAGGATTTCCATAGCCCCGGAGCAGCCATCTTTGAAATGACGCCATTTTAACCCATTTCCGTGATTAAGATTTTAGTAGACTTTTTTCTGTTAATCAGTATACTCAGTAGAGGTGAAAACCACGATAAAACCCTTTGTTGCAATTTGTTGTCAGTCAGGTGAATGTTTGTCATAGATTGACCTGTCTATGTGTCGAACTTGCAGCAAAATGAACTTCTCAGGACACTGGTGACAATGTTGAAGACATGGGGGGCAATGTCACCTGTACCAGCAACGTTTAATGTAGGACAATAACTGTGAAACAATTCACTAAAGCAATACATGATGCTCCACTGCTATGCATTATCTTTGAACATATTCGTCATTACATTATATATGAAATCGAACAGTTTTGGGCGAATATTCGGGCAAAAATGACCAAAATTATGCGGCCATTTTGATTTCCAAGATGGCGGACAAGCATAACTATAATTTAGTGGCATCATTGTAAAGCTGATACCAGAAAACATGGGTATAGACACCAAGTTCGCACTTCTATGTACATTGGAAGTAAAGTTATGGGCTGAATTATATTTCAGGTCTTTGAAATCACCCTCCATGGCGGCCATCTTTGATTTCTCAAATTCCCCAAGGGTGAGAATTTCACACCCACCTGGAATTTTTCACATAGGCCCTAATAATGAATAATCGAGAGAGAAAAAAACTTCATCAAACACTTTGAGGTTAGGCTGTTTTAACAAGGTTCACTGCCGGACCATCCTTAATTGTTTCAGCATGTCCATAAAACACTGTTGCCATAGTGACAGATAAATATATTTCATCCTTATACATGTTCAATATTACCATGCATTTATATTTTGCTTAGCAATGTGCAATATTAGTACAGTCAAACCTCCGATTAGTAAACGCCTTTGTGTCAAAGCAAAAATGTTCACTATATGGATATGTTAATTAATCAAAGGAAGTGCTTAGTCAGACATTGACAGATTTTTTTCTTTTGGATGCCATGACTACTGGATATTTTCTGTAACAGCTATAAATGTAATATGTTATCTGGAGAAGGAACAAGAGTTCTGAAATACATTATATATATTTCCTGTTGAGCAACACATCATAATCTACAAATCTTCTCAAGTACTGCATGTCACATAGATGAAAATTACACTGGGCAGGCAAATGCTAAGTCAAGATGATGGAAATCTGCTCGAGTAGATAATGTCACTCTACCCTATAGTAAATACTTGTGGCTTCCTATTGTATGATCTGGGTAAGGGAACTAGAGTATGAAACCAGTCAGGGAGAACCTGGCCAAGAGCCAACCAGACATAATAGTGTGAAACGTGTTAATTACCTTGTTTTTGCTCAGAAAGCAGAATTCTATGCCCTGTGTGATTACAATGCATTTACTCATGTTCACAAAGTAGAAGTTCATTTGTATTGCAAATTGCTATTTGGGACCATACACAGTGTTCACAGTAGAATGGTGTTCACTATAAAGGGGTGTTCATTAATCGAAAGAGGATCTCAAAGTCAAAAGATAGGTGTTCATTTGGGACCGAGAAAGTTTTCACTAAATGGAGGTGTTCACTTACCGGAGGTGCTCACTAATGGAGTTTTGACTGTATTGTCGATGTCAGAAAGGGTGTACAGATTTTTGAATGGTTTGGTTGAATTCGTCCTTTTTTATCAACACGTCCATTGAACATTAATTGTTCCTGTGGTAATATCAATAACAGAACTTGTAGCTAGATGGATTTATATACATGTAGAATGTCTTCCACATCATCGTGATCAATATCGGATGATTATCATATACCAAATTTGATAATAATTTCCCCAATTTTCAAATTGGTTCCATTTCCATGGATAAATATTACAATTTTTGAAAACTTAATATGCATAAAATCCAAATTTTAATGGCATAGACATATTCCCTGACCATTAAAATAGAGGTATAGACACTTCATTCATTGTTATTGGATGATAAATCAGGAAATTATTGCCAGAAACAGCAATTTCAGTAATGGCGGCTTCGTAATTTCATGTTGATCTTTGTGACTTTTTTTCGATAATTCTAAAGGGCGTCTATTTTTAATATTTTATATAAAATTTAACTAATTCGAATCCCAATTGATCATGATCGATATATGATGGCATTTTATATAAAATCTGTATTCGGAAACACATTGTAAAGCAATAAGTTTGGTCATATATCTCCCCAATTTTTTACATTTGTTGCGTTGCCATGGATACAGGAATGCCGTTTCAATAGGTATATTTGCATAAAATGTATTTTTATTGACACGAGCAGGTTCCTTGACCATGAAAACATAGGTGTAGGTACTTTTGTCATTGTGATTGGATGACTAGTTATCAAGATATTGCCAAGAACAGAAATTTCAATAATAGCGACTATAATTTTTGGCACTAAATTTTTTGGAAGTTTTAGGGCAAGTCCTGACGTGCGTCTGTTTAGGTTTATAGTATCACACTGAAGCATATGGACTACTAAATAATTGTGATCAATATTTGATGACATTCGATGTATATTTTGTACTCAGCAGCATTTTGTCAAGCAATAGATTTGATCATATTTTTGCCAATATTTACATTTATTCCGTTGCCATGGATTCCAAAAATGAGGTTTTCTTTAAATATCACCCTAATACAATGCACTACGGTGAAACCTATTTTTGTGTGCTAAATTATTGTATTTATAATTAATTATAATGAAAATGAGGCTAAATCAGTGTTTTATTGGGTTTTGTAGATAATCTGGTGGTTGTCATGTTCAAGGGCCATTGCCATGGTGATGGACATAATTGCCAACACTACATGTGGTAGAAATGAGACCCTGAGATCCTCCCCTTCTGTTGATACCACATTCATGAATGAGTACTCTTGTGCATACGAACTTGAAAAGTATGGCTCTTTCTTACTTTGGCCTCCTGCCTAAACCATAAAATCTCTACTGGACAGAAACTTTACCTTGTTGAGTCCAATAATAAATATTTCATGTGTTAACTATTTTTATTGCGGTCAATAATAGACTTACCGTATTCATTCAATTATTTCGAACACTCTAATAATTCGAACACCAAAAATTAGCCCAATGGGCTAGAAAGGTTACCGGAGAAATATACAGAGTTAAGCCGAGAAAGTTGAAGGTCAAATTCAAGGTGACCACTGAAATCGCCATATCTCTAACCTTGAAAATGGGATCAAAGGTTAAATTCTAGATCACCAAACTATTCAGCATACATCATTTCCTATATGTTCACTATGGACCCCTAAGCTGTAAATTTGATAATAAGCGAGATATAAGCCATTTTGTAATCTGACTTTGAAAATAAAATGACTGACCTTGAAATTTAGGTCAAAGGTCAAATTCAATATCATTAAAATATTCAGAATATATCATTTCCTATATGTTCACAATTGATTCCTAAGCTGTAAAGTCGATAATAAGCGAGATATTAGCCATTTTGTTCTGTTGACCTAGAAAATGAGGTCAAAAGTCAAATTCAAGGTCACTAGAATATTCAGCATATATCATTTCCTATATGTTCACAATTGATTTCTAAGCTGTAAAGGCGCTAATAAGCAAGATATTGGCCATTTTGTCCTGTGACCTTGAAAATGAGGTCAAAGGTCAAATTCAAGGTCATGAGAATATTCAGCATATATCATTTCCTATATGTTCACAATTGATTCCTAAGCTGTAAAGTCGATTATAAGCGAGATATTAGCAATTTTGTCCTGTGACCTTGGAAATGAGGTCAAAGGTCAAATTCAAGGTCATGAGAATATTCAGCATATATCATTTCCTATATGTTCACAATTGATTCCTAAGCTGTAAAGTCGATAATAAGCGAGATATTAGCAATTTTGTACTGCGACCTTGGAAATGAGGTCAAAGGTCAAATTCAAGGTCACGAAAATATTCAGCATGTATCATTTCCTATATGTTCACAATTGATTCCTAAACTGTAAAGTCGATAATAAGCGAGATATTAGCCATTTTGTCATGTGACCTTGAAAATGAGGTCAAAGGTCAAATTCAAGGTCACAAGAATATTCAGCATATATCATTTCCTATACAGTGGATCCTGTGTTTTAAGACCACCCAAAGGACCCCAAAAAGGTGTTCTTGAATGACAGGTGGTCTCTCATGACAGGTTCATTTACATGATAAAAGGTGACTTGGGACCAAGCGTAGCGGTTCTACAACACAGGGTGGTCTCTCAAACCAGGTGGTCTTTAACACAGGATCTACTGTATGTTCACAACTGATTCCTAAGCTGTAAAGTCGATAATAAGGGAGATATTAGCCATTTTGTCCTGTGACCTTGAAAATGAGGTCAAAAGTCAAATTCAAGGTCACGAGAATATTCAGCATATATCATTTCCTATATGTCCACAATTCATTCCTAGTATCTAATTTCAATATTAAGTGAGATATTAGGCTTAATGTATGCCATTATAAAGCATAGGGAAATTTAACATGGGAAAGTCACATTTGGGCCGAGTTTGGGCCCAAAATGGCCCACTTCAAGCGATTCAAGCACAACGAAATTTATACATGTCACAGGGGTACATATGAGAAGTGTTTTTCATCAATAAGAAAAAAAAGTTACTGAACAGATTTTGAGAAAACGACCGTCGAAGTCCAAAATTGGCCATTTTTCGACGCAAACGGCCGCTCTGACCTTGAAACCAAGGTCAGAGGTCAAATTCAAGGTCACGACAATATTCAGCATATATCATTTCCTATATGTCCACAATTGATTCCTAGTCTCTAATCTCAATATTAAGTGAGATATTAGGCATAATGTGTCCCATTATAAAGCATAGGAGAATTTAACATGGGAAAGTCCCATTTGGGCCGAGTTTGGGCCAAAATGGTCCACTTCGAGCGATTCAAGCGCAACGAAATTTATAGACATCATAGGAGTACATATCAGGAGTGTTATGTATCAAAAAGAAAAAAAGTTACTGAACAGATTTTGAGAAAATGGCCACCAAAATCCAAAATCAGCCATTTTTCGTCGAAAACGGCCGCCATTTTTAAATAAATGCGAAAATCAAAAAACTAAAAAATACCTCCTTCTTGAATTATTTTTAAGTATTTTTGTGCAAAATTTCAGAAGAATTCGCATGTAAACAAAAAAGATAAAAATGTGGACGACGACGACGGACGACGACGGACGACGGACGACGGACGCAACGCCATGCCAATAGGTTATCGGACCATAGGTCCGGTAACCTAAAATTTAAAGGAGCTACATGTAAATCTAAAAAAAAACTTGAATACATACAACAACAAAACAAAAAATACCGGACTTTTTAAAACAATTTTTTCCATTAAACGTTTCAAAAAAATATTTCGAGCATCATAGGCTATACCGTAGATATATCATATCGAAGTTGGAAAAATGCAGCACTGATTTGAAAGGAAACAAAATCAACTTGTTATATATATATACCGGATATAGTATGATCGTTGAATATTCTAAGCAATGAAAGTTCAGGTCCTAAAGTAGGCATCCAATACAGCGGGAATTGTCCCGTAGCAGTCCGCAATCTACAAACATCAACAGTGGTTGTGTTACGGGAGGCTGGACAAACGACCGAATCTGCAGATAGATTTACTATTCATTTTTATTCTTCTTACTTATTCTCTTTATTATTAGTATTATTATTGAAATATGGATGAGCAAATAATAATTTCACTCGAAAAACTGTTCCGATTCGGACATGAACTGCTCCGATTCGGACTTCTAAGCTCCGATTCTGATTTTTCGCTCCGATTCGGACTTCTTACGTACCGTTAAATGTCAGCCACACGTGAAATTAGACAGAAAGATAAATTTCAAGAAAAGTGCCAAAAGGTGCAATTTAGGACATTTTGGGCCTACATTTTGGGCCTTTCGAACGATTCAAGGTCCTCGTTCCCCATTCACAACTTACACAATTCTAAATGTCATCCACATGTGAAATTAAAGAGAAAGTTTCTGAATAAATTTCGAGCGAAAAAAGTGCCATAAGAGTGAAATTTTGGTCATTTTGCGTATTTTCGGCCCATATTTCAGGCCTTTTGAGCTTTTTAGGGCCTACCATCTATGTATTCATGCTAAACAGTCTTGAATGCCATCAACACATGAAATTAGAGACCTATGGAATATATATCAAGCAAAGTGCCAAAAGATGCAATTTGGACCATTTTGGGCCTTTTCGGCCTACGTTTTGTGCACAATTGATTCCTAAGCTGTAAAATCGATAATAAGTAAGATATTAGCCATTTTGTCCTCTGACCCTGAAAATGAGGTCAAATTCAAGGTCATCAGAATATTTGGCGTATATCATTCCCTGTATATGTCCATAAATGATTCCATAGCTTCAAAATGGATAAGAAGCGAGATATTAGCAATTTTGTCCTGTGTCCTTGAAAATTAGGTCAAAGGTCACATTCAAGGTCACGAGAATATTCATCATATATCCTTTCCTATATGGCCAGAATTGAGATATTAAGCAAAATGGATCCCATTATAAAGCATAGGAGAATTTCACATGGGAAAGTCCCATTTGGGCCAAAATGGCCCAATTCGAGCGATTCAAGGGCAACGAAAATTATACCCGTCACAGGGATAGATGCGAGGAGTGTTATGCATCAAAAAGAGAAATAGTTACTGAACAGAGTTTGAGAAAATGTCCGCCATAGTCTAAAATCAGGCGTTTTTTGTCAAAAATGGCTGCCATTCAAAAAAAAATTAGGTCAAAGGTCAAATTCAAGGTCACAAGAATATTCAGCATACATTTTGTATATCAATCATTTCCTATATGTTCAAAATTGATTGCTAGTCTCTAAACTCAATATTAGGTGAGAAATAACACATAATGTGTCCCATTATAAAGCAAAGTGCCATTTGGGGCAAGTTTGGGCTAAAATGGCCCACTTCGAGCAATTCAAATGCAACAAAACTTATACACATCATAGAGGTATATATGAGGAGTGTTATGCATCAATAAGAAAAAAAGTTACTGAACAGGTTTTGAGAAAATGACTGCCAAAGTCCAAAATCAGGCATTTTTTGTCGAAAATGGTCGCCATTTTGAAAAAAATTTGAAAATCAGAAAACCTTTCCTGGAAATATTTTTAGGTATTTTTATGCAAAATTTCAGAAATATTCCATCGTAAACTTTAAAGATAAAAATGTGAACGGACGGACGGACGGACGGACGCCGGACACAACGCCACGGCAATAGGTTATCAGACCAAAGGTCCGGTAACCTAAAATAGATGGATTTACATTGTATTTACTCTCTGCACTAAAATTACTTATTACCTGTGCGATTTGACTTGCTATGATGATAGCTCGGTTGATAGTGAATTTTTCTCTGCGCTCATGAATGTGTGTAAACAGCGTGAAGCCACGACACAAACTGAAAGAGTTCCGCAATGCTATTTACTATCAGATGAGATTCCTCGAGTACTAAGACAATGCTAATATCCTTGCACATGGCTGACCTACCTTGTGACTATGGCCAGGTCTGGTGGTTTCATGCAAGCCCCCATAAACAACACTAGGTTCTCATGTCTCGTCTTACGCAGGATGGCAATCTGTGACAATAGCACACACACATAGTATTACCATAATCAATCTAGTTCCATAAACTAGTTCAATCACTCAAACAATTTGATCACCAAAAATTATTCATGACAATAACTTTAACTATTTCAACTAGACAAACTAAGCTTTGTGGCATCCCCAATTTTCTTCTTATAGTTTCAAATGGCAAAACCAAGTCAAATAAAAAATTAGCCCAAGGGTTAAGATAGGTTACCGGACAATTTTGGCTTTCAGCATTACAAGTGACATATGACTTTGAGATTTACCAATCAAGGTCATCTTTGTGAACTGCAATATCACCATTAGGTATGTTGTATATGACTTCATATATGTTCATAATACAAACATATAAGCTCTATCAACAAGTATTTTCTCTGTAGAGGCCAATTTACACATGTCAGGTCAGTCAAGGTTGTGGGATTTGGATTTCAAGGTCATATATAGGGTCAAATTCAAGGTCTTCAGGAGATGTGCTAGAAATACATGACTTCTTGTAAGCTTAGACACAATCCTAACCTGTGTGTGCAAGTGATTAATCTTCGGTGGATAATTTACACATTTCACATCAGACATTTAGCACTCAAGGTCATCCGAGGTCAAGGTCATCATCAGTTGTTCCATATATGACTTCCTATATGCTCATAATGCAAACTTAAGCTCTATCTACAAGCATTTCATCTGTAGAGGCGAATCTGGCCATTTCTTTACCCCAAAATGGCTGTTTTGACCGTTCATGGTCATCAAAGGTCAAATTCAAGGTCATCACACAAAGAGCAATATATGACTTCCCATTTGAAAGTGCCAATTTCTGAGCTCTATATTCAAGCGTTCTATGAGTACAATCCTGGCAGCCCCCATTATGAAGGAAAAAAGTGCCGAAAATTTTTTTCAAAGGGTGAAAACATTTTTTTTGCCTAGAAATGGCCCAAAATGGATATAGTGTGATTTGAGGGCAACAAAACTTATACACATCATAAAGGTACATAAGGGGAATCTTTCGAAACCAAAATCTCAGTACTGATTAGACAGTTTTCAAGAAAAGATAGACAAGGTATAAATTTGGACATTTTTCTACAAAAACTGGCTGTTTTGACCTTTCAAGGTCTTCCAAGGTCAAATTCAAGGTTACCACATAAGTCGCCATATATGACTTCCCATTTGAAAGTGCCACCTTCTAAGCTCTATCTTCAGGCCTTCTAGGAGTACAGTTCTGGCAGTCCCCATTATGAAGGAAAAATTAGCCCAAGGGCTAAGATAGGTTACCGGACAATATATGAAAACTATTTTGTCCCGTGGCCTTGAAAATAAGGCCACGGTCAAATTTAATTTCACGAGAGTATTCAGCATATATGATTTCCTATATGTTCACAACTGCTTACTAAGCTGTAAATTCAGTAATAAGACAGATATTAATCATTATGTCCTGTGACATAATGAAAATGAAATCAAAAGTCATATTAAAGGTGTCCACAACAGAATCCTCAGTTGTAAATTTGATAATGAACAAGATATTAGCTGAGTTGTCCTGTACCTTGAAAATGAAGTCAAAGGTCAAATTCAAGGTCACAACAATATTCAGTATATATGAGTTCCTATCAGTCCGCAATTTATTCTCAAGTTGTAAAGTCGATAATAAGCGAGATATTAGTCATTTTGTTATTTGACCTTGGAAATGAGGTCGAAGGTCAAACCAGGGTGATCACAATATTTGAACAATATCATTTCCTATAATGTCCACAATTGATTCCTAAGCTGTAAAGTCGATAATGAGCGGGATATTAGCCATTTTGCACTCTGACCTTCAAGGTCATCAGAATATTCGGCATATGTCATTTCCTATATGTCCACAATTGATTCCTAAGCTGTGAAGTCAATAATAAGCGAGATATTAGCCATTTGGTGCTCTGACCTTGAAAATGAGGTCTAAGGTCGAATTCAAGGTCACGAGAATAATCAGCATATATCAATACCTATATGAGCACAATTGATTCCTAAGCTGTAAAGTCGATGACAAGCGAGATATTGACGATTTTGTACTATGACCTTGAAAATGAGGTCAAATGTCAAAATCAAGGTCATCAGAATATTCGGCGTATATCATTTCCTATATGTCCACAATTGATTCCTAAGCTGTGAAGTTGATAATAAGCGAGATATAAGCGATTTTGTGCTCTGACCTTGAAAAGGAGTTCAAAGGTCAAATTCAAGGTCACGAGAATATTCAGCATATATCATTTCCTATATGTCCACAATTGATTCCAAGATTCTAATCCCAATACAATGTATTTAGTTAGATATTCGCAAGAATATGTCCCATTATGAAGCATAGGGGAATATAACCTGGGAAAGTCCTATTTGGGCCAAGTTTGGGCCAAAATGGCCCACATCGAGCAATTCAAGTGCAACGAAATTTATAGACATCATAGGAGTACATATGAGGAGTGTTATGTATCAAAAAGAAAAAATTAGCCCAAGGGCTAAGAAAGGTTACCGGACAATAGATGTTTTATATTTTAGATATCAGCTATTTCGTCCCGTGACCTTGAAAATGTCAAAGGTCAACTTCAAGATCATGAGAATATTGAATATATATCATTTCTTATATGTTCACAATTATTCCTAAGCTATAAAGTCAATAATAATCGAGATATTAGCAATTTGATAAGATTTTGAAAGATTGGCCACCAAAGTCCAAAATCAGACATTTTTCGTCGAAAACGGAAGCAATTTTGGAAAAAAATGTGAAAATAAAAAATTCGCCCAAGGGCTAAAATAGGTTACTGGACAATGTTGGCTTTAAGCATTGCAAGTGACATATGACTTTGAGATTTACCAATCAAGGTCATCTTTGTGAACTGCAATATCACCATTTGGTACATGTATGCTGCATATATGACTTCATATATGTTCATAATACAAACATATAAGCTCTATCAACAAGTATTTGGTCTGTAGAGGCCAATTTACACATGTCAGGTCAGGCAAGGTTGTGGGATTTGGATTTCAAGGTCATATATAAGGTCAAATTCAAGGTCTCCAAGAGATGTGCTATAAATACATGACTCCTTGTAAGCTTTTTTATACAATCCTAACCTGTATGTGCAAGTGTTTAAGCCTCGGTGGCTAATTTACACATTTCACATCGGACATTTAGCACTCAAGCTCATCTGAGGTCAAGGTCAAGGTCATCATCAGTTGTTCCATATGTGACTTCCTATATGCCCATAATGCAAACTTAAGCTCTATCTACAAGCATTTCATCTGTAGAGGCAAATCTGGGCATTTTTTTAACCCCAAAATGGCTGTTTTGATCTTTCAAGGTCATCAAAGGTCAAATTCAAGGTCATCACACAAATCGCCATATATGACTTCCCATCTGAAAGTGCCAATTTCTGAGGTCTATCTTCAAGCGTTCTATGAGTACAGTCCTGGCAGCTCCCATTATGAAGGAAAAAAGTGCCAAAAATTTTCCAAGTCCAAAATTTTTTTCAAAGGGTGAAAAAATTTTTTCGTCTAGAAATGGCCCAAAATGGATAGTAATGCGATTTGGGCCGAAAATTTGTTTTTTCGTCAACCCGTCGAAAATTCAAAATGGCCGCCATACAAAGACCGGTGATTCAAGGGCAACCAAACTTATACATGTCACAGAGGTACATAACTAGAATCTTTTGAAACAAAAATCTCAAATCTGATCAGACAGTTTTCGAGAAAATGGCCGCCAAAGTTCAAAATTGACCATTTTTCGACGAAAATGGCCGCCATTTTGAAAAAAATTAAAAAATTTAAAAAATTAAAATACCTCCTTCTCAAATTATTTTAAGTTATCTTTTCCCAAATTTTCAAAAAGATTGGACTGTAAACTTTAAAGATAAAAATGTGGACGGACGACGACGACGCCGACGACGACGACAACGACGGACGGGCGGACGACGGACGCAACGCCACGGCAATAGGTTATCGGACCATAGGTCCGGTAACCTAAAAACTAAAAGATACCTCCTTCTAGATTATTTTTAAGCATTTTCGTGCAAAATTTCAGAAAAATTCGCTCGTAACAAAAAAATAAAAAATTAGCCCAAAGGCTAAGACAGGTTAACGGACAATTTTGGTTTGGCCATGGCAGCATTGGCAGGTAACAGACCTTGAGATTTACCAATCAAGGTTCGCAGTGTGAACAAATGACCTTGAGATATACCAATCAAGGTCATCCCTGTGAACTTGCTGTCACCATTACATGTTCATAATACAAAGATATATCTGGGTGGAATCGTTTAGGCCGCTCAGGTCAATTTACACATTACGAGTCAGACATTTGGCACTCATCTGACGTCAAGAACAAGTCCAAAGTTTTGTTCAAAGGGTGAAAAATTTTTTTGGCCTAGAAGTGGCCCAAAATGGATAGTAATGCGATTTGGGGCGAAAAAATATTTTTTGCTGACTCGTCGAAAATTCAAAATGGCCGACACACGGAGATCGGCGATTCAAGGGCAACAAAACTTATACACATCATAAAGGTACATAAGGGGAATATTTTGAAACAAAAATCTCAAAACTGATCAGACAGTTTTCGAGATAAGACGGACAAGGTGCAAATTTGGGCATTTTTCGACCCAAAAATGGCTGTTTCGACCTTTCAAGGTCATCCAAGGTCAAATTAAAGGACACCACACAAGTCGCCATATATGACTTTCCATTTGAAAGTGCCAGTTTCTAAGCTCTATCTTCAAGCATTCTATGAGTACAGTCTTCACAGCTCCCATTATGAAGGAACAAAGGGACGAAAATTTTCCAAGTCCAAAATTTTTTCAAAGGGTGAAAAAAAATTTTTTTGTCTAGAAATGGCCCAAAATGGATAGTAATGCCATTTGGGCCGAAAAAATTTTTTTTCCTGGACCCATCGAAAATTCAAAATGGCCGCCATACGCAGACCGGCGATTCAAGGGCAACCAAACTTATACACATCACAGAGGTACATAAGGAGAATCTTTTGAAACAAAAATCTCAAATCTGATCAGACAGTTTTTGAGAAAACTACCGTCAAAGTGCAAAATTAGCTGTTTTTCGTCAAAAATGGCCGCCATTTTGAAAATAATTCGAAAATCAAAAAACTAAAAAATACCTCCCTCTCAAAATATTTTTAAGCATTTTTGTGCAAAATTTCAGGAAGATTCAATAGTAAACTTTAAAGATATGAATGTTGACGGACGCCGGACGACGGACGCCGGACGCCGACGACGACGGACGCAACGCCACGGCAATAGGTTATCGGACCAAAGGTCCGGTAACCTAAAATATGGATGGTGGCGACGACGGATGCCG
The DNA here is from genome assembly GCA_949152475.1 of Terebella lapidaria. Classification (NCBI taxonomy): domain Eukaryota; kingdom Metazoa; phylum Annelida; class Polychaeta; order Terebellida; family Terebellidae; genus Terebella; species Terebella lapidaria. The sequence goes on along the minus strand of OX424556.1, from coordinate 51,032,581 downwards.
CCGGACACTAAGCCATGCCAATAGGTTATCGAACCATAGGTCCGGTAAGCTAACAATTATCATAATCGGTTCAGATTTGCAGCCTGTAGCGCGTTCACAAGAAAGTGTCTGCGGCAGCGGCGGCGGACATGGTGCGATGATCGCAAATCCATAGTATTCACGGAACTTCGTTTGGGGGATACAATTATTATAAGATATCTTTTCCCAAATTTTCAGAGAGATTGCACCGTACACTTTAAAGATAAAATGTGAACGGACGATAAACGCTGAAAAGTAAAATGCTGAATGGCTGAAAAGTAGATCTACATGATTGTAGAAAAGGGTGAAGTGGTATTATGATACATCGAATGGGTTTTGGACATTTCAAAAAATCATTCAGGCATGATAATTGATAACTAGACGCTTCCGGTCGCCTACGACCGCTTGGGTGTATCCCCCGTAGCACTATCATTCCTCATGCCCCAAATATATTACTAATAAGTGAAAAACTAGAACAAAGGATAGAGAAGATTACCAGAGAAATGTAAAATCTTAGGCCACAACTGTTTTTTTTCCACCAAAATTGTTAAATTAATCTTTCAAGGTTATTGAAGGGCGAATTCAAGATCACCACTGAAACCAATGCATATGAATGTCCATTTCGACATGTTCGATAACGAAAACGAAATCACAGCCAGATCAAACTTTTCACCTAAACTTATATTTCAACTCAGGATTTTTGACATACTTGGTTCCAAGTTGAAATTAAAAAAAAAAAAATTGACCAAAACTGCATTTCAAGATCACGAAATTGGAGCCAGATCGAACTTTTCACCATAAGTTATATATCAACTCATAATACGCGACAAACTTTGGATTTTTGACATACTTGGTTCCAAGTTGAAATTCAAAGTAAAAATTGACCAAAACTGCATTTCACGATAACAAAATTGGAGACAGATCGAACTTTTCGCCATAAGTTATATTTTAACTCATAATATGTGCCAAACTTGGTTTCAAGCTGAAATTCAAAGCAAAAGCTTACCAAAACTGCATTTTCAAGATGACAAAATTGGAGCCAGATTAAACTTTTTACTACAAGTTATATTTCGACTCGTAATATGTATCAAACGTGGTTTCAAGTTGAAACTCAAAATAAAAGTTGACCAAAACTGCAGTTCAAGATGATGAAATTCGAGCCAGATCAATGTTTTAGTAAAAATAATGTTAACTTATTCAGTTACACCTAGATATCTCTACTGGACAAAACCTTTACCTTGTTGAGCTCAATAATAAATGTTTCTCGTCTTAACTATCAATATTGAGGTCAATGATAGATTTAATTAGCAAAAATAATGTTAACTTATTTGGTTAGAGCCACAAAATCTCTACTGGACAGAACCTTTACCTTGTTGAGCCCAATAATAAATATTTCTTGTCTTAACTAATTTTATTGTGGTCAATAATAGACTTAACTAGTAATAATAAGGTTAACTTATTCGGTTACACTCATGAAATCTGTACTGGACAAAACCTTCACCTTGTTGAGCTTAATAATAAATGTTTCTCATCTTAACTATTTCAATTGTGGTCAATAATAGACTTAACTAGTAAAATTAAGGTTAACTTATTCGATAATATCGATCTGTTTTCACTAAAAACATCAGTCCTCTATTCTGAACAAGAATCCAGTGCTATTTGTTTTCATAGTACAGGGTATTGGATTGATCACAGATGTTCAAGTCGGTATTTTAACGGTCGTAATAAGTTAGTCCGTTAACTAATTAATATTTATTCGATCATTCTGAAAAACGATAGGTGTCGTGTGAGGGTCTTTCTCTCCGAGTCTGTGCGATTTCATCATCATTCATTGAAAACTCCCACTCGTAGAGCGTTCACAAGCCATGTGTGTTAAACAGGCTAATTTGAGCACAAAATGTGTCACCAATCGGCCAATTTGCTTGCTATGACAACCAAAATCGATTGGTGTCGGGATCTTACCATAAGATGTGTCTGTATGAAAAATTATTAGAATCGGTTAAGATTTGCAACCTGTAGTGCGTTCACAAGAAAGTGTCTGCGGACGCGGACGCGGCGCGACGAAGACAAAATCTTAGGCCACAACTGTTTTTTTTTCCACCAAAATTGCTAAATTAATCTTTCAAGGTTATTGAAGGGCGAATTCAAGATCACCACTGAAACCAATGCATATGAATGTCCATTTCGACATGTTCGATAACGAAAACGAAATCACAGCCAGATCAAACTTTTCACCTAAAGTTATATTTCAACTCAGGATTTTTGACATACTTGCTTCCAAGTTGAAATTCAAAAAAAAAATTGACCAAAACTGCATTTCAAGATCACGAAATTGGAGCCAGATTGAACTTTTCACCATAAGTTATATATCAACTCATAATACGCGACAAACTTGTTTCCAAGTTGAAATTCAAAGTAAAAATTGACCAAAACTGCATTTCAGGATAACAAAATTGGAGACAGATCGAACTTTTCGCCATAAGTTATATTTTAACTCATAATATGTGCCAAACTTGGTTTCAAGCTGAAATTCAAAGCAAAAGCTTACCAAAACTGCATTTTCAAGATGACGAAATTGGAGCCAGATTAAACTTTTTACTACAAGTTATATTTTGACTCATAATATGTATCAAACGTGGTTTCAAGTTGAAACTCAAAATAAAAGTTGACCAAAACTGCAGTTCAAGATGATGAAATTCGAGCCAGATCAATGTTTTAGTAAAAATAATGTTAACTTATTCAGTTACACCTAGATATCTCTACTGGACAAAACCTTTACCTTGTTGAGCTCAATAATAAATGTTTCTCGTCTTAACTATCAATATTGAGGTCAATGATAGATTTAACTAGCAAAAATAATGTTAACTTATTTGGTTAGAGCCACAAATCTCTACTGGACAGAACCTTTACCTTGTTGAGCCCAATAATAAATATTTCTTGTCTTAACTAATTTTATTGTGGTCAATAATAGACTTAACTAGTAATAATAAGGTTAACTTATTCGGTTACACTCATGAAATCTGTACTGGACAAAACCTTCACCTTGTTGAGCTTAATAATAAATGTTTCTCATCTTAACTATTTCAATTGTGGTCAATAATAGACTTAACTAGTAAAATTAAGGTTAACTTATTCGATAATATCGATCTGTTTTCACTAAAAACATCAGTCCTCTATTCTGAACAAGAATCCAGTGCTATTTGTTTTCATAGTACAGGGTATTGGATTGATCACAGATGTTCAAGTCGGTATTTTAACGGTCGTAATAAGTTAGTCCGTTAACTAATTAATATTTATTCGATCATTCTGAAAAACGATAGGTGTCGTGTGAGGGTCTTTCTCTCCGAGTCTGTGCGATTTCATCATCATTCATTGAAAACTCCCACTCGTAGAGCGTTCACAAGCCATGTGTGTTAAACAGGCTAATTTGAGCACAAAATGTGTCACCAATCGGCCAATTTGCTTGCTATGACAACCAAAATCGATTGGTGTCGGGATCTTACCATAAGATGTGTCTGTATGAAAAATTATTAGAATCGGTTAAGATTTGCAACCTGTAGTGCGTTCACAAGAAAGTGTCTGCGGACGCGGACGCGGCGCGACGAAGACAAATCCATAGTATCCGCCGAACTTCATTCGGGGGATACAATGATTCTGATATCGAGAAGAATCAACTTCTTCCACATGACTGCAAACTTAAGGTACATTCTTAGCACAGTGGATTAGGGTAAATTGCTGTGATGGGACATGAAACAGGTTTTTGGTACAAATTTTGAGCATGATGATTATTTTTATGCGATATTTCTCATGAATTTGACCATACAAGTTGTTGCCATGTCAACAGAACTGAGTGGCTGGGGTGGTTTTTGTCCCAGTTGGAAAGAGTGTCGTCTTGTCATGGCATACCATACATACTGGAAACCTTTGTTCAATATCTTTGAAATGATATTAAATTTTTCCACGAGGTGTCTAGTTTAGGCTCCAGTGCCAGGAATTAACCCAGTTTCCAGGGGATGGTCATGTAAACTAGACGTCAAGGCCTAAAGATGCCTTGGAGGCATTTCAGTGTTAGGACTAATTCGTAATATTTAAAAATGTTTGCCACGGGCTCTACGACACATCGTTTCCTAGATAATGACGAAAATGAGAAATGTCGACTCTGCAAGAAAACATTTCAGGTCAAAATCAAAGTTCATCTGTAATACCCCTTAGACATGTTTGTCAAGAGCCACGAGTCCGAAAATAACGTCAGTTTCGCTCTACAATGCACTGTCTCCGAGATATTGATGAAAACGTAAAATGCCGACTCGGCAAAAAATTTCGGGTCAAGGTCAGAGTTCATCCGTAATACCCATGAAACATGTTTGACTAGCACGACGAGTCCAAAAATAACATTCATTCCACTCTACGACGCACCATTTCCGAAATAACGACGAAAACGAAAAATGTTGACTCCGCAAAAAATTTTGGGTCAAGGTGAAAGTTCATCCATAATACCCCTTAGACATGTTTGTCTAGGGCAACAAGTCCAAAAAAAATGTCCGTTTCCCTTAGACAAATGTTTGTCTAGGGCGATGAGTCCAAAAATGACGTCTGTTTCGCTTTACGATGCACCGTTTCCCAGATATCGGCGAAAACGAAAAATGCCGACTCAGCCAAAAAAATTTGGGTCAAGGTGAAAGTTCATCCATAATACCCCTTAAACGTGTTTGTCTAGGGTGACGAGTCCAAAAATAACGTCCGTTTCGCTCTACGACGCACCGTCTCCGAGACATATCGACGAGAACGGAAAAATTTGGGTCAAGGTGAAAGTGCATCCATAATACCCCTTAGACATGTTGTCTAGGGCCGTAAGTCCAAAAATAATGTCCGTTTCGCTCTATGACGCACGGTTTCCGAGATATCGGCGGAAACGAAAATGCCGACTCGGCGAAAAAATTTCAGGTCAAGGTCAAAGTTCATCCATAATACCCCTAAGACATGTTTGTCTAGATCAACAAATCCAAAAATAACGTCCGTTTCGCTTTACGAATCACCGTTTCCGAGATATCGACGAAAACGAAAAATGCCGACTCCGCAAAAAATTTCGGGTCAAGGTCAAACTTCATCCATAATAACCCTTAGACATGTTTGTCTAGGGCAACAAGTCCAAAAATAATGTCCGTTTCCCTTAGACATGTTTGTCTAGGGCGACGAGTCCAAAAATGACGTCTGTTTCGCTCTACGATGCACCGTTTCCCAGATATTGACGAAAACGAAAAATGCCGACTCAGCCAAAAAATTTTGGGTCAAGGTGAAAGTTCATCCATAATACCCCTTAAACATGTTTGTCTAGGGCGACGAGTCCGAAAATGACGTCTGTTTCGCTCTACGATGCACCGTTTCCCAGATATCGACGAAAACGAAAAATGCCGACTCGGCAAAAAAATTTCGGGTCAAGGTCAAACTTCATCCATAATACCCCTTACACATGTTTGTCTTTGCTCTACGACGCACCGTTTCCGAGATATAGACAAAAACAAAATTGCTGCCGAAATGCCTTAATTATGCAGGACCTGATTGCTGCTCATGAAAGGGTCCGTAAGTCGGTAATGAAAGGGTTAAAGCATATTTTTGGAATATGTATTTAGTTAGAGTCTATATCCAAGCAGCAGCACTGCCTTTCCTCAAGTTTGAAGTATGAATTCAGTTACATCTGTGCAGAAGTTCTGCCTTTACCTCAAGTTTGAAGTATGAATTCAGTTACATCTGTGCAGAAGTTCTGCCTTTACCACAAGTTTGAAGTATGGATTCAGTTACATCTGCACTTTTAAATCAAGTCTGAAGTATGGATTCAGTTACATCTGTGCAGAAGTTCTGCCTTTACCACAAGTTTGAAGTATGAATTCAGTTACATCTGCGCAGCAGCACTGCCTTTATCTCAAGTTTGAAGTATGGATTCAGTTACATCTGTGCAGCAGTTCTGTCTGTACCTCAAGTTTGAAGTATGGATTCAGTTACATTTGTGCATGCAGCAGCACTGCCTTTACCTCAAGTTTGAAGCATGGATTCAGTTACATTTGTGCAACAGCACTGCCTTTACCCCAAGTTTGAAGTATGGATTCAGTTATATCTGTGCAGCAGTTCTGCCTTTACCTCAAGTTTGAAGTATGGATTCAGTTACATCTGCACTTTTAAATCAAGTCTGAAGTATGGATTCAGTTACATCTGTGCAGAAGTTCTGCCTTTACCTCAAGTTTGAAGTATGAATTCAGTTACATCTGTGCAGCAGTTCTGCCTTTACCTCAAGTTTGAAGTATGGATTCAGTTACATTTGCACAGCAGCACTGCTTTTAAATCAAGTCTGAAGTATGGATTCAGTTACATCTGTGCAGCAGTTCTGCCTTTACCTCAAGTTTGAAAGCCTGAAGCTGGGCTTGGTTGTCCTTGTCTGGATCAGTCTTCAGCATCTTGATAGCTACCTCACCATGCCACTTCCCCCTGCAAACATGATATTCAATTCTATCATTAAACAAGACTTACCATACGTTGAAGCTTGATTCGGACTTCATCAATAAAACATAGCACCAAGAATGCTGTAGCTTACCGGCAGATCATGAAAATTGCAGAGTATTGATTTTGCCGAAATGCCACACACATTTTCTGTATGGACTATACATGCAATACAAAATCAAGTTACATCTTGAAAGGTTTTTTTTGTTGAAGGACGACTTCCTATCAATGTATATTGGCTTCAACCAATGATTTTACGGTTAAAACTTTATTATAGCAAATATATTTTGATGCATTTGAATGCTGAAGACTCTAAGCTTCGTTTACATATAAAATATGTATATATTTGTTCAACACAAACAAACGACAAAGTTTTGTCGTACATGAGCCACACAGCAGTGCACGGCTGACATGAACGTCAAAATTAGCCCAAGGGCTAAGATAGGTTACCGGACAATTTTGGTTCCAGCACCACAGGCGAGATGACATTGAGATTGAGGCCATGTTGTGTTTTTTCTTTGTTTCCCGTCAACTTTTTTTTCGAAAAGTACCCGCCAGCCAGGAAAAAAAACAAACACAGAAAAAAAACACCCATTTGCAATATAATGATTCCCCATATCTATCCAGCTTTCGAGATTTTCTACAAAAAAACCCACTCATATTTACACATTTTGTGAAGGATGCACCAGGATGCACCATGCATATATTATGTGACTTCCCAATTAATATTCATACTACATGTATATTTATACCTCAATATTGAAACATCAAGGTGATCCAACATCTTCCCCGTGAAACTGTCTCACACCCAATCATTAATTATTTACTTAAATAACCCACACCCGATCATTAATTATTTACTATGTGTTATTTCACATACTCTAATGGTATGTATTACCAGAGAGTCTATACTCTCTGGTATTAATGTTTATGAATTATTTAGCCTACAGTACGGTATCTTGTTACTTTTCCATGGCAAAGTGTGTGCAGATCACAACCTGTTTTTTTTGTTCATTCAATAAGAAAATGTGAGGCGAAAAGGAATGACGCACAATAGTCAACAGTTCTTGGATGACAGATAGGAAGTTACGATGAGAACGTTATGATTTTCAATGAGACTTGTCCAGTCTTCCTGTGAGATACACTGTGCATTCTGGGTAATGGGCGCTCGGATGTTTTCGTTGTTCAAATGACGTCAGTGGGATACCCCTAGTCCACCAATAAGGTTACAATACGTCACGATTTGTTTATAGATAGGCTACATCGTCGTTGGTCGGAAAGATTCGGAAAGTTTGACGGAAATAAATTAACCAACATCGGAAACAATCCGGCTGTACTTCCCTTGAACACTGCAAAACAAATTTATTTATGCTTTGACATACGAACTACAGTGGAATTTAAAATGTAATAACAAATGATTCACACAAAACACAGGTATCCGCTTCTGTCAGAATTGTTATGACCCGATAAATCGTGTTTCTTGGTGGAAGTTCGAAGGTAAACAAACATTCGCCATTTGCAATTGAAATGTCCCCTCTGCGCATGCGCTGACCTTCCGCCCACAACCCCTATGTATAAACAAGAGCATATGTATAGTAAAATTGATGTTTAATCGGTAAATTTCTCCAGAAAACTTTTGGAATTTTCACCTAAGCACACATAACTTTGGAGAGCACCCAATAAGCGAACAGTATGCCAAGTTTGGGTACAATAGCAATAGCACTTTCGGCGGAGAAGATTCTGAAAGATTTGGGTCAGGAAAACATGGGACAGACACGACAGACACCGTGTCAATCCATCCCAATAGCTCCACGGCTTACAGCCGATGAGCTAAAAATGTGGACGGACGATGCCGACGACGACGCCGACGACGATGCCGACGACGACACCGGACGACGGTCGCAACGCCATGCCAATAGGTTATCGGACCATAGGTCCGGTAACCTAAAAATTAAAAAATACCTCCTTCTCGAATATTTTCAAGGTATCTTTTCCCAAATTTTTAGTAAGATTGGACCATACACTTTAAAGATAAAAATGTGGACGGACGGACGGACGGACGGACGGACGGACGGCTAGACGGACGGACGGACGGACGGACAGACAGACACAACGCCATGGCAATAGGTTATTGGACCATAGGTCGGACCAAAAACGTCTGGGGGTATTAACCCGATACATATTCACACAAATTTATGGACAAATTCATCAGCCCGAGAAAAAGATAAAAAATCGGACAACGACGACGACGGATGACGGACGAAAAACCACGACAATAGCTTATCGGCCCTTATGGGCCGGTAAGCTAAAAAGCAGATAAAGGTAGTGCAGTTGTAATTATCAGTAGGCGAAACTATATTAACTAGACGTCAAGGCCTAAAGGCCTTGGAGGCATTTCAGGGAGAAGCATGAAAAAAACAAAATGCTGACTCAGCAAAAACATGATGAAGCTCCCAATGAGACCTATAAGACATTTGTGCAATTACATGTATGTGAAGGACAAACTTCATACCCCTAAGACTATCTGTCTAATGTCTGTTTTCCTCTATGACGCATCATTTCTGAGATATCGACAAAAGCCGACTCAGCGAAAAAAATTAAGGTCAAGGTCAACGGTCATCCCTAATACCCTTTAGACATGTTTGTCTAGGGCGACGAGTCCGAAAATAATGTCCGTTTCGCTCTACAATACACGGCTTCCGAGATATCGACGAAAATGAAAAAATGCCGACTCAGCGAAAAACTTCCGGGTCAAGGTCAAAGGTCATCCCTAATACCCGTGAGACATGTTTGTTTAGCGCCACGAGTCCGAAAATAACGTCCGTTTCGCTCTATGACGCACAGTTTCCGAGATATCGACAAAAGCGAAAGATGCCGACTCAGCGAAAAAAATTAAGGTCAAGGTCAAAGGTCATCCCTAATACCCTTAAGACGTTTGTATAGGGCGACGAGTCCGAAAATAACGTCCGTTTCGCTCTACGACGCACTGTTTCTGAGATATCCACGAAAACGAAAAATGCAGACTCAGCGAAAAAATTTAAGGTCAAAGGTCAAACATAATACCCCTTAGACATGTTTTTCTAGGATGATGAGTCCGAAAATAACGTCCGTTTCGCTCTACAACGCACCGTTTCCGAGATATCGACAAGAACGAAAAATGCTGACTCAGCGAAAAAATTTAAGGTCAAGGTCAAAGGCCATCCCTAATACCCATAAGACATGTTTGTCTAGGGCGACGAGTCCGAAAATAACGTCCGTTTCACTCTACGACGCACCGTTTCCAAGATATCGACGAAAACGAAAAATGCCGACTCAGCGAAAAATTTTAGGGTCAAGGTCAAAGGTCATCCCTAATACCCGTAAGACTTGTTTGTATAGGGCCATGAGTCCGAAAATGACGTCTGTTTCGCTCTACAACGCACCGTTTCCGAGATATCGACAAGAACGAAAAATGCTGACTCAGCGAAAAAATTTAAGGTCAAGGTCGAAGGCCATCCCTAATACCCATAAGACATGTTTGTCTAGGGCGACGAGTCCGAAAATAATGTTCGTTTCGCTCTACGACGCACCGTTTCCGAGATATCGACAAGAACGAAAAATGCTGACTCAGCGAAAAAATTTAAGGTCAAGGTCGAAGGCCATCCCTAATACCCATAAGACATGTTTGTCTAGGGCGACGAGTCTGAAAATAATGTTCGTTTCGCTCTACGACGCACCGTTTCCAAGATATCGACGAAAACGAAAAATGCTGACTCAGCGAAAAATTTTAAGGTCAAGGTCATCCCTAATACCCATAAGACTTGTTTGTCTAGGGCCACGAGTCCGAAAATAACGTCCGTTTCACTCTATGATGCACCGTTTCCGAGATATCGACGAAATCGAAAAATGCCGACTCAGCGAAAAAAATTAAGGTCAAGGTCAAATGTCATCCCTGATATACTTAAGACATGTTTGTCTAGGGCGACGAGTCCGAAAATAATGTCCGTTTCGCTCTACGATGCACCGTTTCCGAGATATCGACGAAAACGAAAAATGCCGACTCAGCGAAAAAATTTAAGGTCAAGGTCAAAGGTCATCCATAATACCCCTTAGACATGTTTATCCAGGATGACTAGTCCGAAATTAGCGTCCGTTTCGCTCTACGATGCACCGTTTCCGAGATATGCATGAGAGCCTCAAGGATGACTCAGCTGAAATTATTTCGAGCCCTAGATCAAAGGTCGTTTGACGGATCGGCGTCAAAATCAATGAGTTTCTTCCCTGGTGATATATGAACCTCCATGCAAAATTCCACAGTCATTGCCATAATACTTTTTGAGTTATCGTGCGGAAACCAGAAACATTGATTTCATCCTCACGGACCTCACAGACCCCGGAGCCGGCTCAAAAACAATAGGCTTCTTCTACGCAACATTTCTGACCAGCAGTGAAAATTTGGCGAAGATACATCAAGGCAAACTAAAGTTATCGTGCGGAAACCAAAAAGTGAAAGAAAAAAAAAAAAAATGTTTCTGCTGAAATGCCTTAATGAAGGCTTTTGTCAATTATACAATCCAGCTTATTACAAAGAAATTGACACTTCTCTTTACCTAGAAAATTAAAAAAAATAACGAAAATTTTAAAAAGCCTAGATGCTTTCGGTCGCCTACGACCGCTTGTGTGTATTCCCCGTAGCCCTATCATCCCTGTCGCCCCAAATATTACTGATAAGCATGAAAAACTAGAGCAAGGGCTAAAAAAGTTTATCTTAACATGCTTAAACCAAAACTGTTTTTTCCACCAAAATTGCTGCACTGACCTTTCAATATTATGAAGGTCAAATTCAAGGTCACCACTGAAATCAGTGCATATGAATTTACATTTCAACATGTTTGATAAGAAAACGAAGTTACATCCAGATCAAACTTTTCATCAAAAGTTATATTTCAACTCACATTAACTTGTATTTTAACCACATTATTTGCCAAACTTGGTTTCAAATTGAAATTCAAAGCAAAAGTTGACCAAAACTGCATGTCAAGATTACGAAATTAGAGCCAGATCTAACATCCCACCATAAGTTATATTTTAACTCATAATATGTGCCAAACTTGGTTCCAAGTTGAAATTCAAAGTAAAAGTTGACCAAAACTGCATTTCAAGATGACAAAATTGGAGCCAGATTGAACTTTTCATCAAAAGTTATTTTTCAACTCACATTAACTTGTATTTTAACTCACATTATGTGCCAAACTTGGTTTCAAGTTGAAATTCAAAGCAAAAGTTGACCAAAACTGCATGTCAAGATTACGAAATTGGAGCCAGATCTAACATTCCACCATAAGTTATATTTTAACTCATAATATGTGCCAAACTTGGTTTCAAGTTGAAATTCAAAGTCAAAGTTGACCAAAACTGCATTTCAAGATGACGAATTGGAGCCGGATCGAACTTTTCACCATAAGTTAGATTTTAACTGATTTTACCAAGTATGTGCCAAATTTGGTTCAAACTGAAATGCAAATTAAAAGTTGACCAAAACTAAATTTCAAAATGACAAAATTGAAGCCAGATCAATGTTCTCACAAAAAGCTCTATTTTCATCCCAAATATGTTCCAAATTAGGTTCGAATGTGAAATTCAAATCACCTGGTTGAGCTCAATGATGAATGTGTCTCATCTTGATTATTTTTATTGTGGTCAACAATAGATTTAGGTGGCAAAAAGTAATGTTAACTTATTTGGTTAAAGCCAAGGAATCTCTACTGGACAGAATTTTTACCTAGTTGAGCCCATGATCAATATTTCTTGTCTTAACTATTTTTATTGTGGTCAATAATAGACTCAACTAGCAAAAATAATGTTAACTTTTTTGGATACAGCCATAAAACTTCTATTGGACAGAACCTTTACCTTGTTGAACTCAATAATAAATATTTCTTGTCTTAACTATTTTTTATTGTGGTCAATAATAGACTTAACTACTAAAAAATAATATTAACTTATTCGGTTACACCCATGAAATGTGGTGGACAAAGCCTTTACCTCGTTGAGCTGAATGATAAATGTTTCTCATCCTAACTATTTTTATTGTGATCAATAAAAGCCTTAACTAGTAAAACTAACTTTAACTTATTCGATAATATTGTTCTGTTTTCACCAAAAAAATCAGTTCTCCATTCTGAACAAGAATCCATTGCCATTTGCTTTCATGGTACAGAGTATTGGAGTGATCACATAGATCAATATGGATATTTTAATGGTTGTAATAAGTTATTCCATTAACTAATTAATATTTATACGATCATCCTGAAAAACAATAGGTTTCGTGAGACGGTCTTTCTCATCGAGCCTGTGCGATTTCATCATCATTCATCGAAAACTCACAATCATAGAGCGTTCACAAGCCATGTGTGTTAAACAGGCTAGTTTTAGCACAAAATGTGTCGCGAATTGGCCAATTTGGTTGCTATGGCAACCAAAATCGATAGGTGTCGTGATCTTACCATAAGACATGTCCATATGAAATATCAAAATCGGTTCAGATTTGCAAGCTGTAGCGCGTTCACAAGAAAGTGTCTGCGGACGCGGACGCGGCGCGACGATCGTAAATCCAAAGTATCAGCCGAACTTTGTTCGGGGGATACAATTACGCAATTCTGGCTGCCTTTCTGAAAAAGTATTCCAATTCCTTTTACCACCAGAACACCCTCGTCAAAGAAGATTTTATATGCTACCTAAAATTCATAAACCCAAAGACTCCTGGCCAAATCCAAATGTGATGCCTCCAGGGCGCCCAATTGTTTCTGACTGCAGCAGTGAATCTGATAAAGTGGCTATGTATATTGATTCATATGTAAAAGATCAAGCAAGTAAGCATCCGTCATATATCAAAAACACGTATGACTTTTTAGATAAAGTTAGAGGGATTGATTTAGATACAAATTCTTTACTAATCACTTTAGATGTTGAAAGTATGTATATCAATATAAATCATGCATGAAGAAGGAATCTAAGCAACTCAAAATGCATTTCCGACCCTGGAAAACAATGAACTATTCAAAGGTATAATAGAAATTTGGAAATTTCACTCAAATGTAATGACTTTGAATTTGACGGTAAGACATTCCTACAAGTTTCAGGCACAGCCATGGGTCAGAAATATGCACCTCATTATGCAGATATTTATATGGCTGAATTTGAAAAGCAAGCATTACAAAAGTGTCCATTCAAACCAGATTGCTATTATAGGTATATTTCCTATAAGTCCACAATGATTCCTAATCTCTAATCTCAATATTAAGGGAGATATCAGGAAAAATGTTTCCCATTATAAAGCATAGGAGAATTTAACATGGGAAAGTGCCATTTGGGACCCGTCAAAAAAGTCAAAATGGCTGCCACAAGCAGACCGGAGATTCAATGGCAACGAAACTTATACACGTCACAGAGGTATATGAGGGGAATCTTTTGGAACAAAAATCTGATCGGACAGTTTTTGAGAAAACGACCGCCAAAGTCCAAAATTGGCCATTATTCGTCAAAAATGGCCGCCATTTTGAAAGAATTGCGAAAATCAAAAAACTAAAAAATACCTCCCTCTTGAAATATTTTTAGGTATTTTTGTGCAAAATTTCAGGAAAATCCGACCGTAAACTTTGAAGATAAAAATGTGGACGACGGGCGACGACGAACGACGGACGCAACGCCATGCCAATAGGTTATTGGACCATAGTTCCGGTAACCTAAAGATAAATTCGACCTGGTGTATATAGTACCCTACTCAAAGAGAGGTGCTCTTCCGGCCCAAATTGTTGAAAAACATATGAAACAACTCAACAAAAATACTGGTGGTGATATTAAAATTGCAACAGCTTACAAAAAGCATCAAAATCTTAAAGAACTTTTAGTCGGAAGCACACTTAAATAATCCAACAAAATTTGTTCAATGTCGCTCATTGAATTTTTATCGCTTTTACTGTTTTATGTTATGCACTCTTACAATTATCTTGTGCCAATGCATTTTTCATACTCTCCAAAACATGTGATAGTAACTATCACAGTTGAGTCATCCCGACTATTACTGCACGATCAAAAACACCAATGACATATGATTTTGTTTTGATTTTAGCAGGACATTTCAACAATGGCACTAGTTGCAATTGTCTAATGAGCCTGCTAAAACCAATACAAAGTCATACTAGTATACACGTACCATAATTATCATGAATATCTCTCCAGCAGCTGTTTCATCGAGACTTATGTTCGCGAGCCTAATATTCGCGACTGCAGGCCTCTCGCGAAATTCGCGAAAATAAAGCTCTCGCAAAAATAAGTGTAATTACAGTATACAGGCCACATATCTAATTGTTAGTTGGATAGTCTAAAGGAAAGCGATTGCCACCCGGCCTTGGTCGCTCAGGGTTTTCACGCAGACACACTTGCATAGCTACTGTATGCTCCCCACTTGAACTTCGATGCTGCTTGGGCTCCGCGATATTCAGTGTCATAGTTGATAACTGATGTCCATACAAACCGCTGGCCATTACAAGAGATTTTGATGAGACAAGCCACGCATGGAAGACTTCAGGGATGCTCCATCCTTGATAGCCATCTTGTGCAGAATTTGTTAATAAGTGTTACATGTACTTGCTTGAAGACTGTGCCAAACAGTCCTTTGTGAAACTATTCCACCAAATATTATCGTTAGAAAGTGTTACTTAATACTTGAACACTGTGCTGAACGGTCCTTTGTAAAACTATTTAACCAGATATTATCATTACAAAGTGTTACTTACTTGAACCTCGTGCCAAACAGTCCTTTGTAAAACTATTCCACCAGATATATTCGTTAGAATGTGTTACTTACTTGAACACTGTGCCAAACAGTCCTTTGTAAAACTATTCCACCAGATATCATCGTTAAAAAGTGTTACTTACTTGAACACTGTACCAAACAGTCCTTTGTAAAACTATTCCACCAGATATCATCGTTAGAAAGTGTTACTTACTTGAACACTGTACCAAACAGTCCTTTGTAAAACTATTCCACCAGATATCATCGTTAGAAAGTGTTACTTACTTGAACACTGTACCAAACAGTCCTTTGTAAAACTATTCCACCAGATATCATCGTTAGAAAGTGTTACTTACTTGAACACTGTACCAAACAGTCCTTTGTAAAACTATTCCACCAGATATCATCGTTAGAAAGTGTTACTTACTTGAACACTGTACCAAACAGTCCTTTGTAAAACTATTCCACCAGATATCATCGTTAGAAAGTGTTACTTACTTGAACACTGTACCAAACAGTCCTTTGTAAAACTATTCCACCAGATATCATCGTTAGAAAGTGTTACTTACTTGAACACTGTACCAAACAGTCCTTTGTAAAACTATTCCACCAGATATCATCGTTAGAAAGTGTTACTTACTTGAACACTGTACCAAACAGTCCTTTGTACAACTATTCCACCAGATATCATCGTTAGAAAGCGTTACTTACTTGAACACTGTACCAAACAGTCCTTTGTAAAACTATTCCAGCAGATATTATTGTTAGAAAGCGTTACTTACCTGAACACTGTGCCAAACAGTCCTTTGTAAAACTATTCCACCAGATATCATCATTAGAAAGTGTTACTTACTTGAACACTGTACCAAACAGTCCTTTGTAAAACTACTCCACCAGATATTATCGTTAGAAAGTGTTACTTACTTGAACACTGTGCCAAACCGTCCTTTGCCAATCTCTTCCCCTAAATCCAGCTCTTCAAATGGGATTTCCCACTCCTTCAGTGTGACAGATATCTAGAACCAAACAGAAAATTAGCCCAAGAGCGAAGAAAGGTTACCGGAGAAATGTACAGTCACAGTGTTAGACATAAAACTTCTGTCAAGAAAATTTCTGTTTTGACATGTTAATTTCAATAGGAGTCAAACTAGTGGTCACCGAAAGAACTACCTGATGTGGCTGCCTATATGCTCATAATACAAACCTAAGCTTCATCTTCAAGCCTTCTGTCTGCATCAAGTCAATTAACAATATTTACATCAAATAATGGCCTAAAGATTATTACAAGGCCTGAAGATGCCTGTCTGGTGTCTGAGCTAAAACTTCACTAAAAATTAGTCCAAGGGCTAAAATAGGTTACCGGACAATTTTGGTTTTAAGCATTGCAGGTTACATAAATTATGACCTTGAGATTTACCAATCAAGGTCATCTTTGTGAACTGCAATGTCATCATTAGGCATGCTGCATATAATACAAACATATGAGCTCTATCAACGAGTATTTTGTCTGTAGAGGCCAATTTACTCATGTCAGGTCAGGCAAGGTTGTGAGATTTGGCCCTCAAGGTCATATATAAGATCAAATTCAAGGTCACCAAAAGATGTGCCATAAATACATGACTTCTTGTAAGCTTATACACAATCCTAAACTGTATGTGCAAGTGTTTAAGCCTCAGTGGCTAATTTACACATTTCACATCGGACATTTAGCACTCAAGGTCATCCGAGGTCAAGCTCAAGGTCATCATCAGTTGTTCCATATATGAATTCCTATATGCTCAAAATGCAAATTTAAGCTCTATCTACAAGCATTTCATCTGTAGAGGCAAATCTGGGCATTTTTTGACCCCAGAATGGCTGTTTTGACCTTTCAAGGTCATCAAAGGTCGAATTAAATGTCACTACACAAATCGCCAAATATTACTTCCTATTTGAAAGTGCTAATTTCTAAGCTCTATCTTCGAGTGTTTTATGAGTACAGTCCTGGCAACTCACATTATGAAGGAAAAATTAGCCCAAGGGCTAAGAAAGGCTACCGGACAATACAGTCGTTCAGGCAGTTACGAGAAACATTTTGGAAAAGTGCATATATCTTTATAATGATCGTCGAATGTTATGATATTTTTGCAGCGATGGATAGCAAATATTGTACCCATTTAACAACTGAAAATCGTGCGAATATTTTTCCATTGTATTTTTAGCTGTAGGCCATAATCTAATGAATGAAATTTGGGTAGTTTAGATATAATTCCGGCAGTATCGAGAAATGTTATGTTGTGAACAGTTTGAGCAACAAGGGACCATCGCATTGGTATACACAGA
Organism: Terebella lapidaria; assembly: GCA_949152475.1. Lineage (NCBI taxonomy): Eukaryota > Metazoa > Annelida > Polychaeta > Terebellida > Terebellidae > Terebella > Terebella lapidaria. The sequence continues at coordinate 51,014,973 of OX424556.1, read as the reverse complement.
GATTATGACAACTAACGGAATGCTTTATGTAATATTGAATCATTACTTTATGTAATTTGTAAAGATTTATGCAAAAAATATCACATCGATTAACAACATCACGGGCAAAAGGCGAGAAACTAGAAAACGTAAATGCCGTGTACGTGATACCCACGGCCGCGGGTCCGTGTTTCGGAAAGGTTATCAACCCGCCGTAAATCAATGTTGCTGACAGGCCAAGCAAGGTTTGCATATGTTAACATAGGCCTATAAACAGTACATGAGATAACTGTTTATTTAAAAATTAACAGCCGTCACCGTCTCAGTAAACATGTGAATGGGCATACGAAATCGACGTGTCACAAGCATGAACTGGAAACACAGTTAACGACAATACAATGCATAATTTATTAGATGTTAATTATATGTATTGATGAAAATTATTTAACAATCGTTTTGACACATTTTTCGTGTTCTTATAAAAACAAATATACATAGTTTGGATATAACGAAAATTTGGTAACACCATTTAAGACTTATCAATGGTTTATAGGTCACAAGCTTTCGACCCAACACAGGCCTTCATCAGGTGTGTGGAAACAGAACACAACAAGGGTATTTATACATGAGAAATGAGATATATATGTGAGCAAGTTGACTAGAGATTAATGAACTAGTTAATCCAAAGTGTAATGGCTCAGAAAACCTGAGTCTCTGTTTAATCCATTGTTCAGACTATCAAACATTTTAATGAGTCTCTGCTCAGCAACACGACGATTGTGGGTGGATTTTAGATTGCCTTGTAAGACCTGTACTTTCATATCCATCGAAGAGTGATCAATAGAATTGAAGTGCTCTCCAACAGGGACATATGTGTTGTTGGAATTGATGGTGAATCTGTGACCATTCATGCGAGATCGTAGTGTTTGTTTAGTTTCACCAATGTAATATTTGCCAGGACATTTTAAGCACAATATAATGTAAACTACATTACTAGACTGGCATGTATAATGTCCACTTGGTCTGAATTCGTGTCCATTAGCTGCTATAAGCTGTGTGTCACTGTTGAGGAGATCACATGTCCTGCACCTGGGTTTTCCACATGGGTGGGTGCCTGGTTTCTGTGGAATAAATTTGCTAGCCACCAGCTTCTGCTTGAGATTGGGAGGTTGTCGATAGGCGATCACTGGTGTGTATTCCGCAAACCGACCGGTACTATGACATATCTTCACCCAGACAGTTTCCATCCCCAGCACATAAAAGACTCTATAGTCTATAGCCAGGCACTTCGCTACAACAGAATTTGTTCAGATGTTACAACCAGGAATCATCAAGTAGATGAATTGAGATCAGCATTCTACAGACAGGGCTGCGATAAATCAAATGTTGACAAGCAGATATCACGTGCAGTTCGTAAAGATCGGACGGAACTATTGAGCTACAGTGACAAAGCTGAATCTGACCGGGTCCCACTAGTTATTACCTTTAACCCTCTGGCAAAACATCTGAACCGCATCGCACAAGATCTGCAGCCCATCCTCAAAGATGATTCGACACTGTCCAAACTGTTCCCCACCCCACCAGTGATCGCCTATCGACAACCTCCCAATCTCAAGCAGAAGCTGGTGGCTAGCAAATTTATTCCACAGAAACCAGGCACCCACCCATGTGGAAAACCCAGGTGCAGGACATGTGATCTCCTCAACAGTGACACACAGCTTATAGCAGCTAATGGACACGAATTCAGACCAAGTGGACATTATACATGCCAGTCTAGTAATGTAGTTTACATTATATTGTGCTTAAAATGTCCTGGCAAATATTACATTGGTGAAACTAAACAAACACTATGATCTCGCATCAATGGTCACAGATTCACCATCAATTCCAACAACACATATGTCCCTGTTGGAGAGCACTTCAATTCTATTGATCACTCCTCGATGGATATAAAAGTACAGGTCTTACAAGGCAATCTAAAATCCACCCACAATCGTCGTGTTGCTGAGCAGACTCATTAAAATGTTTGACAGTCTGAACAATGGATTAAACAGAGACTCAGGTTTTCTGAGCCATTACACTTTGGATTAACTAGTTCATTAATCTCTAGTCAACTTGCTCACATATATATCTCATTTCTCATGTATAAATACCCTTGTTGTGTTCTGTTTCCACACACCTGATGAAGGCCTGTGTTGGGTCGAAAGCTTGTGACCTATAAACCATTGATAAGTCTTAAATGGTGTTACCAAATTTTCGTTATATCACTACATAGACTTATACGGCTATACATATCTAATGAACATAGTTTGGATATTAACCCAATAACTCGTCCAAAATCCAAAATATATACTGTACATGTAATTTCGTTTGGATCATTGGGTGAGGGACGTTGATACAACACTGTAGCCATAGATATCTAATATGACTGTAACTACCATTTTACTCTCCTATTGTTATGAGCGTACCAAAAATGAGATTTAAAACGTCAAATTGCGTGCTTTTGATTTTCTGGATATTGAATCCATGTACATTTCCCGCCAATTTTCTGCCAAACATTTTTTTGATCTCTCTCTCTCTCTCTCTCTCTCTTTCCCCCTCCCCCTCTAACCCACCCCCACCTGCCCCATCTCATTATTATAGTAGTAGTAGTAGTTTTATTGACATAAAACAAGCAAAATGCGTACAAAGGGATAGGTGAAAGACAAAGTTATATGTCCAGTAACAAAATATTGCTGGTAGTAGACATTTACTAAGTATAGTGAAGAGGTTCTTCAACTTATAGAGACCTCGGTTCGTTATAAACTAAACTTCAGGTTTAAGTAGTATAGTTATATTGGAGCAAAATACTTAGCCAAATTATTATACTTGAGATGAGCGGACATTGTATTGAAAATAAAAGCATACTTATTATAGACACATTCAAACATAGAAAAAAGATGTTTTAGAACAAAGAGTATAATGTGGGTTTTACATTGGGTAAGTAGATACCTCTCACACTTGGAAACATCAAGACATTATTATTTGACATATTATCCATGTAGATAATTTGAAATTGTACTAGAAATCAAGCTTATTCTAGATAAAGAAGACCTTAGTAACATGGAGTATCATAAACATATTCACAAGACTTATTCGAAGAAGTGAAGAACGTTATAACATAGTGTAGCAACGTGAATTTTATTTTCATTGTGGAAGAGTTCGTTTGCAGTTAAGTAGTTAGTCTGCAGATTTTGTCTCAGGTGGGCTGTAAGCTCGCATTGTAGTAAAACATGTTCCTCCGTTTGTATTGCTCCACACTGACATAGCCTGAGGTCACGTGGGGTTCTTGTCCATCTTCCGGTCTCGATTTTTAAGTTGTGCGACCCCAGCTATACATTTAGGTCACATATTCGACTCTCCCAGGTAATATTTACCAAACTGATATATGTGTATTGTCTATGGATGTTTCCATTTTGTACTCCGTAGCATCCTATTGATCACCTTTTCAAGCCATATGCAAGCTTTGTGATAGTATAAATGTAGAATGTTTCAATGAATTATCATTATCATTAATTCGCTATACATAAAATAAATGCCACAAATTTATATTTTTACATATAACAGAATTATACGTGTCACTTGCGACATTCGTGAATGTTATTTTTATTTCATCATATATTTTTCATATGGAGCTATGCTGACAAATCCACATCAAACTAGACGTCAAGGCCTGAAGATGCCTTGGAGGCATTTTGGTGTGATGATTAATTTATAATATATACTAGATATCGACGAAAATGAAAAATGTCGACTCCGCAAAAAAATTTACTGTTAAAATAATACCCCTTAGACATGTTTGTCTAGGGCGACGAGTCCGGAAAAAAAGTCCGTTTCGCTCTACGACTCACCGTTTCCGAGATATCAACGAAAACGAAAAATGCCAACTCGGCAAAAAAATTTTTAGTCAAGGTCAAAGTTCATCCATAATACATATAAGATAAATGTTGTCTAGAGCGACGAGTCCGAAAATAACGTCCGTTTCGCTCTACGACACACGTTCCCGAGATATCGACGAAAACGATAAATGCCGACTCGGCAAAAAAATTTCGGGTCAAGGTCAAAGTTCATCCATAATACCCCTTAGACATGTTTGTCTAGGGCGACGAGTCCGAAAATAACGTCCGTTTCGCTCTACGACACACCGTTCTCGAGATATCGACGAAAACGAAAAATGCCGACTTGGCAAAAAAATTTCGGGTCAAGGTCAAAGTTCATCCATAATACCCCTAAGACATGTTTGTCTAGGGCGACGAGTCCGAAAATAACGTCCGTTTCGCTCTACGAAGCACCGTTTCCGAGATATCGACGAAAACGAAAAATGCCGACTCGGCAAAAAAATTTTGGGTCAAGGTCAAAGTCCATGAATAATACCCCTCAGACATGTTTGTCTAGGGCGACGAGTCCGAAAATAACGTCCGTTTCGCTCTACGACGCACCGTTTCCGAGATATCGGCGAAAACGAAAAATGCCGACTCGGCAAAAAAATTTCGGGTCAAGGTCAAAGTTCATCCATAATACCCTTAAGACATGTTTGTCTAGGACGACGAGTCCGAAAATAACGTCCGTTTCACTCTACGAAGCACCGTTTCCGAGATATCGACGAAAACAAAAAATCCCGACTCGGCAAAAAAATTTCGGGTCAAGGTGAAAGTTCATCCATAATACCCTTAGGACATGTTTGTCTAGGGCGACGAGTCCGAAAATAACGTCCGTTTCGCTCTACGAAGCACCGTTTCCGAGATGTCGACGAAAACGTAAAATCTCGACTCGGCAAAAAAATTTTGGGTCAAGGTCAAAGTCCATGAATAATACCCCTCAGACATGTTTGTCTAGGGCGACGAGTCCGAAAATAACGTCCGTTTCGCTCTACGAAGCACCGTTTCCGAGATATCGACGAAAACGAAAAATCCCGACTCGGGATGCCGACTCGGCAAAAAAAATGCCGACTCGGGAAAAAAATTTCGGGTCAAGGTCAAAGTTCATCCATAATACCCCTTAGACATGTTTGTCTAGAGCCACGAGTCCGAAAATAACGTCCGTTTCGCTCTACGAAGCACCGTTTCCGAGATATCGACGAAAACGAAAAATGCCGACTCGGCAAAAAAATTTCGGGTCAAGGTCAAACTTCATCAATAATACCCTTAAGACATGTTTGTATAGGGCGACGAGTCCGAAAATAACGTCCGTTTCGCTCTACGACGCACCGTTTCCGAGATATCGGCGAAAACGAAAAATGCCGACTCGGCAAAAAAATTTCGGGTCAAGGTCAAAGTTCATCAATAATACCCCTTAGACATGTTAGTCTAGGGCGACGAGTCCGAAAATAACGTCCGTTTCGCTCTACGACGGACCGTTTCCGAGATATCGACGAAAACGAAAAATCCCGACTCGGCAAAAAAATTTGGGGTCAAGGTCAAAGTTCATCCATAATACCCCTAAGACATGTTTGTCTAGGGCGACGAGTCCGAAAATAACGTCCGTTTCGCTCTACGACGTACCGTTTCCGAGATATCGACGAAAACGAAAAATCCCGACTCGGCAAAAAAATTTGGGGTCAAGGTGAAAGTTCATCCATAATACCCTTAAGACATGTTTGTCTAGGGCGACGAGTCCGAAAATAACGTCCTTTCGCTCTACGACGCACGGTTTCTGAGATATGCAAGAAGCCTCAAGGATGAATCAGCAAAAAATTATTTCGACCTCTAGGTCAAAGGTCGTTTGACGGATCGATCCCAAAATCAATAGGGTTCTTCCCTGGTGGCATATGAACCTCCATGCAGAGCTCTACCTGCACGAAAATAACGTCCTTTCGCTCTACGACGCACGGTTTCTGAGATATGCAAGAAGCCTCAAGGATGAATCAGCAAAAAATTATTTCGACCTCTAGGTCAAAGGTCGTTTGACGGATCGATCCCAAAATCAATAGGGTTCTTCCCTGGTGGCATATGAACCTCCATGCAGAGTTCTGCAACTATTGCGTAAATATTTTTCCAGTTATCGTCCGTAAACCAAGTCTCAAAATTAGCCTTGATTTCATCCTCACGGACCTCACGGACCTCGGATCCGGCTCAAAAAGAATAGGGTTCTTCCACATATCATTTCTGACTTGTGGTGAAAATTTGACGAGGATCCGTCAAGGCAATCTAAAGTTATCGTCCGGAAACCAAAAGTGGCGGAAGAAGAAAAAAAAAAAAAAAATTCTGCTAAAACCATAAAGGCAATATGCGTACGATGATACCACCCCAAAATGACGTTTCTCGTAACTGACTGAATTTCTGCAAAAGGTTCCTTACTCATCATTAACTGATAAAATACTGTAGATGTCTCAAACTCTCCTATTTTAATTCGACACATACCCCATACATATAAAACATAAATATCTACAAAAATCCAATTGCTTTAGGATGTTCTCAGCTGCCTTCCGCATCATGAGCGATTTACGACAGTTTGTGCGGTACAAATATAAGGCGACTGCTATATGCTCATCCTTTAATCTCATGTAAGAAAAATACGGTAATGGTGTTCTTTCTCCACCATAGAAGCGCAAATGATATGGTTTCAACGTAATATCAGTACCTTTGGAATACAATAGATATTCTAATTTTTAACACCGTACCAATCTTTACATTTCTCGATACTGCCTGAACCTCGTAACTGCCTGAATGACTGTATATATTTTAGATATTAGCCTCTGGCTCATCACCTTGAAAATAAGGTCATTGGTCAATTCAAGGTCACGAGAATGTTCAGCATATATAATTTCTAGTATGTCCACAACGATTCCTAAGCTGTGAAGTCGATGATAAGTGAGATACTAGCCATTTTGTGATCTGGCCTTGAAAATCAGGTCAAAGGTCAAGTTCAAAATCATGAGAATATTCAGCATGTATCATTTCCTCTATGTTCACAATTAATTCCTAAGCTGTAAAGTCAATAATAAGCGAGATATTAGCCATTTTGTTCCCTGACCTGGAAAAAGAGGTTAAAAGTGAAATTCAAGGTCACAAAACTTTTCAGCAGATATCATTTCCCATGTGTTCACTATGAATTCCTCAGCTGTAAATTCGATAATAAGCGAGATATTAGCCATTTTGTTCTCTGACCTTGAAAATAAGTTCGAAGTCAAATTCAAGGTCATCACGATATTCAGTGTATATCATTTTCTATATGTCCACAATTGGTTCCCAAGCTAGAAAGTCAATAGAGGAGCGAGATATTAGCCATTTTGTCCGTTGACATTGAAAATGAGGTCAAAGGTCCAATTCAAGGTCATGACAATATTCAGCAAATATCATTCTCTATATGTTCACAATTGATTCCTAAGCTGTAAGATATAAGTCAGATATTAGTCATTTTGTCCTGTGGCCTTGAAATTTAGGTCAAAGGTCAAGTTCAAGGTCAAGAGAATAATCTGTATATATAATTTCCTATATGTTCATAATTGATTCCTAAGCTGTAAAGTCGATAATAAGCGAGAAATTCGCCAATTTGTCCTTTGACCTTGAAAATTAGGTCAAAGGTCAAATTCAAGGTCATGACAATATTCACAATATATCATTTCCTATATGTTCACAATTGATTCCTAAGCTGTAAAGTCGATAATAAGCTAGAAATTAGCCAGTAAAATCGATAATAAGTGAGATTTTAGTCATTTTGTCCTGTGACCTTGAAAATGAGGTCAAAGATCAAATTAAAGGTCACGATAATATTCAGGATATATCATTTCATATATGTCCACAATTGATTCCTAGTCTCTAATGTCAATATTAGGTAAGATATAAAGCATAATGTGTCCCATTATAAAGCATAGGAGAATTTAACATGGGAAAGTCCCATTCGGGCCAAGTTTGGGCCAAAATGGCCCACTTAGAGCGATTCAAGGGTAACAAAACTTATACTCATAACAGGAGCATATATAAGAAGTGTTATGCATCAATAAGAAAAAAAGTTACCGAACAGATTTTGAGAAACAGCCGTCAAAGTTGTTTATACTATAGTTCAAGGGTACACAGGGGTCATTTGAACTAGACTAGGTATTGGCTTAATTACTGCATCTTTCCATATGCTAGGAATACAAGAATTTTTATAACAGATGTTAAGAAATTTGGCTATTAATGGTACAACCATGTCATGTTTTAAAACCTCATTTGGGATATTATCCATGCCACATGATTTTTCTGTTTTGAACAGGAACACACAGCGTCTGACCTCTTCATATTCTATATCCTTGTTAATGTAATCATTCTCCACATACCGATCATCATACATACAATATTCATGCACCTTGAGAGTGCTAACTCTCTCATGGAACAGATTATCACCATCTCCTGACACAATGGTATTACCTTGGTAAAGGTTTTCAAAAGCTTTTTCCCAGGTCTGTAATACAACATTTTTGTCTGTAACAATGTCATTACCCTGTCTTATTTGCAGCGGTATATCTGTTTGTCTCCACGGAACCCAGGCTTTCAGCATTTTTTCCAAAATTGTTTCGGGTTATTTACACAAACCTCATCAATATTACTAACTTTTTGTCTCTTATACTGTCTTCCAAATCTACGCAGTGTTCTATCAAACAATGTCCGCTTATTGTGAAAATTTTTTCTAAGCAAAGTTTATTCTGTTACAGTACTATAATTAGCTTTCAAAAATATATTTTCGGCTTGACACATATCTTTCCAGAGTTTTGAAAGATATATAACTCGTCATTCCAAAATGGCCTATGTAGTTTACTAAGGATTCCACATTTACCTTTATGCCTATTTATCACATGTACATATTCATCTACATTTGTATCTCTGATTGCACTAGCTGTACAAAGTTACTGTATAGACAGTCAATATTTTCTGGAACATTCACACAAGTACGTAACTGAAATAAAAATCTATTCATACGTTCGGTCCACTCAGGTGTCGACATTAATCCATCACGTGTCCTAGAGAAATCATAACGTTTCATATTATAATTGCCTGATCCCTGTACATCAGGGACATTTTCATCAAGTTTACCAACATCACAGAGTTAATTCACAGTTATCATGAGAAGGGAGTGATCTGGGCTTTTACACCATCTACCATACACTGATGATACTGCAGGCAAATAACATACAAATAACACGATAGACAGTCACAATATTTACCTGATAACATAATACCTAAAATTCCCTCAACTGCTTTTACAATGACCAGTATATCAAAGTAACTAAGCAATGCTTCATTAACTAATATACATACTCCTCCCGATCCTTTGGGGGCTCTAATATTATGAGTAATCCTATTATGTCCAAACCATTATATCCATTCACATAAACGTCATCTGTACCTGATGAATGGGTCTCACAAATACAAACAATATCAGGATATTTACAGCATACAATAGATTCTCTCAATACACAGTTATAACTATTCCATCCGTTCACATTCCAACATGAAATCTTGAGCAAATCATTAGATTGGATGTCAGTGTTTAACTGTGAGGGCTGGGCGAGTTCCGAGCACCGAACATCACTCACACTGCCTTGAAGTGGTCTATGTAGAGGTCGGTCATCACGGTTCTCAGTCGAGTTGGAATGTACGATGCGTTGTGGCGATGATATCGTAGATCCAGCAGCCATCTGGTTTCTTCTCCTAGTGTCTCGTCCTGATGCCGGAAGATCATCTCAAAACCAATCTGTAGTTGTAAACACAGGGGGCCCACGGCTCCATTCGCCCAATCTCACGTCATGTTCTTTCTTGACCAGTTTACCATGGCTAGTGTTGCGGTATTGCCCTCCATTTGGAAGTTCATTCAAAATCTGACTCAAATTGTGTTGCATAACACAGTTTAGATGGCTTTGTGATGAGCACAGGAATAGGTGACGGTATCCATTGTCTCGTATATTACGCTTACACCTCAAAGCTGCAATTTTGTCCTCTTGTGTCTCGAACCTGATTTTAATCAAGCCAGGTCTGTTTGTTTTTCTAGATGCCAGTCGCTTGGCCTTCACGATGGGGGTTCTGACCATTCCTAGACCACATTCTACAAGTTGCTGAGCCTTTTCATGAATGTTCTCACCAACTTCCTGACTGAGACCAGTACACACCACGGAAGTATCCACTGGAAATTCATCTTGCTGCGTAACTAGTTCTTGAACTGCGTTTTCAGACGCGGTGAGCCTCAAATCTATATCATTTTCAATTCGTGCCAGTCTGTTCTCACACAAATCCACTCTTGGTCTCAAATTTTCAACCTAATCAGTTAACAGATTGACTTCAGCGCGAATAGTGGCTAGAGACTGTCTGAATTCAGTCCAGGTAGATAAAAAGCAGGCGGTAAACATCACGAATGGTCACATCTCCGGGTATCACATCTTGGTCCAAACTAACTTCAGCACCCTTTACATCAGTTATCTCCATGTTTTCTCGCGACGCCATGACCGAGAACCACTGGCATGTAAAGCCATTCGCTAAGTCGAGTTGACTGACCAAGCGACTGCCATAAGCGAGTGGGCGATAATTGGGTTAGTTCACAGAAGCCACTCGTCTGAGATGCAACAACGAGTGTTGGGGTGGAGAGAGGCCACTTACTTCCCAGTAGTAGTAGTAGTAATATTTATTGACATTTACAAAATTGTATACTTTTGCGGGATGAAATATCAATATCAAAATATGTCCAATTAATAAACGAGTTCATAATTATAGTTCATATACTCCAAGTTCACGTTGTCCATCAAACACTCCGTTCAAAGAAGGTTAACACCTGAAAGCATAACTCTGCAGCCACCTTGGCGTCTAACGAAAACAGTTCGTTTAAATTTGATAATGTTTTTGGCAGCTGGCCTCTGAGATGATCAGTCAATTTACACTCTAACAGAACGTGTTGTTCAGTCTGAATAGCTTCGCCACATTCACACAATCTCTGTTCCCTAGGGGTGCGTGTCCAACGGCCGGATTCGATTTTCAATCGGTGTGATGCGAGTCGTAGCCTGCTGCAGTAGGTTCTGTGGTGTTCCGGTATGTGGGTTTCTAGATTCTTGTATATAGGACTGGGGGTCAAGTCATTGTTTATTTCCAGATATGTAGCTCTTCTAGTTGTACCACAGGCTCTTACTGCGGTTTTCAAATGGTTCAGGTGAGACTCAGTATGGTTAATCGCGTTGTGCTTTAGGTGATTGATTACATTGCCCATCTTAGAATGTGTTGTTATGGCCAATTGGATTAAGTCCTTGACGTAAAAGTCTCCTGCTCGTTGTTGAATTTTCTGCAAAAATTTCACCTATATAGTTGATTGTTACTCACATTAATTGACAATTGGCAGCAAATTTATGTCTATTACAGCTCAAAACATCTTATTTTCAATAATTTTCAGACCTTAGAATTTTTTTGTTGTTGTTTCCGTAAACACCAACCCTGGAAAAGAAACCTAAAACTAACATAAAACTAGACATAAAAGCCTATAAGCTTTGTGGCATCCCCCAATTTGTTCTTATCATTTCAAATAGTCATACTGAACTTAGAAAAAAGGATACATAGGCCATTGTATGTGGGTAAGAGTGAGAGCTCATCAGACAGTTTCTTACTAGAACTGCTTTCTATCATCTTGACAACTTGGCCCACCAGACATTTGCCACCCAAAATGAATGGACAATTACCCAGCCAGTATTGTTCAGAGTACTAGTATATTTAATCAGGATGTTCGTGATATTTTTCAGGTGCTCCTGTCAAATGTAAAATGATACATTCATATTATAATTAAAGCCGAACATTTCCCAGCTAACTGAAACAATGATGATTTGGTCATTGCATGTGAAATAGAGTTGAATAACAAAACATTCAAACAATACATGTTTGTACAATATAAATGTAGAAAGGGCAAATCATTCCACAAGCATGTTGTGTCATGTGTGTTGGCTTATTAACCAACTATTGTTTTCTGTTGGGTGGAACTTCATTCTTTTACCATGTACACACACACTAGTAAACCAGGCTTTGGAGGGGGGAGTGGAGATTATGCATGGATATGAGCCTAGGGTCATGTTGGACATGCTAGCTTTACCATGTTTACTGCTGTATCACTTGTCAGGCATGATTGAGCAGGGCTGGCTGAGAGGGGCAGAGCCTATTGCTGTGCTGGACAGACTGGCTGATATTGTAAGGCATGACTGAGCAGGGCTCTCATATACTGCACTGGCTGAGAGGGCAGAGCCTAGCCTCATGCTATAATGCAGGCTGCAGTCTGTGAATACAGTAGCATGGCTCAGTTACAGTATTGACTGCATGGCTGACCAGGCTTTAGGTATCTGGCTGCATGGAGGGCTAGCATCTGCCTGGGTGCAGGTGAGGGAAAAATTCTAAGTCCCAAAATAAAAAATAAAAAATACACCCCCAAATTTTTTTTCCCCTGGAAATTGCCTGAATCAAATTATGACATTGACAGGAATCGCCAGAAAAAAAAAAAAAAAAATTACCCCAAAGGCTAAGATAGGTTACCGGACAATTTTGATTTGGCCATGGCAGCATTCGCAGGTAACAGAGCTTTTACCAATCAAGGTTCACAGTGTAAACATATGACCTTGGGATTTACCAATCAAGGTCATCCGTATGAATTTCGATGTTACCATAACATGTATGTGTGCGGGATTTGATATTCTATATGTTGGGTGGAATCGTTTAGGCCGCTCAGGTCAATTTACACATCTCAAGTCAGACATTTGGCACTCAAGGTCATCTGACGTCAAGTCCAAGGTCATCATTAGTTGTGCCATATATGTCTTCCTATATGTTCATAATGCAAACATGAGCTCTATCTGCAAGCATTTCATCTATAGAGGCCAATCTGGGCATTTTTTTTTTTGACCCCAAAATGGCTGTTTTGACCTTTCAAGGTCATCGAAGGTCAATTCAAGGTCACCACACAAGTCGCCATATATGACTTCCCATTTGAAAATGCCAATTTCTGAGCTCTATCTTCAAGCGTTCTATGAGTACAGTCCTGACAGCTCCCATTATGAAGGAAAAAAGTGCCGAAAATTTTTCAAGTCCAAAATTTGTTTCAAAGGATGAAAATTTTTTTTTGCCTAGAAATGGCCCAAAATGGATAGTAATGCGATTTGGGGCGAAAAAAAATTTTTTCGCCGACTCGTCAAAAATTCAAAATGGCCGCCACACGGAGATCGGCATTTCAAGGGCAACAAAACTTATACGTGTCACAGAGGTATATAAGAGGAATCTTTTTAAGCAAAAATCTCAAAACTGATCAGACAGTTTTTGAGAAAATACAGACCAGGTGCAAATTTGAGCATTTTTCGACCCAAAAATGGCTGTTTTGACCTTTCAAGGTCATCCAAGGTCAAATTCAAGGTCACCACACAAGTCGCCATATATGACTTCCTATTTGAAAGTGCCAATTTCTAAGCTCTATCTTCAAGCGTTCTATGAGTACAGTCCGGACAGCTCCCATTATGAAGGAAAAAAGTGCCGAAAATTTTCTAAGTCCAAAATTTTTTTCAAAGGGTGAAAAAAAATTTTGCCCTAGAAATGGCCCAAAATGGATAGTAATGCGATTTGGGGCGAAAAAATTTTTTTTCGCCGACCCGACAAAAATTCAAAATGGCCGCCACACGAAAACCGGCAAATTTAGGGCAACCAAACTTATACATATCACAGAGGTATATGAGGGGAATCTTTTGAAACCAAAAACTCAAAACTGATCAGACAGTTTTTGAGAAAATGGCCGTCAAAGTCCAAAATTGAGTGTTTTTCGACAAAAACGGCCGCCATTTTGAAAAAAAATGCGAAAATCAAAAAACAAAAAAATACCTCCTTCTCAAAATATTTTTAGGCATTTTTGTGCAAAATTTCAGAAAGATTCGATCGTTAACTTTAAAGATAAAAATGTTAACGCCGGACGGACGGACGGACGACAGACGCAACGCCATGCCAATAGGTTATCGGACCAAAGGTCCGGTAACCTAAAAAAATTAGCCCAAAGGCTAAGATAGGTTACCGGACAATTTTGGTTTGGCCATGGCAGCATTGGCAGGTAACAGACCTTGAGATTTACCAATCAAGGTTCGCAGTGTAAACATATGACCTTGGGATTTACCAATCAAGGTCATCCGTATGAACTTCGATGTAACCATTACATGTATGTGTGCGGCATTTGATATTCTATATGTTGGGTGGAATCGTTTAGGCCGCTCAGGTTAATTTACACATTCCAATCAGACATTTGGCACTCAAGGTCATCTGACGTCAAGTTCAAGGCCATCATTAGTTGTGCCATATATGTCTTCCTATATGTTCATAATGCAAACATGAGCTCTATCTGCAAGCATTTCATCTACAAAGGCAAATCTGGGCATTTTTTGACCCCAAAATGGCTGTTTTGACCTTTCAAGGTCATCCAAGGTCAAATTCAAGGTCACCACACAAGTCGCCATATATGACTTCCCATTTGAAAGTGCCAATTTCTAAGCTCTATCTTCAAGCGTTCTATGAGTACAGTCCTGACAGCTCCCATTATGAAGGAAAAAAGTGCCGAAAATTTTCTAAGTCCAAAATTTTTTTCAAAGGGTGAAAAAATTTTTTTGTCTAGAAATGGCCCAAAATGGATAGTAATGTTATTTGGGGCGAAAAAATTTTTTTTCGCCGACTCGTCAAAAATTCAAAATGGCCGCCACACTGAGATCGGCGATTCAAGGGCAACAAAACTTATACACGTCACAGAGGTATATAAGAGGAATCTTTTTAAGCAAAAATCTCAAAACTGATCAGAGAGTTTTTGAGAAAATACAGACCAGGTGCAAATTTGAGCGTTTTTCGACCCAAAAATGGCTGTTTTGACCTTTCAAGGTCATCCAAGGTCAAATTCAAGGTCACCACACAAGTCGCCATATATGACTTCCCATTTGCCGCTCAGGTTAATTTACACATTCCAATCAGACATTTGGCACTCAAGGTCATCTGACGTCAAGTTCAAGGCCATCATTAGTTGTGCCATATATGTCTTCCTATATGTTCATAATGCAAACATGAGCTCTATCTGCAAGCATTTCATCTACAAAGGCAAATCTGGGCATTTTTTGACCCCAAAATGGCTGTTTTGACCTTTCAAGGTCATCCAAGGTCAAATTCAAGGTCACCACACAAGTCGCCATATATGACTTCCCATTTGAAAGTGCCAATTTCTAAGCTCTATCTTCAAGCGTTCTATGAGTACAGTCCTGACAGCTCCCATTATGAAGGAAAAAAGTGCCGAAAATTTTCTAAGTCCAAAATTTTTTTCAAAGGGTGAAAAATTTTTTTTGTCTAGAAATGGCCCAAAATGGATAGTAATGTTATTTGGGGCGAAAAAAATTTTTTTCGCCGACTCGTCAAAAATTCAAAATGGCCGCCACACTGAGATCGGCGATTCAAGGGCAACAAAACTTATACACGTCACAGAGGTATATAAGAGGAATCTTTTTAAGCAAAAATCTCAAAACTGATCAGAGAGTTTTTGAGAAAATACAGACCAGGTGCAAATTTGAGCGTTTTTCGACCCAAAAATGGCTGTTTTGACCTTTCAAGGTCATCCAAGGTCAAATTCAAGGTCACCACACAAGTCGCCATATATGACTTCCCATTTGAAAGTGCCAATTTCTAAGCTCTATCTTCAAGCGTTCTATGAGTACAGTCCGGACAGCTCCCATTATGAAGGGAAAAAGTGCCGAAAATTTTCTAAGTCCAAAATTTTTTTCAAAGGGTGAAAAAATTTTTTTGCACTAGAAATGGCCCAAAATGTATAGTAATGCGATTTGGGGCGAAAAAAAATTTTTTCGCCGACCCGCCAAAAATTCAAAATGGCCGCCACACGGAAACCGGCAGATTCAGGGCATCCAAACTTATACCTATCACAGAGGTATATGAGGGGAATCTTTTGAAACCAAAAACTCAAAACTGATCAGACAGTTTTTGAGAAAATGGCCGTCAAAGTCCAAAATTGAGCGTTTTTCGACAAAAACGGCCCCCATTTTGAAAAAAATGCGAAAATCAAAAAACAAAAAAATACCTCCTTCTCAAAATATTTTTAGGCATTTTTGTGCAAAATTTCAGAAAGATTCGATCGTTAACTTTAAAGATAAAAATGTTAACGCCGGATGGACGGACGGACGGACGCAACGCCATGCCAATAGGTTATCGGACCAAAGGTCCGGTAACCTAAAAAAACAGACAAAAACATAAGGCCTCCCGATTTTCAATCGGGATGCCTAACTAAAGAATACGTCCCTCCCTGAATATTTTTAGGTATTTTTGTTCAAAATTCCAGAAAGATTTGACTGCAAACTTTAAAGATAAAATGTAGATGGACGACAACGACGACTGACGACAGATGCAACACAATGCCAATAGGTTATCGGACCAAAGGTCTGGTAACCTAAAAAGTGCCGAACATTTTTTTAAAGGGTGACAATTTGTTTCTAAGGGTGAAAATTTTTGTTTGCCTAAAAATGGCCCAAAATGGATATTAGTGCGATTTTGAGCAAAAAATTTTTGTTTCGCCGACTCGTCAAAAATTCAAAATGGCCGCCACATGGAGATAGGCGATTCAAGCGCAACAAAACTTATACACATCACAAAGGTATATAAGAAGAATCATTTTAAACAAAAATGTCAAAAACTGATCAGACAGTTTTTGAGAAAATGCCGGCCAAAGTTCAAAATTGAGTGTTTTTGGACAAAAACGGCCGCCATTTTGAGAAAAGTTAAAAAATCTAAAAACTAAAACATAGCACCAAGATTCATGTGAATTGCGTAGAATACTGAATACATATAAATTGTTACACTGATGTTAAAATCTATATCTTAAAACATGTTCGTAAATGTTGAGGGAAACATATTTTCTGTATGGACTATATACATGTAATACGAAATCAAGTTACATCTTGAAAGATTTTTCTCGTTAATGACAAATTTTCACAGACAGTCGATTGAAAGGCAACAAAACTTATACACATCTACAAAGGTACATAAGGAGAATCTTATACATGATTTTGAGGAAAACTGTCTGAATAGATTTCGAGAAAATGGCCACCAAAGGCGAAACTCATCCTTTTTTCGACAAAAAAGGTCGTTTTGACCTTTCAAGGTCATTGAAAGTCAAATTCAAGGTCACCACTCAAACCGCAATATATAATTTCCCATTTGAATGTGCCAATACTTAGGCTCTATCTTGAAGTCTGCACAGCTCCCATTAAGAAGAAAAAATTGGGGGAGTCCAAAAAAATTTTCAATGGCCAAAAAAAAATGCAGACCGGCGATTCAAGGGCAACGAAACTTATACATGTCATAGAGGTACATGAGAGGAATGTTTTGGAGCAAAAATCTCAAAACTGATCTCACAGTTTTTGAGAAAATGGCCACCAAAGTCCAAAATTGACAATTCTTCGTCAAAAATGGCTGCCAAATCGGCAAAAACGATTCAATCAAACAAGGGCCACTGGCCTCATAGGAAGAGCTTTGAAAATGTTTGCACAGAACTAGTTCAAAACCTATTCGTATCCTATTCGGTACATGTTGTGGCCATATTGTAACTGTAGCCCATGATATTGAACTGGCCAATCATTTGCTATTGTTGATTTGGCCTAATATAAATTGATTGATACCATAATTAAGGTACTGATTCCATCTAGTCCCATCTTCCAAACTAGATGTTCTCCAGTGACTGACGACTGCTGGAGTGTATCTCCCGTAGCCCTATCACCCCCCCCCCCCCCAAAAAAAAGTCACACCCCCCCCCCCAAACTATTAATAGATTCAACTAGCAAAAATCGATGTTAACTTATTTTCATAATATGACCATAACTACTACAAGCATCAAATTAATATTTACCAGAACCTTTATCTTGAACCTAATAGTCAATGTGTCATGTCCTAACTATTTTTTATTGTGGTCAATAGGCCCTAATAGACACAACTAGTAAAGTTAATGTTAACCTATTCGGTTAGTCATGAAATATGTAGTGGACAGAACCTTTACCTTATTGTGCCCAATAATAAATGTTTTATGTCTTAATTAAATTTACTGTGGTCAATAATAGACCTAATTAGTATTTACCCATCGGTTTATTTTTTATCTCCATCAGTAGACATGTTATATGTCTTGTTAATTGTCTAAACAATGTCACAGCTCAGAATGCCACATCACGATTCCCATGCAACCAATAATAGTGGTGTAGCAACAACAGGCCTATCTGATCATACGTGACATTCAACAGATGGCGCTCTTGAAGCATGCAGTAGGCCCCTACAGGAAAGATGTGCGGTCCATTATGATGAGAACTGTCATTAGTGACAAACGTGATGATGTGATTGCTGCATTACTCGACTGGCGATTTTTGCTTTGATCATTTGTGTACGATTCCAATTACTAGTAACCTATCATGCACAAAATAATCGAGCAATTGAAACATGACTCAACCAACAAATCATCGATTTCAAAAGATGATTGATAAGCTATGATCAATTAATTTATTTTTGTATTAACAGTATCTCGTGATGTCATCTCATTAATTATTCATTAGGCTATGAGGCACGCTCACCCAACGAACAGCGATGTTTAGGTGGAAGAGGAGGGGGGAGGCATAGTGAAGAAAGTGAACTTGTTGTCATCGGCATTATGATCTCTCGAGGTGGATCTTATTTCTGAAATCCATCAGTAATCGCCGATTGCGATCTTGCAGATAGTTTAGCGATATATTAATGCGAGAAAAGTCAGAAAACTCATTGGACCATTCAGCAGACCTGATTTTTACCCGGGTGCGGGCCAGCTTTCATTTATCACGATTGGGTCGTAGTCGGATGGGAGGGGGGGGGGGGGGAGAGGTGGTGCGGAATGGGGATGAAGCAGGTCGAGTGTGGCTGGCTGCCTCGCGAACAACCACTAGGAGGGGGCCACACTCATTTGCATTTGGCCTACTGGATATACCAGCACTGCCACAAGTTTTCAATTATTATGTTGCCGTATCAAGCGTTTTTCCATTTTTGCAATAGCTTATGTACTATCTATGTAGTGTGGAATGTTTATGCAAAATTTTTTGAGTGCATCTGATACAAGAAAGCCCTGTTTCAGAGAAGATCAAAACGAGAGTGGTGATGGGTGATGAAACGGTGACACACAAAAAAAATTAGCCCAAGGGCTAAGAAAGGTTACCGGACAATATACATTTTAGATATTAGCCTTTTGTCTAGTGACCTTGAAAATAATTTTTCAACAAATATATCACTTCTAGTATATCCACAATAAATTCCTAAGCTGTAAAGTCGATAATAAGTGAGATATTAGCCATTCTGTGATCGGTGATGTGACCTAGAAAATGAGGTCAAAGTTCAAGTTCATGGAATAATTCAGTATATATCATTCCTCTATATTCGCAATTGATTCCTAAGCTGTAAAGATGATAATAAGCGACATATTAGCCATTTTGTTCTCTGACCTTGAAAATTGGATCACAGGTCAAATTCTAGATCAACAAAATATTCAGCATACATCATTTCCTATATGTTCACTATGGACCCCTAAGCTGTGAATTTGATAATAAGAGAGATATAAACCATTTTGTATTCTGACCTTGAAAATAAAATGACTGGCCTTGAAATTTAGGTCAAATTCAAGGTCATGAGAATATTCAGAATATATCATTTCCTATATGTTCACAATTGATTCCTAAGCTGTAAAGTTGATAATAAGCAAGATATTAGCCATTTTGTCCTGTTGACCTTGAAAATGAGGTCAAAGTCAAATTCAAGGTCACTAGAATAGTCAGCATATATCATTTCCTATATGTTCACAATTGATTCATAAGGCATAAAGTCACTAATAAGCAAGATATTGGCCATTTTGTCCTGTGACCTTGAAAATGAGGTCAAAGGTCAAATTCAAGGTCACAAAAATATTCAGCATATATCATTTCCTATATGTTCACAATTGATTCCTAAGCTGTAAAGTTGATAATAAGCGAGATATAAGCCATTTTGTGCTTTGACCTTGAAAATGAGGTCGAAGGTCAAATTCAAGGTCACGAGAATATTCGGCTGATATCATTTCCTATATGTCCACAATTGATATCTAATCTGTAGGTCAAATTCAAGGTCACGAGAACATTCAGCGTATATCTCTTCCTTTATGTTCACAATTGATTCCTAAGCTCTGAAGTTGATATTAAAGTCATAGTAGCAAGATACCATAAGATGGTTTTATTCCTGTTTATATAAAGACATTGTGGACATTCAGTGATAGAAAAGATGTTCGCAGTAATTGGTAGTTAATAACAGTGACATGTAATCGAGTATATTGAGCCAGAATTACAATCGCCTTCTCCATGCCGATGAAAAAACTAGCTTCGGCAGCGTCGGCAGTTTCCGTAATCGTGACGTCAGTTGAGGCAGAATGTGCTTTGATGGCTCACCTAAAACGTAAAATACGTAATTTGGTGGTCAGCTCAAAGATGGGAAATCACTTCAAAATGCATTCGATTCCAAAGAAAACATGCTAAAACCAGCAAATACTGGACATCTTGCAGTTCAACAAACATTCGTTCCAGGTGAGTAAATAGTACCGATTCTAAATATTAATACAAGAAATGCTGTATTCCCGCCATCTCACCCGTTCCCTTGAATTGTCAAACATACACCATCGGAATGAATATGCGACATGCAGTTTATCTTGCTGGCTACATGTACTTTCAGTTCTGCCTAGACCCATACTAAAATCATGATCAAAATCTTCGGCAATTTACGAAAGGAATGCCTATTTGATTCAATATCTCGAAACCCATTGATTGTATTTGTAAAACTCATTCGAATTCATCGAAAACTATTCATAATAGACTATGAAAGGCGGTAAGCAAAGAATACCTCCCTCTCGTTATATATTTTTAGGCATTTTTCTCCAAAATTTCAAAAATCCGATCGTAAACTTTAAAGGTAAGATTGTTTACGGACGAACGAGGAATGCAATGCCATGGCGACAGGTGGTCCAGTAGCCTAAAAATCAAAATGGCCGCCACACGATTCAATCGAAACGAAACTTATACACATCACAGAGGTACATGAGGGGAATGTTTTAAAACAAAAATCTCAAAAATGGCTGTGAAATCGGCAAAAACGATCGAATAAAAAACCCGGAAAAAAACGTTTCAGGGTATTAGCTCAAGGAATGTTTTAGTAAATTTACAAAAAAGAAAATGCGATAAGTTATTGAGCCATATGTCCAGTAACCTCAAAACTAAAGAATACCTCTCTCTTGACATATTTTTAGGCATTTTTGTGCAAAATTTAAGAACGATTCGACCATAAATTTCAAAGACGAAACTGTTTACGGACGGACAGCGGACGGATGGACGCAACGCCTCAGGCCTCCCGATTTTCAATCGGGATGCCTAATTACATGCAGGAGATGAATCCATGGTAAGACTTACACTATTAACACGGGTCCACTGTTGGCCATCGTCTGGAACCTCTTGCGAGTCACCATGGTCCAACATTGAGGGTCGCTCCAAACTGCCAACAGTCTAAACACACCAATATACTAAACATTCTGTTGCTACTGGTGACAAAAATGTATCCCCTTATCATGCCCCATATCACAGCATAATAGCTGTACTGGTAAGGCATCGTTGAATTCATTTTAAACTAGACGATTTGGTCGCCTACGACCACGTGGGTGTATCCCCCTGAGGTCCTAACATCCCTGTTGCCCAAAATATGTTGATTTAGACGAAATATAATTAAAGTTCTGGGCCTTAACTATTTTATTCCAAGTAGTAATCCTCTGAACAGCTAAAATATTCATTAACTCATTATTTCTCACCAAATACTTTCCAAAAAGCTTATCACAGGAATTGAATATGAAACCTCAATCCCAGACATCATTAGTGATTTCGAAATTTACATTTGCTGATAATGATAACCGTTATGTCATAACTGTTGTAAGAAGTTACAGATATTACCTAATTAATATGAACATTACAGTCATAAAATCTCTACAGTTCAAAGCTTCGTTTTGTTTAGTCCAATAATAAATGACTCACCTCGACCATTTTTATTGTGGGCAATACAATAATAAATTTGACTACTAAAATCCATGCTAACTTATTCAGTAATAGTAATCTTTTTTGGCACAAAACCGTCATCTGTATACTTTTACAATCAATCAGTATGATTTCTTTTAAAATATAAGCCAATATCATTTTCTATATGATATGTGTGATAAGATGACGAAATTGGAGCCAGATCGAACTTTTCACAAAAAGTTATATTTCAACTCGAAATATCTGACAAACTTGGTTTCAAGTGAATATTCCGAGTAAAAGTTCACCAAACTGCTTCTCAAGATGACGAAATTTGAGCCAGATCGAACTTTTCACCAGAAGTTATATCTTCACTCAAAATATGTGCCAAATATGTGTATCAAGAACTTCTCACATTTTATTTCAATATATGTGTCACCCTAACTATTTTTATTGTGCTCAGTAATAAACTTTACTAGCAAAATTATTGTTAACTTATTTAGTAATATAAATGTTACTACAGCCATCAAATCTTTACTGATCAAAATTTTTACCTTGTTGAGGCCGATAATGAATGTTCCTCGCCTATTGTGCTGGGTACATAATAGACTTAACTGGCAAAGCTATTGATGAATTATTCAATAATATGAATGATACTACAGCAATGAAGTTGCTGCTGAAACGACCCTTCATTTTGCTGAGCCCAATAATAAATGTTTCTTTTCTCAACTGATTTTCTTGTGCACAGAAATAGACTTAACTGGTGAAATTAATGTTAACTTTATAAGATGTTTATTGTTCTGCTCTCAACCAAATCGAGTTCATCAGTTCTCTATTCTGAAGAAGAATCAAGTAGCATTAGCTTTCATAATACAGGCTATTGGAATGATCATAGATGGGTATTTCACATTTCAAAATGGATATTTCACATTTCTGTAATAAGTTAGGCCATTAACATATTAATATGATCATCCTACTATATAATTCACCGGAGCTGTTTTTTTAATGTTTCGCGTTTGTTACCTACCGTAATCGCGCGCATACAGTCGCATGTGCATTTATCCGAAATTTGCTCATTTTAGGCCACATATAATTTGGAAAATATTCGTACATACGCACATGTGCGATCGTCTTCGATAAGGAGTTGACTGTAAATCCCTTCGATCAGGCTCAGATAGTTTGACAGTTATACGAGGCTGACACGACTGCCAAAACCGGCCGACTCGTCAATTGCAATTACATGGTTTGGTGCATGAATGAATTCAGACATCAGTACTTGTGTTGGTGTATGTGCATGATGTATAATCTATTGTTTTCTGAAGCTGTTGGGACTTTGGGAGACAAATAAAACTTGTTGTTTGGGTCGTTGCTATTTCAAAGCAAATCCACATGTCCCTTGGAAGAAGAAAGTGAAACAAGCACCCTCATTGGTGGGGTTTTTTATGACGTCATATCTGGCCTTTCACCATTGGCTGATTCATTTTGAAGGGAAACTTTTGATTGGTTGGATTAAGAATCAGCTCATGAATATTAATGAGTACATGCTAGAAAAATGGCAACTTCCTGCTGGGCGGCAAACATCACAAACACGAATGAAACAAGTGCTTTTCAAAATATTTATTGCACAATCATGAACAGAAATGACACATCCCGATCATAAGATGTCAAACGAAATCACAACGAAGTCAATTACCTACACTCACCATAAATAGGAAATCAACACCACAACTTTTTTGACAGTTTGCAATCCGTGATTAACCGCAGACACAGTCGCGATTGACACGAACTGACGAAGTCAGCATTGCATGAATTCAGTCAAGCACACGACATGGAACCGATGATTTTAGGATCAAAAATTTTTTACTGTCATTTTTTATTTTGATTTTTTTTCAATCACAAGCACATGTGCGTACATTCGAAATATACGCACACCTTCGGCTATACGCGCATGCGACTGTATGCGCGCGAATACGGTAACTCCTCTCAGTATACACCACCTGTTATGTTGTAGCATTTTAAGTCAGTGTTTAGAGAGATATGAACGAGACAGGAAGCTAGAAAGGAAAAAAATTAGCCCAAGGGCTAAGATAGGTTACCGGACAATTTTGGCCTTAAGCATTGCAAGTGACATATGACTTTGAGATTTACCAATCAAGGTCATCTTTGCGAACTGCAATATCACCATTGGGTATGCTGCATATGACTTCATATATGTTCATAATACAAACACATAAGCTCTATCAACAAGTATATTGTCTGTAGAGGCCAATTTACACATGTCAGGTTAGGCAAGGTTGTGAGATTTGGATTTCAAGGTCATACATGTATAAGGTCAAATTCAAGGTCTCCAGGAAATGTGTTATAAATACATCACTTCTTGTAAGCTTATACACAATCCTAACCTGTATGTGCAAGGTCATCATCAATTGTTCCATATATGACTTCTCAACGCTCATAATGCAAACTTACGCTCTATCTACAAGCATTTAATTTGTTGAGGCACATCTGGGCATTTTTTTACCCAAAAATCGCCATATATGACTACCCATTTGAAAGTGCAAATTTCTAAACTCTATCTTCAAGCCTTCTATGAGCACAGTCCCGGCAGCTCCCATTATGAACGAAAAAAGGGCTGAAAATTTTCTGAGTCCAAAATTTTTCTTCAAAAGGTGAAAAAATTTTTTTCCCTAGAATTGGCCCAAAATGGATATCAATGCGATTTGGGCCGAAAAAATTTTTTTTCGTCATCCCGTCGAAAATTCAAAATGGCCGCCATACGCAGGCCGGCGATTCAAGGGCAACCAAACTTATACACATCACAGAGGTACATAACGAGAATCTTTTGAAACAAAAATAAAAAATTAGCCCAAGGGCTAAGAAAGGTTACCGGACAATATATATTTTAGATATTAGTATTTTGTCCCGTGACCTTGAAAATAAGGTCATTGGTCAATTCAAGGACACGATAATATTCGGCATATGTCATTTCTAGTATGTCCACAATTGATTGCTAAGCTGTAAAGTCAATAATAAGCGAGATATTAGCCAAATGTCCTGTGACCTTGAAAATGAGGTCAAAGGTCGAATTCAAGGTCATAGCAATAATCGGCGTATATCATTTCCTATATGTTCATAATTGATTCCTAAGCTGTAAAGTCAATAATAAGCGAGCTATTAGCCATTTTGTCCTCTGACCTTGAAAACTGGGTCAAAGGTGAAGTTCAAGGTCATGACAATTTTCAGAATATATCATTTTCTATATGCCCACAATTGATTGCTAAGCTGTAAAGTCGATGAAAAGCAAGATATTAGCCATTTCGTTCTCTGACCTTGAAAATGAGGTCAATGGTCAAATTCAAGGTCATAGCAATATTCAGTATATATCAGTTCCTATATGTTCATAATTGATTCCTAAGCTGTAAAGTCGATAATAAGCGAGATATTAGCCATTTTGTCCTGCGACCTTGAAAATGAGGTCAAAGGTCAAGTTCAAGGTCATGACAAAGTTCAGAATATATCATTTTCTATATGCTCACAGTTGATTGCTAAGCTGTAAAGTCGATGAAAAGCTAGATATTAGTCATTTTGTCCTGTGATCCTGAAAATGAGTTCAACGGTCAAATTTAATGTCATGGCAATAATCTGCATATATCATTTCCTATATGTCCACAATTGATTCCTAAGCTGTAAAGTCAATAATAACTGTGATATTAGCCATTTTGTGCTCTGACCTTGAAACTGAGGTCAGAGGTCAAATTCAAGGTTACGATAATATTCAGCATATATCATTTCCTATATAAGCACAATTGATCCCTAAGCTGTGAAATTGATAATATGTGAGATATTAGCCATTTTGTCCTGTGACCTTGAAAATGAGGTCAAAGGTCAAAATCAACGTCATCAGAATATTTGGCATATATCATTTCCTGTATGTCCACAATTGATTCCTAAGCTGTAAATTCGATAATAAGCGCGATATTAGCCATTTTGTCCTGTGACCTTGAAAATGAGGTCAAAGGTCAAATTCAAGGTCATCAGAATATTCGGCATATATCATTTCCTAAATGTCCACAATTGATTCTCAAGCTGCATAGTCGATAATAAGTGAGATATTAGCCATTTTGTCCTGTGACCTTGGAAATGAGGTCAAAGGTCAAATTCAAGGTCATCAGAATATTCGGCATATATCATTTCCTATATGTCCACAATTGATTCTCAACGTGAAAGTCGATAATAAGTGAGATATTAGACATTTTGTGCTCTGACCTTGAACCCGAGATCAGAGGTCAAATTCAAGGTCACGAGAATAATCAGAATATATCATTTCCTTTGTGTCCACAATTGATCTCTAAGCTGTAAAATCGATAATAAATGAGATGTTAGCCATTTTGTTCTGTAACCTTGAAAATGAGGTCAAAGGTTAAATTCAAGGTCATCGGAATATTCGGCATACATCATTTCCTATATGTCCACAATTGATTCCTAAGCTGTAAAGTCGATGATAAGCGAGATATTAGCCATTTTGTGCTCTGACCTTGAAACCGAGGTCAGAGGTCAACCTCAAGGTCAAAAGAATATTCGGCATATATCATTTCCTATATCATGTCCACAATTGATTCCTGGTCTCTAATCTCAATATTGAGTGAGATATTAGGCTTAATCTGTCCCATTATAAAGCATAGAAGAATTTAACATGGGAAAGTCTCTTTTGGACCGTATTTGGGCCAAAATGGCCCACTTTGAGCGATTCAAGGGCAACGAAATTTATACATGTCACAGGGGTACATATGAGGAGTGCTATGCATCAATAAGAAAAATTCGCCCAAAGGCTAAGATAGGTTACCGGACAATTTTGGTTTGGCCATGGCAGCATTGGCAGGTAACAGACCTTGAGATTTACCAATCAAGGTCATCCGTGTGAACTTCGATGTCACCATTACATGTATGTGTGGCATTGTGTGCAGCATTTGATATTCTATATGTTCATAATACAAAGATATATCTGGGTGGAATAGTTTAGGCCACTCAGGTCAATTTACACATTCCGAGTCAGACATTCGGCACTCAAGGTCATCTGACGTCAAGTTCAAGGTCATCATTAGTTGTGCCATACATGTCTTCCTATATGTTCATAATCATGATAATGCAAACATGAGCTCTATCTGCAAGCATTTCATCTATAGAGGCAAATCTGGGCATTTTTTGACCCAAAATGGCTGTTTTGACCTTTCAAGGTCATTGAAGGTCAAATTCAAAGTCACCACACAAGTCGCCATATATGACTTCCCATTTGAAAGTGCCAATTTCTAAGCTCTATCTTCAAGTGTTTTATGAGTACAGTCCTGACAGCTGCCATTATGAAGGAAAAAAGTGCCGAAAATTTTCCAAGTCCAAAATTTTTTTCAAAGGGTGAAAATTTTTTTTTGCCTAGAAATGGCCCAAAATGGATAATAATGCGATTTGGGACGAAAAAAATTTTTTTTGCCTACTCGTCAAAAATTCAAAATGGCCGCCACACGAAGATCGGCGATACAAGGGCAACAAAACTTATACACGTCACAGAGGTATATAAGAGGAATCTTTTTAAACAAAAATCTCAAAACTGATCAGACAGTTTCCGAGAAAATACAGACCAGGTGTAAATTTGGGCATTTTTCGACCCAAAAATGGCTGTTTTGACCTTTCAAGGTCATCCAAGGTCAAATTCAAGGTCATCACAGAAGTCGCCATATATGACTTCCCGTTCGAAAGTGCCAATTTCTAAGCTCTATCTTCAAGTGTTCTATGAGTACAGTCCCGACAGCTCCCATTATGAAGGAAAAAAGTGCCGAAAATTTTCTAAGTCCAAAATTTTTTTCAAAGGGTGAAAATTTTTTTTTGCCCAGAAATGGCCCAAAATGGATAGTAATGCGATTTGGGCCGAAAAATTTTTTTTCGCCGACCCGCCAAACATTCAAAATGGCCGCCACACGAAAACCGGCGAATTTAGGGCAACCAAACTTATACATATCACAGAGGTATATGAGGGGAATCTTTTGAAACCAAAAACTCAAAACTGATCAGACAGTTTTTGAGAAAATGGCCGTCAAAGTCCAAAATTGAGCATTTTTCGACAAAAACGGCCGCCATTTTGAAAAAAATGCGAAAATCAAAAAACAAAAAAATACTTCCTTCTCAAAATATTTTTAGGCATTTTTGTGCAAAATTTCAGAAAGATTCGATCGCTAACTTTAAAGATAAAAATGTTAACGCCGGACGGACGGACGGACGGACGGACGGACGACGCAACGCCATGCCAATAGGTTATCGGACCAAAGGTCCGGTAACCTAAAAAAGTTACTGAACAGATTTTGAGTAAACGACCGTCAAACTCCAAAATTGGCCATTTTTCGACTAAAATGGCCGCCTTGACCTTGAAACCGAGGTCAGAGGTCAAATTCAAGGTCACAAGAATATTCAGCATATATCATTTCCTATATGTCCACAATTGATTCCTAGTCTCTAATCTCAATATTAAGTGAGATATTAGGCTTAATGTGTCCCATTATAAAGCATAGGAGAATTTAACATGGGAAAGTCCCATTTGGGCAGAGTTTGGGCCCAAAATGGCCCACTTCGAGCGATTCAAGGGCAACGAAACTTATACACATCGTAGGGGTACATATGAAGACTGTTATGCATCAGTAAGAAAAAAATTATCGAACAGATTTTGAGAGAATGGCCGCCAAAGTCCAAAATCAGGCATTTTTCGTCAAAAATGGCCGCCATTTTGAAAAAAATGTGGAAATCAGAAAACTAAAAAAAACTTTGCTGGAAATATTTTTAGGAATTTTTGTGCAAAATTTCAGAAAGATTTGACCATATACTTTAAAGATAAAAATTAGCCCAAAGGCTAAGATAGGTTACCGGACAATTTTGGTTTGGCCATGGCAGCATTGGCAGGTAACAGACCTTGAGATTTACCAATCAAGGTTCGCAGTGTAAACATATGACCTTGGGATTTACCAATCAAGGTCATCCGTATGAACTTCGATGTAACCATTACATGTATGTGTGCGGCATTTGATATTCTATATGTTGGGTGGAATCGTTTAGGCCGCTCAGGTCAATTTACACATTCCAAGTCAGACATTTGGCACTCAAGGTCATCTGACGTCAAGTTCAAGGTCATCATTAGTTGTGCCATATATGTCTTCCTATATGTTCATAATGCAAACATGAGCTCTATCTGCAAGCATTTCATCTACAAAGGCAAATCTGGGCATTTTTTGACCCCAAAATGGCTGTTTTGACCTTTCAAGGTCATCCAAGGTCAAATTCAAGGTCACCACACAAGTCGCCATATATGACTTCCCATTTAAAAGTGCCAATTTCTAAGCTCTATCTTCAAGCGTTCTATGAGTGCAGTCCTGACAGCTCCCATTATGAAGGAAAAAAGTGCCGAAAATTTTCCAAGTCCAAAATTTTTTTCAAAGGGTGAAAATTCAAAATGGCCGCCACACTGAGATCGGCGATTCAAGGGCAACAAAACTTATACACGTCACAGAGGTATATAAGAGAAATCTTTTTAAGCAAAAATCTCAAAACTGATCAGAGAGTTTTTGAGAAAATACAGACCAGGTGCAAATTTGAGCGTTTTTCGACCCAAAAATGGCTGTTTTGACCTTTCAAGGTCATCCAAGGTCAAATTCAAGGTCACCACACAAGTCGCCATATATGACTTTCCATTTGAAAGTGCCAATTTCTAAGCTCTATCTTCAAGCGTTCTATGAGTACAGTCCGGACAGCTCCCATTATGAAGGGAAAAAGTGCCGAAAATTTTCTAAGTCCAAAATTTTTTTCAAAGGGTGAAAATTTTTTTTTGCTCTAGAAATGGCCCAAAATGGATAGTAATGCGATCTGGGGCGAAAAAATTTTTTTTCGCCGACCCGCCAAAAATTCAAAATGGCCGCCACACGGAAACCGGCAGATTTAGGGCAACCAAACTTATACATATCACAGAGGTATATGAGGGGAATCTTTTGAAACCAAAAACTCAAAACTGATCAGACAGTTTTTGAGAAAATGGCCATCAAAGTCCAAAATTGAGCGTTTTTCGACAAAAACGGCCGCCATTTTGAAAAAAATGCGAAAATCAAAAAACAAAAAAATACCTCCTTCTCAAAATATTTTTAGGCATTTTTGTGCAAAATTTCAGAAAGATTCGATCGTTAACTTTAAAGATAAAAATGTTAACGCCGGACGGACGGACGGACGGACGGACGGACGCAACGCCATGCCAATAGGTTATCGGACCAAAGGTCCGGTAACCTAAAAATGTGAACGGACGCACGACGGACGGACTACGGACGCAACGCCATGCCAATAGGTTATCGGACCATAGGTCCGGTAACCTAAAAACTAAAAAATACCTCCTTCTCAAATTATTTTAAGATATCTTTTCCCAAATTTTCAGAAAGATTGGACTGTAAACTTTAAAGATAAAATTAGCCCAAGGGCTAAGATAGGTTACCGGACAATTTTGGCTTTAAGCATTGCAAGTGACATATGAATTTGAGACTTACTAATCAAGGTCATCTTTGTGAACTGCAATATCACCATTAGGTATGCTGCATATGACTTCATATATGTTCGTAATACAAACATATAAGCTCTATCAACAAGTATTTTGTCTGTAGAGGCCAATTTACACATGTCAGGTCAGGCAAGGTTGTGAGATTTGGATTTCAAGGTCATATATAAGGTCAAATTCAAGGTCTCCAAGAGATGTGCTATAAATTCATGACTTCTTTTTAGCTTATACACAATCCTAACCTGTATGTGCAAGTGTTTAAGCATTGGTGGCTAATTTACATATTTCACATCAGACATTTAGCAATCAAAATCATCTGAGGTCAAGGTCAAGGTAATCATCAGTTGTTCCATATATGACTTCCTATATGCTCATAATGCAAACTTAAGCTCTATCTACAAGCATTTCATCTGTAGAGGCAAATCTGTGCATTTTTGTATCCCAAAATGGCTGTTTTGACCTTTCAAGGTCATCAAAGGTCAAATTCAAGGTCACCACACAAATCGCCATATATGACTTCCCATTTGAAAGTGCCAATTTCTAAGCTCTATCTTCAAGCGTTCTATGAGTACGGTCCTGGCAGCTCCCATTATGAAGGAAAAAAGTGCCGAAAATTTTCTAAGTCCAAAACTTTTTTGAAAGGGTGAAAAAAATTTTTTTGTCTAGAAATGGTCCAAAATGGATAGTAATGCGATTTGGGCCGAAAATTTTTTTTTCCGTCGACCCGTCGAAAATTCAAAATGGCCGCCATACGCAGACCGGCGATTCAAGGCCAACCAAACTTATACACACCATAGAGGTACATAACTAGAATCTTTTGAAACAAAAATCTCAAATCTGATCAGACAGTTTTTGAGAAAATGGCCGCCAAAGTTCAAAATTGACCGTTTTTCGACGAAAACGGGCGCAATTTTGAAACAAGGGCCACTGGCCTCATAGGAAGAGCTTTGAAAATGTTTGCACAGAACTAGTTCAAAACCTATTCGTATCCTATTCGGTACATATGTGTTGTGGCCATATTGTAACTGTAGCCCATTATATTGTACTGGCCAATCATTTGCTTATTGTTGATTTGGCCTGATATAAATTGATTGATACCATTATTAAGGTACTGATTCCATCTAGTCCCATCTTCCAAACTAGATGTTCTCCAGTCACTGACGACTGCTGGAGTGTATCTCCCGTAGCCCTATCAACCCCTCCCCCCCCGCCAAACTATTAATAGATTCAACTAGCAAAAATCGATGTTAACTTATTTTCATATTATGACCATAACTACTACAAGCATCAAATTAATATTTACCAGAACCTTTATCTTGAACCTAATAGTCAATGTTTCATGTCCTAACTATTTTTTATTGTTGTCAATAGGCCCTAGTAGACACAACTAGTAAAGTTAATGTTAACCTATTCGGTTACAGTCATGAAATATGTAGTGGACAGAACCTTTACCTTATTGTTCCCAATAATAAATGTTTTATGTCTTAATTAAATTTACTGTGGTCAATAATAGACCTAATTAGTATTTACCCATCGGTTTATTTTTTTATTTCCATCAGTAGACATGTTATATGTCTTGTTAACTGTCTAAACAATTGTCTAAACAATGTCACAGCTCAGAATGCCACATCACGATTCCCATGCAACCAATAATAGTGGTGTAGCAACAACAGGCCTATCTGATCATACGTGACATTCAACAGATGGCGCTCTTGAAGCATGCAGTAGGCCCCTACAGGAAAGATGTGCGGTCCATTATGATTCAGATTGCTGCATTACAAACTCGACTGGCGAGTTTTGCTTTGATTATTTGTGTACGATTCCAATTACTAGTAACCTATCATGCACAAAATAATCGAGCAATTGAAACATGACTCAAACAACAAATCATTGATTATAAAAGATGATTGATAAGCTATGATCAATTGATTTATTTTTGTATTAACAGTATCTCGTGATGTCATCTCATTAATTATCATTAGGGTATGAGGCACGCTCACCGCGATGTTTAGGTGGAAGAGGAGGGGGGAGGCATAGTGAAGAAAGTGAACTTGTTGTCATCGGCATATATGATCTCTCGAGGTGGATCTTATTTCTGAAATCCATCAGTAATCGCCGATTGCGATCTCGCAGATAGTTTAGCGATATATTCATGCGAGAAAAGTCAGAAAACTCATCGGACCATTCAGTAGACCTGATTTTTACCCGGGTGCGGCCCAGCTTTCATTTATCACGATTGGGTCGTAGTCGGATGGGAGAGGGGGGGGGGGGGGGAGAAGTGGTGCGGAATGGGGATGAAGCGGGTCGAGTGTGGCTGGCTGTGCCTGGCTGGGGCCACACTCATTTGCATTTGGCCTACTGGACATACCAGCACTTGCCACAAGTTTTCAATTATTATGTTGCCGTATCAAGCGTTTTTCCATTTTTGCAATAGCTTATGTACTATCTATGAAGTGTGGAATGTTTATGCAAAATTTTGAGTGCATCTGATACAAGAAGGCCCTGTTTCAGAGAAGATCAAAACGGGAGTTGTGATGGGTGATGAAACGGTGACACACAAAAAAAATTAGCCCAATGGGCTAGAAAGGTTACCGGAGAAATATACAGAGTTAAGCCGAGGAAGTTGAAGGTCAAATTCAAGGTGACCACTGAAATCGCCATATCTCTAACCTTGAAAATGGGATCAAAGGTTAAATTCTAGATCACCAAACTATTCAGCATACATCATTTCCTATATGTTCACTATGGACCCCTAAGCTGTAAATTTGATAATAAGCGAGATATAGGCCATTTTGTAATCTGACTTTGAAAATAAAATGACTGACCTTGAAATTTAAGTCAAAGGTCAAATTCAATATCATTAAAATATTCAGAATATATCATTTCCTATATGTTCAAAATAGATTCCTAAGCTGTAAAGTCGATAATAAGCGAGATATTAGCCATTTTGTCCTGTTGACCTTGAAAATGAGGTCAAAAGTCAAATTCAAGGTCACTAGAATATTCAGCATATATCATTTCCTATATGTTCACAATTGATTTCTAAGCTGTAAAGGCGCTAATAAGCAAGATATTGGCCATTTTGTCCTGTGACCTTGAAAATGAGGTCAAAGGTCAAATTCAAGGTCATGAGAATATTCAGCATATATCATTTCCTATATGTTCAAAATTGATTCCTAAGCTGTAAAGTCGATAATAAGCGAGATATTAGCAATTTCGTCCTGTGAACTTGGAAATGAGGTCAAAGGTCAAATTCAAGGTCACGAGAATTTTCAGCATATATCATTTCCTATATGCTCACAATCGATTCCTAAGCTGTAAAGTCGCTAATAAGCAAGATATTGGCCATTTTGTCCTGTGACCTTGAAAATGAGGTCAAAGCTCAAATTCAAGGCCACGAGAATATTCAGCATATATCATTTCCTATATGTTCACAATTGATTCCTAAGCTGTAAAGTCGATAATAAGCGAGATATTAGCAATTTTGTCCTGCGACCTTGGAAATGAGGTCAAAGGTCAAATTCAAGGTCACGAAAATATTCAGCATATATCATTTCCTATATGTTCACAATTGATTCCTAAACTGTAAAGTCGATAATAAGCGATATATTATCCATTTTGTCATGTGACCTTGAAAATGAGGTCAAAGGTCAAATTCAAGGTCACAAGAATATTCAGCATATATCATTTCCTATATGTTCACAACTGATTCATAAGCTGTAAAGTCGATAATAAGCGAGATATTAGCCATTTTGTCCTGTGACCTTGAAAATGAGGTCAAAAGTCAAATTCAAGGTCACGAGAATATTCAGCATATATCATTTCCTGTATGTCCACAATTCATTCCTAGTCTCTAATTTCAATATTAAGTGAGATATTAGGCTTAATGTGTGCCATTATAAAGCATAGGAAAATTTAACATGGGAAAGTCACATTTGGGCCGAGTTTGGGCCCAAAATGGCCCACTTCAAGCGATTCAAGCGCAACGAAATTTATACATGTCACAGGGGTACATATGAGGAGTGTTATGCATCAATAAAAAAAAAAGTTACTGAACAGATTTTGAGAAAGTGGCCGCCAAAGTCCAAAATTGACCGTTTTTCGACGAAAACGGCTGCCATTTTGAAAAAATGCGAAAATCAAAAAACTAAAAAGTACCTCCCTCTCGAAATATTTTTAGGCATTTTTGTGCAAAATTTCAGAAAAATTCGATCGTAAACTTTAAAGATAAAATTGTTGACCGACGACGACGACGGACGACGGACGACGACGACGACGACGACGACGACGCCGGACGCATCGCCATGCCAATAGGTTACGGACCATAGGTCCGGTAACCTAAAAATAAACGGTCGGAACACACGTCTCCTGTGGCTATTATTGCTTATAACTTATTACAGTAACCATACTTGGGTACACGGGTGTCATATTCTTTCCAACTGGCCCCGGGCCCTCCTAATTAGCCACAATTGAATGGTCTGCTCTGGCTCCATGTCAGACTTTCAGAAATGTAAACAAAGGAAAATTCTCCAAAATCCAAAAAAAAACCAACATCATAGAGGAAGAGCTCTGCTCTTCCTAAAAAAATGAAAAATAAACTAGACGCTTCCGGTCGCCTACGACCACTTGGGTGTATCCCCCGTAGCCCTATCATCCCTGTTGCCCCAAATATATCACTGATGTACATTGTGAGTGTGAAACCTTTCAAGCTTATTGAAGGTCGAATTCAAGATCACCACTAAAATCACTGCATACGAATTTCCATTTCGACATGTTCGATAAAATAACGAAATTACAGCCAGATAAAAGTTTTCACCTAAAGTTATACTTCAACTCAGAATATTTGACAAACTTGGTTCCAAGTTGAAATTCAAGCAAAAGTTGACAAAAACTGCATTTCAAGATGACTAAATTGGAGCCAGATCGAACTTTTCACCATAAGTTATATTTCAACTCATACTATATGCCAAACTTGGTTCCAAGTTGAAATTCAAAGTAAAAGTTGACCAAAACCACATTTCAAGATGACGAAATAGGAGCCAGATCAAACTTTTCACCATAAATTAAATTTTAATTCATAATAATTATGTGCCAAACTTGGTTTCAAGCTGAAATTCAAGTAAAAGTTTACCAAAACTGCATTTCACGATGACGAAATTGGAGCCAGATCGATTTTTTCACCATAAATTATATTTTAATTCATAATATGTGCCAAACTTGGTTTCAAGTTGAAATTCAAAGTAAAAATTGACTTTAATGGTAAAAATTATGTTAACTTATCCGGTTACACCCATGAACATGATGAAATCTCTACTGGACAAAACTTTTAAATTGTTGAGCTCAATAATAAATGTTTCTTGTCTTAACTATTTTTCTTGAGGTCAATAATAGACTTAACTAGTAAAAATGATGTTAACTTATTCGGCTACAGCCATGAAATCTCTACTGCACAGAAGCTTTACCTTGTTGAGCCCAATAATAAATGTTTCTTGTCTTAACTATTTTTATTGTGGTCAATAATAGACTTAACTAGTGAAAATAATGTTAACTTATTCGGTTACACCTGTGAAATCTCTACTGGACAAAACCTTTACCTTGTAGAGCTCAATAATAAATGTTTCTCATCTTAACTATTTTTATTGTGGTCAATAATAGACTTAACTAGTAAAACCAATGTTAACTTATTCAGTAATATTGTTCTGTTTTCACCAAAAACATCAGTTCTGTATTCTGAACAAGAATCCAATGCAATTTGCTTTCATAGTACAGGTTATTGGAGTGATCACACATGTCAAAGTAGGCATTTTAATTGTTGTAGTAAGTTAACCTCTCAAACTTATTAATATTTATTCGATCATTCTGAAAAACAATAGGTTTCGTGTGATGGTCTTTCTCATTGAGCCTGTGCGATTTCATCATCATTCATTGAAAACTCCCACCCGTAGTGCGTTCACAACTCATGTGTGTTAAACAGGCTAATTTGAGAACAAAATGTTACGCCAATCGGCTATTTTGGTCGCTATGGCAACCAAAATCGATAGGTGTTGAGATCTCACCATAAGTCATGTCCATATAAAATATTATCAAAATCGGTTCAGATTTGTAAGCTGTAGCGCGTTCACAAGAAAGTGTCTGCAGACGCGGACGCGGACGCGGCGGCGGCGGCGCGACGATCGTAAATCCATAGTATCCGCCGAACTTTGTTCGGGGGATACAATAACTAAAAAATACCTCCTTCTCAAATTATGTTAAGGTATCTTTTCCCAAATTTTCAGAAAGATTAGACCGTACACTTTAAAGATAAAATTACCCAAGGGCTAAGAAAGGTTACCGGACAATATATATTTTAGATATTAGTATTTTGTCCCGTGACCTTTAAAAAACGTCATTGGTCAATTCAAGGACACGATAATATTCGGCATATGTCATTTCTAGTATGTCCACAATTAATTCCTAAGCTGTGAAGTCAATAATAAGCGAGATATTAGCCATTATGTCCTGTGACCTTGAAAATGAGGTCAAAGGTCGAATTCAAGGTCATAGCAATATTCAGCATATATCATTTCCTATATGTTCATAATTGATTCCTAAGCTGTAAAGTCCATAATGAGCAAGCTATTAGCCATTTTGTCCTGTGACCTTGGAAATTAGGTCAAAGGTGAAGTTCAAGGTCATGACAATGTTCAGAATATATCATTTTCTATATGTCCCCAATTGATTGCTAAGCTGTAAAGTCGATAAAAAGCGAGATATTACCCATTTCGTTCTCTGACCTTGAAAATGAGGTCAAAGGTCAAATTCAAGGTCATAGCAATATTCAGCATATATCATTTCCTATATGTTCATAATTGTTTCCTAAGCTGTAAAATCGATAATAAGCGAGATATTAGCTATTTTGTCCTGCGACCTTGAAAAGGAGGTCAAAGGTCAAATTCAAGGTCATGACAATAATCTGCATATATCATTTCCTATGAGTTCATAATTGATTCCTACACTGTAAAGTCAATAATAAGCAAGATATTAGCCATTTGTGCTCTAACCTTGAAACTGAGGTCAGAAGTCAAATTCAAGGTCACGAGAATATTCAGCATATATCATTTCCTATATGTCCACAATTGATCCCTAAGTTTCCCACCGTATTTTCGCTCTAGGCGCTCCATGGCGACTGAGTAGGCTGTAGCAGAGTATCCCAGGTTCTCAATAATCTTGAGTGCTTCTCCTTGGAGACTGTTGTGAAGTCGCAGTAGTTTGTACTCTGCTGTGCAAGTCGTCCGATCCACACACGAGAGGAACGCTGCTTTCCAGCCCTCGTAGTTCTTTTTCTCTCCACTAAACTTGGGCACATGGACCCTCTCCAGCAGCCGCGATGAATCAAAACTAATGGAGTCGACTGTGCTTAATTCTGGCATTTGTTGGGGATGAAAGACTGGCACTGATGGTCTCAGAATCGCCTTGGCTGGTCGAATGGACGATAGTTCTTGTCGATATGGTGTTGAGGATAGCGGCAACTCAACTTCAGCACCTTCAGAGGCTGCAGCTCCGGTTGACTGGTTCATGTATCGTTGTTGTTGCTGCTGGATATTTTGTTGCTGCATTTGATGCTGTTTGTTGCCTGCAGGATCCACTTCAGCGGTGTTCAGCGATTTCTTGTTTACCTGGGTGTGACCTTGCATGCTGTCTTGTTTCAGTTCTTGGATTTCTTTCCTTACGACTGCGAAGGTGTCTTCTAATTCTTGGGTCAACCGCTGAATTTCTTCTCTCACTTGCTGTTGCTGTTTCTGTGGATTCACCGGACTGTTTCTGGATGCCGACAGGGACGTTTGGGACCTATTTGCCAGTCTGCAGTTTACTTCTATTTCCAGGGCCCTGAAACGATCTTCAGTGGTTTCTGCTTCGGCATTCAGAGTGGCAACGTGGTCTACTTCACCCCAATGCTCTAGGTGGTCAGTCAGTTGGCTCACTTCTTGAATATACTGTTCAAACATCTGACTCACTTCTTGAAATCTTTTCCGGACTTCACTTCGGTTTGGGTCTGTCAGGTTTTCCAGCCATTCTTCAAGCTCGTTGGCTGCTGTCAAAAAGGCAGTTCTTGCCAAGATTTTCTTCGTTTTGGTTATTTTGTGGCTCATTCTGGCTCTTGGCAGCTCACACTTCAGTTTGGACAGTTCATAAACACTCACTTCTGATGGGGGTGCTCACTTTCTGCAGCTTGAATCACTGTTCTTGCCAGTTCTAGGTCACTTCACACACAGTATTCCGTTTCTGTGGTTGTTCACACAATATATGGTCCTGTTGTCACTGTTCAAATGTGTTAACCACGCTCTGCTACCACTTTTTATGTTCGTTTGCTCAATAAATCCCAGTACTTGACAGCCATTTTTATTTCTACAACAAATCCCACAATTCAATCGGTCACAATAAAAACCGTCCGGGACCGTCCGAGACCGTCCGGGGGTTGTAAATACCGTCCGGGACCAGAAAATACCGTCCGGAGAATTTGCCCGGGCCATCAAAAGCAGTCCGGGGACTACAAACACCGTCCGGGGAACATTGTTCACTGCATGGGGCCCGGGATGCGGAGCACTTGAGAATTTCGAGATGAAAGTTAATATATCAAGTAAAAGTAGCCTAACTTGATGCAGACGCCTCTGAAGATACCGGGGGGGGGGGGGGGGGTGAATAGTGTTTAGATAATATAAATAATTATAGAATGAATAATATATACATAATGAATCCGGAAGAAGTTCATTGTTGAAACTAGGCCGTCAATGTCATGATTATGTTATCACCATTTTAA
Source organism: Terebella lapidaria (assembly GCA_949152475.1). NCBI lineage: Eukaryota > Metazoa > Annelida > Polychaeta > Terebellida > Terebellidae > Terebella > Terebella lapidaria. The sequence goes on along the minus strand of OX424556.1, from coordinate 50,975,556 downwards.
TCGCCCAAAATTTGAGCTGAGAAGACGATAGTCACATTATTATAATGTACGTGTAGGCCAACAGGTATTATAAATAATTATAATACCATTTTATAATATTTTTTTACCATTTAATAATTATAATTTTCATTTTTGTTGAGACTTGGTTACATTCTGACGATCAAAGGGTGTCGCTAGATGGATATGGACATTTTCGGTCAAACCGAAAGAAAAACAAGCGCGCAAAGCGAGGATCAGGGGGTGTATGTGTGTTCTTTAGACACAATATTGCGAAAGGCCTGCAAAAAATCAAGAGTAAAAATGACGATTGTATGTGGATAAAATTTGACAAGCATTTTTTCGACATCACGGATGATATATATGTATGTTGTTGTTATTTACCCCCAGAGACCTCGAGTGTCCTCACTACATGTAAAATTGACGTACATGACATTCTTCTGGAGGAGATCACCTTTTTCCAAAACAAGGGAGAAGTAATTATAATGGGTGATTTGAATAGCAGAACAGGGGAGAAACAAGAAACCTGGATAAATATTAATTCCATATCCATGGACGGGCATGTTGATTGTGACTATGTTCCATTACCTATCAGATTCTGTCAAGATAACAAATGCAACTCGTATGGACGTAGGTTAATAGACACCCTCAATGAATGTCATCTACTGATATTAAACGGAAGAACTCCGGGGGACCTGTTGGGTCTCCAAACATACCATGGCTACAATGGTAGCTCGTGTATTGATTTGGGCATTGTAAGTGATAAGTTGTATAGCCGTATTCAATACTTCAAAGTTTATGACACCCCGTGGTTTTCGGATCACTCCCCGATAGGACTTTGTATGTCGACTGGTATCATTAACAATAACACGAGCAGATGTAACCTTGTCAACCCTCCACTAAAATATAAATGGGACGAGCAAGGTAAACAAGAATATATTAGGATATCTCGTTCTGATAACGCGATCTGTGACATGAATAGCATTGTCAATAACTTCAACCTGAGCGGTTCTGAAGCAGTGTCTAAATTAACAGACCTAATTCGTTCCTTCGCAGAGGAAAGCTTGAAACCTATGAACCCCATAGCTAAAAGTAAAAACAAATACCCATGCAAATGGTCTCGCGATTCGGAAACTGCCGATGCAAAGAAGTATTTCAAACATACAAGACATATATTCAATAAGGATCCCACCAGTCTTGTTAAACGACAACAATTTTTGAATGCTAAGAAAAAATACAAAAAATCTATCAAGAATTTCCAGCGTAACTCTAAGTCTAGTTGTTGGAATAAATTAGCATCTATGGAAAAAGATAACCCTAAGGGATTCTGGAAAGAAGTTAACCATATTTTGGGGAAAAACCAGAAGGAACAACAGCCGGTCGAACCTGAGGAGTGGGTCTCTCATTTTAAAACATTACTCAATTCACAGGCAGATAATTCCGACACCCAGTTCCAGGAATACGTCCGATCGGGACTAAGTACCATTGAAAATTGTTCAAGTAGCCCGGGTGTTTTAGATTTCCCATTGACCGAAGAAGAGCTATCAACAGCCCTGAAAAAACTCAGAAGGGGTAAATCGAGCGGTATAGATTCGATCACAAACGATATGCTACTTGATGGCGGATTATGTCTGCATCAGACAATTCTTCACATCTTTAACAAACTACTATCTGAAGGTTGTTACCCATCCTCTTGGCAGTCTAACATCATTGTTCCAATATTCAAATCCGGGGCAAAAACTGACCCCGACAATTATAGAGGAATTGCCATCTCCAGTTGCTTGGGAAAACTATTTAGCTCATTAGGGGGTGAATAGTGTTTAGATAATATAAATAATTATAGAATGAATAATATATACATAATGAATCCGGAAGAAGTTCATTGTTGAAACTAGGCCGTCAATGTCATGATTATGTTATCACCATTTTAATCGCCCAAAATTTGAGCTGAGAAGACGATAGTCACATTATTATAATGTACGTGTAGGCCAACAGGTATTATAAATAATTATAATACCATTTTATAATATTTTTTTACCATTTAATAATTATAATTTTCATTTTTGTTGAGACTTGGTTACATTCTGACGATCAAAGGGTGTCGCTAGATGGATATGGACATTTTCGGTCAAACCGAAAGAAAAACAAGCGCGCAAAGCGAGGATCAGGGGGTGTATGTGTGTTCTTTAGAAACAATATCGCGAAAGGCCTGCAAAAAATCAAGAGTAAAAATGACGATTGTATGTGGATAAAATTTGACAAGCATTTTTTCGACATCACGGATGATATATATGTATGTTGTTGTTATTTACCCCCAGAGACCTCGAGTGTCCTCACTACATGTAAAATTGACGTACATGACATTCTTCTGGAGGAGATCACCTTTTTCCAAAACAAGGGAGAAGTAATTATAATGGGTGATTTGAATAGCAGAACAGGGGAGAAACAAGAAACCTGGATAAATATTAATTCCATATCCATGGACGGGCATGTTGATTGTGACTATGTTCCATTACCTATCAGATTCTGTCAAGATAACAAATGCAACTCGTATGGACGTAGGTTAATAGACACCCTCAATGAATGTCATCTACTGATATTAAACGGAAGAACTCCGGGGGACCTGTTGGGTCTCCAAACATACCATGGCTACAATGGTAGCTCGTGTATTGATTTGGGCATTGTAAGTGATAAGTTGTATAGCCGTATTCAATACTTCAAAGTTTATGACACCCCGTGGTTTTCGGATCACTCCCCGATAGGACTTTGTATGTCGACTGGTATCATTAACAATAACACGAGCAGATGTAACCTTGTCAACCCTCCACTAAAATATAAATGGGACGAGCAAGGTAAACAAGAATATATTAGGATATCTCGTTCTGATAACGCGATCTGTGACATGAATAGCATTGTCAATAACTTTAACCTGAGCGGTTCTGAAGCAGTGTCTAAATTAACAGACCTAATTCGTTCCTTCGCAGAGGAAAGCTTGAAACCTATGAACCCCATAGCTAAAAGTAAAAACAAATACCCATGCAAATGGTCTCGCGATTCGGAAACTGCCGATGCAAAGAAGTATTTCAAACATACAAGACATATATTCAATAAGGATCCCACCAGTCTTGTTAAACGACAACAATTTTTGAATGCTAAGAAAAAATACAAAAAATCTATCAAGAATTTCCAGTGTAACTCTAAGTCTAGTTGTTGGAATAAATTAGCATCTATGGAAAAAGATAACCCTAAGGGATTCTGGAAAGAAGTTAACCATATTTTGGGGAAAAACCAGAAGGAACAACAGCCGGTCGAACCTGAGGAGTGGGTCTCTCATTTTAAAACATTACTCAATTCACAGGCAGATAATTCCGACACCCAGTTCCAGGAATACGTCCGATCGGGACTAAGTACCATTGAAAATTGTTCAAGTAGCCCGGGTGTTTTAGATTTCCCATTGACCGAAGAAGAGCTATCAACAGCCCTGAAAAAACTCAGAAGGGGTAAATCGAGCGGTATAGATTCGATCACAAACGATATGCTACTTGATGGCGGATTATGTCTGCATCAGACAATTCTTCACATCTTTAACAAACTACTATCTGAAGGTTGTTACCCATCCTCTTGGCAGTCTAACATCATTGTTCCAATATTCAAATCCGGGGCAAAAACTGACCCCGACAATTATAGAGGAATTGCCATCTCCAGTTGCTTGGGAAAACTATTTAGCTCATTAATAAATAGCAGACTGGAATCCTTTCTGAAAACAAATAACATGATCTCAATTAATCAAAACGGCTTTAAAAAAGATCATCGTACGGAGGATAATATTTTCATCCTACAATCCCTGTACGACAAATACGTTAAATCAATGGGCAATAAATTATATGTTGCCTTTATTGACTTCCGTAAATTCTTCGATACAATTAATAGAGACTTCTTGTATTACAAGTTGCAGAAAATGGGCATAACCGGCAATGTATATAATGTTATCAAGTCGATGTATGCTTCCTGTTTTTACCATATCAAATGTGATGATGGAATCACAGACAAAATACGATCGTCTTCTGGTATGAAACAAGGTTGCAATTTGAGCCCAGCGCTCTCTAATATATATCAAAATGATATACACGACATCTTTGGTGATTCTTGTCACCCTGTATCTCTTGGTGCTCATAAATTCAACTCTCTGTCTTGGGCGGATGACCTTGACCTTTTGTCGACCTCTCCAGCTGGTCTACAGAATTGCTTGGACGCTCTTTATAAGTATTGCTTTAAATGGGCTATTAATATTAATCCAGTTAAAACCAAATGTATGGTTATGTCGAAGGGCAAATGTAAACACTGCCCCACTTTTACTCTGAACGAGTCTGTACTGGAGAACACTAAGCAAACAACATATCTTGGTTTTGTGATAACTTCGAATATGAGTCACAGTGCTATGATGGACGATAGGATCCTGAAAGCGAATCGTGCCTCCTTTGTTCTTCGAAAGGCCATCATGTCTTCCAATAATTCTAGTATAAATGTAAATATTGCAATTAGTCTTTTCGACAAAATTATATCTCCAATCCTACTATATGGATGCAGTATATGGGGGATGCCTACCTCCAATAATTTAATATACTTAAATGGTGTACAGGAAGGGGGAGACACCAGAGCTGCCACGAATAATGCTTTCTATAAAATTAGCGGGCAACATATCCAGTTTTGCTCGGCCAAACGCGTAGGAAAAATAGATATTAACACGCCGAGACCTATATTAGTTAATGTAGGACGCTTGCAAGACAAACTGTTACTACTCAACAAATCGCCATTGGATAACAACCACGTTGTAAATTACGATTCTCGCTCTGAGAAAATTGCTTACGAGAAAATGCATTCTAAATATCTTAAGTTCGTTTTAGGAGTCAATAAATGGTCTAGTAACTCGGCTGTCAGGGCTGAACTCGGAAGATTCCCTATATCTATCAAAGCAATGTCCTTGGGTGTAAAATATTGGCACAAGATTGCGTGCGGCAACACCCCGAATGCTCTCTTAGTAGCCGCCTATACTTCCACGAACGAGAGACCATCTGCGTGGTTACAGTCGATTGAGTACGTCATTAAAATGACTGGTATGAACTACATGTGGGAAAATCCCCTATCTATAACAAACAAATACATTTACCACAAAATTAAGCATATACTTTGTGATCAATATGTACAAAACTTTTTTGCAAACCAGCCGTATGATGCTTGCGGATTGAATGGTATTAAAGATACATACATATTTAGTAACTACCTCTCTATCATTCAATCGCCATCGATGCGAAGCACATTCACAAAATTTAGAATAGGGAATATACACAAATATGTTCGAAACCGTGATATCAGTTGCCCCCTGTGTTCCTCAAATGTTAACAATGGCCTTCACCATGTATTTTTGCATTGTAAAACTGACAAAGTATATAATCTAAGAAACGGTTTTGACCATGATATGAAAAAACTCATAAAAAATTACGAACGTATGTCTGACAAAGAGAAGTTATTCACCATTTTAGATCTAAGGACAGACAAATGTTGCAATAAAGAAAAGTATCAACAATTTATAAGGTTAGTAACTTCCTATATTAAAGCAATACAGGTGATCCTAAAAGAGTAGGCCTTTATAACACCATCGGTGCTCATGGTCATGTCTGTAACATGTTCTGTCTGTAACATTTTTTATTTACACGTATCTCATGTATAATATTTGTCTGTATGTTGGTTATTATGTACCCTGTACATTTACGCCAATAAACTTGATTGATTGATTGATTGATTGATATAAATAATTATAATTAATATGAACCTCGAAGTGGCTGAGATGAATGGACATTTCGAAAAATCCATTCCAGATTTTGTGTGTTATTTCAAAAAAGTAGTTGAAATCCTGAAAATGCATGTGTACCACCCGTCCAAAAAAACGTAATCCCATTGAACTGGACTAACAACGCATGCGAATCCATGAATAACATATTGAAACTGTCTGCGAACTGGAAGATCCTGAAAGTGCCGGATTTAATTACACGGCTTCATGACTTTGTCCAATTACAAATTAAAGACCTATCCAGAGCATTGTATGGACAGGGCAACTACGATCTTGTCCCAAATGTGAGGAAGCTACAACTTCCAAAAGTAATATGGGATGCACAATCAAACACTGAGAAAGCAAAATCAATTCACAAATTAATTACACATCATGAACGAAGCAGCAAAGTTATTACTTCGAGTGACGGGAGGCTGAAAATTAGCCCAAAGGCTAAGATAGGTTACCGGACAATTATGGTTTGGCCATGGCAGCATTGGCAGGTAACAGACCTTTTACCAATCAAGGTTCGCAGTGTAAACATATGACCTTGGGATTTACCAATCAAGGTCATCCGTATGAACTTCGATGTTACCATTACAAGTATGTGTGCAGCATTTGATATTCTATATGTTGAGTGGAATCGTTTAGGCCGCTCAGGTCAATTTACACATTCCAAGTCAGACATTTGGCACTCAAGGTCATCTGACGTCAAGTTCAAGGTCATCATTAGTTGTGCCATATATGTCTTCCTGTATGTTCATAATGCAAACATGAGCTCTATCTGTAAGCATTTCATCTATAGAGGCAAATCTGGGCATTTTTTTACCCCAAAATGGCTGTTTTGACCTTCCAAGGCCATCCAAGGTCAAATTCAAGGTCACCACACAAGTCGCCATATATGACTTCCCATTTGAAAATGCCAATTTCTAAGCTCTATCTTCAAGCGTTCCATGAGTACAGTCTTGACAGCTCCCATTATGAAGGAAAAAAGTGCGAAAAAAATTTTTTCCCCCTAGAAATGGCCCAAAATGGATAGTAATGCGATTTGGGGCGAAAAAATTTTTTTCCGCCGACTCGCCAAAAATTCAAAATGGCCGCCACACGGAGATCGGCGAAGCAAGGACAACAAAACTTATACACGTCACAGAAGTATGTAAGAGGAATTTTTTCAAAAACAAAATTCTCAAAACTGACCAGACAGTTTTTGAGAAAATACAGACCAAATGCAAATTTGAGCATTTTTCGACCCAAAAATGGCTGTTTTGACCTTTCAAGGTCATCCAAGGTCAAATTTAAAGTCACCACACAAGTCGCCATATATGACTTCCCTTTTGAAAGTGCCAATTTCTAAGCTCTATCATCAAGCGTTCTATGAGTGCAGTCCGGACAGCTCCCATTATGAAGGAAAAAAGTGCCGAAAATTTTCTAAGTCCAAAATTTTTTTCAAAGGGTGAAAATTTTTTTTGCCTTAGAAATGGCCCAAAATGGATAGTAATGCGATTTGGGGCGAAAAAAAATTTTTTCGCCGACCCGCCAAAAATTCAAAATGGCCGCCACACGGAAACCGGCAAATTTAGGGCAACCAAACTTATACATATCACAGAGGTATATGAGGGGAATCTTTTGAAACCAAAAACTCAAAACTGATCAGACAGTTTTTGAGAAAATGGCCGTCAAAGTCCAAAATTGCGCGTTTTTCGACAAAAACGGCCGCCATTTTGAAAAAAATGCGAAAATCAAAAAACAAAAAAATACCTCCTTCTCAAAATATTTTTAGGCATTTTTGTGCAAAATTTCAGAAAGATTCGATCATTAACTTTAAAGATAAAAATGTTAACGACGGACGGACGGACGAACGGACGGACGGACGGACGACGGACGCAACGCCATGCCAATAGGTTATCGGACCAAAGGTCCGGTAACCTAAAATCCCCAAGACTCCCAGAACTGCTAAAAAGCCCATGCAACGCAAAAGAATCAAAAACAGTAAAACTGTCACTGTGACTATACAATTCTCATATATATGCACACGATATACAGTCTAAATCTAAACCTTTTAGTATGATACATGCCTAAATTATAGTCAGTGACAGCCCCGGACGGTATTTCGTAGTGCCCGGACTGCTTTTGATGGCCCGGGCAAATTCTCCGGACGGTATTTTCTGGTCCCGGACGGTATTTACAACCCCCGGACGGTCTCGGACGGTCCCGGACGGTCCCGGACGGTTTTTAGTGTGACCCCAATTCAATAGGAACACATCATTCACTAGGTGACAGCACTTAATAGCTCAAAATATCCAAGTTTACTTGTAACTCACTAGGTGGCAGCCCGAGCTGCTTACTACCGGTTATCTCCTGAACAGTACTGCTTTCCAATATATAAATGTAGAAGAAAGCAAATAATTGATTTATAGGCCTCACAACGAGTTTTCTCGAAACTGTGTGGCATACCATTCTACAGTAAAACCATTATGCCTGATCACAGAGTAGGCCTAACATTCCATGTATAATTTCACCAGCAAACAAGTCAATCATTTGTCTAATCGCTGGCACATCGAAAAAATAATGTAATTATACCAGTGTTAAAATAATATCGGACACATTCATTTGAATATATCTATTCACCACACCCCCACCCCTCCCGCAAGATCACATCACGGTTTATCCTGTCTGATTCAGATTCAATCCTGTCTGATTCAGATTCAATCCTTCTTTTTTCTAAGGCATCGGGTAAAGGAAACTATATCAATGGACCATTTCACAGAGCCCACTCGGATCTCATGAATATCAGGCATTACTCGGTAATTTCCGTAGCTCAAACGGACCAATGGCTACTGAGGGCAGAACACGCGCTTCCATGGCAGCGTAAAACCACACACGAGAATCCGAAGTTGTCTTGAGCTGCATGCGCGCGCTCATCCGCGTGCACGTTCAAGCAGTCACGCAATATGGTTATATGCTATAAGACCGTTGAGAATGAAAGAATGGACATATACCAACAAATATGACATTTTGCAGATACTTTTGTGTTTGTATAATATATTTAGGCCATACGAGTCGAGGCAAACGCTTACTTTATCTAAATGTGATGTATATATGTGCACATTTATCGTTTGAAGCTATGCCCAAAACGGTTGAAAGTGATTCAAAGCCCCTCGCTTCTGATTGGTCCAAAAATGTTTACGTTTTCAGACTTCGGAAATATTTGGCGGGAGTCCCTATGAAATGGTCCATTCTGTCCATGAACATTAGAGGAGCTACCTCAAAAATTGAACAATTGTCATACCATGAACTTTTTTTGAAACATGTTATCATATGTATGAGTGAACTAAAACATGTGTACCCTATATCCATACCCGGTTTTAAATTTGATCGTAGCAGAATTGTCAATGGTGAAGAAAAACGAGGTGGTGTTGCATTGTTTGTTAAGCATGATCTGTGGGATGATGTGTCTATTGTTGACTGTGCATGTGATCAGGTGTGGTTTGTTCTGAGGAATTTCCCGAACACAAGGATAGGAGCTGTATACATTCCACCAAGGTCTTCACCATTCTTCAACCCACAGTGCTTTGCAAGAATTCAAGAACATTGTGCCAACCACCAAGTTCTTCTCATAGGAGATCTGAACGCACGCCTGGGAGACCTCAGTCCTCTGAACGATCTTGAAAATGGATACTCATATTCGCTGAACCCAGACACCACCATTAACGCTAATGGCAAAGAACTGATTTCTGTGTGTCATGGCTATCACCTACTGCCATCGAACCATCTCCAAACACCACAAACTGAATTTGAAGGTGGCCTAACATACAAACAAGGCCAAAACTCAGTAAGGAAGAAACTGTGCATTGATCAAATAGTACCGTCACAATTTGCTGCCAATTTACCGAATCAGGAGGACATGACCAGACTGATTCAAGACAAAGACATTGACACAGTGTGTACAGAACTCTCTGATGCAATATACCAGGCAGCCAGTATGTCCGGTACAAAACAAACGTGTTACCAGAAATCGAATACAGTGACCGCCGGTAACCGATGGGATCGTCTTCTGAACCACGGCTCTGATCGAGAAATATGGTCAGCCATAGATTGGAGCGGATCCATTTCGGCAACCCGAGACAGTGACGCCACACCAATAGACAAACAGTTCTGCGAATTCTTTGAGAAACTTTTGAACCCAGGCCAGACAGAGACATTAGCTGATGGAGAGGACATCGACCAAAGTGTATTGCTCTACCTCCCAGTGTTAGACGACCCCATCCAACCAAATGAAGTTTACAACTGTGTACAGAAATCGAAGAATAAGGCAGCCGGTTCGAACGGAATCCCACCACAACTGATAAAACAGTTGCCGCCCAACTGGATACCGCTGCTTACAACTATCTACAATAAAGTTTTCCTGGGTTCCTACCCACTCCCATGGACTCTCATGAAAGTATTTACTATTTACAAGAAAGGGTCGAAACTGGACCCAGGCAACTACAGGGGAATCAGCATCATCTCATCGCTGGCCAAGGTATACGACTCAATCCTGAGTCAACGCTTCCAATTGTGGTACACCCCGCAACCTAAACAAGCTGGAGTGAGAAGCGGACGCAGTTGCACAGAACAAATACTGACTACCCGCCTCTTGATAGATATAGCCCGCACAAAGAAAAGAACTTTGTACATTGCCTTCATCGATTACGAGAAAGCATATGATCGTGTCTCCAGAGCCCATCTGATTAAATATCTACAAGCACAAGGATGCGGTACCATCTTCCTGAACGCCCTGAAAAAGTCGTTAACCTCGACAGGAGTGATAGGAGAAAGTACTTTTTCAACCTCTGCTGGAGTCAAACAAGGCGGCAGCACCAGTTGTCAACTGTTCACTGCATATATTGACCCCACAATCAAAGCTATCAACTCTGAACCCCCAGATGACTGGCTAAACACCAGACATGTGCTGCTACTGATGGATGACACAGTAGTCTTCGCCACCAGCAGACAAAGACTAGTAGCAAAGCTCAATAGACTAAAACGCTGTACAGATGAAATACAAATGACTATGCATCCAACCAAATCCAAGTTTATTGCAATCAATGGGAGGGAAACAAATCCAATTGTCCTGGAGAATATCACCATCACGCACACAGATGAACATGTCTATCTAGGGACACCCATCTCGAATGCTTCGATTACCACTCAAATCAACAGACATCTGGACCTGAAGAAATCGCAAGAACGGAAATTCACCTCATTTCTCCCCAAAAACAAAGACTGCCCCTATGAGATAAAGAAGAAGGTCTGGTCGAGCGCCCTCAACGCCTCAGTGTTATACTCCGGAGAAACCTGGTTCACACGCAACTTGAAAGAAGCTGATGGCCTGTACACCAGAACTCTGAAACAGTTACTGGGGGTTCGACCTACAACTTGTAATGACCTAGTGCACCTAGAAATGGGATTACCAAATGCTTCAAGCCTTCTCAGGGACAGACAACGTAAATTTCTTCAGAAAATCCGAGCGATGTATCCTGATTCTTATATCCAAGAAACCATAGAAGAAGCCATAGCGGTCAAGAGTCCCATGGGAAAACAGATCCAGAAGATTGAAAATTCTATCGTGTCCCACGCTGAGTTATTTCTCAAAGGAATCAAGTAGAAAATGTCCACATCAGACTCATCCAAACGTAAAACATATATGATGTTGAACCAAGAATTGGAACCAAGCCCCGTGCTGTCTGAAAACCACATCCCAGAGTTTCATCGAATAGCGTACACAAGAATGGAATTATCATCGCATCACCTTCGCATTGAAACAGGAAGATGGTCCCGCATCCCGCCTGAAAACAGGATATGTAGCTGCGGAACTGCAATACAAACGGAACAGCATGTCCTGATAGACTGTCCACTAACAAGACATCTTGCACACGGGTCACCGTTTGAAAACTGTAGCACTGCCTCTTAACTTCTCCACCACCCTGAATCGACTAAAATTGCAGCATACTGTTACAACATACTGACCTTGTTTAAAACGTGAATGTTACACCCTATTAATTTAGCAACCAAACCAATGTGTCGTCAAATGGTTAAAATACTGAATTACTTTCTAACTTCATGTCTATTGACAATCAATTACAATCAAGCCAACTACAAGTTTAATGAATAGCTTTATTATATGGACATTACCCTACTTAAGTGACACTTTTGTGTTGTATAACATGTCTTGCCTTTACCCGGGAATGTCAATAAACTACTACTAGTCTGCTTTTTCACCTCCCGGGGAGAAGGGTGTATGTGTGTGTGGGGGGGGAGGGGGGGGGGGGGGTAGAGGTATTGGGTGTATGTGTGATAGTTTACCGTATCATATCCATAATTTCTACTTTGTATTTTGTCTTCCATTTGTAGGCCCACCTGGTGTGCATGTTCAGCTCTAGCGAAACATTGTACAACTGGTGTGAATTAGATCCTGATTAAATCTTGTATCTTGTGCCTCCCCGCCCCCATTTCAGCCTGAAACACATCTTCGTGATACACCCCCCCCCCCCCCTCAATCCCGCCCCAGCCCTGTTCTTCAATGCTTTGCCCCATACAAAATTGCAACCGCTCCCCAGTGTCAAAGATTTTCCATACTAAGATAGCCAACTCACGTTATAACGTATTGCGACATAATGACGTAAACGCCATCTAGCGGGGTCTCTGTAACGGACACTGAATGGAATCTAAATTGATATCTCATTATTCATGGGGTGTGCGTATGAGCATCTGAACTATTTAACTCGCCGGATGGGAAGTTTGTACAGGAAAATGTGGTGTGCCAGGACTATCTGTGTTTTGTCGATTTCACGATCAGGCAAAATATCACGGAAAATCGCAACCGAACTTGACGTTACACTCGAGAATTGTCATTGTAATGATAGCAGGCATGTAGTCAATGCTCCGCTTGTCCAGGCCTAATGTTCCTAGTAACACCTGTCGTAATTCTCTTCTTGCAATTAAACATGGCAAAAATGTCTGTAACCTCTGGTTCACTTTCGATATCAAATGGGGACGTTCGAGTTTTGTTCAATGTGCCTACAACTAGGCTATACGTCTCCCTTTCAATTCCACTAAAATGACACTCTGAAATATTTACTATATCAATATCTGGTATTTTTAAACTATCGGAACGATAACTTCGTATTATCAAATGCAGTTATGACACTTGGAATGTGATTCATGGGGCCCTTGTGAGCATTACAAATCTTTTTGTCATTTTTAAATACCATTAGGCCTAGGCCTATGTGAAAAGAAGTGAATTGCATGTTCAAACAATTCATAGCTGTGAAAATATGGAACAGGATATCGTGACTGTACATCACTTGAACATGTTCATTCATTCATACAGTACAGTTCAACATAACCATGAAGCCAAGCTAGATATTACCTATGAATACGAGTGTCGCACCAGTAGATCTTTTGGTTAGCACATGTGCACACTGGAGCCTATTCACAAACGCACATGCACTTAGAAAAATTAATACAATAATGTTGTATCATTAAATTTGCATTCAAACAGTATAGGCCTATACTGTCTCTATGTTCCTTTACCCGACCAGTATGCTACTCAGTTGGCCTATACAGTGTGCAAACCATTTAGATATTCAAGAAGCAAATAGACTTCCGAATGCAAGGTTTTTATTTATGTAATGAACCCGTTTTGGGTTGTCAATTATGCGTGGAAAAGACGCCTTCTGTTCTGAATGTTTAGGGCGAGCAACTGCTGAGATGCCGTCACTGATTCGGATTAACTCATAGAGAAGGTTTTTTTTGCGTATAGGCCTACGCTCACCATGCTTGATTCACTCCTTCACGTTCCAGAATCTGCTTTCCATCAATCCATGTGTTCAGTCAAAGTCACGGACATGACAGACTCACTCACATATAAACCCTTCTTGACAACATCATACTCTTTGTTATCAATGAACACGAATTCATCAGCGTTTCCAGTTGTCATCGATCTAGTTTGCACGGACTTGCATGCTTCATAGTTTGATGATTCACAGTTCGATGATGCTGTGATCTTTCTTTCCAAGTATCCATGCAGTGACATGGAAGAGTTCTGCTCATGCATTATCACTAAATTCAGCCATGGACTGAACGTCAGCAAGCTCAGAGCCTTCTTGTCTGATAGTGGGCTGTTGTGGAGTAAGCTATCCCTGTATCCCCATGTACTTGTCACCGACTACTTTCAAAACGAACTCGTCAAAATCTTGGACACAGTTCGTGTATGTCCGATGTGAAATAGGGGAACAAGAATACCAACGAAATATAACGTTTCACTTCTTACTTCCGATATAAGTACAAAAGGTACTTCGCCACATGTCTAACCCATAAAATTTAACTAATTGTTATTTATTCTCATCCTTGTTAAGAAGATCAAATAAAAAGTGGGGGTCGTCGCGTTGGTTTTGTCACAATCCTGGACTGAAACAAGTATGTTCGGGCATCGGCTTCATAGTATTTCGTTGACATATCCGCGACATTTTGGAACGAAGTCTCACGATGAGAGGGCACACACAAATGTTTGCAACAGGCTCATTCCTGAATGGACTGACTTGAAAATTTGCCGGCATGTTCAGGAGAATATATAGATGACACTGTTGTAATAAATATATGGTTAAGTTGAAGAATTCTGCACAACCCATGCCCTAACATGATTTTTTTTCCAAATGTGTCTGATTATCACGTGATATGTGTAAATTGAAATCATTGATTAAAAAATGGGGGTTGCCGCGTTGGATTCGTTGCAAACACTTTTGAATGAAATTTAGCTATCCTTTGAAATCCGCAATATTATTCAGTTCAAAAGGAATTTACAGCCCCAGAAAAAAAGCCATACGGTAAAAACTTCCAAAATTTAGTCTACATGTCTAATGCATTGTACACATGGGATTGATGAAACAAAATGTGGGGGTCACTGCGGTAGAATTTTCGCAATCTGCATCTGAATGCTGCATGTCAGGCTAGAAATCGCACGCCCATTAGCCGCCAAAACGTCGTTTTTACAAAGACTCCGCCGTGTGGCGCCACTGTTCAATTGGTCGCACGTAATGACATGAGTTGGCTCTCTTGGTATGGAAAATCTTTGCCAGCGTCAAAGATTCTGTACAGAGAATCTTTTCCCCCGTGACGTCAGAAACGTCATATTACGTAAAAATATGCTGACCGCTCTCCACGTGGAATATCGGTCTTCGGACCGCTGTAGATCTCATCTGTGTGTTTAGAATGGCTCTATTTCCATCTGTATGCATATGTATATGAATGCTATTGCATGTAGAACAATTTAATAACCACATCAAATATCATGTCCATGGCCCTTTAATATTCATGAGCTGATTCACATTCCAACCAATCAAAAGTTACCTTTCAAAACGAATCAGCCAATGGTGAAAGGCCAAATATGACGTCATGAAGAATCACACCAATCAGGCTACTTGTTTCACTTTCTTCTTCCAAGTGACATGTGGATTGGTTTTGAAATAGCAACGAACCAAACAACAAATTTTATTTGTTTCCCGAAGTAACAACAGCTTCACACAACAATAGATTATACATCATACACATACATCAACACAAGTACCGATGTCTGAATTCATTCGTGCACCAAACCAAAAATTGCAAAAATTGCAATTGACGAGTCGGGCGGTTTTGACAGTCGTGTCGGCCTCGTATAACTGTCAAACTATCTGAGCGGAGCCTGATCAAAGGGATTTGCAGTCAACCCCTTATCGAAAATGATCGCACATGTGTCTATGTATGAAATATTTTCCAAATTATAAGTGGCCTAAAACAAGCAAATTTCGGATAAACGCACATGCGTATGCGCATGAATACCATACATATGAGGAGTGTTACGCATCAATAAGGAAAGAAGTTACTGAACAGATTTTGAGAAAACGACCGTCAAAGTCCAAAATTGGCTGTTTTTCATCAAAAATAGCCGCCAGTTTGAAAAAAAATGTGAAAATCAAAAAACTAAAAAATATCTCCGTCTCAAAATAATTTCAGACATATTTGATTGTAAATTTTTAAGATAAAAATGTAGACAGACGATGGATGCAATGCCACGGCAATAGGTTATCGGACTAAAGGTCTGGTAACCCAACATGTGTCTTTTCAATCAAACATCGCTACAATTCTATGGTCACATCTTCACAGGTGACGAAATCAAACCAGACCCTTCCAAAGTGGATGCAATCAAAGCAGCATCAACACCAAAGATGCAAAAAACGTCAAGTCTTTCCTCGGCCTAGCCAGCTACTGCTCCAAATTCATCCCAGATTTCTCTGCCTCAACAAAACCGCTTCGAGACTTGACAAGAAAAGGAGACCCTTGGTTATGGCACAAAGAGCAGGTATAAAGTTTCTAGAAGATAAAACAGTCCATCTCAGAGGATACCTGTCTCAGATATTTCAACCCCGTACACAAAACAGAACTCATAGTGGACGCATCACCATTCGAATTGGGAGCTGTGCTCACTCAGATTGACTCAGAGACAAATTCAAGTTACCCAGTTGTCAAACAATCGCGAGCGATTGTTTGACAATGGTAGAGAAGAAATATTCACACACTGAGAAAGAGGCTCTTGCCATAGTTTGGGCTTGTGAACATTTCTATCTGTATCTCTATGGAGCCCCATTATCATCATAACTGATCACAAACCACTGGCGTTCATCTACAACAACCCCAAGTCATGCTACAGTGCACGCTTAGAGAGATGGGGAATTCGCCTCCTTCAGTTCAAATTCACAGTGAAGTACAAACCGGGTGAAGAAAATATTGCAGATTATTTGTCATGCCATCCATTGACAATAACCAGGATCACAGCCACCGAAGAACAGATCGCTGAAGAGTATATCAGGGTTGTGACTCATCAGGCCATCCCGAAAACGGTTACAATGAGTGAACTTGTGCAAGCAACACAAAATGATCACACACTACAAGCACTGGTCAAAGTCTTGCAATATGGAGATCATTAAAATCTTGCGAATGATCAGAACATTGATCACGAAGCTCTGAAAGCGTACTTGCGAGTAAAGGACGAGTTGTCAGCTACGAAAGATGGACTAGTTCTAAAAGAAACAAGAATCATCTTTCAGAAATCACTGCAACATTGTATCATCAAACTTGCACACGAAAGTCATCAAGGAATTGTGGGAATGAAACAGTTACTGCGGGAAAAGGTGTGGTTCCACAAGCTAGAGTCACTCGTACAAGAGGAGCTACAAAGATGCATCCCCTGTAACGCAACATCCAAAAGTAACCCCACTCCACCCGTGCAGATGTCTGTGCTACTAAAAACAGTATGGACACATCTCGCAACAGATTTCTATGGACCACTACCGACCGGAGAATATATCATGGTCGTGATCGATGAATACTCGAGGTACCCGATAGCAGAAGTACTCAACTCCACGTCAGCAAGATCTGTCATAGCTTTATGATGTGTTACGTTACTGCCTGCAGTAAGTTTCATGCACTAAGCAAAATTCATCATTCCCATTGATACCTCGAATCATGAAATGGACATTATACAAATTATTCACTAATGGCACATCCCCCCTAATGCCCATTTGGTAGCATGCGCAACACGGGTATTTTACTAGTTCTGAAAAATGATTAGTTTCGTGCGACAGCCCTTTCCAACAAGGCTTCCGAATATTATTGTCGTTGAAAACTACCGTCTGTAGAGCGTTCACAAGCCATGTGTCTCAAACAGGCTGATTTCAACACAAAATGTGTTCCCGAACGACCAATTTAGTTGCCATTGCAACCAAAAATGATTAATGTCATGGTTTTACCATTATATATGTGCCTGCAAAAAAAATGGTGATCGGGTCGGAATTGCAGCCTGTTGCGCTTTCACAAGAAAATCTCTGCGGACGACGATCGAAAAACCATAGTGTCTGTTGAACTTCGTTCTGGGGATGCAACTAGACGTCAAGGCTTAAAGATGACTTGGAGGCATTTCAGTTAATTAGTCTTAAATTAGTCCACGGGTATGGGTCAAATAAATATGTTTGCAAATAAACTGAATCTGAATCTAATATTAATAGGGTGTTTGCCATAGGCTCTATGACACACCGTTTCCAAGATATTGACAAAAATGAAAAACTCGCCCAAGGGCTGAGGAAGGTTACCGGACAATATTTATTTTAGATATCAGCCATTTTGTTACATGACCTTGAAAATAAGGTCATTGGTCAATTCAAAGGTACAAGAATATTCAGCATACAATGTATATCATTTCTAGTATGTCCACAATTCATTTCTAAGCTGTAAAGTCGATAATAGGTGAGATATTAGCTATTTTTGGCTAATATCTTGAAAATGAGGTCAAAGGTCAAATTCAGGGTCATGACAATATTCAGTATACATCATTTCCTATAGGCGCACAATTGATTCCTAAGCTGTAAAGAGAATAATAAGTGAGGTATTCGATATTTTGTGCTCTGACCTTCAATATAAGGTCAAAGGTAAAATTCAAGGTCATGAGAATATTAAGCATATATCATTTCCTAAATGCGAACAGCTGACTGCTATGCTGCAAGGTCAATAATAAGCGAGATATTAGCCTTGACATTTGACTATGAAAATGAAAACCTAGGTCAAATTCAAGGTCATGACAATATCAGCATACATCATTTCCTATATGAGCACAATTGATTCCTAAGCTCTAAAGTTGATAATAAGCTAGATATTACCCATTTTGTTCTCTGACATTGAAAATAAGGTCAGGTCAAATTCAAGGTAGAGAATATTCAGATATATCATTTCCTATATGTGCTGAATTGATTGCACACCTGTAAGGTTGATAACTAGACGTCAAGGCCTGAAGATGCCTTGGGGCATTTCGTGAGTTCTATTCCTACCTAACATTTACCTAAGAGACCGCGTAGAACCATAATGACTCTTAATCTGTCCGTGGTCAAAGTTTAAGTGACATACCCCGTCCTTAGGCATTTTTGCGTTTCGCTCTACGGCGGACCGTTTCTGAGATATGGCAAACAGGAAGTGCTGAGTCGGCAAAAAAAAATTCGACACCAGAAGTCGTCTCGACGCAAGATACCCTCTAGACTAGTTAGTCTAGTGCCAGGAGGCCGGAATTGAGCTCCGTTTCGCTCTACGTCGCACCATTTCCGAGATACGGCCAAACAGGAAGTGCCGAGTCGGCGAAAAAAAAATTCGACACCAGGGGTCGACTCGACCCAAGATACACACTAGACTAGTTTGTCTAGTGCCAAAAGGCCGAAATTGAGCTCCGTTTCGCTCTACGACGCACCGTTTCCGAGATACGGCCAAACAGGAAGTGCCGAGTCGGTGAAAAAAAAATTCGACACCAGGGGTCGTCTCGACCGAAGATACACACTAGACTAGTTTGTCTAGTGCCAGGAGGCCGAAATTGAGCTCCGTTTCGCTCTACGACGCACCGTTTCCGAGATACGGCCAAACAGGAAGTGCCGAGTCGGCGAAAAAAAAATTCGACACCAGGGGTCGACTCGACCCAAGATACACACTAGACTAGTTTGTCTAGTGCCAAAAGGCCGAAATTGAGCTCCGTTTCGCTCTACGACGCACCGTTTCCGAGATACGGCCAAACAGGAAGTGCCGAGTCGGCGAAAAAAAAATTCGACACCAGGGGTCGACTCGACCCAAGATACACACTAGACTAGTTTGTCTAGTGCCAGGAGGCCGAAATTGAGCTCCGTTTCGCTCTACGACGCACCGTTTCCGAGATACGGCCACACAGGAAGTGCCGAGTCGGTGAAAAAAAAATTCGACATCAGGGGTCGTCTCGACCGAAGATACACACTAGACTAGTTTGTCTAGTGCCAGGAGGCCGAAATTGAGCTCCGTTTCGCTCTACGACGCACCGTTTCCGAGATACGGCCAAACAGGAAGTGCCGAGTCGGCGAAAAAAAAATTCGACACCAGGGGTCGTCTCGACCCCAGATACACACTAGACTAGTTTGTCTAGTGCCAAAAGGCCGAAATTGAGCTCCGTTTCACTCTACGACGCACCGTTTCCGAGATACGGCCAAACAGGAAGTGCCGAGTCGGCGAAAAAAAAATTCGACACCAGGGGTCGTCTCGACCGAAGATACACACTAGACTAGTTTGTCTAGTGCCAGGAGGCCGAAATTGAGCTCCGTTTCGCTCTACGACGCACCGTTTCCGAGATACGGCCAAACAGGAAGTGCCGAGTCGGCGAAAAAAAAAATCGACACCAGGGGTCGTTTCGACCCAAGATACCCCCTAGACTAGTTTGTCTAGTGCTAGAAGGCCGAAATTGAGCTCCGTTTCGCTCTACGACGTACCGTTTCTGAGATATGGCAAACAGGAAGTGCCGAGTCGGCGAAAAAAAAATTTGACACCAGGGGTCGTCTCGACCCCAGATACACACTAGACTAGTTTGTCTAGTGCCAAAAGCCCGAAATTGAGCTCCGTTTCACTCTACGACACACCGTTTCCGAGATACGGCCAAACAGGAAGTGCCGAGTCGGCGAAAAAAAAATTTGACACCAGGGGTCGTCTCGACCGAAGATACACACTAGACTAGTTTGTCTAGTGCCAGGAGGCCGAAATTGAGCTCCGTTTCGCTCTACGACGCACCGTTTCCGAGATACGGCCAAACAGGAAGTGCCGAGTCGGCGAAAAAAAAAATCGACACCAGGGGTCGTTTCGACCCAAGGTACCCCCTAGACTAGTTTGTCTAGTGCCAGAAGGCCGAAATTGAGCTCCGTTTCGCTCTACGACGCACCGTTTCCGAGATACGGCCAAACAGGAAGTGCCGAGTCGGCGAAAAAAAAATTTGACACCAGGGGACGTCTCGACCGAAGATACACACTAGACTAGTTTGTCTAGTGCCAGGAGGCCGAAATTGAGCTCCGTTTCGCTCTACGACATACCGTTTCCGAGATACGGCCAAACAGGAAGTGCCGAGTCGGCGAAAAAAAAAATCGACACCAGGGGTCTTTTCGACCCAAGATACCCCCTAGACTAGTTTGTCTAGTGCCAGGAGGTCGAAATTGAGCTCCGTTTCGCTCTACGACACACCATTTCCGAGATATGCAAGAAAGCCTCAAGGATGAATCAGCAAAAATTCTTCCGAGCTCTAGGTCAAAGGTCGTTCGACGGAGTGATCCCAAAATCAATAGGGTTCTTCCTTGGTGGTATATGAACTCCCATGCAGAGAATACTTGCCATTGCATGAATACTTTTTGAGTTATCGATCGGAAACCAAGTCTCAAAATCAACCTTGATTTCATCCTCACGGACCTCACGGACCCCGGAGCCGCCTCCAAAACAATAGGGGTCTTCCATGTAATATTTCTGACCAGTGGTGTAAATTTGGACAAGATCCGTTCAGGCGTTCCCGAGTTATTGATCGGAAACCAAAACGACGGAAAGTAAAAAAAAAAAGAAGAAAAAAAACAAACAAAAACCAGACAAAACCATAAGGGCATTTCGGGCCGAAATGCCCTAATAAGCGAGATATTAGCTATTTTGTGTTTTGACCTTGAGAATAAGGTCAAGGTCATGACAATATTCAGCATATGTCGCTTACTAAATGTTCACAAGCTATTATTAAGCTGTAAAGTTGATAATAAGCAAGATATTAGCCATTTTATGCTCTGACCTTGAAAATTAGGTCAAAGGTCAAGTTCAAGGTCATGACAATATTCAGCATATATCATTTCCTATATGTGCTCAATTGATTGCAAAGCTGTAGGGTCGATAATAGATGATATATTAACTATTTCATGCTCTGACCTTTAAATGAGGTCAAAGGTCATAATAAAATACAGTATATATCATTTCCTATATGCGCACAATTGATTCCTAAGCTGTAAAGTCAATAATAAGCCAGATATTAGCCATTTTATGCCCTGACCTTGAAAATTAGGTCCACAGTCAAGTTCAAGGTCATGACGATATTCAGCAAATATCGTTTACCATATGTTCGCAATTGATTCCTAAGCTGTAAAGTCAATAATTAGTGAGATTCAAGCCATTTTGTTCTCTGACTTTGAAAATAAGATCAAAAGTCAAGTTCAAGGTGATGGGAATATCCAGCATATATCATTTCCTATATGTGCACAATTGATTCCTAGGCTGTAAAGTCGATAATAAGTAAGATATTAGCCATTTTGTCCTGTGACCTTGAAAATTGGGTCAAAAGTCAAATTCAATGTCGCGAGAATATTCAGCATATATCATTTCCTATATGTCCACAATCAATCCTAATTTGAAGAGAGATATTAGCAATAATGTGTCCCATTATAAAGCATATGAGAATTTAACACCACACGCAAACCATCGATTCAAGGCCAATGAAACTTATACACATCACAGAGGTGTATGAGTGGTCCAAAATTGGGCATTTTTCATTGAAAATGGCCGCCTGGGAATATTTTTAGCTATTTTTGTGCAAAATTTCAGAAAGATTCGACCGTAAAGCTTAAAGCTAAACATAGCACCAAGGGTGCTGTAGCTTACCGGCAATCATGTGAATTGCGTGGAATGCTGCGTGGAATGCTGAATACATACAATGTCGCGAGAATATTCAGCATATATCATTTCCTATATGTCCACAATCAATCCTAATTTGAAGAGAGATATTAGCAATAATGTGTCCCATTATAAAGCATATGAGAATTTAACACCACACGCAAACCATCGATTCAAGGCCAATGAAACTTATACACATCACAGAGGTGTATGAGTGGTCCAAAATTGGGCATTTTTCATTGAAAATGGCCGCCTGGGAATATTTTTAGCTATTTTTGTGCAAAATTTCAGAAAGATTCGACCGTAAAGCTTAAAGCTAAACATAGCACCAAGGGTGCTGTAGCTTACCGGCAATCATGTGAATTGCGTGGAATGCTGCGTGGAATGCTGAATACATACAATTGTTACAATGATGGTAAAATCTATACGTTAAAACATGTCGTAAATGTTGATAGAAACACACTTTCTGTATGGACTTCAATACGAAATCAAGTTACATCTTGAAAGATTTTTTTCGTTAATGACAAATTTTCACAGACAGTCCATTCAAAGGCAACAAAACTTATACACATCACAAAGGTACATAAGGATAATCTTATACATGATTTTGAGGAAAACTGTCTGAATAGATTTCGAGAAAATGACCACCAAAGGCAAAATTCATTGTTTTTTCGACAAATAAGGTCGTTTTGACCTTTTAAGGCCATTGAAGGTCAAATTTAAGGTCACCACTCAACCGCAACATATTATTTCCCATTTTAATGTGTCAATACTTAGGCTCTATCTTGAAGTGTTCTATGAGATTACTCTGCATAGCTCCCATTATGAAGGAAAACTTGGGTGAATTTTTCAAAGTCCAAAACAAATTTCAATGACCAAAAAAAAAATGTTTTTTTTTTTGCTGGAAATGGCTCAAAACGAATAGTGACTTGATTTGAGACAAAAAAAATTTTTTTCGCCGAACCGTCAAAAAATCAAAATGGCCGCCACACGCAGACCGGCAATTCAAGGGCAACTAAACTTATACATGTCATAGAGGTACACAAGCTACAGAATAGTAGGAATGGGAAGTGTTAAGAATATGTCCGGAGGAAATGTTTTGCTGTTTTTTTTTATTTATGAATTAAATTAATATCTCGCCTATTATTCCCCAGTGCTCGAGTCTTCACTCCAGGATTTTTTATGCGCATATATGCCTATATCCAATTTTTATTTATGAATTAAATTAATATCTCGCCTATTATCCCCCAGTACTCGAATCTTCACTCCAGTTTTTTTATGCGCATATATGCCTATATCCAATTCTAAATGCGATTCTAAAAGGATTCTATTACATCAACGTTATATCAGCGCGTGCAAAAAATCACTGCCCGTGCAAACAGAGTTACAATATTTGCGACCCCCGCTGTACAACACAAACATCCCTGACATCTGACATGAAACATTGTGAACTACAGTTCACAACATAGTAAACGGGCGAAGCCCGCACAATAGCGTGCAACGTATGTCCACCGTGGAATCACTCCCTGCCCGTCACTGCGGGAGACCTCGCAAAACGGAACCAGCTGAAATTAGTGCGTTTTTAGTATATCCGGGCCCGGGGCCCGGACAATAAGGAGAATCTTATACATGTTTTGAGGAAAACTGTCTGAATAGTTTTCGAAAAAATGACCACCAAAGGCAAAATTCATTGTTTTTTCAACAAAAAAGGTCGTTTTGACCTTTCAAGGTCATTGAAGGTCAAATTTGAGGTCACCACTCAAACCGCAATATATGACTTCCCATTTGAATGTGCCAATACTTAGGCTCTATCTTGAAGTGTTCTATGAGATTACTCTGCATAGCTCCCATTATGAAGGAAAAATTGGGTGAAATTTTCAGTCCAAAAAAAATTTCAATAGTCAAAAAAAAAATTTTTTTTTTTTTGTTGGAAATGGCTTAAAACAAATAGTGACTTGATTTGGGACAAAAAAATTTTTTTTCGCCGAACCGTCAAAAAATCAAAATGGCCGCCACACGCAGACCGGCGATTCAAGGGCAACTAAACTTATACATGTCATAGAGGTACATGAGAGGAATGTTTTGAAACAAAAATCTCAAAACTGATCTGACAGTTTTTGAGAAAATGGCCACCAAAGTCCAAAATTGGCAATTTTTCGTCAAAAATGGCCGCCAAATCGGCAAAAACGATTCAATCGAAAAAATTAAAAAAACGGTTATAGATATTGGCCTAAGGTATGTTCTGACAAATTTATGGGGAAATTCATCATGCCAAAAATTAGCCCAATGGGCTAGAAAGGTTACCGGAGAAATATACAGAGTTAAGCCGAGAAAGTTGAAGGTCAAATTCAAGGTGACCACTGAAATCGCCATATCTCTAACCTTGAAAATGGGATCAAAGGTTAAATTCTAGATCACCAAACTATTCAGCATACATCATTTCCTATATGTTCACTATGGACCCCTAAGCTGTAAATTTGATAATAAGCGAGATATAAGCCATTTTGTAATCTGACTTTGAAAATAAAATGACTGACCTTGAAATTTAGGTCAAAGGTCAAATTCAATATCGTTAAAATATTCAGAATATATCATTTCCTATATGTTCACAATTGATTCCTAAGCTGTAAAGTCGATAATAAGCGAGATATTAGCCATTTTGTCCTGTTGACCTTGAAAATGAGGTCAAAAGTCAAATTCAAGGTCACTAGAATATCCAGCATATATCATTTCCTATATGTTCACAATTGATTTCTAAGCTGTTAAGGCGCTAATCAGCAAGATATTGGCCATTTTGTCCTGTGACCTTGGAAATGAGGTCAAAGGTCAAATTCAAGGTCATGAGAATATTCAGCATCTATCATTTCCTATATGTTCACAATTGATTAATAAGCTGTAATAATAAGCGAGATATTAGCCATTTTGTCATGTGACCTTGAAAATGAGGTCAAAGGTCAAATTCAAGGTCATGAGAATTTTCAGCATATATCATTTCCTATATGTTCACAATTGATTCCTAAGCTGTAAAGTCGCTAATAAGCAAGATATTGGCCGTTTTGTCCTGTGACCTTGAAAATGAGGTCAAAGGTCAAATTCAAGGTCACGAGAATTTTCAGCATATATCATTTCCTATATGTTCACAATCGATTCCTAAGCTGTAAAGTTGCTAATAAGCAAGATATTGGCCATTTTGTCCTGTGACCTTGAAAATGAGGTCAAAGCTCAAATTCAAGGCCACGAGAATATTCAGCATATATCATTTCCTATATGTACACAATTGATTCCTAAGCTGTAAAGTCGATAACAAGCGAGATATTAGCAATTTTGTCCTGCGACCTTGGAAATGAGGTCAAAGGTCAAATTCAAGGTCACGAAAATATTCAGCATATATCATTTCCTATATGTACACAATTGATTCCTAAGCTGTAAAGTCGATAATAAGCGAGATATTAGCAATTTTGTCCTGCGACCTTGGAAATGAGGTCAAAGGTCAAATTCAAGGTCACGAAAATATTCAGCATATATCATTTCCTATATGTTCACAATTGATTCCTAAACTGTAAAGTCGATAATAAGCGAGATATTAGCCATTTTGTCATGTGACCTTGAAAATGAGGTCAAAGGTCAAATTCAAGGTCACAAGAATATTCAGCATATATCATTTCCTATATGTTCACAACTGATTCATAAGCTGTAAAGTCGATAATAAGCGAGATATTAGCCATTTTGTCCTGTGACCTTGAAAATGAGGTCAAAAGTCAAATTCAAGGTCACGAGAATATTCAGCATATATCATTTCATATATGTCCACAATTCATTCCTAGTCTCTAATTTCAATATTAAGTGAGATATTAGGCTGAATGTGTGCCATTATAAAGCATAGGAAAATTTAACATGGGAAAGTCACATTTGGGCCGAGTTTGGGCCCAAAATGGCCCACTTCGAGCGATTCAAGCGCAACGAAATTTATACATGTCACAGGGGTACATTATGAGGAGTGTTATGCATCAATAATAAAAAAAGTTACTGAACAGATTTTGAGAAAATGGCCGCCAAAATCCAAAATTGACCGTTTTTCGACGAAAACGGCTGCCATTTTGAAAAAAATGCGAAAATCAAAAAACTAAAAAATACCCCCCTCTCAAAATATTTTTAGGCATTTTTGTGCAAAATTTCAGAAAAATTCGATCGTAAACTTTAAAGATAAAATTGTTGACGGACGACGACGACGCCGGACGCATCGCCATGCCAATAGGTTACGGACCAAAGGTCGGGTAACCTAAAAAAGGTTACAGACCCGTACGGACGACGGACGAAAAACCATGATAATAGCTTATTGGCCCAAAGGGCCGGTAAGCTAAAAATGTGGACTTACAGACGGATGGACGGATGGGTGAACGGATGGGCGTTACGGGCGGACCCAATGTTAAATTTCCTATCTTAACTTTCCCCATAAGTCCTGAAAAAATCCCCATAAGACCGCACTTTTGGCTTAAACTGTGGTTGTGGGGCGTTTTCAGCTTTATTCCCCCTAAGAAATCCCCATAACTCCGTTCCGTTTGCCCGGCTAGAGGGACGGACGGACGATGGGGGTTACGGACGGACCCAATGTTAAATTTCCTAACTTAAATTTCCCCGTAAGTCCTGAAGAAATCCCCGTAAAACCACACTTTTGGTGTAAACCATCAGTGACCATGGATAAGGGGGAATTTTGAGCTTTTCTCCCCCTAAGCATTCCCCGTAAACTCTTCTGGTATGCCCGAACGGACGGACGGACGGAGGGCTAGACAGATGGACGTCCCAACATTTTAGGTTTGAGGGCTTCTCATGAGATAAATTTCCGGATGCAACACGATGGCAATAGGTTATCGGACCATAGGTCCGGAAACCTAAAAAGCAGACAGAACCATAAGGGCATTTCGACTCCCTGAAAATGTTAACACCAGCCGGACGGACGACATACTCACGAATAACCCCTACCTTTGTTTTCAATCCCACAAGGATGCTTCCGTGGGTACAGCTGGAAAGACAACGGTCGTAATGCCATGGCAATAGGTTATCGGACCAAAGGTCGGTCACCTAAAAAGAACTCACCTCAATCAAAGTTTTGTCACTCTTGTCACTATCATTGGAAGTATTGGTATTTATGACATCCCTGGAACAAATGATATATATCCACAATAAACATGGATACATAACACAGTGACAGCATAATTTGTGTCTTTCAAAAAATTAGCCCATAGGGCTAAGACAGGTTACCGTATAAAATATGTTTTATATTTTAGATATTAGCCAATTTGTGCTCTGACCTTGAAAATCAGGTCAAAGGTCGAATTCAAGGTCATCAGAATAGTCAGCGTATATTATTTTCTACATGTCCACAATTGATTAACAAGTTAAGGAGTCAATAAGCGAGTTATTATCCATGTTGTCCTGTGACCATGAAAATGAGGTCAAAGGTCAAATTCAAGGTCACGACATTAATCTGCATATATCATTTCCTATATGTTCATAATTGATTCCTAAGCTGTAAAGTCAATAAAAAACGAGATATTAGCAATTTTGTCCTCTGACCCTGAAAATAAGGTCAAAGGTCAAATTCAAAGTCATGACAATATTCAGCATATATCATGTTTACAATTGATTCCTAGGCTGTAAAGTCGATAATATGCGAAATATTAGCCATTTTGTCCTGTGACCTTGAAAATGAGGTCAAAGATCAAATTCAAGATCACAAGAATATTCAGCATATATCACTTCCTCTATGTCCACAATTGATTCCTAAGCCGAAAAGTCATTAATAAGCGAGATACTGGCCATTTTGTGCTCTGACCTTGAAAATGAGGTAAAAGGTCAAATTGGCCATTATGAGGTCAGAGATCAAATTCAAGGTCATCAGAATACTGGGCATATATCATTTCCTATATGTCCACAATTGATTCCTAGACTGTGAAGTCGATAATAAGCGAGATATCAGCCATTCAGTGCTCTGACCTTGAAACTGAGGTCAGAGGTCAAATTCAAGGTCACGAGAATATTCAGAATATATCATTTCCTACATGTCCACAATTGATCCCTAAGTTGTAAAATCGATAATAAGTGAGATATTACCCATTCTGTCCTGTGACCTTGAAAATGAGGTCAAAGATCAAATTCAAGGTCATGACAATAATCTGTATATATCATTTCCTATATGTTCATAATTGATTCCTAAGCTGTAAAGTCGATAAGAAGCAAGAAGGTCAAGCTCAAGGTCATGAGAATATTCAGCATATATCTTTTCACATATGTTCACAATTGATTCCTAGGCTGTAAAGTCAATAATCAGTGAGATATTAGCCATTTTGTGAAGTGACCTTGAAAGTAAGGTCTAAGGTCAAGTTCAAGGTCATGAGAATATGCAGCAGATATCAAAATATGCACAATTGATTCCTAAGCTGCAGTCAATGATAAACTAGACGCTTCCGGTCGCCTACGACCACTTGGGTGTATCCCCCGTAGCACTATCATTCCTCTTGCCCCAAATATATTACTAGTAAGTGTGAAAATTAGGCCGAGGGCCAAAGATAGGTTACCGGACAATGTTTAATATTTTAGATGTTAGCAAGGCCGCTGGTTAAATTCAAGGTCAAGAGAATATTCAGCATATATAATATTAAGCATATATAATGTCCACAGTTGATTGCTAAGCTGTAAATTCAGTAATCAGAGAGATATTAGCAATTTTGTGCTGAGGCCTTGAGAATGAAGGCAAAGGTCAAATTCAAGGTCATCAAAATGCTCAGTGTACATCATTTCTATATGTCCACAATCCCAAGCCATACAGTCAATAGAGGAGCAAGATATGAGCCAGTTTGTCCTTGGACCTTGAAAATGAGGTCAGAGGTCAAATTCAAGGTCACGAGAATATTCAGCATATATCATATCCTATATGTCCACAATATTGATTCCTAAGCTGTAAAATCGATAATAAGTGAGATATTAGCCATTTTGTCCTGTGACCTTGAAATGAGGTCAAAGGTCAAATTCAACGTCATGAAAATAATCTGCATATATCATTTCCTATATGTTCATAACTGATTCCTTAGCTGTGAAGTCGATAACAAGCGAGATATTAGTCATTTTGTCCTATGACCTTGAAAATGGGGTCAAAGGTCAAATTCAAGGTCATGACAATAATCTGCATATATCATTTCCAATATGTTCATAACTGATTCCTAAGCTGTGAAGTTGATAACAAGCGAGATATTAGCCACTTTGTCCTATGACCTTGAAAATGGGGTCGAAGGTCAAATTCAAAGTCATCAAAATATTCAGCATATATCATTTCTTATATGTCCACAATTGATTCCTAAGCTGTAGAGTCGATAATAAGCGAGATATAAGCCATTTTGTGCTCTGACCTTGAAACCGAGGTCAGAGGTCAAATTCAAGGTCACGAGAATATTCGGCATATATCATTTCCTATATGTCCACAATTGATTCCTAGTCTCTAATCTCAATATTAAGTGAGATATTAGGCATAATATGTCCCATTATAAAGCATAGGAGAATTTAACATGGGAAAGTCCTATTTGGGCTGAGTTTGGGCCAAAATGGCCCACTTCGAGTGATTCAAGCGCAACGAAATTTATAAACATCATAGGAGCACATACGAGGAGTGTTATGTATCAAAAAGAAAAAAAGTTACTGAACAGATTTTGAGAAAATGGCCGCCAAAGTCCAAAATCAGGCATTTTTCATCGAAAACGGCCGCCATTTTGAAAAAAATGCGAAAATCGAAAAACTAAAAAAAAGCTTTCCTTAAAATATTTTTAGGTATTTTTGTGCAAAATTTCAGAAAGATTCGATCATATACTTTAAAGATAAAAATGTGAACGGACGACGGACGACGGACGCAACGCAACGGCAATAGGTTATCGGACCAAAGGTGCGGTAACCTAAAAAGTGCCAAAAATTTTCTAAGTCCAAAATTTTTTTCAATGGGTGAAATTTTTTTTTGCCCTAGAAATGGCCCAAAATGGATAGTAATGCGATTTGGGGCGAAAAAATTTTTTTTTTGCCGACTCGCCAAAAATTCAAAATGGCCGCCACACAAAGACCGGCGAATTTAGGGCAACCAAACTTATACACATCACAGAGGTATATGAGGGGAATCTTTTGAAACCAAAAACTCAAAACTGATCAGACAGTTTTTGAGAAAATGGCCGTCAAAGTCCAAAATTGAGCGTTTTTCGACAAAAACGGTCGCCATTTTGAAAAAATGCGAAAATCAAAAAACAAAAAATTAGCCCAAAGGCTAAGATAGGTTACCGGACAATTTTGGTTTGGCCATGGCAGCATTGGCAGGTAACAGACCTTGAGATTTACCAATCAAGGTTCGCAGCGTAAACATATGACCTTGAGATTTACCAATCAAGGTCATCCGTATGAACTTCGATGTAACCATTACATGTATGTGTGCGGCATTTGATATTCTATATGTTGGGTGGAATCGTTTAGGCCGCTCAGGTCAATTTACACATTCCAAGTCAGACATTTGGCACTCAAGGTCATCTGACGTCAAGTTCAAGGTCATCATTAGTTGTGCCATATATGTCTTCCTATATGTTCATAATGCAAACAGGAGCTCTATCTGCAAGCATTTCATCTACAAAGGCAAATCTGGGCATTTTTTGACCCCAAAATGGCTGTTTTGACCTTTCAAGGTCATCCAAGGTCAAATTCAAGGTCACCACACAAGTCGCCATATATGACTTCCGATTTGAAAGTGCCAATTTCTAAGCTCTATCTTCAAGCGTTCTATGAGTACAGTCCTGACAGCTCCCATTATGAAGGAAAAAAGTGCCGAAAATTTTCCAAGTCCAAAATGTTTTTCAAAGGGTGAAATTTTTTTTTTGCCTAGAAATGGCCCAAAATGGATAGTAATGTTATTTGGGGCGAAAAAATTTTGTTTCGCCGACTCATCAAAAATTCAAAATGGCCGCCACACTGAGATCGGCGATTCAAGGGCAACAAAACTTATACACGTCGCAGAGGTATATAAGAGGAATCTTTTTGAGCAAAAATCTCAAAACTGATCAGAGAGTTTTTGAGAAAATACAGACCAGGTGCAAATTTGAGCGTTTTTCGACCTAAAAATGGCTGTTTTGACCTTTCAAGGTCATCCAAGGTCAAATTCAAGGTCACCACACAAGTCGCCATATATGACTTCCGATTTGAAAGTGCCAATTTCTAAGCTCTATCTTCAAGCGTTCTATGAGTACAGTCCTGACAGCTCCCATTATGAAGGAAAAAAGTGCCGAAAATTTTCTAAGTCCAAAATTTTTTTCAAAGGGTGAAAATTTTTTTTTGCCTAGAAATGGCCCAAAATGGATAGTAATGTTATTTGGTGCCAAAAAATTTTTTTTCGCCGACTCGTCAAAAATTCAAAATGGCCGCCACACTGAGATCGGCGATTCATGGGCAACAAAACTTATACACGTCACAGAGGTATATAAGAGGAATCTTTTAAAGCAAAAATCTCAAAACTGATCAGAGAGTTTTTGAGAAAATACAGACCAGGTGCAAATTTGAGCATTTTTCGACCCAAAAATGGCTGTTTTGACCTTTCAAGGTCATCCAAGGTCAAATTCAAGGTCACCACACAAGTCGCCATATATGACTTCCCATTTGAAAGTGCCAATTTCTAAGCTCTATCTTCAAGCGTTCTATGAGTACAGTCCGGGCAGCTCCCATTATGAAGGGAAAAAGTGCCGAAAATTTTCTAAGTCCAAAATTTTTTTCAAAGGGCGAAAATTTTTTTTTGCTCTAGAAATGGCCCAAAATGGATAGTAATGCGATCTGGGGCGAAAAAATTTTTTTTCGCTGACCCGCCAAAAATTCAAAATGGCCGCCACACGGAAACCGGCAGATTTAGGGCAACCAAACTTATACATATCACAGAGGTATATGAGGGGAATCTTTTGAAACCAAAAACTCAAAACTGATCAGACAGTTTTTGAGAAAATGGCCGTCAAAGTCCAAAATTGAGCGTTTTTCGACAAAAACGGCCGCCATTTTGAAAAAAATGCGAAAATCAAAAAACAAAAAAATACCTCCTTCTCAAAATATTTTTAGGCATTTTTGTGCGAAATTTCAGAAAGATTCGATCGTTAACTTTAAAGATAAAAATGTTAACGCCGGACGGACGGACGGACGGACGGACGGACGGACGACGGACGCAACGCCATGCCAATAGGTTATCGGACCAAAGGTCCGGTAACCTAAAAATACCTCCTTCTCAAAATATTTTTAGGCATTTTTGTGCAAAATTTCACAAAGATTCGATCGTTAACTTTAAAGATAAAAATGTTAACGCCGGACGGACGGACGACGGACCCAACGCCATGCCAATAGGTTATCAGACCAAAGGTCCGGTAACCTAAAAATTATTAGAATCGGTTAAGATTTGTAACGTGTAGCGCGTTCACAAGAAAGTGTCTGAAAATGCGGCGGCGGCACAACTAAGACAAATCCATAGTATCCGCCGAACTTTGTTCGGGGGATACAATTAGCCATTTTGATATAAATTGCCTAATTCACAGTAGTGTGAGAAATGATCAGAACAATAATTAGTCAATCAAATAACTTACGGTCTGAAGACAAAGTTGTCCTCGGTTGGTGAGGCAATACTGCTTGTGGAGTTGTCAAAAGTCCCATCTACTTCTGAAAATAGTGTCAAAGCATCATTGACAAACATGTTAATAACACAAAAATTAGCCCAAAGGCTAAGATAGGTTACCGGACAATTTTGGTTTGGCCATGGCAGCATTGGCAGGTAACAGACCTTGAGATTTACCAATCAAGGTTCGCAGTGTAAACATATGACCTTGGGATTTACCAATCAAGGTCATCCGTATGAACTTCGATGTAACCATTACATGTATGTGTGCGGCATTTGATATTCTATATGTTGGGTGGAATCGTTTAGGCCGCTCAGGTCAATTTACACATTCCAAGTCAGACATTTGGCACTCAAGGTCATCTGACGTCAAGTTCAAGGTCATCATTAGTTGTGCCATATATGTCTTCCTATATGTTCATAATGCAAACATGAGCTCTATCTGCAAGCATTTCATCTACAAAGGCAAATCTGGACATTTTTTGACCCCAAAATGGCTGTTTTGACCTTTCAAGGTCATCCAAGGTCAAATTCAAGGTCACCACACAAGTCGCCATATATGACTTCCCATTTGAAAGTGCCAATTTCTAAGCTCTATCTTCAAGCGTTCTATGAGTGCAGTCCTGACAGCTCCCATTATGAAGGAAAAAAGAGCCGAAAATTTTCCAAGTCCAAAATTTTTTTCAAAGGGTGAAAATTTTTTTTTGCCTAGAAATGGCCCAAAATGGATAGTAATGTTATTTGGGGCGAAAAAAAATTTTTTCGCCGACTCGTCAAAAATTCAAAATGGCCGCCACACTGAGATCGGCGATTCAAGGGCAACAAAACTTATACACGTCACAGAGGTATATAAGAGGAATCTTTTTAAGCAAAAATCTCAAAACTGATCAGAGAGTTTTTGAGAAAATACAGACCAGGTGCAAATTTGAGCGTTTTTCGACCCAAAAATGGCTGTTTTGACCTTTCAAGGTCATCCAAGGTCAAATTCAAGGTCACCACACAAGTCGCCATATATGACTTCCCATTTGAAAGTGCCAATTTCTAAGCTCTATCTTCAAGCGTTCTATGAGTACAGTCCGGACAGCTCCCATTACGAAGGGAAAAAGTGCCGAAAATTTTCTAAGTCCAAAATTTTTTTCAAAGGGTGAAAATTTTTTTTTGCTCTAGAAATGGCCCAAAATGGATAGTAATGCGATCTGGGGCGAAAAAATTTTTTTTCGCCGACCCGCCAAAAATTCAAAATGGCCGCCACACGGAAACCGGCAGATTTAGGGCAACCAAACTTATACATATCACAGAGGTATATGAGGGGAATCTTTTGAAACCAAAAACTCAAAACTGATCAGACAGTTTTTGAGAAAATGGCCGTCAAAGTCCAAAATTGAGCGTTTTTCGACAAAAACGGCCGCCATTTTGAAAAAAATGCGAAAATCAAAAAACAAAAAAATACCTCCTTCTCAAAATATTTTTAGGCATTTTTGTGCAAAATTTCAGAAAGATTCGATCGTTAACTTTAAAGATAAAAATGTGAACGCCGGACGGACGGACGGACGGACGTGCGGACGAGACCTTCTTGTGTGCCTTTTACATGTTAAATTTCCTATCTAAAATAGGCACACAACTCCCCAAAATAGGCACACAAGAAGAAATTTCCTCACAACTTATGGTTGTGTGCCTTTTCTAGTCACACAACCGCCCGGACGGACGGACGGACGGACGCTCGGGTGAACGGATGGGCGTTACGGGCGGACCCAATGTTAAATTTCCTATCTTAACTTTCCCCATAAGTCCTGAAAAAATCCCCATAAGACCGCACTTTTGGCTTAAACTGTGGTTGTGGGGCGTTTTCAGCTTTATTCCCCCTAAGAAATCCCCAAAACTCCGTTCCGTTTGCCCGGACGGACAGACGGACGGACGGACGCAACGCCATGCCAATAGGTTATCGGACCAAAGGTCCGGTAACCTAAAAATAAACAATAACAATATTTGACCACAACAATCGAAAGTCGATCGTTGCGAAGGCTTCTAGTCTGCAAATATATCATAATGCACACAAATGTCAATCGTTACAAAGGCTTCGAGTCTGCACATATATACGGTATCATCCCTACACCATTCTTGTACACGTCGCCTATCCAATTTAAACTCATTTGCTGTTTTTGCTATGCGTTTTTGCATAGTTAACCACTATTAGTTTGAAAGAAAAATTGTAAGATATTTTGGGTTTCTCCATGATCAGGAGAATCAGGTGATTTCCGGCACGCGCATGCGCACTGCGCAGCGCTAAATATATCTACTGGCATCATATTGTACCAGTGCATCGCCTGGCGGAACCCCAACGGGAAGCGATTTTGTAGTGCATGTTTGCACTATGATGTCAGTAGACAACTAGACATAAAAGCCTATAGGCTTTGTGGCATCCCCCAATTTGTTCTTATCATTTCAAATGGTCATACTGGACTGAGAAAAAATGATACATAGGCCATTGTATGTGGTTAAGAGTGAGAGCTCATCAGACAGTTTCTTACCGGAACTGCTTTCTATCATCTTGACAACTTGGCCCACCAGACATTTGCCACCCAAAATGAATGGACAATTACCCAGCCAATATTCAGAGTACTACCCAGCCAATATTCAGAGTACTAGTATATTTAATCAGGATGTTCGTGATATTTTTCAGGTGCTCCTGTCAAATGTAAAATGATATGTGACTAAAAGAATGCTGTGTCATCTTGGCCAATTTTGTGATTCCAAAACTGGTACAAAACAGCGGAATATTCGCATTCACATTATAACCAAAGCCAAACATTTCCCAGCTAACTAAAAAAATTAGGCCAAGGGCCAAAGATAGGTTACCGGACAATGTTTAATATTTTAGGTGTTAGCCAGGTCACTGGTTGAATTCAAGGTCAAGAGAATATTCAGCATATATAACATTAAGCATATATCATGTCCACAGTTGATTGCTAAGCTGTAAGTTCAATAATCAGAGAGATATTAGCAATTTTATGCTGTAGCCTTGAAAATGAAGGGGCAAAGGTCAAATTCAAGGTCATCAAAATATTCAGTGTATATCATTTTCTATATCATGTATATCATGTCCACAATTGATTCCCAAGCCATACAGTCAATAGAGGAGCAAGATATGAGCCAGTTTGTCCTTGGACCTTGGAAATGAGGTCAGAGGTCAAATTCAAGGTCACGAGAATATTCAGCATATATCATTTCCTATATGTCCACAATTGATTCCTAAGCTGTAAAATCGATAATAAGTGAGATATTAGCCATTTTGTCCTGTGACCTTGAAAATGAGGTCAAAGGTCAAATTCAAGGTCATGACAATAATCTGCATATATCATTTCCTATATGTTCATAATTGATTGCTAAGCTGTAAAGTCGATAATAAGCAAGATATAAGCCATTTTGTCCTGTGACCTTGAAAATGAGGTCGAAGGTCAAATTCAAGGTCATCAGAATATTCAGCATATATCATTTCCTATATGTCCACAATTGATTCCTAAGCTGTAGAGTCGATAATAAGCGAGATATAAGCCATTTTGTGCTCCGACCTTGAATCTGAGGTCAGAGGTCAAATTCAAGGTCACGAGAATATTCAGAATATATCATTTCCTATATGTCCACAATTGATTCCTAAGCTGTAGAGTCGATAATAAGCGAGATATAAGCCATTTTGTGCTCTGACCTTGAAAGTGAGGTCAGAGGTCAAATTCAAGGTCACGAGAATATTCAGCATATATCATTTCCTATAGGTCCACAATTGATTCCTAGTCTCTAATCTCAATATCA
Source organism: Terebella lapidaria (assembly GCA_949152475.1). NCBI lineage: Eukaryota > Metazoa > Annelida > Polychaeta > Terebellida > Terebellidae > Terebella > Terebella lapidaria. Next base: position 50,938,723 of record OX424556.1, on the reverse strand, counting down.
AGTGAGATATTAGGCATAATGTGTCCCATTATAAAGCATAGGAGAATTTAACATGGGAAAGTCCCATTTGAGCCGAGTTTGGGCCAAAATGGCCCACTTCGAGCGATTCAAGCGCAACGAAATTTATAGACATCATAGGAGTACATATGAGGAGTGTTATTTATCAAAAAGAAAAAAAGTTACTGAACAGATTTTGAGAAAATGGCCGCCAAAGTCCAAAATCAGGCATTTTTCGTCGAAAACGGCCGCCATTTTGAAAAAAATGCGAAAATCAAAAAACTAAAAAATACCTCCTTCTTGAATTATTTTTAAGTATTTTTGTGCAAAATTTCAGAAAAATTCGTCTGTAAACAAAAAAGATAAAAATGTGGACGACGACGACGACGACGGACGACGACGGACGACGACGGACGACGGACGACGGACGACGGACGACGGACGCAACGCCATGCCAATAGGTTATCGGACCATAGGTCCGGTAACCTAACAATGATGATTTGGTCATTGCATGTGAAATAGAGTTGAATAACAAAACATTCAAACAATACATGTTTGTACAATATAAACGCAGACAGGGCAAATCATCCCCCAAGCATGTTGTGTGATGTGTGTTGGCTTATTAACCAACTATTGTATCCTGTGGGGTGGAACTTCATTCTTTTACCATGTACACACACTAGTAAACCAGGCTTTGGAGGGGGGAGTGAGGGATTATGCATGGATATGAGCCTGGGGCCAAGTTGGACATGCTAGCTGTATCACTTGTCAGGCATGACTGAGCAGGGCTGGCTGAGAGGGCGGAGCCTATATTGCTGTGCTGGACAGACTGGCTGATCTTGTAAGGCATGACTGAGCAGGGCTGGCTGAGAGGGGCGGAGCCTATCGCTGTGCTGGACAGAGTGGCTGATCTTGTAAGGCATTACTGAGCTCTCATATACTGCACTGGCTGAGAGGGCAGAGGCCAGCCTCATGCTGGACATGCAGGCTGCAGTCAGTGAATACAGTAGCATGGCTCAGTCACAGTATTACATGTGCATGGGGGCAGGCGAGGGAAAAATTCTAAGTCCAAAAAGAAATACACCCAAAAAATTTTTTCCCCCTGGAAATTGCCTGAATCAAATTATGACATTGACAGGAATCGCCCGATTTTTTTTTCCAAAATGGCGGCTGGCGGCCATCTTGGATTTCGGATCTCGACGAAAAACAATAGGGGTCAGGAGCAAAGTATTTCGGATGAGCTGTGAAAATTTCGGAAAGATAGATCGAGGCGTTCAAGAGTTATGATCCGGAAACCAAACGGCGGAAGAAAAAAAAAAAAAAAAGAAGAAAAAAAAAAAAAAAAAGACAGACAAAAACATAAGGCCTCCCGATTTTCAATCGGGATGCCTAATTATGGTCACAAGGCAGACGTATGAATTTCAGGTACATTTAAATGTTAAAGCCATTCTAGCACCACAAGAAAAAGTCTTTACAGAGGGGGAAGTCTTTATTGAAGGGGGTCTTATCTGAGGGGGACCACTGTATATCGTAACATAATAGACACACCTCCTTAACTTTTGCAACGCGCCCGGCGCGTCTATCAGGGCATATATGGTATATCATTTTCTATATGTTCATAATTGATTCCGAAGCTGTAAAGTCGATAATAAGCGGGATATTAGTCATTTTGTCCTGTGACCTTAAAACTTAGGTCAAAGGTCAAATTTAAGGTCATGAGAATAATCTGTATATATCATTTCCTATATATGTTCATAATTGATTCCCAAGCTGTAAAATCGATAATAAGCGAGACATTAGACATTTTGTCATGTGACCTTGAAAATTAGGTCAAGGGTCAACTTCAAGGTCATGATAATATTCAGAATATGTCATTTCCTATATGTTGACAATTGATTCCTAAGCTGTAAAGTCGATAATAAGCGAGATATTAGCCATTTTGTCCTGTGACCTTGAAAATGAGGTCAGAGGTCAAATTCAAGGTAACGAGAATATTCAGCATATATTATTTCCTATATGTCCACAATTGATTCCTAGTCTCTAATTGAGTGAGATATTAGGCATAATGTGTCCCATTATAAAGCATAGTGGAATTTAACATGGGAAAGTCCTATTTGGGCCAAGTTTGGGCCAAAATGGCCCACTTCAAGAGATTCAAGCGCAACAAAACTCATACAAATCACAGGAGTACATAGGAACATATTTTGAGAAAATGGCCGCAAAAGTCCAAAATCAGGCATTTCTCGTCGGAAACGGCCGCCATTGTGGAAAATAGGGCCAAGGGCCCTGCAGCTCATTGGAAGGCAAACAGAATATTTCATCAAATTGATATAGAAAGGTATATGTGGTGCATATATATGATTTCTTATATCAAGTACGAGTATATACATGTACGTTCATCATACAATACTAAGCTCTATCTTCAGGGGAGTTTTGTCTCTACGGACATAAGGGCATTTCGTCTTCAGGCCTTTGGCCCTCAGAGATGATGTTATAGTAGTAGTAATAGTAGATTTATTGATATACAAATAATCAAACATTTTGTGAGCATAAAAAACGGGTGAGAAGACAAAGGCAATAAACCTCAACTTTGGTGACAAAAGTCAGTGTAACAACAAATGGTTGACACAAATACCATGCATGTACACAAGTACATTAATTATACTAGACATAAAAGCCTATAGGCTTTGTGGCATCCCCCAATTTGTTCTTATCATTTCAAATGGTCATACTGGACTGAGAAAAAAGGATACATAGGCCATTGTAAGTGGGTAAGAGTGAGAGCTCATCAGACAGTTTCTTATTAGAACTGCTTTCTATCATCTTGACAACTTGGCCCACCAGACATTTGCCACCCAAAATGAATGGACAATTACCCAGCCAATATTGTTCAGAGTACTAGTATATTTAATCAGGATGTTCGTGATATTTTTCAGGTGCTCCTGTCAAATATAGAATGATATGTGACTAAAAGAATGCTGTGTCATCTTGGCCAATTTTGTGATTTCAAAACTTATACAATACAGCGGAATTTTCGCATTCATATTATAACCAAAGCCAAACATTTCCCAGCTAACTAAAAAAATTAGCCCAAGGGCTAAGAAAGGTTACCGGACAATAGATATTTCAGATATTAGTATTTTGTCCCATGACCTTGAAAATAAGGTCATTGGTCGATTCAAGGACACAATAATATTCGGCATATGTCATTTCTAATATGTCCACAATTGATTCCTAAGCTGTAAAGTCAAGAATAAGCGAGATATTAGCCATTATGTCCTGTGACCTTGAAAATGAAGTCAAAGGTCGAATTCAAGGTCATAGCAATATTCAGCATATATCATTTCCTATATGTTCATAATTGATTCCTCAGCTGTAAAGTAGATAATAAGCGAGCTATTAGCCATTTTGTCCTGTGACATTGAAAATTAGGTCAGAGGTGAAGTTCAAGGTCATGACAATGTTCAGAATATATCATTTTCTATATGTTCACAATTGATTGCTAAGCTGTAAAGTCGGGAAAAAGTGAGATATTAGCCATTTCGTTCTCTGACCTTGAAAATGAGGTCAAGGGTCAATTTCAAGGTCATAGCAATGTTCAGCATATATCATTTCCTATATGTTCATAATTGATTCCTAAACTGTAAAGTCGATAATAAGCGAGATATTAGCCATTTTGTCCTGCAACCTTGAAAATGAGGTCAAAGGTCAAGTTCAATGTCATGCCAATGTTCAGAATGTATCGTTTCTATATGTTCACAATTGATTGCTAAGCTGTAAAGTCGAGAAAAACCGAGATATTAGCCATTTTGTCCTGTGATCCTGAAAATGAGGTCAAAGGTCAAATTCAATGTCATGGCAATAATCTGCATATATCATTTCCTATATGTTCATAATTGAACGTCGATAAGAAGCGTAAAGTCGATAAGAAGCGAGATATTAGCCACTTTTCCTGTGACCTTGAAAATGAGGTCAAAGGTCAAATTCAAGGTCATTGGAATATTCGACATATATCATTTCCTATATGTCCACAATTGATTCCTAAGCTGTAAAATTGATAATATGTGAGATATTAGCCATTTTGTCCTCTGACCTTGAAAATGAGGTCAAACGTCAAATTCAAGGTCATCAGATGATTCGGCATACACTGTATATCATTTCCTATATATCCACAATTGATTCCTAGGCTGTAAAGTTGATAATAAGCGAGATAATGATTTTAGTGATTTTCTGCCTGAATTTACTCCTTACTTCTCACATGGTCGTCGTAGATCCACTCGTGGTCGAAATCCAGGTGGTGTGGCTGTGTTCATCAGTAAAAAGGTTACTCATATGCTCAAATGTATGAACGTTTCAGACTTTGGAATATATCTTAAAATTGATAAAACATGTATGTCTGATACTGAGAGAGATCTATATATTGTCTGTGTATATGTGCCGTGCGAACACTCCACGTTCTACGATGCACGAATAGAGCAAAATGGTATTGAAGAATTGAAAGATGAAATGACATCAGTAATTGTTCCTGGTTGTAATATAATCGTGTTGGGAGACTTGAACGCACGCACTGCAGAAAGCCCAGATTATATATTGGATGATAGTTGTTTGTATTTAAATTTACCAGACTGGTGGCAGAGTGACATGTTTTCTACACCAAGAAAATCTAGGGATAAAGATGTGAATAATTTTGGAAGGTCCCTAATTGATTTATGCAAACAATTTGGAATACATATCTTGAATGGTCGTTCTGATGGTGATCTCAATGGTGAGTTTACATTTTGTTCAACAACCGGTCAAAGCGTCGTAGACTATGTAATTGCATCTTCAGAATTGTTATCAAATCATGTAACAGGCTTTAGAGTATCATCTAGGGATGAATCTGATCATTTTCCTGTCTGTTGTGTTTTGACCTGTCAATTACCTGTACATACTACTCCGAATGTTGTTGTTTCGGGTCAAGGTCAAGTGACACCAGTGCGGTATAAGTGGAACCCAACCAAGCGTGGGGAGTTCTTGGAACTGCTCACTGATGATGAGAGTAAACACAGACTGACCCAGTTTTCACGCTTCATTGACTGTAACGATATCAATGAAGCTGTTTCGTGTATTGTAGGAGTTATCCACAGAGCAGCGGACTCAATGAGAACTAGGCCAAAGTCCGAACAAGTACATGTAAATAAAAACAAAAGATCAAAACATGAAAACTGGTGGGACCCTGAATGTGAAATTGCCTAATGTACAAAACAAATATTGTTGAAAAAATATAGAAATAGCCGGTCCGACCTAGCATTACAAGCATATTTGGCATCTAAGAAATATTTCAAATGTCTATGTAGGACAAAGATATTAAAATATAGAGGGAAACTGTACAGTGATTTAAGTAAATCAACCAAAGCCAACAATAACGTGTGGTCAGAAATAAGGAAAATATGTAATAAAAACAAGAATATGGACAAATCGATTACACACGAGCAATGGTATGACCATTTTTGTGGATTGCTAAATGACAAGCCAGTCATTGCTGATGATTTTGAAGAACTTGTAAATAATTTTATGTGTAGTCATGATACTCATTGTTTTGAGTGTTCTGATAATGATCCTAGTGATTTGAACTGTATGATTGAAATGAATGAAATAACACATGTTATAAATGAGTTGCCTAACGAAAAACAACCAGGGGTTGACGGTATCCCATATGAGTTTTTTAGGCATAGTCATGACATAATTATTAATGAATTGTATATATTATTCAATGCTGTATTAGACTCTGGTAATTTTCCGCGTGTGTGGTCTGACGCAATCATCAGTCCAATACATAAGAAAGGTTCATATTCGGATACAAACAATTATTGAGGAATATCTCTTTTGTGTTGTATGAGTAAAATATTCACGAAAGTCCTGAATAACCGTCTTGTAAAATGGTGTGAACTACATGGAATGTTGAGCGAAGCACAGGGTGCCTACAGACAGGGTCGATCCACGATAGATCATATTTTTTCATTATATGCTATAATCCACAAATATTTGCGAAAACGAGGTGGGCGATTCTACGTAGCATTTATCGACTTTTCTCGTGCTTTCGATTCGATTCCACACTCAATTTTATGGTTTAGGCTATTGCAAAATGGTATTCATGGAAAAATGATAAAGTTATTCCGGTCTATGTATTCGCAATTGAGGTCTTGTGTCAAAACATTTGGAGGTTTAACGGATTACTTTTCGTGCTGTGTCGGTACTCGACAAGGTTGTATGATAAGTCCTATGTTGTTTGCTTTATATATAAATGAACTGGTTCACAAATGTCAACAATTACAATGTCCAAGTGTACAAATAGACAATAATTTTCCACGTTTTCATATGCTCATGTATGCAGATGATATTTGTATGATAAATGATACTGTTGGCAGACTGCAAAATCAATTGAATGTACTGTATGATTTCTGTAATGAAAATGGTCTGAATGTAAATATGTCAAAAACAAAGGTTGTTGTGTTTCGAAACGGAGGCCATTTGAGACGGAATGAGAAATTTTATTTTAATTCGATAGAGATTGAGTGCATAAATCATTATAAATATCTGGGGATAGTATTTTCATCCAGGCTTATGTGGTCGGTTGCAGTTCAGACATTAGCTTCTCAGGCCGAAAAATCTGTCTTTTTATTGAAACGTCTCATAAAAACATGTGGTGTTCCTATCGAATTGTCAATGGATTTAATTGATAAAATGGTAGTTCCAATCTTGTTATATGGCAGTGAGATATGGGGGACACAAAAACGTGAATGTATAGAAATAGTACAGCGAAAGTTCTGTAAATATCTGTTATCCGTGTCCTATAATACATCAAATTCGGCTGTTCTCGGTGAGCTTGGAAGATTGCCTTTAAATGTTTTATATATGTATAGGTGTGTCAAATTTTGGCTGCAAATAGTCCATGACAATAACGTTAGGATACGAAACTCTTTGTACAGTGCATTGAAGACGTTTTCAGATAATGGGAATAGAAACTGGGTATCCGACGTAAAAAATATGTTATACAGATATGGATTTGGTGAGGTCTGGCTTCAACAGTGTTGGCAATTCATCTCTATTTTTATTTACATTCAAACAACGCCTCATAGATGTGTCAAAACAGAACTGGCATGGAGAATTATGTGATAATTCTAAACTAAATATGTATAAAAACTACAAAACGTCACATGTCCTTGAGGTTTACTTATCAATAGATATTTATTGGAAGCATCGTGTAGCATTGTCAAGATTTTGTTGTGTGAATACTAAGTTATCTGTAGAGCGCCTCCGATTTTCGAAGACTGACCGATCACAGCGTTTGTGTAAATTTTGTAAAATTAACAGTTCTGAATTTGCAGAAGACGAGGTTCACTTTTTGTTGATATGCCCTTTATATTCTGAAATAAGACATATGTATTTGAGTAAATATATAAATAGTGTCATGAATCCGATTGAAAATTTCAATAGCATAATGTCTAGTGAAAACCATATATTGTTGAAAAATCTGGCAGCGTATGTGTTCCATGGTATGGATGTTCATAACAAGTACTGTTTTGATATGTAACATAATCTTTTCATGTATCCAGCGTTTGTGGTGTTTGTCTGTGAAATTGTTTATTCTGCATATGGGCCGAAGGCCCTTTGTGAATAAAGTATCATCATCATATTAAACATTTTGTGCTCTGACCTTGAAACCGACGTCAGAGGTCAAATTCAAGGTCACGAGAATATTCAGCATATATCATTTCCTATGTGTCCACAATTGATCCCTAAGCTGTAAAATCGATAATAAGTGAGATATTAGCCATTTTGTCCTGTGACCTTGAAAATGAGGTCAAAGGTCAAATTCAAGGTCATCAGAATATTCGGCATTTATCATTTTCTATATGTCCACAATTGATTCCTAAGTTGTAAAGTCGATAATAAGCAAGATATTAGACATTTTGTGCTCTGACCTTGAAACCGAGGTCAGAGGTCAAATTCAAGGTCACGAGAATATTCAGCATATATCATTTCCTATATATCCACAATTGATTCCTAGTCTCTAATCTCAATATTAAGTGAGATATTAGGCATAATGTGTCCCATTATAAAGCATAGGAGAATTTAACATGGGAAAGTCCCATTTGTGCCGAGTTTGGGCCAAAATGGCCCACTTCGAGCGATTCAAGCGCAACGAAATTTATAGACATCATAGGAGTACATATGAGGAATGTTATGTATCAAAAAGAAAAAAAGTTACTGAACAGATTTTGAGAGAATGGCCGCCAAAGTCCCAAATCAGGCATTTTTCGTCGAAAATGGCCGCCATTTTGAAAAAAAAATGCGGAAATCAGAAAACTACAAAAAAAAACCTTTCCTGGAAATATTTTTAGGTATTTTTGTGCAAAATTTCAGAAAGATCGGACTATATACTTTAAAGATAAAAATGTGAACGGACGGACGACGGACGGACGACGGACGCAACGCCATGCCAATAGGTTATCGGACCATAGGTCCGGTAACCTAAAAACGCGTCGTTGCATCACTTCTTTTTTTGGCCTTATCAAACTACAATGATATACCTGTGGATCTACATGAATCTACCTTTAGATCCACACACAGGTGAAGAACTATATCAGAAATGAATTTAGCTGTGAATGCATATCTGGAAATGAACAATCCAAGTTGAAAGGTAAACAGTTTGGTTTGAGTGTCATTACATTGGTAAAATCCAAGGCAGGAAAGCCATAAATTGAGTGACGCTGAACATGAATGGAAGGAGAAAATGTTTACAATTTCTTCTCGAGTGGCTGGGAAATTTCTAAATTATTATAAATTTCATTCTGCCTTCGACAGAGCATGTTTACCATTTTGGAAAAAATCTAAACCGTGCCAAGTATCTGTGAATTTTTTTCACCTCTCCCATTTCTCATTTTCCTAATTTTTTGCACCACACTAGGTATCTATTTTAAGCGGCAATCTTTCAAATGTAGCAATGAAAAGTCAGGTATAAAAAGTCCAGGAATCCATGACCGTGGCTAGAACTTCAAAAGTCGGTATACAATTTGTTGGAACATGGCCGCATAATGTGGTATCTATTGGGAAGGCTACAGCATTCCACAGTCTCTGGCCCTCCCCTCACACAATCCTGGCCATGATCTCGTATTTTCTCATATGTACATGAACTAGACTTTTCTTTGCCCTGGAACCTTCCAGTCTGCATTATGCTTCATATCATCAATGAATGATGTACATTTGGCATAACTTTTGGATAAAAGGATCCGTGATCTGTTCCAAAACTCAGAGGAATTTCAAATGATCACTGATGAGTGGGGAAAAAATGCATTGCAATAAAATTGTGAACTGTGAGGACATAACAATTATTGTTAATCATTCATTGAAATATACCATGCTGGAGACAGCTCCAGTTGATGTTCTGCATAGGTAGATCTACTCTGATATCCAATCTGCATGTTCATAAACTGTATATGATAAAACCACAAAAGTACATCACTCCCACACAATCTACATGTCACTCTAGTGTATGATACCTGCCATAGCACATAGAGCAACAAGCTGTCAGCCTGCAAGCATTGAAATGTGTGCATGTTCAGTGCATTTAGCAACAAATTTTATTGATCGGCTTATCGTGCTTATCTGCGCAACAAGTTCTGGAAAAATTAGCCCAAGGGCTAAGAAAGGTTACCGGACAATATATATTTTAGATATTAGTATTTTGTCCCGTGACCTTGAAAATAAGGTCATCGGTCAATTCAAATACCTGATAATATTCGGCATATGTCATTTCTAGTATGTCCACAATTGATTGCTAAGCTGTAAAGTCAATAATAAGCGAGATATTAGCCATATGTCCTGTAACCTTGAAAATAAGGTCAAAGGTCGAATTCAAGGTCATAGCAATAATCAGCATATATCATTTCCTATATGTTCATAATTGATTCCTAAGCTGTAAAGTTGATAATAAGCGAGCTATTAGCCATTTTGTCCTCTGACCTTGAAAACTAGGTCAAAGATGAAGTTCAAGGTCATGACAATGTTCAGAATATATCATGTTCTATATGCCCGCAATTGATTGCTAAGCTGTAAAGTCGATGAAAAGCGAGATATTAGCCATTTCGTTCTCTGACCTTGAAAATGAGGTCAAAGGTCAAATTCAAGGTCATAGCAATATTCAGTATATATCAATTCCTATATGTTCATAATTGATTCCTAAGCTGTAAAGTCGATAATAAGCGAGATATTAGCCATTTTGTCCTGCGACCTTGAAAATGAGGTCAAAGGTCAAGTTCAAGGTCATGACAAAGTTCAGAATATATCATTTTCTACATGTTCACATTTGATTGCTAAGCTGTATAGTCAACGAAAAGCTAGATATTAGCCATTTTGTCCTGTGATCCTGAAAATGAGGTCAAAGGTCAAATTCAATGTCATGGCAATAATCTGCATATATCATTTCCTATATGTCCACAATTGATTCCTAACCTGTAAAGTCAATAATAACCGTGATATTAGCCATTTTGTGCTCTGACCTTGAAACTGAGGTCAGATGTCAAATTCAAGGTTACGATAATATTCAGCATATATCATTTCCTATATGACCACAATTGAACCCTAAGCTGTGAAATTGATAATATGTGAGATATTAGCCATTTTGTCCTCTGACCTTGAAAATGAGGTCAAAGGTAAAATTCAAGGTCACGAGAATATTCAGCATATATCACGTCCTATATGTCCACAATTGATTCCTAAGCTGTAAAGTCAATAATAAGCGCGATATTAGACAGTTTGTACTCTGACCTTGAAGCCGAGGTCAGAGGTCGAATTCAAGGTCACGAGATATTCAGCGTATCCATTCCTTTATGTCCACAATTGATCCCTAAGCTGTAAAATCGATAATAAGTGAGATATTAGCCATTTTGTCCTGTGACCTTGGAAAAGAGGTCAAAGGTCAAATTCAAGGTCATCAGAATATTCGGCATATATCATTTCCTATATGTCCACAATTGATTCTCAAGGTGTGAAGTCGATAATAAGCGAGATATTAGACATTTTGTGCTCTGACCTTGAACCCGAGGTCAGAGGTCAAATTCAAGGTCACGAGAATAATCAGCATATATCATTTCCTTTATGTCCACAATTGAGCTCTAAGCTGTAAAATCGATAATAAGTGAGATATTAGCCATTTTGTTCTGTGACCTTGAAAATGAGGTCAAAGGTTAAATTCAAGGTCATCGGAATATTCGGCATATAACAGTTCCTATATGTCCACAATTGATTCCTAAGCTGTAAAGTCGATAATAAGCGAGATATTAGCCATTTTGTGCTCTGACCTTGAAACCGAGGTCAGAGGTCAACCTCAAGGTCACAAAAATATTCAGCATATATCATTTCTGGCAAGTCCATTTCAATGGACGGTTGTAAAAGACAGCAGCGAGGGAACACAGCAGGTCTGATCCAGAATTTACGACCTTGTTTTTATCCAGCTTTAGGACCCTGCTTCCCATCTCTGAACTCTGATTGACCCCTGGTCCAGCTCCCATATCAATGCATGGGCGACTCTCCCTGCCATTCACGCTGTAGCTTGCATGCAGCCACATGCTCAGCTTTTTTATTCTCTTGGATTAAGTTACATCTCTTAGTGTTGAAATGAATGAATATTACCAAAATAACGGTGGTCAATCCTGGGAGTATATCCAGATGGCACAAGCAGTGTTGCCAAATGTGGACTTTTTACAAAGGTCAGGAGAACCAGACCCGCAAACCCCTGGTACGTCCAGTTCCAGAGGCAAAGGCAACGCAAGGGAACAGACTCCACACGTCAAGGGCACGAAGTCTGGCCAGAGCAACCCATCACCTGTGGGCACGCCGCCCAGTGACCAACAGACAGCCTGGGTGAAGCAGCTCGCAGACAAAGGCGTCACAGCCGAGAGTAGTCAGAAGCTAGTGCAATCGGGATTTGTTACCGCCGATCTCCTTGCCCTCCTGACAGCTGAAGATGTCACCACGATTGATATCCAGCCCCTGGCACAGCGCCGACTGGTGCTTCACCTGGCCACAGGAAACAGTATCGCGGCTCCGACGACCCACCAGACCACAGACCAACCGAGCCGACCGGCCTCCGACGCCACTCTCAACCAGCAGCTGAGTGATCTCTTCAAGACCATTAACACTGCTGGAGAAAACCCTGGTGAGTCCATGCAAGTGAACGGGCGAGTTGATCTGAATCCCCTAACTTACCTACTGCCACGCCAGAACCCCAAGTTCTTGGACATTACTGAATATGTGCACATAGCAACCGCTGACAGACAGGCTGAACAGATCCTGTCCGAAACCCAAGGTCACCAGCTGACTCTGAAAATGGGTCCAAGCAAACCCCGACTCGAACAGGTTACCCCCTTACAATGGTCAGCAGCCAATGTGAGGATCCAAATGGAACTGCTCCGAACAGGCAAACTAACACGGCAGTCAATGCTGGATTACTTGGCTTACACAGTCAAGGTGAGTGAGCTAGGAGATTCGTTTCTGTGGTCGTCCATCTTACAGTACGACAGAGCATACCGACAGCTCCAGTCTCAGCATGGGTTCAGGTGGGGATGTGACAGTCCCCACCTCGTGTCGCTCTATCTTCGACCACGTGCGGCAGACCCCCGGAAAGCCCCACCACGGAACCCCTCCAACAGCGAGAAAAACCGTTCTCACGTCACACAGCAAGCTAAGTCTCTGGATCAGATTTGTCGCCTTTACAACTGCAACAACTGTCCCTAGGGGGACAAGTGTCGTTACAAGCACAAGTGTTCGGCCCCTGACTGCGGGGAAAGTCACCCACTGGCCCTTCACGGTCAAGAACAAAAAAACCTGTAAGGGCAGCAGTATTCCAAGCAATCGCCAGCACCAAGACAATAGACCGCTCTTTACAACCCCGGGTATGGGCTACAGAACTCGCTCAGGATATAGATAAAACCTACCTCATGTCAGGTATTAACAATGGCTTTCACATTGTGGATGCCGATAGCCAGCCTACTCCAGCATCTCAGGACAATTATAAATCTGCATTGAACAACAAGCTACAAGTCGAAAAACAGATTAAGACAGAAATACTAGCAGGCCGGTATGTAATCACCAAGAATAAGCCAACGATTGTGAGTGGTCTGGGTGCCATACCCAAATCTGATGGCACAATGAGACTCATCCATGATTGCAGCAGACCAGTCGGCCAAGCGGTGAATGACTATGCCCAGGACACCACCAAGTTCAGTTACCAGTCTGTTGCTGACTTGTGTCACCTACTAACCCCGGGTGCTTTCATGGCCAAGGTGGACCTAAAATCGGCATACAGGAGTGTTCGCATCCATCCGTCCCAACATGCCTTCACAGGATTAAAATGGACTTTTACTGGGGATACTGAACCTACGTATCTCTACGACACTCGCTTATGCTTCGGCTCACGGAAAGCGCCAAACATTTTCACACGGCTGACCCAAGCCGTTCGCCGGATGATGGAGAGACGCGGGTTCAACTTGGTGGCCTATCTGGACGACTTCTGTTTAGTGGCACCTAACAAAGAACAGTGCCTCCTTGGATTAAACACACTAATCTCACTGCTCCGGGCTCTGGGATTTAACATTGCTTGGAACAAGGTTGATGGTCCAGCTCAAATACTCACCTTCTTAGGTATAGAAATTGACAGCCTTCGCTACACTATGTCCCTACCACGGGACAAAATCGCCAGCCTCTTGACGGTCTTGTCCGAATTCCGTCATCGCAGCCGTGCATCTCTGCATCAATTGCAACAGCTCGCCGGCAAACTCTCATATGCCTGTTCGATCATCCACGGTGGTAGGATTTACCTGCAGCGGGTGCTTGACCTAATGAGACCTCTCAAGCAAGCTAGCCACAAAGTCCGCCTGACTCAAGACTTCAAAGCCGATATACTCTGGTGGATAGACTGCGTCACTACATTCAACTGTAGACCCATCTTGGAACATCCTCGTCCTGTGCAGTGTGTCTATACAGATGCCTGTAACACCGGTGCAGGCATGGTAACGCACTACGATTGGTATTATATAAACTGGGAGAGGGATCTCCCCAGGATATTACATCAGCATATCAATATCAAGGAGACCATGGCCGTCATTTGGGCCATTCTATGCTGGGCACCCTCCTGGGCTGGCTCAACAGTGATCGTCTACACAGACAACATCTTTACACGCGCGTGTATCAACCGCGGGACATGCCGGGACCCCCATCTGATGTCATACCTTCGCTTGGTGTTCTGGCTGGCAGTAGTTTTCGACATCAAACTTACTTGTCACCATATCAGTGGTTATGCCAACATTCATGCTGATAGCATTTCTCGCATGCACACTCGGGGTCATCTCATGTTTTGGTGCTCTCTTATAACTCATGGACAGGGCTATGATAACCCCACAGTGCTTTCGCAGCTAGCAACACACATGTCATGGAGTACCTTGTGTCATTTTTCCTTGCAGTTACCAAGTCTAATTCCTTGGTTGAGGAACTCGACAAGGCAGTTGCATACTACAGGTCCCGGGCCTTTGCAACATCAACCAAGAACTCTTACTTATCCCACTTGCGATCCTACATCCGTTACTGTGAAGAGACAGGGGAGCAACTTTTCCCGGTGACAGCAGCATCCCTATGCCGCTATGCTGTTTACCTCTCCCTCCGCCTGCACTATGTGTCAATCCCCAAATATCTCAACATCCTGCGGATCCTACACCTTGACATGGGGTTGTCCAACCCACTGAAGGACAACTGGTTCTTGGACATTGTCCTCAAAGGGATTAAAAAAGACAAAAACACTGCAACTAAACGTAAACTGGCCATAACTCCAGATATTCTAATTCGAATCAAACAATTAATATGTTTAGGAGAACCCTCAGACAGGCTGTTTTGGGCAGCCTGCCTTGTGGCCTTCTTTGGGTTTTTTCGCAAATCAAATCTACTCCCCAAATCTCACAGTCCTGACAGCAAGTGTCTCAAACGTCAAGATGTCTTATTTAGTACACAAGGGCTACTGTTGTGTGTCACTTGGACAAAAACCATCCAATAAAATCGGCCATAGGCCAACACTTGACGAAATGACTAAACATTTGTTTACATTTAAAACATTTACCCATAATTTACACATTGAAAAGATTTACTGAACAACTCCTCGACATTTGAAGAAAGATACTTTTTTCATGAAATTTTTACGTTGGGCAAACTTTTCAAGGTCAAGGTCAAAGTGCACATTCAAGGCCAGCGGACAAAGACCTTTTGATATGCTACAATAGGGTCCCAGTTTGAACTTTCTATGACGAATAGTTCCGAAGTTATGGCAATTTTTGTGATTTTGACCTTTTCTTCGACCTTGACCTTGACCCTTGACCTTGGGTCACGAAAATTGTGCATTGCCCGTGCATGAAGATATAAATTATACTTGAACAATTCCATCAGAATCGAACAAGAATTCCGGACACTGTGGCTTTTCGAAATTTCGAAAACTTTACGTACATGAGGTCACTGTGACGTCAATAAACGTCACATTTGAAAACTGATGGGAAACTATTTATCATGGGTTCAAGGCCTTCCATTTGATATATTACTTGTTAGCTTTTAGTTGGTTTGAAAATTTGACCTTGAAGTTTTGCTCATGTGACCTCATTTTTCCGATCAAGTTCAAGGTTAGTCATGGAATTGACATATAAGTCTGATTGCTATACCTCTTCTGAATGATATGGTTCAAATCTTATGAGACTACAACGATTCAAACAGATGTTATAACCGAAAAGGTGTTTTTCTGGGATTTCGATGACCTTGACCTTGACCTTTGACCTTTGTATTTCAATTCGTAAAGGTCAATGCTGTTAATATGCATGTCAAGTTTCAAGGTATTCCATACATTATTGACGCTGTTATGGCCTTTTGAAATTTCGGTAATTTGACGTTTATGACGTCATTGTGATGTCAGTGTACGTCGCAGCGCCGAAAATAGGGTATCACTGCAATCAGGGACTCAAAACCTTTCCAACGATATACTACTCAATATGGTGCGCTGACTTTCGTAATTGACCTTGCGTTCACCTTATGGCGAACTTCTCAATGTCAAGGTCAAATGCCAAGGTCAAGGTCACAGAAGATAGGACTCGAGTTTATCTACAATATGAACTTGGCTTGAAGTCTCTATAACAAATAGAACCGGAGTTATGGCCACTTATGTGTTTTCAACATTTTGCGTGACCTTGACCTTGATTTTTTGAACTTGAGTCACGAAAATTGTGCATTGCCTGTGCATGAAGACATATATTATACCTGTATAATTTCATTAGAATCAAACAAGATTTGTGGACACTTTGACCGTTTGAAATTTCGAAAAATTAACGTTGATGACGTCACTGTGACGTCAATAAACGTCACATCTCAAAACTGATGAGAAAGTATGTACCAGGAAATCAAGACCTTTCATTTGATATACTACTTGATAGGTTTCAGTTAGTTTGAAAATTTGACCTTGAAGTTTTCCTCATATGACCTTATTTTCCTGACAAAGTTCAAGGTCAATCATGAAATTGACATATACACTCGATTACTATACCTCTTCTGAAGGATATGGTTCAAAATTCATGAACCTACGACAAATCAAACGGATGTTATTACCGGAAACGTGTTTTTCTGGGATTTAGATGACCTTGACCTTGACCTTTGACCTTTGTACCTAAATTCGTAAAGGTCATTGCTGTCAATATGCATATCAAGTTTGAAGAGATTCCATACAGTATTGACGATGTTATAGCCTTTTGAAATTTCGGAAATTTGACGTTTATGACGTCATTGTGACGTCAGTTTACGTCGCAGCGCCGAAAATAAGGTATCACTGCAATCAGGGGGTCAAGACCTTTCCAACGATATACTACTCGATATGGTGCGCTGACCTTCGTATTTGACCTTGACATTCACCTTAGGCGAACTTCTCAAGGTCAAGGTCAAATGCCAAGGTCAAGGACACAAAAGATAGAACTCGAGTTTATGTACAATATGGACTTAGTTTGAAGTCCCTAGGACAATTAGAACCAGAGTTATGGCCATTTATGTGTTTTTATCGTTTTGCGTGACCTTGACGTCAATATTTGACCTTGACCTCTCAAAAATGAACTCATCCATCCATATTGGATTGCACATCTTCTGACCTATTTTCATGATTCTACAATCAAAAATGTGACCTGTGGAGCGGTCACAAACAAACAAACAAACAAACCAGCGACCATAGGTCGTAAGCTTGACGAAATGTTTACTGAACCGATCCTGACCTCGACCTTTGAGATGTGACCTTCAGCTCAATAAAGAGTACGGGATCCTCCTCTGCCAGCCATGAATCTTCCCACACAATCCGCTTCTCTGTATGACAAATACTTTCCAATATATAGCTCCATTTTGAAAATTGACGTTTTACGTCATGACGTCATTGACGTTGCACGTAGCATGTTGAAACTCAGCATATGGCTGGGTATTAAAATGCCACATATGCTCTCATAATCACAGTCTAATACCTTCAAATTTGAGTGCACGGTGTAGGTTTGAATGTTTGCTGAAATGTCGAAAAATTGATATGACCGGCCTTACGTTTATGACGTCATAGCAACAAATCTATCATGGCGGAAAAGTATCGGACAGCACCCTCCTAAACCAGAATTCAACGAGCTTTCCAAAGGTGCAATCCGCTTCTCTGTACGACAAATACTTTCCGATTTATAGCCCTATTTCCAAAATTGACGTTTTACGTCGTGACGTCATTGACCATCAACCGATCTAAATAAAATTTTGCAATTCTGATAGACAATATCAACATATATTAATGAAATGAATTTCAGAGGTACAGCTATAAAATTGACTGATGTGTGAATTTTTGAAAATTTGCCCCTTGTTAAAGATAGGGATTTTACGAATTTTCAAGAATTTTTAGTGACGTTATCAATGAACTAACTTGCTTCAAAAACGTGCAGTGCCGTTACAGTGCAGATAGCTGTATATCAAAAAAGTTTGGGGATGCTAGCGCAAAAATTGTGGACGCTAGAGTGCGAAAATACAAAAGAGTGAAGCATGCAATTTTGCTTATGATGGGAGCGATTTTGTTGCCAGGCATATTTGGTGCATGCACAGGACCTTTGGTCTCGGTACAAATTACTGCTAAAAACCGGGAATGAGCCGGTTGCTATGCCGGTACGTCATCCCCAAAAGCTCTGATATAGAGTGGCCTGTCGCTTGACCCAGACTGTATTTAGACATGAGTTTTAGACTTTATCATACCAATTGGACACCTCTGAGTCAAAAAACAAAAGAAATGTTGTTTGAGATGTGCACTTGGATACATATATGATATACTGTACTACTTCGCAACCGAGTGTGTATATTTAGAAGGGGACATGTCCACAGGGGGTAATCGTTTCTACAGCTTATTAGCATCTGAACGGATTGAGAATCAAATTCACCCCACTGCTCTTTCTACTTTGATATCTCGACGAGTTTTCAAGTTATTCCAAATGTGAAAAGTGGACCATAAACTAGAAATAACACTGCAACTGACTGCAAGGAAATTCTTTAAAATTAATGTTCAGTAAATGTGTGAAAATTGGAGCCATGAAAACATAAAAAATATCTGTAAAATCCAAAAAACTCATAGGATTCTGATTAAGTTTTGTCAGATTATAGACAAAGTTCGAGGTCAATCATGGAATTGACATATTTATCTGATTGCCATACCCCTTCTAAATGACATGGTTCACATTTCATGAGCCCACGATGATTCAAACGGATGCTATTACAGAAAACGTGTTTTTCTGGGATTTCCATGACCTTGACCTTGACCTTTGACTTTTGTACTTGAGTTCGTAGAGGTCAATGCTGTCAAAATGCATATACAATTTCAAGGGATTCTATACACTATTGACGATGTTATGACCCTTTGAAATTTCGGATTATTGACGTTTTATACGTCATTGTGACGTCAGTTTATGTCGCAGCACCAAAAATGAGATATCACTGGAATCAGGGGCTCAAGACCTTTCCAACGATATACTACTCGATATACTGCGCCGACCTTCGTATTTTGACCTTGACTTCGACCTCAGGCGAACTTCTCAAGGTCAGGGTCAAAGGTCAAAGTCAAGGTCACGGAAGATAGAACTCGAGTATATCTACAATATGCACTTGATTTGAAATCTCTACAATGATTAGAACTGGAGTTATGAGCACTTATGTGTTTTCAACGTTTTGCGTGACCTTGACCTTGTTATTTGACCTTGAGCTTAACAAAGAGTCTGGGACCTTCCTTTCTCAGCCAGAAATCTTTCTACCAAATTTCATGAATTTCCAATGAGAACTGCGGCCTGTAGAGCGCACACAAACAAACAAACAAACAAACAAACATACATACAAACAAACAAACGGAACCGATCAACATACTTGACAAAATCTTTGATTTCGTCAAGTAACAAACGAGATACCATTGGCCTAAAGGCCAAACTTGTCGAAATCTTTTTCTACATGCGTGGCCTACTTTAAGCATAATTGAATGAGGTTTCCGAGGGTGTAATCCATTTCATTAAGAATTAATACTTAGCCAGATACAATCCTATTTCGAAAATGGACGTTTGACATCATGACGTCATTGTTGTTGAATGTAACGTGTTTAAACTCTGTACATGGCTTGGTATTAATATTCGATATAGGTTCCCATAATTACAGTCTAATAACTTCAAATTGAGTGCACTGTGGATGTTTCAATGTTTGCTGAAAAGTCGAAAAATTGGTACGGCAGGCATTACGTTTATTACGTCATAGCGGAAAATCTATCATGGCGGAAAAGTATTGGACAGTACCCTCCTAAACCAGAATTCAACGAGCTTTCCAATGGTGCAATCCGCTTTTCTGTACGACAAATACCTCTCGATATATAGCTCCATTTTGAAAATTGACGTTTTACGTCATAACGTCATTGACGTTGCACGTAGCGTGTTGAAACTCGGTGTATGGCTGTGTAATAAAGTTCCACATACGTTCTCATGATTACAGTCTATTGCCTTCAAAATTGAGTGCACTGTGGTTGTTTGAAAGTTTGCTGAAAAGCCGAAAAACTTGTATGACAGGCCTTACGTTTATGACGTCATAGCGGAAAATCTATCATGGCGGAAAAGTATCGGACAGTACCCTTCTAAACCAGAATTCAACGAGCCTTCCAATTGTGCAATCCGCTTTTCTGTACGACAAATACCTATCGATATATAGCTCCATTATGAAAATTGACGTTTTACATCATGACGTCATTGACGTTGCACGTAGCGCGTTGAAACTTGGTATATGGCTGTATACTAATATTTCACATAGGTTCTCATAATTACAGTTGAATACCTTTAAATTTGAGTGCACTGTGGATATTTGAAAGTTTGCTGAAAAGT
This sequence comes from Terebella lapidaria, assembly GCA_949152475.1. NCBI lineage: Eukaryota > Metazoa > Annelida > Polychaeta > Terebellida > Terebellidae > Terebella > Terebella lapidaria. The sequence goes on along the minus strand of OX424556.1, from coordinate 50,918,261 downwards.
CGAACAAATTTTATGACAGGCCTTACGTTTATGACGTCATAGCGGAAAATCTATCAGGGCGGAAACGTATCGGACAGTACCCTCCTAAACCAGAATTCAACGAGCTTTCGAGTGGTGCAATCCGCTTCTCTGTGTGACGAATACTTTCAGATATATAACCCCATTTTTAAAATTGACGTTTTACGTCATGACGTCATTGACGTTGAACGTAGCGTGTTGAAACTTGGTATATGGATGTATATTAATATTTCACATAGGTTCTCATAACTACAGTTCAATACCTTTAAATTTGAGTGCACTGTGGATATTTGAAAGTTTGCTGAAAAGTCGAAAAAATTTTATGACAGGCCTTACGTTTATGACGTCATAGCGGAAAATCTATCAGGGCGGAAACGTATCGGACAGTACCCTACTGAACCAGAATTCAACGAGCTTTTTAATGGTGCAATCCGCTTCTCTCTACGACAAATACTTTCCGATATATGGTCCCATTTAAAAAATTGACATTTTACGTCATGACGTCATTGACGTTCAACCGATCTACGTATAACTTTGTTGTTTGATGGATAATATGAACATATATCAGTGTACCAAATTTCAGAACAATCGGTTCAAATTTGACTGCTGTGCGAATTTTCTAAAATTCGCCAATGATGAGAGATAGGGATTTTTCGATTTTTCAATGATTTTTGGTGACGTCATCAATGGACCGATTTTTTTCAAAAACGTGCGGTTCCGTCCTTGGGCGAATATCTTTCCATAGAAAAAGTTTCGAGAAGTTAGCGTTAAAACTGTGGCCGCTAGAGCGCACACAGACATACAAACGAGAGGCCATAGGCCACACACTTGCCGGACTAAGTACGCAATTATGACGTCATTTGTCGTCAATTCTATACTGCTAACTTACTGTGCATGGAGTTTTCAAATATGCATGATATAATCGTGTTTATATATGTTATATTATAACCAGACAAGATCATAATATCTTCAAATGATGAGTTTCCTTTGAAATTTTACCAATTTGTTGCCACAAAAACGTCAATTACGTCAAAACGGATATATCAATTGTGCTAAAAATTGACAGAGACCATCACAGGACGACTCCACATCGTTTGCATATGCTAAATATGCAGTAAATGTTATAGCTTTGCACATCTGACACTCAAAAGGCCAAAATGTCAGTCTGAAATCACGTTTGACGTCATTATGACGTCAATTGACGTCCGATTCTGAAAATGATAACATATTTGGAAAGTACTCTCCAAGACCTTTCAAACGAGCTACTACTCGATATTTTTGCAAAAGGTCAAGGTCAAGGTCATTTTCGAGGTCAACTTCGACCTCAGGCGCTTTCAGAGGCTATCGGTCATACGCCTTAGGTGTAAATGCAAAAGTTGTTAGGCTAAATGACTGCAATACTGTGAATTTACTTTCGTGTCTCTATCGTGCTTACTTCCTGAGATATAGTGACCCACATGGTTTTCACTTTCAGGTCAATATTGACCTTGACTTTCGACCTTTGACCTTGAAATTTTCTGGAACAAAAGAACTTATCCTTGACTATAAAATGGTGTATTATCAGATTTTTACGCACATTATTGACGCTTTTATCAGCATGGACAACTTGAAACATGCAATTTCGCTTATAATGGGACCGATTTCGTTGCCATAGAAACGTCAATTACGTCATAACGAATTGGCCGATCGGGCTAAAAATTGACATTGAGCATGAGGGACCGGTCCCACATCGTTTCCAAGCATCAGATCGAAAATCGGAGGAGGTGACCTCCAAGGTCAAATATTCGACCTGAGGCGAACTTCTCGGGGTCAAGGTCAAAGGTCAAGGTCAAGGTAACAAAAGATAGAACTCGAGTATATCTACAATATGCAACTAATTGGAAGTCTCTACGACGATTAGAACCGGACTTATGGACACTTAGGTGTTTTCGACGTTTTGCGTGACCTTGACCTTGACCTTTGACCTAGATACACCAAAATAGGACGTTTTCTGCCGGGTGTCCTAGAGAATATGTACACCAACTTTGAGAGAAATCAAGTAAGAATTGTGGACGCTAGGCTGGACACAAACAAACAAACAAACCAGCGACCATAGGTCGTAAGCTTGACGAAATGTTTACTGAACTGATCCTGACCTTGACCTTTGAGATATGACCCTGAAATTTTGCAGGTTATATTAGACGACATGCTATTTAGGCAAAGACTTTACAAGAAATATTTTAATTGTATATCTGACACGTAAGAGGCAGAATTTCAATTTGAGAAAATTCATAATGACGACAAGTACTAAGATCAATGCACCATCTTGAGTGGTGGTCAAAATCTCAAGGTCAGAGGTCAAGATCAATGGTCACACATGATAAACCTCCTGAATAGCTGCTATCCAATGAACCAAATCTGAAGTTTCCATGTCAAATAGAATCAAATCTACAGCCATTTTCGAGATTTTCACGTTTAGTGCGACCTTGACTTTGACTTTTGACCTTGGGTCACAGAATTTATGCGTTGCCTGACCATTGAGCTATGGATTATACTCGGATCATTTCATCAGAATCGAACAAGAATTGCGGATACTATGGCCTTTTTAAATTTCAAAAATTGACGTTCATGACGTCACTGTGACGTCAATAAACGTCACAGTTCAAAACTGATGGAATAGTATGCATCAAGGGACCAGGACCTTCCATTTGATATACTACTTGATAGGTTTCATTTAATTTGAAAATATGACCTTGAAGTTCTGTTCATGTGACCTCATTTACGCGACCAAGTTCAAGATCAATCATAAAACTGACATATATGTGTCATTGTCATACCTCTTCTGAATGGTACGGTTCAAATTTTTTGAGTCTATGACGATTCAAACAGCTGTTATTACCGAAAACCTGTTTTTCTGGGATTCTCACGACTTTGACCTTGACCTTTGACCTTTCACCTTCAATTCGTAGATGTCAATGATATCAATATATATATATATCAAGTTTAAAGAGATTCCACACAGTATTGACAATATTATGGCTTTTTGAAATTTTGGCAATTTCAAGTTTATCGCAGCTCAGAAATTAAGGCATCATTACAATCAGGAGCTCAAGACTTTTCCAACGATATACTACTCAATATGGTGCACTGAAGTTCGTACTTGAGCTTGACATTGACCTCTTGTCGAACTCTCAAGGTCAATATCAAATATCAAGGTCAAGGTCACAGACGATGGAACTCGAGTTTATCTACAATATGCACTTGGTTTGAAGTCTCTACGGCGATTAGAACCACAGTTATGGCCACTTATGTATTTTCAACGTTTTGGGTGACCTTGATCTTGTTATTTGACCTTGAGCTTAACAAACAAAGAGTCTGGGACCTTCCTTTTTCAGCCTAAAACCTTTCTACCAAATTTCATGATTTTCCAATGAGAATTGTGGCCTGTAGAGGGCACACAAACAAGCAATCATACATACAAACAAACAAACATACAAACGAGAGCCCCTAGGGCACCCACTTGCCGGAATGCATACTCATGATACTTTTGTATGACTAATACTTTCCGATATATAGCCCCATTTTGAAAATTGACGTTTTACGTCATGACGTCATTGACGTTTCACGTAGCGTGTAGAAACTTGGTATATGGCTGGGTATTATTATTCCACATGAGTTCTGATAATTACATTCTAATATCTTTAAATTTGAGTGCACTGTGGATGTTTGAAAGTTCGCTCAAAAGTCAAAATATTGGTTTGACAGATCTTACGTTTATGACGTCATAGCGGAAAATTTGTCATGGCGGAAAAGTCTCGGATAAGCACTCCTCTAAACCTGAATTCAACGAGCTTTCCAATGGTGCAATTCGCTTCTCTGTATGACAAATACTTTTCGATATATAGCCCCATTGTAAAAAATTGACGTTTTACGTCATGACGTCATTGACGTTGCACGTAGCATGTTCAAACTTGGTATATGTCTGGGTATTATTATTTAGCATATGTTCTTATAAATACAGTCCAATATCTTCAAATTTGAGTGCACTGTGGATGTTTGGAAGTTTGCTGAAAAGTCGAAAAATTGGTATGACAGGCCATACGTTTATGACGTCATAGCAGAAAATCTATCATGGCGGAAAAGTATCGGACAGTACCCTTCTAATCTAGAATTCAACGAGCTTTCCAATGGTGCAATTCGCTTCTCTGTACGACAAATACTTTTTGATATATAGCCCCATTTTGAAAATTGACGTTTTACGTCATGACGTCATTGACGTTGCACGTAGAGTGTTAAAACTTGGTGTATGGCTGGGTATGATCATTCCACATACGTTTTGATAATTACATTCTAATACCTTCAAATTTGAGTGCACTGTGGATGTTTGAAGGTTTGTTGAAAAGTCGAAAAATTGGTATGACAGGCCATACGTTTATGACGTCATAGCGGAAAATCTATTATGGCGGAAAAGTATCGGACAATACCATCCTAAACCAGAATTCAACGAGCTTTCCAATGGTGCAATTCGCTTCTCTGTACAACAAATACTTTTTGATATATAGCCCCATTTCAAAAATTGACGTTTTACGTCATGACGTCATTGACGTTGCACGTAGCGTGTTGAAACTTGGCATATGGCTGGGTATTATTATTCCACATATGTTTTGATAATTACAGTCCAATACCTCCAAATTTGAGTGCACTGTGGATGTTTGAAAGTTTGCTGAAAAGTCGAAAAATTGGTATGACAGGCCATACGTTTATGACGTCATAGCGGAAAATCTATCATGGCGGAAAAGTATCGGATAGTACCTTCCTAAACCAGAATTCAACGAGCTTTCCAACGGTGCAATCCGCTTCTCTGTACGACAAATACTTTCCGATATATAGCCCCATTTCGAAAAACGACGTTTCACGTCGTGACGTCATTGACGTTCGAACAATCCGCATAAAACTTCGCAGTTTGATGGACGATACCATTATATATCCGTGTGTTGAATTTCAGAGGTATCGGTTGAAATGTGACTGCTGTGTGAATTTTTGAAAATTCGCCAATGATGAGAGATAGGGATTTTTCGATTTTTCAATGATTTTTGGTGACGTCATCAATTGACCGATTTCTTCCAAAAAGGGAGGTTCAGGTCCCACGACAGATATCAATCCATCAAAAAAAAATTGGAATGCTACCTCGAAAATTGTGGACGCTATGTGATAAACAAACAAACAAACACACAAACCCACAAACCAACCGACCAATATACTTGCCGGAATTTAAATTCCGGCAAGTAACGAGATGCCATAGGCCACACAGTTGCCGGAATGGATACTTGACAGGTCAACCCCGAATTTGTGTATTGCGGAACTACGTTTATGACGTCACATGAAAAGTGAATGATGGCGTGGGATAATCTCACGTAACCTGCCTTGATCAGAATAGAACAAGCTTTCCAATGGTGTAATCCGTTCCACTCAATGATAACTGCTTACCGAGATACAGCCATATTTTGAAAATTGACGTTATGACGTCATTGTCGTTCTACATACCGTGTTGGATCTTGGTTGCTGGTTGGGTATTAATATTCCACATACGTTCTCAAAACTAATTTCGAATAGCTTCAAATCTGAGTGCAATGTGGATGCTTGAAAATTTGCTGAAAAGTATGACTGGCCTTACGTTTATGACGTCATACCGAAAATTGATCACAACGGAAATAAACCACACGTGGCCTAATTTAAGCAGAATTAGGCTAGCTTTCCGATAGTGTAATTAGTTCCACTCTAGGATAAATACTTACCGAGATACAACCTTATATCGAAAATTGATGATTGACGTCATGACGTCATTGTCGTTGAACGTAACGTGTTGAAAATCGGTGTATGGCTGGGTATTGATATTACACATATGTCCTCACGATTACAGTCCAATATCTCCTAATTTGAGAATACTGTGGATCTTTGAAAATTTGCTGAAAAGTCGAAAAATTGGTGTGACAGGCCTTACGTTTATGACGTCATAACGGAGAAATTAGCATGGCGGAAAAGTATCGGACCGTACCTTCCTAAACCAGAATTCAACGAGCTTTCCAATGGTGCAATCCGCTTTTCTGGACGACAAAGACCTCCCGATATACAACCCCATTTTGAAAATTGATGTTTTACGTCAAGACGTCATTGACGTTTTATGTAGCGTCTTGAAACTCGGTATGTGGCTGGGTATTATTATTCCACATGAGTTCTGATAACTACAGCCTAATACCTTTGAATTTGAGTGCACTGTGGATGTTTGAAAGTTTGCTGAAAAGTCGAAAAAAGTTTATGACAGGCCTTACGTTTATGACGTCATAGCGAAAAATCTATCTGGGTGGAAACGTATCGGACAGTAACCTCCTAAACCAGAATTCAGCGAGCTTTCGAGTGGTGCAATCCGCTCCTCTGTGCGACAAATACTTTCAGATATATAGCCCCATTTTTAAAATTGACGTTTTACGTCATGACGTCATTGATGTTAAACGTAGCGCGTTGAAACTTGGTATATGGCTGTATTTTAATATTTCACATAGGTTCTCATAATTACATTTCAAAACCTTCAAATTTGAGTGCACTGTGGATGTTTGAATGTTTGCTCAAAAGTCGTGAAATTTTGTATGACAGGCCTTACATTTATGATGTCATAGCAGAAAATTTATCATGGCAGAAACGTTTCGGACAGCACCCATTTAAACTAGAATTCAGCGAGGTTTCCAATGGTGCAATTCGCTTATCTGTACGACAAATATTTTTTTCATATAGCCCCATTTTAAAAATTGACGTTTTACGTCATGACGTCATTGACGTTGCACGTAGCGTGTTGAAACTTGGTGTATTACTGGGTATCATTAGTCCACATACGTTCTCATAATTACAGTCCCATACCTTCAAATTTGAGTGCACTGTGGATGTTTGAATGTTTGTTGAAAAGTCGAAAAATTGGTATGACAGGCCTTACGTTTATGACGTCATAGCGGAAAGTCTATCGTGGCGGAAAAGCATCGGACAGTACCCTTCTAAACCAGAATTCAACGAGCTTTCCAGTGGTACAATTCGCTTCTCTGTACGACAAATACTTGCCGATATATAGCCCCATTTCGAAAAATGACGTTTCACGTCGTGACGTCATTGACGTTCGAACAATCCGAATCAAACTTCGCAGTGTGATGGAAGAAACCATTATATATCCGTGTGTTGAATTTCAGAGGTATCGGTTCAAATGTGACTGCTGTGTGAATTTCTGAAAATTCGAAAAAAGAGAGGAATGTCTGGTGCATGCACAGGACCTTTGGTCCTGAGACAAATTACCGCTAAAAACCGGGAATGGGGCTGATACCTCCGCCGGTCCGTCACCCTGAATAGTTCTGATATAAAGTGGCCTGTCGCTTGACCCAGACTGTATTTAGACATGAGTTTTAGGCTTTATTATATCAGTTGGACACCTCTGAGTCTGAAAACAAAGGAATTGTTTTGTTGTTTGAGATGTGCACTTGGATACATATATGATATACTGTACTACTGCTCAACCGAGTGTGTATATTTAGAAGGGGACATGTCCACAGGGGGTAATCGTTTCTGCAGCTTATTGTTGTGTGAACGGATTGAGAATCAGATTCACCCCACTGCTCTTTCTACTTTGATATCTCGGCGAGTTTTCAATTTATTCCAAATGTGAAAAGTGCATTATAAACTAGAAATAACACTGCACCTGACTGTATGAAATGCTTCAGAATTGAATGTTCAGTAAATTTGTGAAAATTGGAGCCATGAAAACATTAAAAATATCTGTAAAATCCAGAATCCTCATAAGATTCTGATTAAGCTTTGTCAGATTATAGACAAAATTCGAGGTCAATCATGGATTTGACATATTTGTCTGATTGATATACCTCTTCTGAATGACATGGTTCAAATTTCATGAGCCCACAATGATTCAAACAGATGTTATTACCGGAAACGTGTTTTTCTGGGATTTCGATGACCTTGACCTTGACCTTTGACCTTTGCACTTAAATTCGTAGAAGTCAATGCTGTCAAAGTGCATATCAAATTTCAAAGGATTCCATTCACTATTGACGGTGTTATGGCCCTTTGAAATTTCGGATTTTTGACGTTTATGACGTCATTATGACGTCAGTTTATGTCGCAGCGCCAAAAATGAGATATCACTGGAATCAGGGACTCAAGACCTTTCCAACAATGTACTACTCGATATAGTGCGCTGAACTTCGTACTTGACCTTGATATTCACCTCATGGCATACTTCTCAAGGTCAAGGTCAAATGTCAAGGTCATGGTCACAGAAGACAGAACTCGAGTATATCTACAATATGAACTTGATTTGAAGTCTTTACGATGATTAGAACTGGAATAATGAGCACTTATGTGTTTTCGACGTTTTGCATGACCTTGACCTTGTTATTTGACCTTGAGCTTAACAAAGAACTAGCGACCTTTCTTTTTCAGCCTAGAAACTTTCTACCAGATTTCATGAATTTCCAATGAGAACTGTGGCCTGTAGAGCGCACACAAACAAACAAACAAACAAACAAACAAACATACAAACAAACGGAACCGATCAACATACTTGACAAAATCTTTGATTTCGTCAAGTAATAATATCCGGTGCATATATACAAGCTATTGGGCCTTAGGCAATGCCCTGCATGTACTATAAACCTGTAACAGTGCTCACAATGCTCACAAACCCGGTGCTCACAAACCCCTGTTCGTCATGCCCAATAGTTCTGATATAAAGTGGCCTGTCGCTTGACCCAGACTGTATTTAGACATGAGTTTTAGGCTTTATTATATCAGTTGGACACCTCTGAGTCTGAAAACAAAGGAATTGTTTTGTTGTTTGAGATGTGCACTTGGATACATATATGATATACTGTACTACTGCTCAACCGAGTGTGTATATTTAGAAGGGGACATGTCCACAGGGGGTAATCGTTTCTGCAGCTTATTGTTGTGTGAACGGATTGAGAATCAGATTCACCCCACTGCTCTTTCTACTTTGATATCTCGGCGAGTTTTCAATTTATTCCAAATGTGAAAAGTGCATTATAAACTAGAAATAACACTGCACCTGACTGTATGAAATGCTTCAGAATTGAATGTTCAGTAAATTTGTGAAAATTGGAGCCATGAAAACATTAAAAATATCTGTAAAATCCAGAATCCTCATAAGATTCTGATTAAGCTTTGTCAGATTATAGACAAAATTCGAGGTCAATCATGGATTTGACATATTTGTCTGATTGATATACCTCTTCTGAATGACATGGTTCAAATTTCATGAGCCCACAATGATTCAAACAGATGTTATTACCGGAAACGTGTTTTTCTGGGATTTCGATGACCTTGACCTTGACCTTTGACCTTTGCACTTAAATTCGTAGAAGTCAATGCTGTCAAAGTGCATATCAAATTTCAAAGGATTCCATTCACTATTGACGGTGTTATGGCCCTTTGAAATTTCGGATTTTTGACGTTTATGACGTCATTATGACGTCAGTTTATGTCGCAGCGCCAAAAATGAGATATCACTGGAATCAGGGACTCAAGACCTTTCCAACAATGTACTACTCGATATAGTGCGCTGAACTTCGTACTTGACCTTGATATTCACCTCATGGCATACTTCTCAAGGTCAAGGTCAAATGTCAAGGTCATGGTCACAGAAGACAGAACTCGAGTATATCTACAATATGAACTTGATTTGAAGTCTTTACGATGATTAGAACTGGAATAATGAGCACTTATGTGTTTTCGACGTTTTGCGTGACCTTGACCTTGTTATTTGACCTTGAGCTTAACAAAGAACTAGCGACCTTTCTTTTTCAGCCTAGAAACTTTCTACCAGATTTCATGAATTTCCAATGAGAACTGTGGCCTGTAGAGCGCACACAAACAAACAAACAAACAAACAAACAAACAAACATACAAACAAACGGAACCGATCAACATACTTGACAAAATCTTTGATTTCGTCAAGTAACAAACAGACAGACAAACGCGACTGACCAACATACTTGACGAAATTTACATTTCGTCAAGTAATAAAGAACGCAATTTGTATGTACCACTCCCCTACATTGCTAACAACCCTCTATGTCCAGTCACTGCTTTGTTAGCGGTAATGGTTATTAAAACCCCAGCAACCCTGCCCCAAGACCCACTCCTGTCTTACAGAACAGCTTCGGGTCTAGTCCAGCTAACACAGCATGTGTTTTCCAGCCGCCTGCAAGCCTTCCTCACCAAGATTGTCCCAAACCCCACTGACTTCTCAGCACACTCCTTCAGAAGGGGAGCTGCCTCGCATGCCTTCCACGCAGGTCTCCCTGGTGAAATAATCCAGATTATGGGTGACTGGAAGTCTGATGCCTACAAGGTTTATCTTCAATTCAACCCAGACACCAAATTCACTTTCCTCAACAAGTTTGTTTCCAAGCTCCCTACCACTACCTAATCTCTCTACCCCTATTTGGGATTTGGGCTTATCATAATTCATAATACACCTACACATAGGTTCTCGTTATATCCATTACATAATTGTGCATATCTTATGTAACCATTTCAATTACTCATTACTGGCAAGCTCGCAATAAATATTAGTTTCCACTTGCTGTTGTTTTTTATGGCAAGTCCATTTCAATGGACGGTTGTAAAAGACAGCAGCGAGGGAACACAGCAGGTCTGATCCAGAATTTACGACCTTGTTTTTATCCAGCTTTAGGACCCTGCTTCCCATCTCTGAACTCTGATTGACCCCTGGTCCAGCTCCCATATCAATGCATGGGCGACTCTCCCTGCCATTCACGCTGTAGCTTGCATGCAGCCACATTTCCTATATATCCACAATTGATTCCTGGTCTCTAATCTCAATATTAAGTGAGATAATAGGCTTAATCTGTCCCATTATAAAGCATAGAAGAATTTAACATGGGAAAGTCCCATTTGGGCCGAGTTCGAGCAATTCAAGGGCAACAAAACTTATACACGTCACAGAGGTACATAGGAGGAGTGTCATGCATCAATAAGAAAAAAAGTTACTGAACAGATTTTGAGAAAACGACCATCAAAGTACAAAATTGGCCATTTTTCAACGAAAACGGCCGCCATTTTGAAAAAAATACGAAAATCGAAAAACTAAAAAAAACCTTTCCTGGAAATATTTTTAGGTATTTTTGGGCGAAATTTCAGAAAGGTTCGACCGTAAACTTTAAAGATAACTAGACGTCAAGGCCTAAAGATGCCTTGGAGGCATTTCGGTGTTAGGACTAATTCTTAATATTTAAAACATGTTTGCCAGGGGCTCTACGACACATCGTTTCCTAGATATGGACGAAAAATGAAAAATTTAAGGTCAAGGTCAAAGTTCATCCATAATACCCATTAGACATGTTTGTCTAGGGCGACAAGTCCGAAAATAACGTCCGTTTCGATCTACGAGGCACCATTTCCAAGATATCGACGAAAACGAAAAATGCCGTCTCGGCAAAAAAATTTCGAGTCAAGGTCAAAGTTCATCAATAATACCCCTCAGACATGTTTGTCTAGGGCGACGAGTCCGAAAATAACGTCCGTTTCGCTCTACGACGCACCGTTTCCAAGATATCGACGAAAACGAAAAATGCCGACTCGGCAAAAAAATTTCAGGTCAAGGTCAAAGTTCATCCATAATACCCCTTAGACATGTTTGTCTAGGGCGACGAGTCCGAAAATAACGTCCGTTTCGCTCTACGATGCACCGTTTCCAAGATATCGACGAAAACGAAAAATGCCGACTCGGCAAAAAAATTTCAGGTCAAGGTCAAAGTTCATCCATAATACCCCTTAGACATGTTTGTCTAGGGCGACGAGTCCGAAAATAACGTCCGTTTCGCTCTACGATGCACCGTTTCCGAGATATCGACGAAAACGAAAATGCCAACTCGGCAAAAAAATTTCGGGTCAAGGTCAAAGTTCATCCATAATACCCCTTAGACATGTTTGTACCCCTTAGACATGTTTGTCTAGGGCGACGAGTCCGAAAATAACGTCCGTTTCGCTCTACGATGCACCGTTTCCGAGATATCGACGAAAACGAAAAATGCTGACTCGGCAAAAAAATTTCGGGTCAAGGTCAAAGTTCATCCATAATACCCCTTAGACATTTTTGTCTAGGGCGACGAGTCCGAAAATAACGTCCGTTTCGCTCTACGATGCACCGTTTCCGAGATATCGACGAAAACGAAAAATGCCGACTCAGCAAAAAATTTCGGGTCAAGGTCAAAGTTCATCCATAATACCCTTTAAACATGTTTGTCTAGGGCGACGAGTCCGAAAATAACGTCCGTTTCGCTCTACGACGCACCGTTTCCGAGATATCGACGAAAACGAAAAATGCCGACTCGGCAAAAAAATTCGGGTCAAGGTCAAAGTTCATCCATAATACCCTTTAGACATGTTTGTCTAGGGCGACGAGTCCGAAAATAACGTCCGTTTCGCTCTACGACGCACCGTTTCCGAGATATCGACGAAAACGAAAAATGCCGACTCGGCAAAAAAATTTCGGGTCAAGGTCAAAGTTCATCCATAATACCCTTTAGACATGTTTGTCTAGGGCGACGAGTCCGAAAATAACGTCCGTTTCGCTCTACGATGCACCGTTTCCGAGATATCGACGAAAACGAAAAATGCCGATTGGCAAAAAATTTCGGGTCAAGGTCAAAGTTCATCTATAATACCCTTTAGACATGTTTGTCTAGGGCGACGAGTCCGAAAATAACGTCCGTTTCGCTCTACGACGCACCGTTTCCGAGATATCCATGAAAACGAAAAATGCCGACTCGGCGAAAAAATTTCGGGTCAAGGTCAAAGTTCATCCATAATACCCCTTAGACATGTTTGTCTAGTGCGACGAGTCCGAAAATAATGTCCGTTTCGCTCTACGACGTACCGTTTCCGAGATATCGACGAAAACGAAAAATGCCGACTCGGCAAAAAATTTTCGGGTCAAGGTCAAAGTTCATCCATAATACCCCTTAGACATGTTTGTCTAGGGCGACGAGTCCGAAAATAACGCCCGTTTCGCTCTACGACGCACCGTTTCCGAGATATCGACGAAAACGAAAAATGCCGACTCGGCAAAAAAATTTCCGGTCAAGGTCAAAGTTCATCCATAATACCCCTTAGACATGTTTGTCTAGGGCGACGAGTCCGAAAATAACGTCCGTTTCGCTCTACGACGCACCGTTTCCGAGATATCGACGAAAACGAAAAATGCCGACTCGGCAAAAAATTTCGGGTCAAGGTCAAAGTTCATCTATAATACCCTTTAGACATGTTTGTCTAGGGCGACGAGTCCGAAAATAACGTCCGTTTCGCTCTACGATGCACCGTTTCCGAGATATCGACGAAAACGAAAAATGCTGACTCGGCAAAAAAATTTCGGGTCAAGGTCAAAGTTCATCCATAATACCCCTTAGACATGTTTGTACCCCTTAGACATGTTTGTCTAGGGCGACGAGTCCGAAAATAACGTCCGTTTCGCTCTACGATGCACCGTTTCCGAGATATCGACGAAAACGAAAAATGCTGACTCGGCAAAAAAATTTCGGGTCAAGGTCAAAGTTCATCCATAATACCCCTTAGACATTTTTGTCTAGGGCGACGAGTCCGAAAATAACGTCCGTTTCGCTCTACGATGCACCGTTTCCGAGATATCGACGAAAACGAAAAATGCCGACTCAGCAAAAAATTTCGGGTCAAGGTCAAAGTTCATCCATAATACCCTTTAGACATGTTTGTCTAGGGCGACGAGTCCGAAAATAACGTCCGTTTCGCTCTACGACGCACCGTTTCCGAGATATCGACGAAAACGAAAAATGCCGACTCGGCAAAAAAATTCGGGTCAAGGTCAAAGTTCATCCATAATACCCTTTAGACATGTTTGTCTAGGGCGACGAGTCCGAAAATAACGTCCGTTTCGCTCTACGACGCACCGTTTCCGAGATATCGACGAAAACGAAAAATGCCGACTCGGCAAAAAAATTTCGGGTCAAGGTCAAAGTTCATCCATAATACCCTTTAGACATATTTGTCTAGGGCGACGAGTCCGAAAATAACGTCCGTTTCGCTCTACGATGCACCGTTTCCGAGATATCGACGAAAACGAAAAATGCCGATTGGCAAAAAATTTCGGGTCAAGGTCAAAGTTCATCTATAATACCCTTTAGACATGTTTGTCTACGGCGACGAGTCCGAAAATAACGTCCGTTTCGCTCTACGACGCACCGTTTCCGAGATATCCATGAAAACGAAAAATGCCGACTCGGCGAAAAAATTTCGGGTCAAGGTCAAAGTTCATCCATAATACCCCTTAGACATGTTTGTCTAGTGCGACGAGTCCGAAAATAATGTCCGTTTCGCTCTACGACGTACCGTTTCCGAGATATCGACGAAAACGAAAAATGCCGACTCGGCAAAAAATTTTCAGGTCAAGGTCAAAGTTCATCCATAATACCCCTTAGACATGTTTGTCTAGGGCGACGAGTCCGAAAATAACGCCCGTTTCGCTCTACGACGCACCGTTTCCGAGATATCGACGAAAACGAAAAATGCCGACTCGGCAAAAAAATTTCCGGTCAAGGTCAAAGTTCATCCATAATACCCCTTAGACATGTTTGTCTAGGGCGACGAGTCCGAAAATAACGTCCGTTTCGCTCTACGACGCACCGTTTCCGAGATATCGACGAAAACGAAAAATGCCGACTCGGCAAAAAATTTCGGGTCAAGGTCAAAGTTCATCTATAATACCCTTTAGACATGTTTGTCTAGGGCGACGAGTCCGAAAATAACGTCCGTTTCGCTCTACGACGCACCGTTTCCGAGATATCGACGAAAACGAAAAATGCCGACTCGGCAAAAAATTTGGGGTCAAGGTCAAAGTTCATCCATAATACCCTTTAGACATGTTTGTCTAGGGCGACGAGTCCGAAAATAACGTCCGTTTCGCTCTACGACGCACCGTTTCCGAGATATCGACGAAAACGAAAATGCCGACTCGGCAAAAAAATTCAAGGTCAAGGTCAAAGTTCATCCATAATACCCTTTAGACATGTTTGTCTAGGGCGACGAGTCCGAAAATAACGTCCGTTTCGCTCTACGATGTACCGTTTCCGAGATATGCATGATGTCTCAAGGATGACTCAGCAAAAAATTATTTCGACCTCTAGGTCAAAGGTCGTTTGAGGTATCGATCCCAAAATCAATAGGGTTCTTCCCTGGTGATATATAAACCTCCGTGCAAAATTCTGCAACTATTGCCTGAATATTTTTTGAGTTATCGTCCGGAAACCAAGTTCCTCGATTTCATCCTTACGGACCTCACGGACCTCGGAGCCGGATCAAAAAAAAAAGTACACCCTAGAGATGTTTGTCTAGGGCGACGAGTCCGAAAATAACGTCCGTTTCGCTCTACGACGCACGGTTTCCGAGATATGCAGGAAGCCTCAAGGATGAATCAGCAAAAAATTATTTTGACCTCTAGGTCAAAGGTCGTTTGACGGATCGATCCCAAAATCAATAGGGTTCTTCCCTGGTGGCATATGAACCTCCATGCAGAGTTCTGCAACTATTGCATAAATATTTTTCCAGTTATCGTCCGGAAACCAAGTTTTAAAATTAGCCTTGATTTCATCCTCACGGACCTCACGGACCTCGGATCCGGCTCAAAAAGAATAGGGTTCTTCCACATATCATTTCTGACTTGCGGTGAAAATTTGACAAGGATCCGTCAAGGCAATCTAAAGTTATCGTCCGGAAACCAAAAGTGGCGGAAGAAGAAAAAAAAGAAAGAAAAAAAAAAAAAAAAAAAAAAAAAAAAAAAAATTCTGCTAAAACCATAAAGGCATTTCTGCCGAAATGCCTTAAAAATGTGAACGGACGGACGGACGGACGACGGACGCAACGCCACGGCAATAGGTTATCGGACCAAAGGTCCGGTAACCTAATTAGCCCAAAGGCTAAGATAGGTTACCGGATGATATTGGCTTGGCCATGGCAGCATTGGCAGGCAACAGACCTTGAGAATTACCAACCAAGGTTTGCAGTGTGAACATATGACCTTGAGATTTACCAATCAAGGTCATCCGTGTGAACTTGGATGTCACCATTACACGTATGTGTGCGACATTTGATAAAGATATATCTGGGCGGCATCGTTTAGGCCGCTCAGGTCAATTACACATTCCGAGTCAGATTTTTTTAATGGAGCATGTGGCTGGACTGTTCATTGAGGAGACTGGCTGAGTTAAGGGTGTACCTGACAAGGGCAGCTCTATAATGGAGCATGTGGCTGGACTGTTCATTGAGGAGACTGAGTGAGTTTAGGGTGTACCTGACAAGAGCAGCTCTATAATGGAGCATGTGACTGGACTGTTCATTGAGGAGACTGAGTGAGTTTAGGGTGTACCTGACAAGAGCAGCTCTATAATGGAGCATGTGGCTGGACTGTTCATTGAGGAGACTGAGTGAGTTTAGGGTGTACCTGACAAGGGCAGCTCTATAATGGGGCATGTGGCTGGACTGTTCATTGAGGAGACTGAGTGAGTTTAGGGTGTACCTGACAAGGGCAGCTCTATAATGGAGCATGTGGCTGGACTGTTCATTGAGGAGACTGGGTGAGTTTAGGGTGTACCTGACAAGGGCAGCTCTATAATGGAGCATGTGGCTGGACTGTTCATTGAGGAGACTGAGTGAGTTTAGGGTGTACCTGACAAGGGCAGCTCTATAATGGAGCATGTGGCTGGACTGTTCATTGAGGAGACTGAGTGAGTTGAGGGTGTACCTGACAAGGGCAGCTCTATCATGGAGCATGTGGCTGGAATGCTTATTTAGGAAACTGGGTGCATGAGTTTAGGGTGTACCTGACAAGGGCAGCTCCATAATGGAGCATGTGGCTGGACTGTTCATTGAGGAGACTGAGTGAGTTTAGGGTGTACCTGGCAAGGGCAGCTCTATAATGGAGCATGTGGCTGGACGTTTCATTGAGGAGACTGAGTGAGTTGAGAGTGTACCTGACAAGAGCAGCTCTATAATGGAGCATGTGGCTGGACTGTCATTGAGGAGACTGGGTGAGTTTAGGGTGTACCTGACAAGAGCAGCTCTATAATGGAGCATGTGGCTGGACTGTTCATTGAGGAGACTGAGTGAGTTTAGGGTGTACCTGACAAGAGCAGCTCTATAATGGAGCATGTGGCTGGACTGTTCATTGAGGAGACTGAGTGAGTTTAGGGTGTACTTGACAAGGGCAGCTCTATAATGGGGCATGTGGCTGGACTGTTCATTGAGGAGACTGGGTGAGTTCAGGATGTACCTGACAAAAGCAGCTCTATAATGGAGCATGTGGCTGGACTGTTAATTGAGGAGACTGGGTGAGTTTAGGGTGCATCTGACAAGGGCAGCTCTATAATTGAGCATGTGGCTGGACTGTTCATTGAGGAGACTGAGTGAGTTCAGGGTGTACCTGACAAGGGCAGCTCTATAATGGAGCATGTGTCTGGACTGTTCATTGAGGAGACTTGGTGAGTTTAGGGTGTACCTGACAAGGGCAGCTCTATAATGGAGCATGTGGCTGGAGTGCTCATTGAGGAGACTGAGTGAGTTCAGTGTGTACCTGACAACGGCAGCTCTATAATGGAGCATGTGTCTGGACTGTTCATTGAGGAGACTGGGTGAGTTAAGGGTGTACCTGACAAGAGCAGCTCTATAATGGAGCATGTGTCTGGACTGTTCATTGAGGAGACTGGGTGAGTTAAGGGTGTACCTGACAAGGGCAGCTCTATAATGGAGCATGTGGCTGGACTGTTCATTGAGGAGACTGGGTGAGTTTAGGGTGTACCTGACAAGGGCAGCTCTATAATGGAGGATGTGGCTGGACTGTTCATTGAGGAGACTGGGTGAGTTCAGGATGTACCTGACAAGGGCAGCTCTATAATGGAGCATGTGGCTGGACTGTTCATTGAGGAGACTGAGTGAGTTCAGGATGTACCTGACAAGGGCAGCTCTATAATGGAGCATGTGGCTGGACTGTTCATTGAGGAGACTGGGTGAGTTTAGGGTGTACCTGACAAGGGCAGCTCTATAATGGAGCATGTGATTGGACTGTCATTGAGGAGACTGGGTGAGTTTAGGGTGTACCTGACATGAGCAGCTCTAAAATGGAGCATGTGGCTGGAATGTTCATTGAGGAGACTGAGTGAGTTTAGGGTGTACCTGACAAGAGCAGCTCTATAATGGAGCATGTGGCTGGACTGTCATTGAGGAGACTGGGTGAGTTTAGGGTGTACCTGACAAGAGCAGCTCTATAATGGAGCATGTGGCTGGACTGTTCATTGAGGAGACTGAGTGAGTTTAGGGTGTACCTGACAAGAGCAGCTCTATAATGGAGCATGTGGCTGGACTGTTCATTGAGGAGACTGAGTGAGTTTAGGGTGTACTTGACAAGGGCAGCTCTATAATGGAGCATGTGGATGGACTGTTCATTGAGGAGACTGGGTGAGTTTAGGGTGTACCCGACAAGGGCAGCTGTATAATGGAGCATGTGGCTGGACTGTTCATTGAGGAGACTGAGTGAGTTTAGGGTGTACTTGACAAGGGCAGCTCTATAATGGGGCATGTGGCTGGACTGTTCATTGAGGAGACTGGGTGAGTTCAGGATGTACCTGACAAAAGCAGCTCTATAATGGAGCATGTGGCTGGACTGTTCATTGAGGAGACTGGGTGAGTTTAGGGTGTATCTGACAAGGGCAGCTCTATAATTGAGCATGTGGCTGGACTGTTCATTGAGGAGACTGAGTGAGTTCAGGGTGTACCTGACAAGGGCAGCTCTATAATGGAGCATGTGTCTGGACTGTTCATTGAGGAGACTTGGTGAGTTTAGGGTGTACCTGACAAGGGCAGCTCTACAATGGAGCATGTGGCTGGAGTGTTCATTGAGGAGACTGAGTGAGTTCAGTGTGTACCTGACAACGGCAGCTCTATAATGGAGCATGTGTCTGGACTGTTCATTGAGGAGACTGGGTGAGTTAAGGGTGTACCTGACAAGGGCAGCTCTATAATGGAGCATGTGTCTGGACTGTTCATTGAGGAGACTGGGTGAGTTAAGGGTGTACCTGACAAGGGCAGCTCTATAATGGAGCATGTGGCTGGACTGTTCATTGAGGAGACTGGGTGAGTTTAGGGTGTACCTGACAAGGGCAGCTCTATAATGGAGGATGTGGCTGGACTGTTCATTGAGGAGACTGAGTGAGTTTAGGGTGTACTTGACAAGGGCAGCTCTATAATGGAGCATGTGATTGGACTGTCATTGAGGAGACTGGGTGAGTTTAGGGTGTACATGACAAGAGCAGCTCTAAAATGGAGCATGTGGCTGGAATGTTCATTGAGGAGACTGAGTGAGTTTAGGGTGTACCTGACAAGAGCAGCTCTATAATGGAGCATGTGGCTGGACTGTTCATTGAGGAGACTGAGTGAGTTTAGGGTGTACCCGACAAGGGCAGCACTATAATTGAGCATGTGGCTGGACTGTTCATTGAGGAGACTGAGTGAGTTTAGGGTGTACCTGACAAGGGCAGCTCTATAATGAAGCATGTGGCTGGACTGTTCATTGAGGAGACTGAGTGAGTTTAGGGTGTACCTGACAAGGGCAGCTCTATAATGGAGCATGTGGCTGGACTGTTCATTGAGGAGACTGAGTGAGTTTAGGGTATACCTGACAAGGGCAGCTCTATAATGGAGCATGTGGCTGGACTGTTCATTGAGGAGACTGAGTGAGTTTAGGGTGTACCTGACAAGAGCAGCTCTATAATGGAGCATGTGGCTGGACTGTCATTGAGGAGACTGGGTGAGTTTAGGGTTTACCTGACAAGAGCAGCTCTATAATGGAGCATGTGGCTGGACTGTTCATTGAGGAGACTGAGTGAGTTTAGGGTGTACCTGACAAGAGCAGCTCTATAATGGAGCATGTGGCTGGACTGTTCATTTAGGAAACTGGGTGCATGAGCTTAGAGTGTACCTGGCAAGGGCAGTTCTCTATAATGGAGCATGTGGCTGGACTGTTCATTGAGGAGACTGGGTGAGTTAGGGTGTACCTGGCAAGGGCAGCTCTATAATGGAGCATGTGGCTGGACTGTTCATTGAGGAGACTGGGTGAGTTTAGGGTGTACCTGACAAGGGCAGCTCTATAATGGAGCATGTGGCTGGACTGTTCATTGAGGAGACTGAGTGAGTTTAGGGTATACCTGACAAGGGCAGCTCTATAATGGAGCATGTGGCTGGACTGTTCATTGAGGAGACTGAGTGAGTTTAGGGTGTACCTGACAAGAGCAGCTCTATAATGGAGCATGTGGCTGGACTGTCATTGAGGAGACTGGGTGAGTTTAGGGTTTACCTGACAAGAGCAGCTCTATAATGGAGCATGTGGCTGGACTGTTCATTGAGGAGACTGAGTGAGTTTAGGGTGTACCTGACAAGAGCAGCTCTATAATGGAGCATGTGGCTGGACTGTTCATTTAGGAAACTGGGTGCATGAGCTTAGAGTGTACCTGGCAAGGGCAGTTCTCTATAATGGAGCATGTGGCTGGACTGTTCATTGAGGAGACTGGGTGAGTTAGGGTGTACCTGGCAAGGGCAGCTCTATAATGGAGCATGTGGCTGGACTGTTCATTGAGGAGACTGGGTGAGCTTAGGGTGTACCTGACAAGAGCAGCTCTATAATGGAGCATGTGGCTGGACTGTTCATTGAGGAGACTGAGTGAGTTTAGGGTGTACCTGACAAGAGCAGCTCTATAATGGAGCATGTGGCTGGACTGTTCATTGAGGAGACAGGGTGAGTTTAGGGTGCACCTGACAAGGGCAGCTCTATAATGGAGCATGTGATTGGACTGTCATTGAGGAGACTGGGTGAGTTTAGGGTGTACCTGACATGAGCAGCTCTAAAATGGAGCATGTGGCTGGAATGTTCATTGAGGAGACTGAGTGAGTTTAGGGTGTACCTGACAAGAGCAGCTCTATAATGGAGCATGTGGCTGGACTGTCATTGAGGAGACTGGGTGAGTTTAGGGTGTACCTGACAAGAGCAGCTCTATAATGGAGCATGTGGCTGGACTGTTCATTGAGGAGACTGAGTGAGTTTAGGGTGTACCTGACAAGAGCAGCTCTATAATGGAGCATGTGGCTGGACTGTTCATTGAGGAGACTGAGTGAGTTTAGGGTGTACTTGACAAGGGCAGCTCTATAATGGAGCATGTGGATGGACTGTTCATTGAGGAGACTGGGTGATTTTAGGGTGTACCCGACAAGGGCAGCTGTATAATGGAGCATGTGGCTGGACTGTTCATTGAGGAGACTGAGTGAGTTTAGGGTGTACTTGACAAGGGCAGCTCTATAATGGGGCATGTGGCTGGACTGTTCATTGAGGAGACTGGGTGAGTTCAGGGTGTACCTGACAAGGGCAGCTTTATAATGGAGCCTGTGGCTGGACTGTTCATTGAGGAGACTGGGTGAGTTTAGGGTGTACCTGACAAGGGCAGCTCTATAATGGAGCATGTGGCTGGAGTGTTCATTGAGGAGACTGAGTGAGTTCAGGGTGTACCTGACAACGGCAGCTCTATAATGGAGCATGTGACTGGACTGTTCATTGAGGAAACTGGGTGAGTTAAGGGTGTACCTGACAAGGGCAGCTCTATAATGGAGCATGTGTCTGGACTGTTCATTGAGGAGACTGGATGAGTTAAGGGTGTACCTGACAAGGGCAGCTCTATAATGGAGCATGTGGCTGGACTGTTCATTGAGGAGACTGGGTGAGTTTAGGGTGTACTTGACAAGGGCAGCTCTATAATGGAGCATGTGGCTGGACTGTTCATTGAGGAGACTGAGTGAGTTTAGGGTGTACCTGACAAGAGCAGCTCTATAATGGAGCATGTGACTGGACTCTCATTGAGGAGACTGAGTGAGTTTAGGGTGTACCTGACAAGAGCAGCTCTATAATGGAGCATGTGACTGGACTGTCATTGAGGAGACTGAGTGAGTTTAGGGTGTACCTGGCAAGGGCAGCTCTATAATGGAGCATGTGACTGGACTGTTCATTGAAGAGACTGAGTGAGTTTATGGTGTACCTGACAAGGGCAGCTCTATAATGGAGCATGTGACTGGACTGTTCATTGAGGAGACTGAGTGAGTTTAGGGTGTACCTGACAAGGGCAGCTCTATAATGGAGCATGTGGCTGGACTCTTCATTGAGGAGACTGGGTGAGTTTAGGGTGTACCTGACAAGGGCAGCTCTATAATGGAGCATGTGACTGGACTGTTCATTGAGGAGACTGAGTCAGTTTAGGGTGTACCTGACAAGGGCAGCTCTATAATGGAACATGTGGCTAGACTGTTCATTGAGGAGACTGAGTGAGTTCAGGGTGTACCTGACAAGGGCAGCTCTATAATGAAGCATGTGGCTGGACTGTTCATTGAGGAGACTGGGTGAGTTTAGGGTGTACTTGACAAGGGCAGCTCTATAATGAAGCATGTGGCTGGACTGTTCATTGAGGAGACTGGGTGAGTTTAGGGTGTACTTGACAAGGGCAGCTCTATAATGGAGCATGTGGCTGGACTGTTCATTGAGGAGACTGGGTGAGTTTAGGGTGTACTTGACAAGGGCAGCACTATAATGGAGCATGTGGCTGGACTGTTCATTGAGAAGACTGGGTGAGTTTAGAGTGCACCTGACAAGGGCAGCTCTATAATGGAGCATGTGATTAGACTGTCATTGAGAAGACTGGGTGAGTTTAAGATGTACCTGACATGAGCAGCTCTATAATGGAGCATGTGGCTGGAATGTTCATTGAGGAGACTGAGTGAGTTTAGGGTGTACCTGACAAGAGCAGCTCTATAATGGAGCATGTGGCTGGACTGTTCATTGAGGAGACTGAGTGAGGTTAGGGTGTACCTGACAAGAGCAGCTCTATAATGGAGCATGTGGCTGGACTGTTCATTAAGGAGACTGGGTGAGTTTAGGGTGTACCTGACAAGAGCAGCTCTATAATTGAGCATGTGGCTGGACTGTCATTGAGGAGACTGGGTGAGTTTAGGGTGTACCTGACAAGAGCAGCTCTATAATGGAGCATGTGGCTGGACTGTTCATTGAGGAGACTGAGTGAGGTTAGGGTGTACCTGACAAGAGCAGCTCTATAATGGAGCATGTGGCTGGACTGTTCATTTAGGAAACTGGGTGCATGAGCTTAGGGTGTACCTGACAAGAGCAGCTCTATAATGGAGCATGTGGCTGGACTGTTCATTGAGGAGACTGAGTGAGTTTAGGGTGTACCCGACAAGGGCAGCACTATAATTGAGCATGTGGCTGGACTGTTCATTGAGGAGACTGAGTGAGTTTAGGGTGTACCTGACAAGGGCAGCTCTATAATGAAGCATGTGGCTGGACTGTTCATTGAGGAGACTGAGTGAGTTCAGGGTGTACCTGACAAGGGCAGCTCTATAATGGAGCATGTGGCTGGACTGTTCATTGAGGAGACTGAGTGAGTTTAGGGTATACCTGACAAGGGCAGCTCTATAATGGAGCAGGTGGCTGGACTGTTCATTGAGGAGACTGAGTGAGTTTAGGGTGTACCTGACAAAAGCAGCTCTATAATGGGGCATGTGGTTGGACTGTTCATTGAGGAGACTGAGTGAGTTCAGGGTGTACCTGACAAGGGCAGCTCTATAATGGAGCATGTGGCTAGACTGCTCATTGAGGAGACTGGGTGAGTTCAGGGTGTACCTGACAAGGGCAGCTCTATAATGGAGCAAGTGTCTGGACTGTTCATTGAGGAGACTTGGTGAGTTTAGGGTGTACCTGACAAGGGCAGCTCTATAATGGAGCATGTGGCTGGAGTGTTCATTGAGGAGACTGAGTGAGTTCAGGGTGTACCTGACAACGGCAGCTCTATAATGGAGCATGTGTCTGGACTGTTCATTGAGGAGACTGGGTGAGTTAAGGGTGTACCTGACAAGGGCAGCTCTATAATGGAGCATGTGGCTGGACTGTTCATTGAGGAGACTGAGTGAGTTTAGGGTGTACCTGACAAGAGCAGCTCTATAATGGAGCATGTGGCTGGAGTGTTCATTGAGGAGACTGAGTGAGTTCAGGGTGTACCTGACAAGAGCAGCTCTATAATGGAGCATGTGGCTGGACTGTTCATTGAGGAGACTGAGTGAGTTTAGGGTGTACCTGACAAGGGCAGCTCTATAATGGGGCATGTGGCTGGACTGTTCATTGAGGAGACTGAGTGAGTTTAGGGTGTACCTGACAAGGGCAGCTCTATAATGGAGCATGTGGCTGGACTGTTCATTGAGGAGACTGGGTGAGTTTAGGGTGTACCTGACAAGGGCAGCTCTATAATGGAGCATGTGGCTGGACTGTTCATTGAGGAGACTGAGTGAGTTTAGGGTGTACTTGACAAGGGCAGCTCTATAATGGAGCATGTGGCTGGACTGTTCATTGAGGAGACTGAGTGACTTGAGGGTGTACCTGACAAGGGCAGCTCTATCATGGAGCATGTGGCTGGAATGTTTATTTAGGAAATTGGGTGCATGAGTTTAGGGTGTACCTGACAAGGGCAGCTCCATAATGGAGCATGTGGCTGGACTGTTCATTGAGGAGACTGAGTGAGTTTAGGGTGTACCTGGCAAGGGCAGCTCTATAATGGAGCATGTGGCTGGACGTTTCATTGAGGAGACTGAGTGAGTTGAGAGTGTACCTGACAAGAATAGCTCTATAATGGAGCATGTGGCTGGACTGTCATTGAGGAGACTGGGTGAGTTTAGGGTGTACCTGACAAGAGCAGCTCTATAATGGAGCATGTGGCTGGACTGTTCATTGAGGAGACTGAGTGAGTTTAGGGTGTACCTGACAAGAGCAGCTCTATAATGGAGCATGTGGCTGGATTGTTCATTTAGGAAACTGGGTGCATGAGCTTAGAGTGTACCTGGCAAGGGCAGCTCTATAATGGAGCATGTGGCTGGACTGTTCATTGAGGAGACTGAGTTTAGGGTGTACTTGACAAGGGCAGCTCTATAATGGAGCATGTGGCTGGACTGTTCATTGAGGAGACTGAGTGAGTTTAGGGTGTACTTGACAAGGGCAGCTCTATAATGGAGCATGTGGATGGACTGTTCATTGAGGAGACTGGGTGAGTTCAGGATGTACCTGACAAAAGCAGCTCTATAGTGGAGCATGTGGCTGGACTGTTCATTGAGGAGACTGAGTGAGTTCAGGGTGTACCTGACAAGGGCAGCTCTATAATGGAGCATGTGTCTGGACTGTTCATTGAGGAGACTTGGTGAGTTTAGGGTGTACCTGACAAGGGCAGCTCTATAATGGAGCATGTGGCTGGAGTGTTCATTGAGGAGACTGAGTGAGTTCAGTGTGTACCTGACAACGGCAGCTCTATAATGGAGCATGTGTCTGGACTGTTCATTGAGGAGACTGGGTGAGTTCAGGACAGATTTCACTAATTCCTTCGGCCATACAAAACAATGATAAAAAGCCCAAATTCAAGTCTCCATAGCTCCGTCCCAGAACAAGATAAACCTTAGCAGCTTATATACAAAGATAGCCAATTCATTTCCTGATCTCACTATAGTAAGGAAAATATATGTTGATAAATTGGATTTTTTGCTACAGCTCGAATTCTGAGGGTACCCCCTTAAAACGACTGATTTTCATGCCTGACAACCCATATATATCGTTCGCCATCAGAGCCGTTCTGTGCGTGCCGTGGTCTTGAAACTCTTCGTGTGCAATGCCAACCAGCCTGGGTCAACAACCAGCCATAGCAAAATATCCCCCACCATTCTGCGGGGGATCAAGGGCATCCGCCGTTTTCAAAATAGGGAATTCTCTGACTGTAACGGATATGACGCAATATCATTGGTGTTGTCATGCCTGAATAGTAGGCGATCCTGGTGTCACTACCATCTGATAATAAATTGTGATAGATTATGATCTAGATAACATGTGTACAAAGTTTCAAGGGTGCAAGTTATATCACTTTGGATTTATGAGCCAATAACTGACTTCGTTCCATTGTAAAAACGTAAAAAAGGAATTGGCCCATCAATACGTTATTTCATCGTGGATGCTACAAATTTTGGTGTCAGGTGCTAATGTTATCATATACTACAGTGGTTGAGGTACTTAAGAGCCAGGATGCAGTTTTGTTGTAAAGAACCACGAATTATGTGCGCCACATGGAATTACAAATATTAATTACATCCCAAATATTGGACCGAAATGACATGAAAGGGTCAGCTACACAAGCAAAAATAAGCAAATCATCGTCAATCTGGTATCAAATCTCCAAAAATATGATATATAATTAACTTTTATGGGATTTAGTAACATAACATCGGGAGTTGAGCTGCTAAACTTGAATTCTGTTAGTTCGGCCGAAAATTCAAATATGCACTTTTTTTTCTCAAAAACGGTGTTTATATCAATAACACATATATTCTGAGAGATTTTCTTGTTTTGCCGATTGAAAACAGCATCTCTTAGGCACAAATAAGCCATATATATGCATGCCATGGGAAGCAATTTCTTGGGAGGGCCCTCTTTGTTTTGCAAAATCACGCATTTTCACCAAATTCACGGTTTATGTAAAAAATACATCAAAAACACAGAGGAAAGGCCAATTTTAATCTTTTTGCACCAAAACCATTATAAGGGAACGCAACATTAACGTTAACTTCAATCTAGAGTAGAAATTATAGAATACATGTATTTCCTTCAGGACAGATTTCACTAATTCCTTCGGCCATACAAAACAATGATAAAAAGCCCAAATTCAAGTCTCCATAGCTCCGTCCCAGAACAAGATAAACCTTAGCAGCTTATATACAAAGATAGCCAATTCATTTCCTGATCTCACTATAGTAAGGAAAATATATGTTGATAAATTGGATTTTTTGCTACAGCTCGAATTCTGAGGGTACCCCCTTAAAACGACTGATTTTCATGCCTGACAACCCATATATATCGTTCGCCATCAGAGCCGTTCTGTGCGTGCCGTGGTCTTGAAACTCTTCGTGTGCAATGCCAACCAGCCTGGGTCAACAACCAGCCATAGCAAAATATCCCCCACCATTCTGCGGGGGATCAAGGGCATCCGCCGTTTTCAAAATAGGGAATTCTCTGACTGTAACGGATATGACGCAATATCATTGGTGTTGTCATGCCTGAATAGTAGGCGATCCTGGTGTCACTACCATCTGATAATAAATTGTGATAGATTATGATCTAGATAACATGTGTACAAAGTTTCAAGGGTGCAAGTTATATCACTTTGGATTTATGAGCCAATAACTGACTTCGTTCCATTGTAAAAACGTAAAAAAGGAATTGGCCCATCAATACGTTATTTCATCGTGGATGCTACAAATTTTGGTGTCAGGTGCTAATGTTATCATATACTACAGTGGTTGAGGTACTTAAGAGCCAGGATGCAGTTTTGTTGTAAAGAACCACGAATTATGTGCGCCACATGGAATTACAAATATTAATTACATCCCAAATATTGGACCGAAATGACATGAAAGGGTCAGCTACACAAGCAAAAATAAGCAAATCATCGTCAATCTGGTATCAAATCTCCAAAAATATGATATATAATTAACTTTTATGGGATTTAGTAACATAACATCGGGAGTTGAGCTGCTAAACTTGAATTCTGTTAGTTCGGCCGAAAATTCAAATATGCACTTTTTTTTCTCAAAAACGGTGTTTATATCAATAACACATATATTCTGAGAGATTTTCTTGTTTTGCCGATTGAAAACAGCATCTCTTAGGCACAAATAAGCCATATATATGCATGCCATGGGAAGCAATTTCTTGGGAGGGCCCTCTTTGTTTTGCAAAATCACGCATTTTCACCAAATTCACGGTTTATGTAAAAAATACATCAAAAACACAGAGGAAAGGCCAATTTTAATCTTTTTGCACCAAAACCATTATAAGGGAACGCAACATTAACGTTAACTTCAATCTAGAGTAGAAATTATAGAATACATGTATTTCCTTCAGGACAGATTTCACTAATTCCTTCGGCCATACAAAACAATGATAAAAAGCCCAAATTCAAGTCTCCATAGCTCCGTCCCAGAACAAGATAAACCTTAGCAGCTTATATACAAAGATAGCCAATTCATTTCCTGATCTCACTATAGTAAGGAAAATATATGTTGATAAATTGGATTTTTTGCTACAGCTCGAATTCTGAGGGTACCCCCTTAAAACGACTGATTTTCATGCCTGACAACCCATATATATCGTTCGCCATCAGAGCCGTTCTGTGCGTGCCGTGGTCTTGAAACTCTTCGTGTGCAATGCCAACCAGCCTGGGTCAACAACCAGCCATAGCAAAATATCCCCCACCATTCTGCGGGGGATCAAGGGCAACCGCCCTTTTCAAAATAGGGAATTCTCTGACTGTAACGGATATGACGCAATATCATTGGTGTTGTCATGCCTTAAGGGTGTACCTGACAAGAGCAGCTCTATAATGGAGCATGTGTCTGGACTGTTCATTGAGGAAACTGGGTGAGTTAAGGGTGTACCTGACAAGGGCAGCTCTATAATGGAGCATGTGGCTGGACTGTTCATTGAGGAGACTGGGTGAGTTTAGGGTGTACCTGACAAGGGCAGCTCTATAATGGAGGATGTGGCTGGACTGTTCATTGAGGAGACTGGGTGAGTTCAGGATGTACCTGACAAGGGCAGCTCTATAATGGAGCATGTGGCTGGACTGTTCATTGAGGAGACTGAGTGAGTTCAGGATGTACCTGACAAGGGCAGCTCTATAATGGAGCATGTGGCTGGACTGTTCATTGAGGAGACTGAGTGAGTTTAGGGTGTACCTGACAAGAGCAGCTCTATAATGGAGCATGTGGCTGGACTGTTCATTGAGGAGACTGGGTGAGTTTAGGGTGTACCTGACAAGGGCAGCTCTATAATGGAGCATGTGATTGGACTGTCATTGAGGAGACTGGGTGAGTTTAGGGTGTACCTGACATGAGCAGCTCTAAAATGGAGCATGTGGCTGGAATGTTCATTGAGGAGACTGAGTGAGTTTAGGGTGTACCTGACAAGAGCAGCTCTATAATGGAGCATGTGGCTGGACTGTCATTGAGGAGACTGGGTGAGTTTAGGGTGTACCTGACAAGAGCAGCTCTATAATGGAGCATGTGGCTGGACTGTTCATTGAGGAGACTGAGTGAGTTTAGGGTGTACCTGACAAGAGCAGCTCTATAATGGAGCATGTGGCTCGACTGTTCATTGAGGAGACTGAGTGAGTTTAGGGTGTACTTGGCAAGGGCAGCTCTATAATGGAGCATGTGGATGGACTGTTCATTGAGGAGACTGGGTGAGTTTAGGGTGTACCCGACAAGGGCAGCTGTATAATGGAGCATGTGGCTGGACTGTTCATTGAGGAGACTGAGTGAGTTTAGGGTGTACTTGACAAGGGCAGCTCTATAATGGGGCATGTGGCTGGACTGTTCATTGAGGAGACTGGGTGAGTTCAGGATGTACCTGACAAGAGAAGCTCTATAATGAAGCATGTGGCTGGACTGTTCATTGAAGAGACTGGGTGAGTTTAGGGTGTACCTGACAAGGGCAGCTCTATAATGGAGCATGTGTCTGGACTGTTCATTGAGGAGACTTGGTGAGTTCAGGGTGTACCTGACAAAAGCAGCTCTATAATGGAGCATGTGGCTGGAGTGTTCATTGAGGAGACTGAGTGAGTTCAGGGTGTACCTGACAAGGGCAGCTCTATAATGGAGCATGTGTCTGGACTGTTCATTGAGGAGACTTGGTGAGTTTAGGGTGTACCTGACAAGGGCAGCTCTATAATGGAGCATGTGGCTGGAGTGTTCATTGAGGAGACTGAGTGAGTTCAGTGTGTACCTGACAACGGCAGCTCTATAATGGAGCATGTGTCTGGACTGTTCATTGAGGAGACTGGGTGAGTTAAGGGTGTACCTGACAAGGGCAGCTCTATAAAGGAGCATGTGGCTGGACTGTTCATTGAGGAGACTGGGTGAGTTAAGGGTGTACCTGACAAGGGCAGCTCTATAAAGGAGCATGTGGCTGGACTGTTCATTGAGGAGACTGGGTGAGTTAAGGGTGTACTTGACAAGGGCAGCTCTATAATGGAGCATGTGTCTGGACTGTTCATTGAGGAGACTGGGTGAGTTAAGGGTGTACCTGACAAGGGCAGCTCTATAAAGGAGCATGTGGCTGGACTGTTCATTGAGGAGACTGGGTGAGTTTAGGGTGTACCTGACAAGGGCAGCTCTATAATGGAGGATGTGGCTGGACTGTTCATTGAGGAGACTGGGTGAGTTCAGGATGTACCTGACAAGGGCAGCTCAATAATGGAGCATGTGGCTGGACTGTTCATTGAGGAGACTGAGTGAGTTCAGGATGTACCTGACAAGGGCAGCTCTATAATGGAGCATGTGGCTTGACTGTTCATTGAGGAGACTGGGTGAGTTTAGGGTGCATCTGACAAGGGCAGCTCTATAATTGAGCATGTGGCTGGACTGTTCATTGAGGAGACTGAGTGAGTTCAGGGTGTACCTGACAAGGGCAGCTCTATAATGGAGCATGTGGCTGGAGTGTTCATTGAGGAGACTGAGTGAGTTCAGGGTGTACCTGACAACGGCAGCTCTATAATGGAGCATGTGTCTGGACTGTTCATTGAGGAAACTGGGTGAGTTAAGGGTGTACCTGACAAGGGCAGCTCTATAATGGAGCATGTGTCTGGACTGTTCATTGAGGAGACTGGGTGAGTTTAAAGGTGTACCTGACAAGGGCAGCTCTATAATGGAGCATGTGGCTGGACTGTTCATTGAGGAGACTGGGTGAGTTTAGGGTGTACTTGACAAGGGCAGCTCTATAATGGAGCATGTGGCTGGACTGTTCATTGAGGAGACTGAGTGAGTTTAGGGTGTACCTGACAAGGGCAGCTCTATAATGGAACATGTGGCTGGACTGTTCATTTAGGAAACTGGGTGCATGAGCTTAGGGTGTACCTGACAAGAGCAGCTCTATAATGGAGCATGTGGCTGGACTGTTCATTGAGGAGACTGGGTGAGTTTAGGGTGTACCTGACAAGAGCAGCTCTACAATGGAGCATGTGGCTGGACTGTTCATTGAGGAGACTGGGTGAGTTTAGGGTGTACTTGACAAGGGCAGCTGTATAATGGAGCATGTGGCTGGACTGTTCATTGAGGAGACTGAGTGAGTTTAGGGTGTACCTGACAAGAGCAGCTCTAAAATGGAGCATGTGGCTGGAATGTTCATCGAGGAGACTGAGTGAGTTTAGGGTGTACCTGACAACAGCAGCTCTATAATGGAGCATGTGGCTGGACTGTTCATTGAGGAGACTGAGTGAGTTTAGGGTGTACCTGACAAGAGCAGCTCTATAATGGAGCATGTGGCTGGACTGTTCATTGAGGAGACTGGGTGAGTTAAGGGTGTACCTGACAAGGGCAGCTCTATAATGGAGCATGTGGCTGGACTGTTCATTGAGGAGACTGGGTGAATTTAGGGTGTACTTGACAAGGGCAGCTCTATAATGGAGCATGTGGCTGGACTGTTCATTGAGGAGACTGAGTGAGTTTAGGGTGTACCTGACAAGGGCAGCTCTATAATGGAACATGTGGCTGGACTGTTCATTGAGGAGACTGGGTGAGTTTAGGGTGTACCTGACAAGAGCAGCTCTACAATGGAGCATGTGGCTGGACTGTTCATTGAGGAGACTGGGTGAGTTTAGGGTGTACTTGACAAGGGCAGCTGTATAATGGAGCATGTGGCTGGACTGTTCATTGAGGAGACTGAGTGAGTTTAGGGTGTAAATGACAAGAGCAGCTCTATAATGGGGCATGTGGCTGGACTGTTCATTGAGGAGACTGGGTGAGTTTAGGGTGTACCTGACAAGGGCAGCTCTATAATGGAGCATGTGATTGGACTGTCATTGAGGAGACTGGGTGAGTTTAGGGTGTACCTGACATGAGCAGCTTTAAAATGGAGCATGTGGCTGGAATGTTCATTGAGGAGACTGAGTGAGTTTAGGGTGTACCTGACAAGAGCAGCTCTATAATAGAGCATGTGGCTGGACTGTTCATTGAGGAGACTGAGTGAGTTTAGGGTGTACCTGACATGAGCAGCTCTAAAATGGAGCATGTGGCTGGAATGTTCATCGAGGAGACTGAGTGAGTTTAGGGTGTACCTGACAAGAGCAGCTCTATAATGGAGCATGTGGCTGGACTGTTCATTGAGGAGACTGAGTGAGTTTAGGGTGTACCTGACAAGAGCAGCTCTATAATGGAGCATGTGGCTGGACTGTTCATTGAGGAGACTGGGTGAGTTTAGGGTGTACCTGACAAGGGCAGCTCTATAATGGAGCATGTGGCTGGACTGTTCATTGAGGAGACTGAGTGAGTTTAGGGTGTACCTGACAAGAGCAGCTCTATAATGGAGCATGTGGCTGGACTGTTCATTGAGGAGACTGAGTGAGTTTAGGGTGTACCTGACAAGGGCAGCTCTATAATGGAGCATGTGGCTGGACTGTACATTGAGGAGACTGAGTGAGTTTAGGGTGTACCCGACAAGGGCAGCTCTATAATGGAGCATGTGGCTGCACTTTTCATTGAGGAGACTGAGTGAGTTTAGGGTGTACCCGACAAGGACAGCTCTATAATGGAGCATGTGGCTGGACTGTTCATTGAGGAGACTGGGTGAGTTTAGGGTGTACCTGACAAGGACAGCTCTATAATGGAGCATGTGGCTGGACTGTTCATTGAGGAGACTGGGTGAGTTTAGGGTGTACCTGACAAGGGCAGCTCTATAATGGAGCATGTGGCTGGACTGTTCATTGAGGAGACTGGGTGAGTTAAGGGTGTACCTGACAAGGGTAGCTCTATAATGGAGCATGTGGCTGGACTGTTCAATGAGGAGACTGGGTGAGTTTAGGGTGTACCTGACAAGGGCAGTTCTATAATGGAGCATGTGGCTGGACGTTTCATTGAGGAGACTGAGTTTAGAGTGTACCTGACAAGGGCAGCTCTATAATGGAGCATGTGACTGGACTGTTCATTGGGGAGACTGGATGAGTTTAGGGTGTACCTGACAAGGGCAGCTCTATAATGGAGCATGTGGCTGGAATGTTCATTTAGGAAACTGGGTGAGTTTAGGGTGTACCTGACAAGGGCAGCTCTATAATGGGGCATGTGGCTGGACTGTTCATTGAGGAGACTGGGTGAGTTTAGGGTGTACCTGACAAGAGCAGCTCTATAATTGAGCATGTGGCTGGACTGTCATTGAGGAGACTGGGTGAGTTTAGGGTGTACCTGACAAGAGCAGCTCTATAATGGAGCATGTGGCTGGACTGTTCATTGAGGAGACTGAGTGAGGTTAGGGTGTACCTGACAAGAGCAGCTCTATAATGGAGCATGTGGCTGGACTGTTCATTTAGGAAACTGGGTGCATGAGCTTAGGGTGTACCTGACAAGAGCAGCTCTATAATGGAGCATGTGGCTGGACTGTTCATTGAGGAGACTGAGTGAGTTTAGGGTGTACCCGACAAGGGCAGCACTATAATTGAGCATGTGGCTGGACTGTTCATTGAGGAGACTGAGTGAGTTTAGGGTGTACCTGACAAGGGCAGCTCTATAATGAAGCATGTGGCTGGACTGTTCATTGAGGAGACTGAGTGAGTTCAGGGTGTACCTGACAAGGGCAGCTCTATAATGGAGCATGTGGCTGGACTGTTCATTGAGGAGACTGAGTGAGTTTAGGGTATACCTGACAAGGGCAGCTCTATAATGGAGCATGTGGCTGGACTGTTCATTGAGGAGACTGAGTGAGTTTAGGGTGTACCTGACAAAAGCAGCTCTATAATGGGGCATGTGGTTGGACTGTTCATTGAGGAGACTGAGTGAGTTCAGGGTGTACCTGACAAGGGCAGCTCTATAATGGAGCATGTGGCTAGACTGCTCATTGAGGAGACTGGGTGAGTTCAGGGTGTACCTGACAAGGGCAGCTCTATAATGGAGCAAGTGTCTGGACTGTTCATTGAGGAGACTTGGTGAGTTTAGGGTGTACCTGACAAGGGCAGCTCTATAATGGAGCATGTGGCTGGAGTGTTCATTGAGGAGACTGAGTGAGTTCAGGGTGTACCTGACAAGGGCAGCTCTATAATGGAGCATGTGGCTGGACTGTTCATTGAGGAGACTGAGTGAGTTTAGGGTGTACCTGACAAGAGCAGCTCTATAATGGAGCATGTGACTGGACTGTTCATTGAGGAGACTGAGTGAGTTTAGGGTGTACCTGACAAGAGCAGCTCTATAATGGAGCATGTGGCTGGACTGTTCATTGAGGAGACTGAGTGAGTTTAGGGTGTACCTGACAAGGGCAGCTCTATAATGGGGCATGTGGCTGGACTGTTCATTGAGGAGACTGAGTGAGTTTAGGGTGTACCTGACAAGGGCAGCTCTATAATGGAGCATGTGGCTGGACTGTTCATTGAGGAGACTGGGTGAGTTTAGGGTGTACCTGACAAGGGCAGCTCTATAATGGAGCATGTGGCTGGACTGTTCATTGAGGAGACTGAGTGAGTTTAGGGTGTACTTGACAAGGGCAGCTCTATAATGGAGCATGTGGCTGGACTGTTCATTGAGGAGACTGAGTGACTTGAGGGTGTACCTGACAAGGGCAGCTCTATCATGGAGCATGTGGCTGGAATGTTTATTTAGGAAATTGGGTGCATGAGTTTAGGGTGTACCTGACAAGGGCAGCTCCATAATGGAGCATGTGGCTGGACTGTTCATTGAGGAGACTGAGTGAGTTTAGGGTGTACCTGGCAAGGGCAGCTCTATAATGGAGCATGTGGCTGGACGTTTCATTGAGGAGACTGAGTGAGTTGAGAGTGTACCTGACAAGAATAGCTCTATAATGGAGCATGTGGCTGGACTGTCATTGAGGAGACTGGGTGAGTTTAGGGTGTACCTGACAAGAGCAGCTCTATAATGGAGCATGTGGCTGGACTGTTCATTGAGGAGACTGAGTGAGTTTAGGGTGTACCTGACAAGAGCAGCTCTATAATGGAGCATGTGGCTGGATTGTTCATTTAGGAAACTGGGTGCATGAGCTTAGAGTGTACCTGGCAAGGGCAGCTCTATAATGGAGCATGTGGCTGGACTGTTCATTGAGGAGACTGAGTTTAGGGTGTACTTGACAAGGGCAGCTCTATAATGGAGCATGTGGCTGGACTGTTCATTGAGGAGACTGAGTGAGTTTAGGGTGTACTTGACAAGGGCAGCTCTATAATGGAGCATGTGGATGGACTGTTCATTGAGGAGACTGGGTGAGTTCAGGATGTACCTGACAAAAGCAGCTCTATAGTGGAGCATGTGGCTGGACTGTTCATTGAGGAGACTGAGTGAGTTCAGGGTGTACCTGACAAGGGCAGCTCTATAATGGAGCATGTGTCTGGACTGTTCATTGAGGAGACTTGGTGAGTTTAGGGTGTACCTGACAAGGGCAGCTCTATAATGGAGCATGTGGCTGGAGTGTTCATTGAGGAGACTGAGTGAGTTCAGTGTGTACCTGACAACGGCAGCTCTATAATGGAGCATGTGTCTGGACTGTTCATTGAGGAGACTGGGTGAGTTCAGGACAGATTTCACTAATTCCTTCGGCCATACAAAACAATGATAAAAAGCCCAAATTCAAGTCTCCATAGCTCCGTCCCAGAACAAGATAAACCTTAGCAGCTTATATACAAAGATAGCCAATTCATTTCCTGATCTCACTATAGTAAGGAAAATATATGTTGATAAACTGGATTTTTTGCTACAGCTCGAATTCTGAGGGTACCCCCTTAAAACGACTGATTTTCATGCCTGACAACCCATATATATCGTTCGCCATCAGAGCCGTTCTGTGCGTGCCGTGGTCTTGAAACTCTTCGTGTGCAATGCCAACCAGCCTGGGTCAACAACCAGCCATAGCAAAATATCCCCCACCATTCTGCGGGGGATCAAGGGCATCCGCCGTTTTCAAAATAGGGAATTCTCTGACTGTAACGGATATGACGCAATATCATTGGTGTTGTCATGCCTGAATAGTAGGCGATCCTGGTGTCACTACCATCTGATAATAAATTGTGATAGATTATGATCTAGATAACATGTGTACAAAGTTTCAAGGGTGCAAGTTATATCACTTTGGATTTATGAGCCAATAACTGACTTCGTTCCATTGTAAAAACGTAAAAAAGGAATTGGCCCATCAATACGTTATTTCATCGTGGATGCTACAAATTTTGGTGTCAGGTGCTAATGTTATCATATACTACAGTGGTTGAGGTACTTAAGAGCCAGGATGCAGTTTTGTTGTAAAGAACCACGAATTATGTGCGCCACATGGAATTACAAATATTAATTACATCCCAAATATTGGACCGAAATGACATGAAAGGGTCAGCTACACAAGCAAAAATAAGCAAATCATCGTCAATCTGGTATCAAATCTCCAAAAATATGATATATAATTAACTTTTATGGGATTTAGTAACATAACATCGGGAGTTGAGCTGCTAAACTTGAATTCTGTTAGTTCGGCCGAAAATTCAAATATGCACTTTTTTTTCTCAAAAACGGTGTTTATATCAATAACACATATATTCTGAGAGATTTTCTTGTTTTGCCGATTGAAAACAGCATCTCTTAGGCACAAATAAGCCATATATATGCATGCCATGGGAAGCAATTTCTTGGGAGGGCCCTCTTTGTTTTGCAAAATCACGCATTTTCACCAAATTCACGGTTTATGTAAAAAATACATCAAAAACACAGAGGAAAAGCCAATTTTAATCTTTTTGCACCAAAACCATTATAAGGGAACGCAACATTAACGTTAACTTCAATCTAGAGTAGAAATTATAGAATACATGTATTTCCTTCAGGACAGATTTCACTAATTCCTTCGGCCATACAAAACAATGATAAAAAGCCCAAATTCAAGTCTCCATAGCTCCGTCCCAGAACAAGATAAACCTTAGCAGCTTATATACAAAGATAGCCAATTCATTTCCTGATCTCACTATAGTAAGGAAAATATATGTTGATAAATTGGATTTTTTGCTACAGCTCGAATTCTGAGGGTACCCCCTTAAAACGACTGATTTTCATGCCTGACAACCCATATATATCGTTCGCCATCAGAGCCGTTCTGTGCGTGCCGTGGTCTTGAAACTCTTCGTGTGCAATGCCAACCAGCCTGGGTCAACAACCAGCCATAGCAAAATATCCCCCACCATTCTGCGGGGGATCAAGGGCATCCGCCGTTTTCAAAATAAGGAATTCTCTGACTGTAACGGATATGACGCAATATCATTGGTGTTGTCATGCCTTAAGGGTGTACCTGACAAGAGCAGCTCTATAATGGAGCATGTGTCTGGACTGTTCATTGAGGAAACTGGGTGAGTTAAGGGTGTACCTGACAAGGGCAGCTCTATAATGGAGCATGTGGCTGGACTGTTCATTGAGGAGACTGGGTGAGTTTAGGGTGTACCTGACAAGGGCAGCTCTATAATGGAGGATGTGGCTGGACTGTTCATTGAGGAGACTGGGTGAGTTCAGGATGTACCTGACAAGGGCAGCTCTATAATGGAGCATGTGGCTGGACTGTTCATTGAGGAGACTGAGTGAGTTCAGGATGTACCTGACAAGGGCAGCTCTATAATGGAGCATGTGGCTGGACTGTTCATTGAGGAGACTGAGTGAGTTTAGGGTGTACCTGACAAGAGCAGCTCTATAATGGAGCATGTGGCTGGACTGTTCATTGAGGAGACTGGGTGAGTTTAGGGTGTACCTGACAAGGGCAGCTCTATAATGGAGCATGTGATTGGACTGTCATTGAGGAGACTGGGTGAGTTTAGGGTGTACCTGACATGAGCAGCTCTAAAATGGAGCATGTGGCTGGAATGTTCATTGAGGAGACTGAGTGAGTTTAGGGTGTACCTGACAAGAGCAGCTCTATAATGGAGCATGTGGCTGGACTGTCATTGAGGAGACTGGGTGAGTTTAGGGTGTACCTGACAAGAGCAGCTCTATAATGGAGCATGTGGCTGGACTGTTCATTGAGGAGACTGAGTGAGTTTAGGGTGTACCTGACAAGAGCAGCTCTATAATGGAGCATGTGGCTCGACTGTTCATTGAGGAGACTGAGTGAGTTTAGGGTGTACTTGGCAAGGGCAGCTCTATAATGGAGCATGTGGATGGACTGTTCATTGAGGAGACTGGGTGAGTTTAGGGTGTACCCGACAAGGGCAGCTGTATAATGGAGCATGTGGCTGGACTGTTCATTGAGGAGACTGAGTGAGTTTAGGGTGTACTTGACAAGGGCAGCTCTATAATGGGGCATGTGGCTGGACTGTTCATTGAGGAGACTGGGTGAGTTCAGGATGTACCTGACAAGAGAAGCTCTATAATGAAGCATGTGGCTGGACTGTTCATTGAAGAGACTGGGTGAGTTTAGGGTGTACCTGACAAGGGCAGCTCTATAATGGAGCATGTGTCTGGACTGTTCATTGAGGAGACTTGGTGAGTTCAGGGTGTACCTGACAAAAGCAGCTCTATAATGGAGCATGTGGCTGGAGTGTTCATTGAGGAGACTGAGTGAGTTCAGGGTGTACCTGACAAGGGCAGCTCTATAATGGAGCATGTGTCTGGACTGTTCATTGAGGAGACTTGGTGAGTTTAGGGTGTACCTGACAAGGGCAGCTCTATAATGGAGCATGTGGCTGGAGTGTTCATTGAGGAGACTGAGTGAGTTCAGTGTGTACCTGACAACGGCAGCTCTATAATGGAGCATGTGTCTGGACTGTTCATTGAGGAGACTGGGTGAGTTAAGGGTGTACCTGACAAGGGCAGCTCTATAAAGGAGCATGTGGCTGGACTGTTCATTGAGGAGACTGGGTGAGTTAAGGGTGTACCTGACAAGGGCAGCTCTATAAAGGAGCATGTGGCTGGACTGTTCATTGAGGAGACTGGGTGAGTTAAGGGTGTACTTGACAAGGGCAGCTCTATAATGGAGCATGTGTCTGGACTGTTCATTGAGGAGACTGGGTGAGTTAAGGGTGTACCTGACAAGGGCAGCTCTATAAAGGAGCATGTGGCTGGACTGTTCATTGAGGAGACTGGGTGAGTTTAGGGTGTACCTGACAAGGGCAGCTCTATAATGGAGGATGTGGCTGGACTGTTCATTGAGGACACTGGGTGAGTTCAGGATGTACCTGACAAGGGCAGCTCTATAATGGAGCATGTGGCTGGACTGTTCATTGAGGAGACTGAGCGAGTTCAGGATGTACCTGACAAGGGCAGCTCTATAATGGAGCATGTGGCTTGACTGTTCATTGAGGAGACTGGGTGAGTTTAGGGTGCATCTGACAAGGGCAGCTCTATAATTGAGCATGTGGCTGGACTGTTCATTGAGGAGACTGAGTGAGTTCAGGGTGTACCTGACAAGGGCAGCTCTATAATGGAGCATGTGGCTGGAGTGTTCATTGAGGAGACTGAGTGAGTTCAGGGTGTACCTGACAACGGCAGCTCTATAATGGAGCATGTGTCTGGACTGTTCATTGAGGAAACTGGGTGAGTTAAGGGTGTACCTGACAAGGGCAGCTCTATAATGGAGCATGTGTCTGGACTGTTCATTGAGGAGACTGGGTGAGTTTAAGGGTGTACCTGACAAGGGCAGCTCTATAATGGAGCATGTGGCTGGACTGTTCATTGAGGAGACTGGGTGAGTTTAGGGTGTACTTGACAAGGGCAGCTCTATAATGGAGCATGTGGCTGGACTGTTCATTGAGGAGACTGAGTGAGTTTAGGGTGTACCTGACAAGGGCAGCTCTATAATGGAACATGTGGCTGGACTGTTCATTGAGGAGACTGGGTGAGTTTAGGGTGTACCTGACAAGAGCAGCTCTACAATGGAGCATGTGGCTGGACTGTTCATTGAGGAGACTGGGTGAGTTTAGGGTGTACTTGACAAGGGCAGCTGTATAATGGAGCATGTGGCTGGACTGTTCATTGAGGAGACTGAGTGAGTTTAGGGTGTACCTGACAAGAGCAGCTCTAAAATGGAGCATGTGGCTGGAATGTTCATCGAGGAGACTGAGTGAGTTAAGGGTGTACCTGACAAGAGCAGCTCTATAATGGAGCATGTGGCTGGACTGTTCATTGAGGAGACTGGGTGAGTTAAGGGTGTACCTGACAAGGGCAGCTCTATAATGGAGCATGTGGCTGGACTGTTCATTGAGGAGACTGGGTGAGTTTAGGGTGTACTTGACAAGGGCAGCTCTATAATGGAGCATGTGCCTGGACTGTTCATTGAGGAGACTGAGTGAGTTTAGGGTGTACCTGACAAGGGCAGCTCTATAATGGAACATGTGGCTGGACTGTTCATTGAGGAGACTGGGTGAGTTTAGGGTGTACCTGACAAGAGCAGCTCTACAATGGAGCATGTGGCTGGACTGTTCATTGAGGAGACTGGGTGAGTTTAGGGTGTAAATGACAAGAGCAGCTTTAAAATGGAGCATGTGGCTGGAATGTTCATTGAGGAGACTGAGTGAGTTTAGGGTGTACCTGACAAGAGCAGCTCTATAATAGAGCATGTGGCTGGACTGTTCATTGAGGAGACTGAGTGAGTTTAGGGTGTACCTGACATGAGCAGCTCTAAAATGGAGCATGTGGCTGGAATGTTCATCGAGGAGACTGAGTGAGTTTAGGGTGTACCTGACAAGAGCAGCTCTATAATGGAGCATGTGGCTGGACTGTTCATTGAGGAGACTGAGTGAGTTTAGGGTGTACCTGACAAGAGCAGCTCTATAATGGAGCATGTGGCTGGACTGTTCATTGAGGAGACTGGGTGAGTTTAGGGTGTACCTGACAAGGGCAGCTCTATAATGGAGCATGTGGCTGGACTGTTCATTGAGGAGACTGAGTGAGTTTAGGGTGTACCTGACAAGAGCAGCTCTATAATGGAGCATGTGGCTGGACTGTTCATTGAGGAGACTGAGTGAGTTTAGGGTGTACCTGACAAGGGCAGCTCTATAATGGAGCATGTGGCTGGACTGTACATTGAGGAGACTGAGTGAGTTTAGGGTGTACCCGACAAGGGCAGCTCTATAATGGAGCATGTGGCTGCACTTTTCATTGAGGAGACTGAGTGAGTTTAGGGTGTACCCGACAAGGACAGCTCTATAATGGAGCATGTGGCTGGACTGTTCATTGAGGAGACTGGGTGAGTTTAGGGTGTACCTGACAAGGACAGCTCTATAATGGAGCATGTGGCTGGACTGTTCATTGAGGAGACTGGGTGAGTTTAGGGTGTACCTGACAAGGGCAGCTCTATAATGGAGCATGTGGCTGGACTGTTCATTGAGGAGACTGGGTGAGTTAAGGGTGTACCTGACAAGGGTAGCTCTATAATGGAGCATGTGGCTGGACTGTTCAATGAGGAGACTGGGTGAGTTTAGGGTGTACCTGACAACGGCAGTTCTATAATGGAGCATGTGGCTGGACGTTTCATTGAGGAGACTGAGTTTAGAGTGTACCTGACAAGGGCAGCTCTATAATGGAGCATGTGACTGGACTGTTCATTGGGGAGACTGGGTGAGTTTAGGGTGTACCTGACAAGGGCAGCTCTATAATGGAGCATGTGGCTGGAATGTTCATTTAGGAAACTGGGTGAGTTTAGGGTGTACCTGACAAGGGCAGCTCTATAATGGGGCATGTGGCTGGACTGTTCATTGAGGAGACTGGGTGAGTTTAGGGTGTACCCGACAAGGGCAGCTCTAAAATGGAGCATGTGGCTGGACTGTTCATTGAGGAGACTGAGTGAGTTTAGGGTGTACCTGACAAGGGCAGCTCTATAATGGAGCATGTGCCTGGAATGTTCATTTAGGAAACTGGGTGAGTTTAGGGTGTACCTGACAAGGGCAGCTCTATAATGGGGCATGTGGCTGGACTGTTCATTGAGGAGACTGGGTGAGTTTAGGGTGTACCCGACAAGGGCAGCTCTATAATGGAGCATGTGGATGGATTGTTCATTGAGGAGACTGAGATTAGGGTGTACCTGAGAAAGTGAATTGTGTCGTGTCATGGCTGACGTGGATGAAGGGAGAGGGGTGCGGGGTAGAGACTGGTGAGGAGGATGACATAGTAGATACGGCCGGCGATGATGGTGTCGAAGAACTACAGCTCGACGTTGTGGATCCAGACCCTAAAACCCGTCCACAGTCCTGGTCAGACTCCCGTCGGATCAGACTCGGTGAACCTGAAACACCGTCAAAGCCCAAGTCATACTTTGTAACAACTGGTCAAAATTAACCTCAGACTTCTGAAATTGAAGACTGTCAAATGTTAAATTCTCAGACTCGTTAACAACTGGACATTGTCAGAAGTTAACCACAGACTTCATAATAACTATTCACTGTCAAAAGCCAAACTCGGTAATAACCAAACACGGTAAAAAATTATGGCCAGATTTTGACACCGACCTTGATAACTGAACATTGTCAAAAATCAATCTCAAACTTCTAACAACTAAACACTGTCAAAGGTTGAATTCTCAGACTCGTTAACAACTGGACATTGTCAGAAATTAACCACAGACTTCATAATAACTATACACTGTCAAAAGATAAAACTCTGACTTGGTAATGACTACCGTAGTTATTTAATTAGTTCGAACAGCTAAAAATAATTAAATTTTCAAATGCTCAAATTATTAGATTCACGATAAAATCATCTGTCAAAACGAAAAAAAAAACCTAAACTGAGATTTATCATGGCACATACGTGAGTTGACAGATGCCGCTCATGCTGGTTGGTTGGGGCCTGTACAATTGACAGGTTAACTGCACAGACAACTAGCATTTTTTTAAAATTTGACCAAGGGCTAAGGAAGGTTACCGGACCATATATATTTCAGATATTAGCTGTAATGTCAAATCTAGCAATTTGCTCGTTGTTTCACATTATTTGTTAGTCGGTGTTTATATTACAGTCAATCGCCTTTGTTTTATGATCTGTTTTTGGTGTGTATTGTAATGGCCGATTCCGCACATGTTGCGAGTTGTAGACAAGTAAAAAAAAGTTGAAAAATATGGCATATAACTTGGTAAGATTAATACGAATTAGCCCAAGGGCTAAGAAAGGTTACCCGACAATATATATTTCAGATATTAGCCTTTTGTCCCATGACTTTGAAAGTAAGGTCATTGGTCAATTCAAGGTCACGAGAATATTCAGCATATATCATTTCTAGTACATCCACAATTGATTCCTAAGCTGCAAAGTCGATAATACGTGAGATATTAGCCATTAGCTAATGAGATATTAGCCATTTTGTCCAGTGACTTCGAAAATGAGGTCAAAGGTCAAATTCAAGGTCAAAACAATAATCTGCATATGTCATTCCCTATATGTTCATAATTGATTCCTAAGCTGTAAAGTCGATAAGAAGCGAGATATTAGCCAATTTGTCTTGTGATCTTGAAAATGAGGTCAAATGTCAAATTCAAGGTCATCAGAATATTCGGCATATATCATTTCCTATATGTCCACAATTGATTCCTAAGCTGTAAAGTAAATAATAAGCGAGATATTAGCCATTTTGTGCTCTGACCTTGAAACTACAAAATCAATAATAAGTGAAATATTAGCCATTTTGTCCTGTGACCTTGAAAATGAGGTCAAAGGTTAAATTCAAGGTCATCGGAATATTCGGCATATGCTGTAAAGTCGATAATAAGCGAGATATTAGACATTTTGTGCTCTGACCTTGAAACCGAGGTCAGAGGTCAAATTCAAGGTCACGAGAATATTCAGCATATATCATTTCCTATATGTCCACAATTGATTCCTAGTCTCTAATCTCAATATTAAGTGAGATATTAGGCTCAATGTGTCCCATAATAAAGCATAGGAGATTTCAACATGGGAAAGTCCCATTTGGGCCGAGTTTGGGCCCAAAATGGCCCGCTTTGAGCGATTCATGAGCAACGAAATTTATACATGTCACAGGGGTACATATGAGGAGTGTTATGCATCAATAAGAAAAACAGTTTCTGAACAGATTTTGAATAAACGACCGTCAAAGTCGAAAATTAGCCATTTTCCGACGAAAACGGCCGCCATTTTGAAAAAAAATGCGGAAATCAAAAAACTAAAAAATTAGCCCAAAGGCTAAGATAGGTTACCGGACAATTTTGGTTTGGCCATGGCAGCATTGGCAGGTAACAGACCTTGAGATTTACCAATCAAGGTTCGCAGTGTAAACATATGACCTTGGGATTTACCAATCAAGGTCATCCGTATGAACTTCGATGTAACCATTACATGTATGTGTGCGGCATTTGATATTCTATATGTTGGGTGGAATCGTTTAGGCCGCTCAGGTCAATTTACACATTCCAAGTCAGACATTTGGCACTCAAGGTCATCTGACGTCAAGTTCAAGGTTATCATTAGTTGTGCCATATATGTCTTCCTATATGTTCATAATGCAAACAGGAGCTCTATCTGCAAGCATTTCATCTACAAAGGCAAATCTGGGCATTTTTTGACCCCAAAATGGCTGTTTTGACCTTTCAAGGTCATCCAAGGTCAAATTCAA
This sequence comes from Terebella lapidaria, assembly GCA_949152475.1. Classification (NCBI taxonomy): domain Eukaryota; kingdom Metazoa; phylum Annelida; class Polychaeta; order Terebellida; family Terebellidae; genus Terebella; species Terebella lapidaria. Next base: position 50,873,449 of record OX424556.1, on the reverse strand, counting down.
GGTCACCACACAAGTCGCCATATATGACTTCCGATTTGAAAGTGCCAATTTCTAAGCTCTATCTTCAAGCGTTCTATGAGTACAGTCCTGACAGCTCCCATTATGAAGGAAAAAAGTGCCGAAAATTTTCTAAGTCCAAAATTTTTTTCAACGGGTGAAAATTTTTTTTTGCCTAGAAATGGCCCAAAATGGATAGTAATGTTATTTGGGGCGAAAATTTTTTTTTTCGCCGACTCGTCAAAAATTCAAAATGGCCGCCACACTGAGATCGGCGATTCAAGGGCAACAAAACTTATACACGTCGCAGAGGTATATAAGAGGAATCTTTTTAAGCAAAAATCTCAAAACTGATCAGAGAGTTTTTGAGAAAATACAGACCAGGTGCAAATTTGAGCGTTTTTCGACCCAAAAATGGCTGTTTTGACCTTTCAAGGTCATCCAAGGTCAAATTCAAGGTCACCACACAAGTCGCCATATATGACTTCCCATTTGAAAGTGCCAATTTCTAAGCTCTATCTTCAAGCGTTCTATGAGTACAGTCCGGACAGCTCCCATTATGAAGGGAAAAAGTGCCGAAAATTTTTTTCAAAGGGTGAAAATTTTTTTTTGCTCTAGAAATGGCCCAAAATGGATAGTAATGCGATCTGGGGCGAAAAAAAATTTTTTCGCCGACCCGCCAAAAATTCAAAATGGCCGCCACACGAAAACCGGCAGATTTAGGGCAACCAAACTTATACATATCACAGAGGTATATGAGGGGAATCTTTTGAAACCAAAAACTCAAAACTGATCAGACAGTTTTTGAGAAAATGGCCGTCAAAGTCCAAAATTGAGCGTTTTTCGACAAAAACGGCCGCCATTTTGAAAAAAATGCGAAAATCAAAAAACAAAAAAATACCACCTTCTCAAAATATTTTTAGGCATTTTTGTGCAAAATTTCAGAAAGATTCGATCGTTAACTTTAAAGATAAAAATGTTAACGCCGGACGGACGGACGGACGGACGGACGGACGGACGACGGACGCAACGCCATGCCAATAGGTTATCGGACCAAAGGTCCGGTAACCTAAAAATACCTAACTCTCGAAATATTTTAGGGCATTTTTGTTCAAAATTTCAGAAAGATTCGATCGTAAACTTTAAAGATAAAATTGTTTACGGACGGATGACGGACGCAACGCCATGGCAATAGGTTATGGGATCATAGGTCCGGTAACCTAAAAATATAAAATGTTGATAAATTAGGTTGTCCGGTCCAAGCATAAATACTGATATTTGTCCTATCATTGTTATTCCTCAATGCAAGTGTGATGATTTTATGTGAAAAGAGAAGATATTTTGATATTGCTGTGAAGGTCATTTCGTTTATTTTTCAAGTATCATTTTGTGTTGTAGTTCAATTTCTGGTACTTTGTAAATATCGATATTATGTAGCTTAGAGCTCTGAATTTACGAAACATTTTAGACGCCTTTTTAAAATCAACACTTCTGTTATTCAAAGTTTTCGTGTTTATCTGCATTTGTCATGATTTCACCAACAGTATACTGGTATCTGATGCTTAGCTTTGAGATTGTGTGGCGCTACTCTTGTGGCTGACACGGTTCACATCATGGATTATGCATCAATTTCTCCTGGGATTGATAAAGTTCTTCTTGTCTTGTCTTGTCTTGTCTTGATAGGTATTTTTTGAGATATTTACAATCGTTATTAATTTTGCTATTTCAGTCAATCGCTGAAGTTGAAAATAAAACTGTGAAAAAAGAAAAGCGAAATGACTTAAGCCATACATAGCCTTTTGTCCCTGACCTTGTCACTGTATTCAACATTTATCATTTCTAGTTTGTCCAATATTGATTCCTAAGCTGTAAAGTCGATAATAAGTGAGATATTAGTTATTTTGTTCTCTGACCTTGAAAATAAGGTCAACTTCATGGTCATCGAAATATTCAGTGTATATCATTTTCTATATGTCCACAATTGGTTTCCAAGTTATGGAGTCAATAGAGAAGCAAGATATTAGCCCTTTGTCCCTTGACCCTGAAAGTGAGGTCAAAGGTTGAATTCGAGGTCATGGCAATATTCAGCATTTATCATTTCCTATATGATCATAATTGATTCCTAAGCTGTAAAGCTGATAATGAGCAAGATATTAGCCATTTTGTCCTATGACCTTAAAAATGAGGTCAAAGGTCAATTTAACCCTTTGACAGCGGACGATGCATGAATGCATCGCCTACGTTTGGGCGGACGATGCATGAATGCATCACCTACGTTTGGGCGGACGATGCATAAATGCATCGCCTACGTTTGGGCGGACGTTGCAAAAATGCATCGTGAAACTAATTTCGGCTTGCGGCCATGTTTTGGAATCTTTTTCTCTGGAATTTCCCCATGGAATTGAAAGTGAGGCAGCCTAGATAATATATATAGGCATGGACATGACGTCACGCGTTTTTTGAGCGAATGAGTGAACGCGAAAGGAGCGCATGACACAGTTTGCGCGGGCTGGCGTGACCTGACCTGACCCACAAAATACGCGTGTGTGGCAACAATGGCACCGGCCCGCGCAGATTTTACCGGCAATGCGATCGATTTCAGAGGGCTTATTGCAATAAAAATTTGACAGACTGAAGTCAGAGTGGCTTATTTAGATTCAAGAAAGTTATGAAATGAATTTGAGGACGATATAGCAGTCTTTACTGCCACAAATCATTTGAGAAACGGTGGAATCGGCGATGACAAGAGCGATATTAGGGTGCTGTTATTTTGACAGCTGCCTGTCAAAGTGTCATTCGGTATATCCGAACATTTTTCTTTCGTGTAAAGACGATGTGTGGGTAAATCTAAACGCATATTGTGATAGAAAAATGATCAATATCGGTATATATTCTTGATTTTCATATTACATAGACAATGTCAATTATGACCAGTGTGTTTCAGTTTCGATTGAATTTCATGTCACATGACATGATAAATTGAATTGACTTACTTAATTGAAGCTACTTAGTTGTGACAGTAACGCAATGTTAAACTAGACGTCAAGGCCTAAAGGCCTTGGAGGCATTTCAGGGAGAAGCATGATAACATAGCCCCAAGGGTGCTGTAGCATACCGGCAATCATGAGGAACTCAGAGTATTGATTTTCCAACATATAAATTGTTACACTGATCTCGAACTCTAATTGTCAAAACATGTTCGTAAATGTTGCTGGAAACACATTTTCTGCATGGACCATAATACGAAATCAAATGACACAACACAAAGGTAGATAAATAGAATCTTATACATTATTTTGAGAAAAACTGTCTGAATAGATTTTAACAAATTGGCCACCAATGACAAAATTATCGTTTTTGACCTTTCAAGGTCATTGAAGGTCAAATCCAAGGTCATCACTCAAACCGCAATATATGATTTCCCATTTGAATGTGTCAATACTTAGGCTCTATTTTGAAGTCTTCTCTGAGCTCCCATTATGAAGGAAAAATTGGGTGTCCAACAAGTCCAACAAGTTTTTCAATGGCCAGAAAAAAAAAAAATTAGCCCAAAGGCTAAGATAGGTTACCTGACAATTTTGGTTTGGATAATGGAATGTAACAGACCTTGAGATCTATCAATCAAGGTTATCAGTGTGAACATTATGACCATGAGATTTACCAATCAAGGTCATCCATGTGAACTTCAATGTCACCATTACATGTACGAGTGCGGTATTTGATTTTCTATATGTTCATAATACAAAGATACGTCTAGGTGCAAGTGTATAGGCCGCTCAGGCCAATGTACACATTCTCAGTCAGAAATTTGGCACTCAAGGTCATCTGAGGTCAAGTTCAAGGTCATCATTAGTTGTGCCATATATGTCTTTCTATATGTTCATAATGCAAACATAAGCCTTATCTGCAAGCATTTCATCTATAGAGGCAAATCTGGGCATTTTTTGACACAGTAATGGCTGTTTTGACCTTTTAAGGTCATCCAAGGTCAAATTCGAGGTCACCACATAAGTCACCATATATGACTTCCCAATTGAAAGTGCCAATTTCTAAGCTCTATCTTCAGGCGTTCTATGAGTACAGTTCTGGCAGCTCCCATTATGAAGGAAAAAATTGCCAAAAATTTTGCTAAGTCCCAAAATTTTTTCAAAGGGTGAAAAATTTTTTTTGCCTAGAAATGGCCCAAAATGGATAGTAATGCGATTTGGGGCAAAAAAAATGTTTTTCGCCGACTCGTCAAAAATTCAAAATGGCCGCCCCACGGAGACCGGCGATTCAAGGGCAACCAAACTTATACACATCACAGAGGTCCATAAGGGGAATCTTTTGAAATAAAAATCTCAAAACTGTCTGAACAGTTTTTGAGAAAATGGCCGTCAAAGTCCAAAATTGGGCACTTTTCAACAAAAATGGCCGCCATTTTGAGGAAAATGCGAAAATCAAAAAACGAAAAAAAACCTTTCCTGGGAATATTTTTAGCTATTTTTGTGCAAAATTTCAGAAAGATTCGACCGTAAACTTTAAAGATAAAAATTAGCTCAAGGGCTAAGATAGGTTACCGGACAATTTTGGTTTCAAGCATTGTAGGTGACATATGATTTTGAGATTTACCAGTCAAGGTCATCTTCGTGAATCTCAATGTCACCATCAGGTATGCTGCATATGACTTCGTATGTTCATAATACAAACGTATAAGTTTTATCAACAAGTATTTCGTGTGTAGAGGCCAATTTCAGATTTTGAGATTCGCCCTTCAAGGTCTTTAAGGTCAAGTTCAAGGTCACCAAAAAATGTGCCATTTATACATGACTTTTTCACAGGCTTATACACAATCCTAACCTATATATGCAAAAGTTTATGCTTCAGAGGCCACTTTCAAGATTTCAAGTCAGACATTTAGCACTCAAGGTCATCCAAGGTCAAAATCAAGGTCATCATTAGTTGTTCCATATATGACTTCCTATATGTTCATAATGCAAACTAAATCTCTATCTACATGCATTTCATCTGTAGAGGCAAATTTGGGCATTTTTCTTACCCAAAAATGGCTGTTTTGACCTTTCAAGGTCATCAAAGGTCAAATTCAAGGTCACCTCCCAACTCGCTATATATGACTTCCTATTTGAAAGTGCCAATATCTAAGCTCTATCTTCAAGCGTACTATGAGTACAGTCCTGGCAGCTCCCATTATGAAGGAAAAAAGTGCCGAAAATTTTTTTCAAAGGGTGAAAAAAATTTTTCCTCTAGAAATGGCCCAAAATGGATAGTAATGCGATCTGGGGCAAAAAAAAAGGTTTCCGCCGACTCGCCAAAAATTCAAAATGGCCGCCACACGGAGATCGGCGAAGCAAGGGCAAGAAAATTTATACACGTCACAGAAGTATATAAGAGGAATTTTTTTAAACAAAATTCTCAAAACTGACCAGACAATTTTTGAGAAAATACAGACCAAATGCAAATTTGAGCATTTTTCGACCCAAAAATGGCTGTTTTGACCTTTCAAGGTCATCCAAGGTCAAATTTAAGGTCACCACACAAGTCGCCATATATGACTTCCCATTTGAAAGTGCCAATCATCAAGCGTTCTATGAGTACAGCCCGGACAGCTCCCATTATGAAGGAAAAAAGTGCCGAAAATTTTTTAAGTCCAAAATTTTTTTTGGACTTTTTTTCGCCGACCCGCCAAAAATTCAAAATGGCCGCCACACGGAAACCGGCGAATTTAGGGCAACCAAACTTATACATATCACAGAGGTATATGAGGGGAATCTTTTGAAACCAAAAACTCAAAACTGATCAAACAGTTTTCGAGAAAATGGCCGTCAAAGTACAAAATCGAGCGTTTTTTCGACAAAAACGGCCGCCATTTTGAAAAAAGTGCGAAAATCAAAAAACTAAAAAATACCTCCTTCTCAAAATATTTTTAGGCATTTTTGTGCAAAATTTCAGAAAGATTCGATCGTTAACTTTAAAGATAAAAATGTTAACGCCGGACGAACGGACGGACGCAACGCCATGCCAATAGGTTATCGGACCAAAGGTCCGGTAACCTAAAAATAACGCCCTCTTGAAATATTTTTACACAACTTTGTGCAAAATTTCAGGAAAATCCACCTGTAAACTTTAAAGATAAAAATGTGGACGGGCGCGGACGACAGACGGACGACGGACGAAACGCGACGGCAATAGGTTATCGGACCATAGGTCCGGTAACCTAAAAATGTGGACGGACGACAGACGACGGACCACGGACGGACGCTGGACACAACGCCATGCCAATAGGTTATCGGACCATAGGTCCGGTAACCAAAAATTCATTTTTTTTTGCTCGAAATGGCTCAAAATGAAGAGTGACTTGATTTTGGAACAAAAAATTAGCCCAAGGGCTAAGAAAGGTTACCGGACAATACAAATTTTAGATATTAGTAGTTTGTCCCGTGACCTTGAAAACTAGACGTCAAGGCCTAAAGATGCCTTGGAGGCATTTCGGTGTGATGAATAATTTATAATACTAGATATCGACGAAAATGAAAAATGTCGACAAATTTCGGGTCAAGGTCAAAGTTCATCCATAATACCCGCTAGACATGTTTGTCTAGGGCGACGAGTCCGAAAATACCATCCGTTTCGCTCTACGACGCACCGTTTCCGAGATATCGACGAAAACAAAAACTGCCGACTCGGCAAAAAAATTTCGGGTCAAGGTCAAAGTTCATCAATAATTCGGGTCAAGGTCAAAGTTAATCCATAATACCCCTTAGACATGTTTGTCTAGGGCGACGAGTCCGAAAGTAACATCCGTTTCGCTCTACGACGCACCGTTTCCGAGATATCGACGAAAACGAAAAATGCCGACTCGGCAAAAAAATTTCGGGTCAAGGTCAAAGTTCATCAATAATTCCCCTTAGACATGTTTGTCTAGTGCGACGAGTCCGAAAATAACGTCCGTTTCGCTCTACGACGCACCGTTTCCGAGATATCGACGAAAACGAAAAATGCCGACTCGGCAAAAAAATTTCGGGTCAAGGTCAAAATTCATCCATAATACCCCTCAGACATGTTAGTGCGACGAGTCCGAAAATAACGTCCGTTTCGCTGTACGACGCACCGTTTCCGAGATAACGACGAAAACGAAAAATGCCGACTCGGCAAAAAAATTTCGGGTCAAGGTCAAAGTTCATCAATAATACCCCTTAGACATGTTTGTCTAATGCGACGAGTCCGAAAATAACGTCCGTTTCGCTCTACGACGCACCGTTTCCGAGATATCGACGAAAACGAAAAATGCCGACTCGGCAAAAAAATTTCGGGTCAAGGTCAAAGTTCATCCATAATACCCCTTAGACATGTTTGTCTAGTGCGACGAGTCCGAAAATAACGTCCGTTTCGCTCTACGACGCACCGTTTCCGAGATAACGACGAAAACGAAAAATGCCGACTCGGCAAAAAAAATTCGGGTCAAGGTCAAAGTTCATCCATAATTCCCCTTAGACATGTTTGTCTAGTGCGACGAGTCCGAAAATAACGTCCGTTTCGCTCTACGACGCACCGTTTCTGAGATATCGACGAAAACGAAAAATGCCGACTCGGCAAAAAAATTTCGGGTCAAGGTCAAAGTTCATCCATAATTCCCTGTAGACATGTTTGTCTAGTGCGACGAGTCCGAAAATAACGTCCGTTTCGCTCTACGACGCACCGTTTCCGAGATATCGACGAAAACGAAAAATGCCGACTCGGCAAAAAAATTTCGGGTCAAGGTCAAAGTTCATCCATAATACCCCTTAGACATGTTTGTCTAGTGCGACGAGTCCGAAAATAACGTCCGTTTCGCTCTACGACGCACCGTTTCCGAGATATCGACGAAAACGAAAAATGCCGACTCGGCAAAAAAATTTCGAGTCAAGGTCAAAGTTCATCCATAATACCCCTTAGACATGTTTGTCTAGTGCGACGAGTCCTAAAATAACGTCCGTTTCGCTCTACGACGCACCGTTTCCGAGATATCGACGAAAACGAAAAATGCCGACTCGGCAAAAAAATTTCGGGTCAAGGTCAAAGTTCATCCATAATACCCCTTAGACATGTTTGTCTAGGGCGACGAGTCCGAAAATAACGTCCGTTTCGCTCTACGACGCACCGTTTCCGAGATATGCAGGATGAATGAAGGATGACTCAGCAAAAAATTATTTCGACCTCTAGGTCAAAGGTCGTTTGAGGTATCGATCCCAAAATCAATAGGGTTCTTCCCTGGTGATATATAAACCTCCGTGCAAAATTCTGCAACTATTGCCTGAATATTTTTTGAGTTATCGTCCGGAAACCAAGTTCCTCGATTTCATCCTCACGGACCTCACGGACCTCGGAGCCGGATCAAAAAAAAAAGTACACCCTAGAGATGTTTGTCTAGGGCGACGAGTCCGAAAATAACGTCCGTTTCGCTCTACGACGCACGGTTTCCGAGATATGCAGGAAGCCTCAAGGATGAATCAGCAAAAAATTATTTTGACCTCTAGGTCAAAGGTCGTTTGACGGATCGATCCCAAAATCAATAGGGTTCTTCCCTGGTGGCATATGAACCTCCATGCAGAGTTCTGCAACTATTGCATAAATATTTTTCCAGTTATCGTCCGGAAACCAAGTCTTAAAATTAGCCTTGATTTCATCCTCACGGACCTCACGGACCTCCGATCCGGCTCAAAAAGAATAGGGTTCTTCCTCATATCATTTCTGACTTGCGGTGAAAATTTGACAAGGATCCGTCAAGGCAATCTAAAGTTATCGTCCGGAAACCAAAAGTGGCGGAAGAAAAAAAAAAAAAAAAAAATTCTGCTAAAACCATAAAGGCATTTCTGCCGAAATGCCTTAATAAGGTCATTGGTCAATTCAAGGACACAATAATATTCGGCATATGTCATTTCTAGTATGTCCACAACTGATTTTTAAGCTGTAAAGTCAATAATAAGTGAGATATTAGTCATCATGTCCTGCGACCTTGAAAATGAGGTCAAAGGTTGAATTCAAGGTCATAGCAAATTTCAGCTTATATCATTTCCTATACGTTCATAATTGATTCCTATGCTCTGAAGTCGATAATAAGCGAGCTAATAGCCATTTTGTCCTGTGACCTTGAAAATTAAGTCAAAGGTGAAGTTCAAGGTCATGACAATGTTCAGAATATATCATTTTCTATATGTCCACAATTGATTGCTAGGCTGTAAAGTCGATAAAAAGCGAGATATTAGCCATTTTGTTCTCTGACCTTGAAAATGAGGTCAAAGGTCAAATTCAAGGTCACAGCAATATTCAGCATATATCATTTCCTATATGTTCATAATTGATTCCTAAGCTGTAAAATTGATAATAAGCGAGATATTAGCCATTTTGTCCTGTGACATTGAAAATGAGGTCAAAGGTCAAGTTCAAGGTCATGACAATGTTCAGAATATATCATTTTCTATATGTCCACAATTGATCCCTTAGCTGTAAAATCGATAATAAGTGCGATATTGGCCATTTTGTCCTGTGACCTTGAAAATGAGGTCAAACGTCAAAATCAACATCATCAGAATATTTGGCATATATCGTTTCCTATATGTCCACAATTGATTCCTAAGCTGTAAAGTCGATAATAAGCGAGATATTAGCCATTTTGTGCTCTGACCTTGAAACTGAGGTCGGAGGTCAAATTCGAGGTCACGAGAATATTCAGCATATATCATTTCCTATATGTCCACAATTGATCCCTAAGCTGTAAAATCGATAATAAGTAAGATATTAGCCATTTTGTCCTGTGACCTTGAAAATGAGATCCAAGGTCAAATTCAAGGTTATCAGAATATTCAGCATATATCATTTCCTATATGTCCACAATTGATTCCTAAGCTGTAAAGTCGATAATGAACGAGATATTAGCCATTTTGTGCTCTGACCTTGAAACCGAGGTCAGAGGTCAATTTCAAGGTCACAAGAATATTCGGCATATATCATTTCCTATATGTCCACAATTGATTCCTAGTCTCTAATCGCAATATTAAGTGAGATATTAGGCTTAATGTGTCCCATTATAAAGCATAGGAGAATTTTACATGGGACAGTCCCATTTGGGCCGAGTTTGGGCCCAAACTGGCCAACTTCGAGCGTTTCAAGCGCAACGAAATTTAAACATGTCACAGGGGTACCTATGAGGAGTGTTATGCATCAATAAGAAAAAAAAGTTACTGAACAGATTTTGAGAAAACGACCATCAAAGTCCAAAATTGGCCATTTTTAGACGAAAACGGCCGTTCTGACCTTGAAACCGAGGTCAGAGGTCAAATTCAAGGTCACGAGAATATTCGGCATATATCATTTCCTATATGTCTACAATTGACTCTTAGTCTCTAATTTCAATTTTAAGTGAGATATTAGGCTTAATGTGTCCCATTATAAAGCATAGGAGAATTTAACATGGGAAAGTCCCATTTGGGCCGAGTTTGGGCCCAAAATGGCCCACTTCGAGCGATTCAAGGGCAACGAAATTTATACATGTCACAGGGGTACATAGGAGGAGTGTCATGCATCAATAAGAAAAAAAGTTACTGAACAGATTTTGAGAAAACGACCATCAAAGTCCAAAATTGGCCATTTTTCGACGAAAACGGCCGCCATTTTGAAAAAAATGCGAAAATCAAAAAACTAAAAAAAACCTTTCCTGGAAATATTTTTAGGTATTTTTGTGCAAAATTTCAGAAATATTCGCCTGTAAACTTTAATGATAAAAATGTGGACGGACGACGGACGACGGACGACGGACGCAACGCCACGGCAATAGGTTATCGGACCAAAGGTCCGGTAACCTAAAAAATTGTTTTTTGCCGACCCGTCGAAAAATCAAAATGGCCGCCACACGCAGACCGGCGATTCAAGGGCAACGAAACTCATACACATCATAGAGGTACATGAGGGGAATGTTTTAAAACAAAAATCTCAAAACTGATCAGGCAGTTTTTGAGAAAATGGCCATCAAAAATCCAAAATTGGCCATTTTTCGACAAAAAAGTCGTTTTGACCTTCCAAGGTCATTGAAGGTCAAATTCAAAGTCATCACTCAAACCGCAATATATGATTTCCCATTTGAATGTGACAATACTTAGGCTCTATCTTCAAGTGCTCTATGAGTTTACTCTGCACAGCTACCATTATGAAGGAAAATTGGGTGAAATTTTCTAAGTCCAAAAATGTTTCCAATTTTTTTTTTTTTGCTGGAAATGGCTCAAAACGAATAGTGACTTGATTTGAGACAATAAATTAGCCAAATGGGCTAGAAAAGTTACTGGAGAAATATACAGAGTTAAGCCGAGAAAGTTGAAGGTCAAATTCAAGGTGACCACTGAAATCGCCATATCTCTAACCGTGAAAATGGGATCAAAGGTTAAATTCTAGATCACCAAACTATTCAGCATACATCATTTCCTATATGTTCACTATGGACCCCTAAGCTGTAAGTTTGATAATAAGCGAGATATAAGCCATTTTGTAATCTGACTTTGAAAATAAAATGACTGACCTTGAAATTTAGGTCAAAGGTCAAATTCAATATCATTAAAATATTCAGAATATATCATTTCCTATATGTTCACAATTGATTCCTAAGCTGTAAAGTCGATAATAAGCAAGATATTAGCCATTTTGTCCTGTTGACCTTGAAAATGAGGTCAAAAGTCAAATTCAAGGTCACTAGAATATTCAGCATATATCATTTCCTATATGTTCACAATTGATTCCTAAGCTGTAAAGTCAATAATAAGCAAGATATTAGCCATTTTGTCCTGTTGACCTTGAAAATGAGGTCAAAAGTCAAATTCAAGGTCACTAGAATATTCAGCATATATCATTTCCAATATGTTCACAATTGATTCCTAAGCTGTAAAGTCGATAATAAGTGAGATATTAGCAATTTTGTCCTGCGACCTTGGAAATGAGGTCAAAGGTCAATTCAAGGTCATGAGAATATTCAGCATATATCATTTCCTATATGTTCACAATTGATTCCTAAGCTGTAAAGTCGATAATAAGCAAGATATTAGCCATTTTGTCATGTGACCTTGAAAATGAGGTCAAAGGTCAAATTCAGGGTCATGAGAATTTTCAGCATATATCATTTCCTATATGTTCACAATTGATTCCTAAGCTGTAAAGTCGATAATAAGCAAGATATTAGCCATTTTGTCATGTGACCTTGAAAATGAAATCAAAGGTCAAATTCAGGGTCATGAGAATTTTCATCATATATCATTTCCTATATGTTCACAATTGATTCCTAAGCTGTAAAGTCGCTAATAAGCAAGATATTGGCCATTTTGTCCTGTGACCTTGAAAATGAAGTCAAAGGTCAAATTCAAGGTCACGAGAATATTCAGCATATATCATTTCCTATATGTTCACAATTGATTCCTAAGCTGTAAAGTCGATAATAAGCGAGATATTATCAATTTTGTCCTGTGACCTTGGAAATGAGGTCAAAGGTCAAATTCAAGGTCACGAGAATATTCAGCATATATCATTTCCTATATGTCCACAATTGATCCCTAAGCTGTAAAATCGATAATAAGTGAGATATTAGCCATTTTGTGGTGTGACCTTGAAAATGAGGTCAAAGGTCAAATTCAAGGTCATCAGAATATTCGGCATATATCATTTCCTATATGTCCACAATTGATTCCTAAGCTATGAAGTCGATAATAAGCAAGATATTAGACATTTTGTGCTCTGACCTTGAAAATGAGGTCAAAGGTCAAATTCAAGGTCATGACAATAATCAGCATATATCATTTCCTATATGTCCACAATTGATTCCTAGTCTCTAATCTCAATATTAAGTGAGATACTAGGCTTAATGTGTCCCATTATAAAGCATAGGAGAATTTAACATGGGAAAGTCCCATTTGGGCCGAGTTTGGGCCCAAAATGGCCCATTTCGAGCGATTCAAGGGCAACGAAATTTATACATGTCACAAGGGTACATATGAGGAGTGTTATGCATCAATAAGAAAACATAGGGCCAAGGGCCCTGTAGCTCATCGGCAAGCGACCAGAATATTTCATCAAACTGATATAGATAGGTGTATGTGGTGCATAGACCTCATTATCATGTACATGAGCATATGTTCATCATACAATACTAAGCTCTATCCTCAAGGTGTGTCGCTATGAATCAATTCCCACATTCAATGTGGACTTAACCTTGACCATCTTCCCAAAGATTTGCAATATAATGATTCCCCATATCTATCCAGCTTTCAAGATTTTCTACAAAAAAAAAAAACACTTATATTTACACATTTTTTGAAGGATGCACCATGCATATATTATGTGACTTCCCAATTAAAATTCATACTATATTTATACCTCAATATTGAAACATCGAGGTGATCCAACATATTCCCCGTGAAACTGTCTCCCACCCAAATCCGCAAAACTTTATCACCCTCGAAACTTACCCATTCACAGTACCTCTTAACACCCCACTTGTCTTGCCACCAATGTGTTACAAATTAAGGACCTTTATTGGAATAACTGTGATGTTCTGTGTACTTTATTATGTTATAATATTTTGTTATAATTATATAATTATGTTATAATATTTTCTCGTGCCAATATACATAAAATTCCAGTGATGAACATCAGTATAAAAGTGTGCTCTCTCTCCTGTGTATTTTATTGTTATTTCAATGACAAAAATTCATTAATTATTTACTGCGTTATTTCACATACTTTAATGGTATGTATTAATGTTCATGAATTATTCAGGCTACAGTACGGTATCTTGGTACTTTTCCATGGCAAAGTGTGTGCAGATCACAACCTGTTTTTTGTTTTTGTTAATTCAATAAGAAAATGTGAGGCAAAAAGGAATGACACACAATAGTCAACAGTTCTTAGATGACAGATAGGAAGTTACGATGAGAACGTTATGATTTTCAATGAGACTTGAATTTCGCCTTAGGCGCTCCATAAAATTTATTCACGAAAGTTTATGCAACAGCTGTCATTGAAATAACACATGAATTTTGTCTGGTATTATCTGATTATGTCTTCATCAGTTCGTGGTTCTTTTCGACAACTTAGCCGGATTGAAATTTCGTCGATAGCCGAAGGTTAGGTCAGAGAAGATCGGGAAGATTCGGAAAGTTTGACGGAAATAAATTAACCAACATCGGAAATTTTCCGGCCGTACTTCCCTTAAACACTGCAAAACAAATATATTTATGCTTTGACATACGGACTAAAGTGGAATTTAAAACGTAATAACAAATGATTCACACAAAACACAGGTATCCGCTACTGTCAGAACTGTCATGACCCGATAAATCGTGTTTCTTGGTGGAAGTTCGAAGGTAAACAAACATTCGCCATTTGCAATTGAAATGTCCCCTCTGCGCATGCGCTGACCTTCCACCCACAACCCGTATGTATAAACAAGAGCACATGTATAGTAAAATTAATGTTTAAGCGTTAAATTTCTCCAGAAAACTTTTGGGATTTTCACCTAAGCATACTTTACTTTGGAGAGCACACAATAAGCGAACAGTATGCCAAGTTTGGGTACAATAGCAATAGCACTTTCGGCAGAGAAGATTCTGAAAGATTTGGGTCAGGAAAACATGGGACAGACACGTCGGACACCGTGTCAATCCATCCCAATAGCTCTACGGCTTACAGCCGATGAGCTAAAAAAGTTACTGAACAGATTTTGAGATAAACGACCGTCAAAGTCCAAAATTGCCCATTTTTCGACGAAAACGGCCGCCATTTTGAAAAAAAAGGCGAAAATCAAAAATTAGCCCAAGGGCTAAGAAAGGTTACCGGACAATATATATTTTAGATATTAGCTTTTTGTCCCATGACCTTGAAAATAAGGTGGTTGGTCAATTCAAGGTCACAAGAATATTCAGCATATATCATTTCTAGTACATCCACAATTGATTCCTAAGCTGTAAAGTCGATAATAAGTGAGATATTAGCCATTTATGATCTGACCTCAAAAACGAGGTCAAAGGTGAAGTTCAAGGTCATGAGAATATTCAGCATCTTTCATTTCCATTGTGTTCATAATTGATTCCTAAGCAGTAAAGTCGATGATAAGCAAGATATTAGCCATTTTGTACTTTGACCTTGAAAATAAAATCAAGGTCAAATTCAAGGTCAGCAGAATATTCACTGTATATCATTTTCAATATGTCCACAATTGGTTCCCAAGCTATAAACTCAATAGAGAAGCAAGATATTAGCCATTTTGCCTTTGACCTTGAAAATGAGATCAAAGTCGAATTCATCGTCATGGCAATATTCAGCATACATCATTTTCTATATGTTCACAATTGATTCTTAAGCAGTAAAGTCGATAATAAGTGAGGTATTAGTCATTTTGTCCCGTGACCTTTAAATTTAGGTCAAAGGTCAAATCCAAGATCACGAGAATAATCTGCAATCTGTATATAATCTGTTTATCACTTCCTGTATCTTCACAATTGATTCCTGAGCTGTAAATCAATAAGAAGCGAGATATTAGCCATTTTGTCCTGTGATCTTGAAAATGAGGTCAAAGGTCAAATTCAAGATCATGGCAATAATCTGCATATATCATTTCCAAAAGGTCCACAAATGATTCCTAAGCAGTAATGTCGCTAATACGCGAGATATTAGCCATTTTGTGCTCTTGAGCTTGAAAGTGAGGTCACAGGTCAAATTCAAAGTCACAAGAATATTCAGCATATATCATTTCCTATATGTCCACAATTGCTCCCTAAGCTGTAGAATCGATAATAGATGAGATATTAGCCGTTTTGTCCTGTGACTTTGAAAATGAGTTCAAAGGTCAAATTCAAGGTCATGACAATAATCTGCACATATCATTTCCTATAAGTTCATAATTGATGACTACACTGTAAAGTCAATAATAAGCGAGATATTAGCCATTTTGTGCTGACCATGAAACTGAGGTCAGAAGTCAAATTCAAGGTCACGAGAATATTCAGCATATATCATTTCCTATATGTCCACAATTGATCCCTAAGCTGTAAAATCGATAATAAGTGAGATATCAGCCATTTTGTCCTGTGACTTTGAAAATGAGGTCAAAGGTCAAATTCAAGGTCATGACAATAATCTGCATATATCATTTCCTATAAGTTCATAATTGATTCCTACACTGTAAAGTCAATAATAAGCGAGATATTAGCCATTTTGTGCTGTGACCTTAAAAATGAGGTCAAAGGTCAAATTCAAGGTCATCAGAATATTCGGCATATATCATTTCCTATATGCCCACAATTGATTCCCAAGCTGTAAAGTCGATAATAAGCAAGATATTAGACATTTTGTGCTCTGACCTTGAAACCGAGGTCAGAAGTCAAATTCAAGGTCACCAGAATATTCAGCTTATATCATTTCCTATATGTCCACAATTGATCATTAGTCTCTAATCTCAATGTTAAGTGAGATATTAGGCTTAATGTGTCCCATTATAAAGCATAGGAGAATTTAACATGGGAAAGTCCCATTTGGGCCGAGTTTGGGCCCAAAATGGCCCACTTCGAGCAATTCAAGGGCAACGAAATTCATACATGTCACAGGGGTACCTATGAGGAGTGCTAATACGCGAGATATTAGCCATTTTGTGCTCTTGAGCTTGAAAGTGAGGTCACAGGTCAAATTCAAAGTCACAAGAATATTCAGCATATATCATTTCCTATATGTCCACAATTGCTCCCTAAGCTGTAGAATCGATAATAGATGAGATATTAGCCGTTTTGTCCTGTGACTTTGAAAATGAGTTCAAAGGTCAAATTCAAGGTCATGACAATAATCTGCACATATCATTTCCTATAAGTTCATAATTGATGACTACACTGTAAAGTCAATAATAAGCGAGATATTAGCCATTTTGTGCTGACCATGAAACTGAGGTCAGAAGTCAAATTCAAGGTCACGAGAATATTCAGCATATATCATTTCCTATATGTCCACAATTGATCCCTAAGCTGTAAAATCGATAATAAGTGAGATATCAGCCATTTTGTCCTGTGACTTTGAAAATGAGGTCAAAGGTCAAATTCAAGGTCATGACAATAATCTGCATATATCATTTCCTATAAGTTCATAATTGATTCCTACACTGTAAAGTCAATAATAAGCGAGATATTAGCCATTTTGTGCTGTGACCTTAAAAATGAGGTCAAAGGTCAAATTCAAGGTCATCAGAATATTCGGCATATATCATTTCCTATATGCCCACAATTGATTCCCAAGCTGTAAAGTCGATAATAAGCAAGATATTAGACATTTTGTGCTCTGACCTTGAAACCGAGGTCAGAAGTCAAATTCAAGGTCACCAGAATATTCAGCTTATATCATTTCCTATATGTCCACAATTGATCATTAGTCTCTAATCTCAATGTTAAGTGAGATATTAGGCTTAATGTGTCCCATTATAAAGCATAGGAGAATTTAACATGGGAAAGTCCCATTTGGGCCGAGTTTGGGCCCAAAATGGCCCACTTCGAGCAATTCAAGGGCAACGAAATTCATACATGTCACAGGGGTACCTATGAGGAGTGTTATGCATCAATAAGAAAACAAGGGCCACTGGCCTCAAAGGAAGAGCTTTGAAAATGTTTGCACAGAACTATTTAAAAACCCTTGAATACTGTATTTGATTTGGCCATGTCTTAATTATTTTTACTGTGGCTAACTATATATCTAACTAGTAAAACTAATGTTAACCTATTTGGTTACAGCTATGAATTCCCCACTGGGCAGAATATATACCTTGTTGAGCCCAAAAATAAATGATTCTTGTCATAACTATTTTATTGTGGCCAATAAGATTAGTAAAACTATAATTATTCCGATATATACATATATGAAATCTCTACAAGTCAGAAGCTTTACCATGTTGAGCCCGTATAAAAATCACCCGAGTATTATTTGGACCAATGTGTAAGATATTTTCAAGGTTCTGAATATTTTTTTTTTCTTATTTAGGTGGCAAAAAAAATTTCGAGCTAGTTCTAAATCCTTTTTCATGGATTTTTTTTCAGTGTTTCGATTTATACTGCAAAGACATTTCAGCAACTTGTCTAATGTCTGCATTTATATCCCTCACTTGCTCTGCAGTTCGCTAATTCTCGATTGCGGCCTGATTGCTTGGTGGCCTTATCGCCTGTACCCCTCAAAATCAGCACTGACAATTCTCGTCGGCAATATAAAACTATCATAAACATGATAACTGATATAGTATCCATTCGTTTCTGCTTATTTCAGGAGGAAACTAAGTTTTTTCCCCCGACAAAGTGTATTAGTTCGGCAAATCTGCCAAGTTTTGTTGCTTCCGACAGGTTCCTACTCAAATCTCGGGAAATCTCGCTTCACTTCAGTAGGCATTTCTTATCAGATTTCCCCATGAACAAGCTTTGTATGGTGATATTTTCCTGAAGTATTACCAGTGAAGTAGGAAAGAGTCATAGAAAAAAACATTTATTTGGGTCGTAACAAGTATTTCCACAAATACCGCACCCAGTAGATTCCACGATCTCGTGGGAGCTTATGACCTTGACCCCAGTGCGTCAGTATTTATCACTAATTGGCGGGACTTGCTCACGTGATAATTTGCATATAATTATATCCACGTGTAGTTCATAAACATGTGGGTGTGTCCGTCAAGACAGCTTCCCGATTGGACAATTCAGTGACTATCTGGCTTGCGGGCCGACTGCCGTGACTGCTTATCGGGGCCACACGAGAATTGAATCTGCCTACTGGAATATGGAATACCACCACTAACACATAATTATTATGTTGCCGTTTCAACTTGTTTTTCATTTTTGCAATAGCATACTGTATCTATATATTGTGCGGAACGTATATATAAAAAATTTGAGTGCATATGTTTTCAAGAAAGCACTGTTTCAGTGAAGATCGAAACGGGATAGGTGATGGGTATGAAACGGTGACATACAAAAAAAAAAAACGGTCGGAACACACGTCTCCTGGGATTATTATCGATAATAACTTATTACATTAACCATGATTAAGTATACGGGCGTCATTTTTCTCCCAAGGGGCCCCGGGCCCTCCCAATTAGCCACAGTTGAATGGCCTGTTGTGGTTCCAAGTGGCACTTTCAAGAATGTAAACAAAGGGAAAATTTCAAAAATCCAAAAAAAACCAACATCATAGAGGAAGAGCTCTGCTCTTCCTAAAAAGTTACTAAACAGATTTTGAGAAAACGACCGTCAAAGTCCAAAATTGGCCATTTTTCGACGAACACGCCCGCCATTTTGAAAAAAATTTGAAAATCAGAAAACTAAAAAAAATCTTTCCTGGAAATATTTTTAGGTATTTTTGTGCAAAATTTCAAAAAATATTCCATCATAAACTTTAAAGATAAAAATGTGAACGGACGGACGCCGGACGCAACGCCATGGCAATAGGTTATCGGACCAAAGGTCCGGTAACCTAAAAACTAAAAAATACCTCCCTCTGGAAATATTTTTAGGCATTTTTGTGCAAAATTTCAGAAAAATCCGACTTTAAAGATAAAATTGTTTACGGACGACGGACGGACGCAACGCCATGGCAATAGGTTATCGGACCATAGGTCCGGTAACCTAAAAAGGGAGGAATTGTAGTGTATGTGTGTGAGTTAGTGCACCGTATGATAGCGCCATCTGGCGAATTATCACAACGATGTGTTTCATGAGTATTATTTTCTGATACATTGGTTACTGTGGGAAACGGAAGCGTAACAGGAATAAAATGGTTTGTTTTTCTGAAGTTAAATCTGAAAATTGTGTTTGTTAAATCAAGTAGACACAACAAGAATATACACACAAAATACCTGAAACATCTGATCTTGGAATTTAAAATTTATACCAAGCAGTCATTCTTCTGATATTATCACGTTTACATCATCACAAGCAAAGTTTGGATTCATAAGTATCGAGTGGACCGACCCTGTATTGTAATAAATTTCTCCTCCCCATTCTGTACTCCAATAATTAAAATCATGTTCGGTTATATGAGTTTCCTGGAGAACACAAATGTCAATCTTCATTCTTTTTATTTCATTCAAAACTAGACGTCAAGGCCCAAAGATGCCTTGGAGGCATTTCGGTGTGATGATTAATTTATAATATATACTAGATATCGACGAAAAAGAAAAATGCCGACTCGGCAAAAAAATTTCGGGTCAAGGTCAAAGTTCATCCATAATACCAATTAGACATGTTTGTCTAGGGCGACGAGTCCAAAAATAACGTCCGTTTCGCTCTACGAAGCATCGTTTCCGAGATATCGACGAAAACGAGAAATGCCGAATCGGCCAAAAAATTTCGGGTCAAGGTCAAAGTTCATCCATAATACCCTTAAGACATGTTTGTCTAGGGCGACGAGTCCGAAAATAACGTCCGTTTCGCTCTACGAAGCACCGTTTCCGAGATATCGACGAAAACGAAAAATGCCGACTCGGAAAAAAAATTTCGGGTCAAGGTCAAAGTTCATCCATAATACCCCTCAGGCATGTTTGTCTAGGGCGACGAGTCCGAAAATAACGTCCGTTTCGCTCTACGACGCACCGTTTCCGAGATATCGACGAAAACGAAAAATGCCAACTCGGCAAAAAATTTTCGGGTCAAGGTCAAAGTTCATCCATAATATCCCTTAGACATGTTTGTCTAGGGCGACGAGTCCGAAAATAACGTCCGTTTCGCTCTACGACGCACCGTTTCCGAGATATCGACGAAAACGAAAAATGCCGACTCGGCAAAAAAAAATTGGGTCAAGGTCAATCTTCATCCATAATACCCCTTAGACATGTTTGTCTAGGGCGACGATTCCGAAAATAACGTCCGTTTCGCTCTACGAAGCACCGTTTCCGAGATATCGACGAAAACGAAAAATGCCGACTCGGCAAAAAAATTTCGGGTCAAGGTCAAAGTTCATCCATAATACCATCTAGACATGTTAGTCTAGGGCGACGAGTCCGAAAATAACGTCCGTTTCGCTCTACGACACACCGTTTCCGAGATATCGATGAAAACGAAAAATGCCGACTCGGCAAAAAAATTCAAGGTCAAGGTCAAAGTTCATCCATAATACCCTTTAGACATGTTTGTCTAGGGCGACGAGTCCGAAAATAACGTCCGTTTCGCTTTACGACGCACCGTTTCCGAGATATCGACGAAAACGAAAAATGCCGACTCGGCAAAAAAATTCAAGGTCAAGGTCAAAGTTCATCCATAATACCCCTTAGACATGTTTGTCTAGGGCGACGAGTCCGAAAATAACGTCCGTTTCGCTCTACGACGCACCGTTTCCGAGATATGCAGGATGCCTCATGGATGACTCAGCAAAAAATTATTTTGACCTCTAGGTCAAAGGTCGCTTGACGTATCGATCCCAAAATCAATAGGGTTCTTCCCTGTTGATATATAAACCTCCGTGCAAAATTCTGCAACTATTGCCTGAATATTTTTCGAGTTATCGTCCGGAAACCAAGTTTCAAGATCAGCCTCGATTTCATCCTCAAGGACCTCACGGACCTCGGAGCCGGATCAAAAAAAATAATACACCCTAGAGAGGTTTGTCTAGGGCGACGAGTCCGAAAATAACGTCCGTTTCGCTCTACGACGCACGGTTTCTGAGATATGCAAGAAGCCTCAAGGATGAATCAGCAAAAAATTATTTCGACCTCTAGGTCAAAGGTCGTTTGACGGATCGATCCCAAAATCAATAGGGTTCTTCCCTGGTGGCATATGAACCTCCATGCAGAGTTCTGCAACTATTGCGTAAATATTTTTCCAGTTATCGTCCGGAAACCAAGTCTCAAAATTAGCCTTGATTTCATCCTCACGGAGGATGAAAACCAAAAGTGGCAGAGAAAAAAAAAAAAATTCTGCTAAAAAATTCTGCTAAAACCATAAACGCATTTCTGCCGAAATGCCTTAATAACCCATCTAGTTTTTCGTTTCCTCCTACCATTCACATTCAATGTGAGCAAACTAATCATTTAACTAATCTGTTTCAGGTTTTGTGGGGCTTTTACGAAAGGCCCTAGCTAGTGTTCGGATTATGTAATCTTGTCGCGGCTTCGAACGCTTGTCGGCATTGTCCAGGGGGCTCGATGCTGGTCTTTTCTCCGTCGAATGACCTTCCGCTGCAATAGTTGGCGAAGTTGGTTTCGTTTCCTGCTTGTTAGCATCTGTGAGCTGTTTTGAGTGTGCAATTGTTGTTGGCATGCGAGAGTAGAGTCGGCAAAGGAATGTCTTTCATCACACTACGATCCATGGCCCAGTCTATCAGTGTCATTGCCATGTCGGCTCCGGAGGACGGTAGTTCAGTGGTCTTTTTGGTATTACCAGTTGAGGACGACACCTCGTCCTTCTGTTTTAGAATTGACTCCTCTGTCGTGTTTGACAAGATGGCACACAGTTGCAGGTGTAACTTGCCGAGCATGTTTCTACCCGGCCATTTGTCTCGTGGTGTTTGGAGAGTATCCAAGGGCTTCAGTCCACTAGCTCAGAAGCAGTCACTGGTGGCTTCTGCTAGAAGTTTATCGTCTGAGTTGTGCATTGCCTTTCTGTATGCTTTACACTGTTCAAACTTTGTCGTCAGACAATATTCCATGGCTTTGATGCTCGCGTCGCCGTCTGTGGTACCCCACATGTCTGTGTCAGCAGGGATAGAGTCGCCAATGTCCTTGGCCTGTTTTGGGTGTGATGCTTCTAGGCAGAGACGGCTTTCTCATTGTCTCTGTGGTGTATGGCCTTCTGCCATTGGTACATGTGTTCAAAACTTAGAAACGTGATGTCGTTGGACTCCAGTGCACAAGGGAAAAAGTTTGACAGAGGTTCGCCCTTTTCCCTAAAGGTAAGTACTGTGTTTTCTGGACATTTCAATAACTTGTGCGATGGATCACCACAGTTGTGACATTTTGGTCTACCTGCAGAGCATGACGAGTACTGATGATCGAGGTCACCACACCTGCTGCAGTTCACAATCTGGTCTGGAGAATCGACGTATATTGTGATTTTTACCGTAAAAATGTCATCTGGAATCAATGGATTGCTCATGTCGTAAGTAGTATACCTTGGTGGACAATCCCACACTTCACTGATGTAACAAAAACGGTTGCCATTACCGATTGGATCAAGTTCACAACCTAGAGGTCGGCGTTCCATGTTCTTTTTGGCCCGTTCCGCCCTTGTCATGCGCACAGCCCAGGAGTCTACCCAAGACTCCAGTTCCGTCTTTGTCACGCTCAGAGGGAAATCATGTATGGAGACACACATTCCTTGTGGTTTCCTTCTGTTCAGTTTTCTGAAGTCTGTGGTTTCGAACTGTCTACCGGCAAGAACCAGTCTCCCCAGTGCCAGTAACTGGTGTTTCACCCGCAAAATCGCCGGATATATGACCCAAGCTGATATCTGGCCCCAATAGCCCACAGCAATCAGATCTGCTTCTCCAATGCTGTCAATTCCCAAACTTAGTGATTGTTCATAGATGGCCTTATAATATCCCACTATCTAAGTTTCTTTAGTCCTGGTGTGGCTAACTTCACCCACAACTTTGGATCACTTCCTGGATCAATAGCAGCTGGTTGCTCAGCCATGATTATGTGATAATGTCTTCTCCTTAAGGTGTATGATTGTGTGCAGATGCTCATAGGGTCTCCAGTTGTGTTCAGTTGGTAGTGCCACGTTGAGGCATCATAGAGGTATCCATAAAGCAAGACAAAGTATTCCCTAGATTGTGCCACTTGCTATGTTTGACGTAACCCTGGGGTGTTGTTCTACCTCATTTGTTATGTGGATACCTTACGACATCATAGTGTTTATTTGCTTGGGTGATAATATGAGGTAAGTACACATACGAGGTACTTTATTGCACAGAGTTCATGTATTCAAACCTTTTTCGGGTGGTGAAAATCCCTTTATGTGTCCTTATATGCACGTGAGTATAGTAGATAACCTTATCCTGGCAGTTATTATAGTCCATTCACATGAATTTAGTAGAACATATTCTGCTGCACTGTCTTGCTAGCATAACGCACCCAGTAGTAGGCTTAACTATTAGTTTGTCAATGACATGTTTTATCAAAGTATTGAGTTGTTGAATACTTTTGCAAATATATTGGCAAAGAGCTCACACATCAGAATTCTTTTAGTGCTGCCCTCTGTCTGATGACTACATTGACTAGTGCTGCCCTATGTCTGATGACTACACTGACTAGTGCTGCCCTCTGTCTGATGACTACATTGACTAGTGCTGCCCTCTGTCTGATGACTACACTGACTAGTGCTGCCCTCTGTCTGATGACTACATTGACTAGTGCTGCCCTCTGTCTGATGACTACATTGACTAGTGCTGCCATATGTCTGATGACTACATTGACTAGTGCTGCCATCTGTCTGATGACTACATTGACTAGTGCTGCCATCTGTCTGATGACTACATTGACTAGTGCTGCCATCTGTCTGATGACTACATTGACTAGTGCTGCCATCTGTCTGATGACTACATTGACTAGTGCTGCCCTCTGTCTGATGACTACATTGACTAGTGCTGCCCTCTGTCTGATGACTGCATTGACTAGTGCTGCCATCTGTCTGATGACTACATTGACTAGTGCTGCCATCTGTCTGATGACTACATTGACTAGTGCTGCCCTCTGTCTGATGACTACATTGACTAGTGCTGCCATCTGTCTGATGACTACATTGACTAGTGCTGCCATCTGTCTGATGACTACATTGACTAGTGCTGCCCTCTGTCTGATGACTACATTGACTAGTGCTGCCATCTCTTGAATATCAAAGGAAAATGATCCAAGATGGCCAGGTTCAAAATGTTTCAAAATGGTGGACAAAATGATGCAAAATCAACCTACTTATATTTTTTAGTTTAAAATAATGCCTATTTTTGTTTACTTAAAGTGAGTATATATTTTGCAAACTGCCCAGACCAATCATCTGGTCTTACTAGTATCTGTGCTTTTCATCTTGCCCAACTATCACCACGTGTGTTTTGCCCATAGAGAGATTTATCAACAAACTGTACTATATTGAACTAGACGTCAAGGCCTAAAGATGCCTTGGAGGCCTTTCGGTGTTAAGACTAATTTGTAATATTTATAACATGTTTACCATGGGCTCTACGAAACACTATTCCCACGATATCGACGAAAACGAAAAAATGCCGACTTGGCGAAAAAAATTCAGGTCAAGGTCAAAGTTCATCCATAATACTCCTTAGACATGTTTTCGTAGTGCCACGAGTCCAAAAATAATGTCCGTTTCGCTCTACGACGCACCGTTTCCGAGATATCGACGAAAACAAAAAATGCCCACTCGGCGAAAAAACTTCAGGTCAAGGTCGAAGTTCATCCATAATAGCCCTTAGACATGTTTGTCTAGTGCCACGAGTCCGAAAATAACATCCGTTTCGCTGTACGACGCACCGTTTCCGAGATATTGTCGAAAACGAAAAATGCCGACTCGGCAGAAAAATTCAAGATAAGGTCAAAGGTGATCCTTAATACCCTTTAGATCAGGGCTCCCGGTAGGATTTTTTCGAAGGAGTACCATACCCCATGGGTCAAATTACAAGGGGTAAATTTTGAAATGAAGGGGTAATTTTCAAAAATGGATGTATAGTGATTTTTTTTTTTTCAGTCAAAGTGACTGCTTCAATTATGTTTACAAATCTCGCATATCCTCCAGGTTTTTTCTCAAATTTCAGCACAATCCTAATAGTCAACGATAGCCCCTGACCACAGTAGCTTTCTGAAGGTCTTCTATTGCAGAAAACGCACTTGTTTTGCTCTCGAATAGTTCATCGATTCATTGTCGAGTCATGTTGAAGAAGCGAAAGTGGGGAAATCCTTAAATTTATTTTCATAAGGGGGCACACACATAGGCTTTCGATGTTGCAGCCATTCGCACAGGGGCGCTGCAGTTTATTGTGCTCGAATTTTGATGACGTGTCCCACAACTTATTCGCCAGCGAGTGCATTGCGCATGCGTCTCTTTGGCGGATATTGACATTGTTTGATTATTTTCTAGAACTTCGTTTTTTGAACTAATAAATCAATGTCATTGTTTTTAAATTAGTTTCCACAAATCTTTCGAGTGCGTAATCATACGCACTGGCCGTGATAGCACTGCGTAAATTTCAATTACGCATAATTTTACGCTATCGGGAGCCCTGCTTTAGATGTTTGTCTAGGGCAACGAGTCCGAAAATAACGTCTGTTTCGCTCTACTATACACCGTTTCCGAGATATAGACGAAAACGAAAAATGCCGACTCGTCAGAAAAATCCAAGGTCAAGGTCAAAGGTCATCCTCATTACCCTCTCTAAGGCAACGAGTACGAAAATAATGTCCATTTCGCTCTACGATGCACAGTTTCCGAGATATCGACGAAAAAGAAAAATGCCGACTCGGCGAAAAAAATTTATGTGAAGGTCAAAGTTCATCCATGATACCCCTTAGACATGTTTGTCTAGTGCCACGAGTCCGAAAATAACGTCCGTTTCGCTCTAAGATGCATCGTTTCCGAGATATAGACGACAACGAAAAATGCCGACTCGGCAGAAAAATTCAAGGTCAAGGTCAAGGTCGAAGGTCATCCTTAATACCCCTTAGACATATTTGTCTAGTGCCACGAGTAAGAAAATAACGTCCCTTTCGCTCTACGACGCACCGTTTCCGAGAAATCGATGAAAACGAAAAATGCCGACTCAGCGAAAATATTTTAGGTTAAGGTCGAAGTTTATCCATGATACCCTATAATAACATCCGTTTCGCTCTACGACGCACCGTTTCCGAGATATCGACGAAAACGAAAAATGCCGACTCGGCAGAAAAATTCAAGGTCAAGGTCAAAGTTCATCCATAATACCCCTTAGACATGTTTGTCTAGTGCCACGAGTCCGAAAATAACGTCCGTTTTGATCTACGACGCACCATTTCCGAGATATCGACGAAAACGAAAAATGCCGATTCGGCAGAAAAATTCAAGGTCAAGGTCGATGGTCATCCTTAATACCCTTTAGACATGTTTGTCTAGGGCGACGAGTCTGAAAATAACGTCCGTTTCGCTCTACGACGCACCGTTTCCGAGATATCGATGAAAACGAAAAATGCCGACTCAGCGAAAAAAATTTTTAGGTCAAGGTCAAAGTTCATCCATAATACCCCTTACACATGTTTGTCTAGTGCCACCAGTCCGAAAATAACGTCCGTTTCGCTCTACGACACACCGTTTCCGAGATATCGACGAAAAAGAAAAAGGACAACTCGGCAGAAAAATTCAAGGTCAAGGTCGAAGGTGACCCGTAATACCCCTTAGACATGTTTGTCTAGGGCGACGAATCAGAAAATAACGTCCGTTTCGCTCTACGACGCACCGTTTTCAAGATATGCAGGAAACCTCAAGGATGACTGGGCGAAAACTCTTCCGACCTCTAGGTCAAAGGTCGTTTGATAGATTGATCCCAAAATCAATAGGGTTCTTCCCTATTGATATATAAACCGCCGTGCAAAGTTCCGCAGCCATTGCGTACATACTTTTTGAGTTAAAGAAAAAAAAAGAAAAAAAAAATTAGCCCAAGGGCTAAGATAGGTTACCGGACAATTTTGGTTTCAAGCATTGTAGGTGACATATGATTTTGAGATTTACCAGTCAAGGTCATCTTTGTGAATCTCAATGTCACCATCAGGTATGCTGCATATGACTTCGTAAGTTCATAATACAAACAGATAAGTTTTATCAACAAGTATTTCGTGTGTAGAGGCCAATTTCAGATTTTGAGATTCGCCCTTCAAGGTCTTTAAGGTCAAGTCCAAGGTCACCAAAAAATGTGCCATTTATACATGACTTTTTTTACAGGTTTATACACAATGTTTAGGTTTATGCTTCAGAGGCCACTTTCAAGATTTCAAGTCAGACATTTAGAATTAAGGTCATCCAAGGTCAAAATCAAGGTCATCATTATTTGTTCCACATATGACTTCCCATATGTTCATAATGCAAACTGAAGCTCTATCTACATGCATTTCATCTGTAGAGGCAAATTTGGGCATTTTTTTTACCCCAAAATGGCTGTTTTGACCTTTCAAGGTCATCAAAGGTCAAGTTCAAGGTTACCTCCCAACTCGCTATATATGACTTCCTATTTGAAAGTGCCAATATCTAAGCTATATCTTCAAGCGTACTATGAGTACAGTCCTGGCAGCTCCAATTATGAAGGAAAAAAGTGCCGAAAATTTTCTAAGTCCAAAATTTTTTTCAAATCGTGAAAAAAATTTTTTTGTCTAGAAATGACCCAAAATGAATAGTAACGCGATTTGGGGCAAACAAAATTTTTTTCGCCGACCCGTCAAAAATTCAAAATGGCCGTCACACGGAGACCGGCGATTCAAGGGCAACAAAACTTATAAACATCATAAAGGTACATAAGGGGAATATTTTGAAACAAAAATCTCAAAACTGATCAGACAGTTTTCGAGAAAAGACAGGCCAGGTGCAAATTTGAGCATTCTCAACCCAAAAATGGCTGTTTTGACCTTTCAAGGTCATCCAAGGTCAAATTCAAGGTCACCACACAAGTCGCCATATATGACTTTCCATTTGAAAGTGCCAATATCTAAGCTCTATCTTCGAGCGTTTTATGAGTACAGTCCCGGCAGCTCTGATTATCAAGGAAAAAAGTGCCGAAAATTTTCTAAGTCCAAAATTTTGTTAAAAGGGTGAAAAAAAATTTTTTGTCTAGAAATGACCCAAAATGAATAGTAACGCGATTTGGGACAAAAAATTTTTTTTTCGCAGACCCGTCAAAAATTCAAAATGGCCGCCACACGGAGACCGGCGATTCAAGGGCAACAAAACTTATACACATCATAAAGGTACATAAGGGGAATCTTTTGAAACAAAAATCTCAAAACTGATCAGACAGTTTTTGAGAAAATGGCCGCCAAAGTCCAAAATTGGCCATTTTTCGTCAAAAATGGCCGCCATTTTGAGAAAAATGCGAAAATCAAAAAACTAAAAAATAACCCCATCTTGAAATATTTTTAGGCAACTTTGTGCAAAATTTCAGGAAAATCCGCCTGTAAACTTTAAAGATAAAAATGTGGACGGACGCCGGACGCCGGACGACAGACGGACGACGGTCGCAACGCGACGGCAATAGGTTATCGGATCATAGGTTCGGTAACCTAAAAAATTAGAACAAGGGCTAAGAAAGGTTACCGGACAATATACATTTTAGATATTAGCCTTTTGTCCAGTGACCTTGAAAATAAAGTCACTGATAAATTCAAGGCCATGAAATTTTCAACAAATATATCACTTCTAGTATGTCCACAATAAATTCCTCAGCTGTAAAGTCGATAATAAGTGAGACATTAGCCATTCTGTGATGTGACCTTGAAAATGAGGTCAAAGTTCAAGTTCAAGGTCACGAAAATATTCAGTATATATCATTCCTCTATATTCGCAATTGATTCCTATGCTGTAAATGTAAGTATCAATCTATTACCACCAATACAATCAGATTTTGATGATGCCAATAAGAAACGTAAAATACTACATTTTGCAATAGAAACTAACAAAGCCCGACCAAATAGTTTATCCAAAGACACACTGGCGTCTTCAGGGGCAGACAATGTGTTAAATGTAGTTGTTTCTACTGTACACCAGATGGAATTAGTATACAACTGCCCAACAACCTATGAAAATAATTTAGAAATCCGAATCTAACCCCATGGAATAGATACATGACAAGTACAAAAGTACCCAATCACAAGCCCGGAGGCTACTGAGTTGATGGTATCCTCGGGGACAGATTTAACGTCCGCCAGCAGTGACACCGACTCAGTGGTATAAATGTTAGTATCAATCTGTTACCACCAATACAATCAAATTTTGATGACGCCAATAAGAAACGTAAAATACAACATTTTGCAATAGAAACAAAGCCCGACCAAATAGTTTATCCAAAGACACACTGGCGTCATCAGGGGCAGATGTAAAGATGATAATAAGCGACATATTAGCCATTTTGTTCTCTGACCTTGAAAATGAGATCAAAGGTCAAATTCTAGATCACCAAAATATTCAGCATACATCATTTCCTATATGTTCACTATGGACCCCTAAGCTGTAAATTTGACAATAAGCGAGATATAAACCATTTTGTATTCTGACCTTGAAAATAAAATGACTAACCTTGAAATTTAGGTCAAGGGTCAAATTCAAGGTCACTAGAATATTCAGCATATATCATTTCCTATATGTTCACAATTGATTCCTAAGCTGCAAAGTCGCTAATAAGCAAGATATCGGCCATTTTGTCCTGTGACCTTGAAAATGAGGTCAAAGGTCAAATTCAAGGTCACGAGAATATTCAGCATTTATCATTTCCTATATGTTCACAATTGATTCCTAAGCCGTAAAGTCAATAATAAGCGAGATATTAGCAATTTTGTCCTGTGACCTTGGAAATGAGGTCAAAGGTCAAATTCAAGGTCACGAGAATATTCAGCATATATCATTTCCTATATGTCCATAATTGATTCCTAGTCTCTAATTTCAATATTAAGTGAGATATTAGGCATAATGTGTCCCATTATAAAGCATATGAGAATTTAGCATGGGAAAGTCCCATTTGGGCCGAGTTTGGGCCAAAATGGCCCACTTAGAGCGATTCGAGGGGAACGAAATTTATACATATCACAGGGGTACATATGAGGAGTGTTATGCATCAATAAGAAAAAAAGTTACTGAACAGATTTTGAGAAAACGACCATCAAAGTCCAAAATTGGCCATTTTTCGACGAAAACGGCCGCCATTTTGAAAAAAATGCGAAAATCAAAAAACTAAAAAATACCTCCCTCTCGAAATATGCCTTGGGGCATTTCGTGTGAGCTCTAGCATATACCTAAGCTCTAACATATACCTAAGAGACCTTGTCTAAAACCATGACGAGTCTGAAACTGTCCGTGGTCAAAGTTTAAAGGGCCACTGTATGGGATTCGGCTTTTAGGGGATTTCCAAGATTTTTCTCCCGACGCTTCCGTTTATAGAACAAAACGTCAGACGACGTTCTTGGCCTGGGATCTCTGCTGAGCCAACCTGGCTGATCTGACAACTGGCTCGGCAGAGATCCTGGGACAAAAACCTAATCTGACCTTTTGTTCTATAAATAGAAGCGTCGGGAGAAAAATCTTGGAAATCCCCTAAAAGCCGAATCCCATACAGTGGCCCTTTAACTGACATACCCGCCCTGAAGCATTTTTGTGTAGAACATCCGTCTGCTTTATGACACACTGTTCTGAGATATAAAAAGTTCATCCTTGATACCCTTCAGACATGTTGGTCTAGGGCGACGAGTCTGAAAAGAACGCCTGTTGTGCTCTACGACGCATATTACGAGATATTGAAGATATTGAATCGGAGAAAAAAATTCGACACCAGGGGTCGTCTCGACCCAAGATACCCCCTAGACTAGTCTGTCTAGTGCCAGTAGGCCCAAATTAAGCTCTGTTTCGCTCTACGACGCACCGTTTCCGCAGGTACGGCCAAACAGGAAGTGCCGAGTCGGGGGAAAAAAATCGACACCAGGGCTCCACTCGACCCAAGATACCCCCTAGACTAGTTTGTCTAATGCCAGTAGGCCGAAATTAAGCTCCGTTTCGCTCTAAGATGCACCGTTTCCGAGATACGGCCAAACAGGAAGTGCCGAGTCGGAGAAAAAAAATTAGCCCAAAGGCTAAGACAGGTTACCGGACAATTTTGGTTTGGCCACGGCAGCATTGGCAGGTAACAGCCCTTGAGATTCACCAATCAAGGTTCGCAGTGTGTACAAATGACCTTGAGATTTACCAATCAAGGTCATCTGTGTGAACTTCGATGTCACCATTACATGTATGTGTGCGGCATTTGATATTCTATATGTTCATAATACAAAGATATATTTGGGTGGAATCGTTTAGGCCGCTCAGGTCGATATACACATTACGAGTCAGACATTTGGCACTCAAGGTCATCTGACGTCAAGTTCAAGGTCATCATTAGTTGTGCCATATATGTCTTGCTATATGTTCATAATGCAAACATGAGCTCTATCTGCAAGCATTTTATCTATAGAGGCAAATCTGGGCATTTTTCGACAGCAAAATGACTGTTTTGACCTTTCAAGGTCATCGAAGGTCAAATTCAAGGTCACCACACAAATTATGACTTCCCATTTGAAAGTGCCAATATCTGAGCTCTATCTTCAAGCGTACTATGAGTACAGTCCTGGCAGCTCCCATTATGGAGGAAAAAAGTGCCGAAAATTTTCTAAGTCCAAAATTTTTTTCAAAGGGTGAAAAAAAATTTTTGCCTGAAATGGCCCAAAATGGATAGTAATGCGATTTGGGGCGAAAAATTTTTTTTTTCGCTGACTCGTCAAAAATTCAAAATGGCCGCCACACAAAGATCGGCGATTCAAGGGCAACGAAACTTATACACATCATAAAGGTACATGAGAGGAATGTTTTGAAACAAAAATCTCAAAACTGATCAGACAGTTTTTGAGAAAATGGCCTCCAAAGTCTAAAATTGGCAATTTTTCGTCAAAAATGGCCGCCAAATAGGCAAAAACGATTCAATCAAAAAAATTAAAAAAACATTTTTAGATACTGGCCCAAGGTATGTTCTGAC